>JAHLJS010000005.1:5484101-6684101 GCA_038502445.1 Eremochloa ophiuroides
GGCGCTAGTCTACTAAATCACTGATCACTGATGTCGATGTCTAGAATTTGGATGTCGATGCAAGCTCGCTTGTCTTAGAAATTCTGCACCATCATAAACAGCAATTCTGTTACTGCCTTATTACTGGATTGGTTGACATGCATGCAGACCAAATAGTGCTGCTGTCAGTTTCTTTGTTTTTTTCCTTGCCTTCCACTTCCCTGAGAAGCTTAAACTGCGTTTTCTTCGCAACTCTGTGCAGCAATGGGGGAACTCAAAGAGGAGTCAGTCTCTAGTGCACAGTTAGGTGCATTCTTTGCAGGCATGACAATTAGAGCCAACTCATTTCCAGAGGCCACGCAGTGGAGCGAGGGCGAGCGACGCGCCATGGCCATATTTTGGCCACGCCTTGTGCAAGTCCTTCCTCCTGAGGTGAAGTTTATAGCAGACCCTGAAGGGACGATCATGGGTGCAAATGGTTTGATGGGGCCTCGGTATGTTGGCCAAGGAACTGGAGAGATGAGACTCGTCGGTGCTCTGAGGGAAGTGCTTGCTGGTGGACATTTAGGTTATGAGGAGGTTCAATGTGTACTAAAGGATATTTTACCAATTGGATCGAGTTCAGATTCGACGGTGGTTAGTGAAGCACTGCTAGCCGCATTTTTGATTGGACAGCGGATGAATAGAGAAACTGATCGTGAGCTCAAAGCGTATTGCCTAGCCTTTGATGATGAACTAGGTAACTCCAGAAAAAACTAGGTAACACCAAGTGGGTTCTTAGACTGAATAGACAAATAAATGGTGTCATTTATTATCTCTTTTTATTTATCAGGTCCTCCTCCGGTCGCTGACGTCAAGTCCTTGACACACTATGGTGAACCATATGATGGCAATACACGGTTTTTTAGGAGTACTCTATTTGTTGCAGCGGTCCGAGCCTGCTATGGTGAATCATGCCTCCTCCATGGTGTTGAATGGATGCCACCCAAGGTCAGTTGTCTACTGAACATATCCAACAACAATAGGCACATGCAAGTGCTTTCAGTATTGTTTATCTTGTGGTTTTCTTGTGTATGCATCTGTCAGTTGTTGTTTGAGAACCATTTGTATTGCTTATGGTCAAGGTTTTCAGGGTGGAATAACAGAAGGACAAATGCTTAAATTCATGGGCGCAAACGTACACTTATCTCCAACTCAAGCCAAGATACTGTTGGAGGTGTGGTAGCCGCTTTGCCTATTCTTGCTGCAACCCAGTACATTTGTTTCATTTCAGTGCTAACTGATCCGATTATACAACTCTTTGGTTGCTTTCAGGATGAGACTACTGGTTTTGCATATTTGAATCTTCAAGAAGCTTGTCCACCATTGTAAGTTTCTCATTTCTTTTGCAACTTTATACTCCGGTTACCAAAGTCATTTTTTCATATTCCTGCAGGGATGGAATCATGAACTTTTCTTATTAAAACTGCAAGAAACATGTACATTTTTCAACTTTAAGTTACCATTATTTATGTGGATGCATGATACATGATTAAGAATTTACTCATTAAGGAAGTCCTATTTATGAGACAGTTTTTAACCTGTTATTCTTTCAGATATTCGATTATTGGGCTCAGGGAGCATAGTAAGAAACGGCCACCATTGGCTACCTCTGAGAAAGTTCAACAATTTGTGAGGGTGAGTTACTCTGTCTCAACCAATCATGATGTTTTATTGCAAGAATAGGTAAATCGAGAGTGTTTAGGCGATTGAATTTCTTTAATGTTTGGAATAGTGTATTTATTTTGTATAATCAGTTGCTATGGATACCTTAGAAGATTGAAATCTTTATCTTGAAATATTTTTCAAAACCTCCTTACCTTTGATCAACTAATAAGGTAAAGGGTTAGTAAATCTACTGTTACACTTTCTTAATAAATTTTCAGGTGGTTTACTAGCTTTGGCTTTCGCCTTTCAAGTATTTCCACACTAGGATATTTTATGCAAAAGTTTCTCATGAGACACTTAAGTTTTATAAGGACTGTCAAGATAATTGGGATTATTTCTTATGATGATACAATTTGGTGTCATCGAAGTTGAAGTCTTTATTGCCTACGACTTTATAGGAGTGATTGTTCATCGTTTATGGATTGAATGAGTAATGTTATATTGGTGGTTGGCCTTTTTTACGTGTGCACTCTGTTGCAAAAACTGCAAAATGCAGCTTGGACATGTGTTGGTCCATGATTCACAATCAGTTGTTTTTTTTTTAAGGCTTAGTGGTCTTATTTGTGCTGCCACCTGCCAGGCACGGGGAAGAGAATCAATGGTTGCAGGATTTTATCATGAAGGCTATGAAGATCCATTGCTTATGCTGATGAGAAGGAGAACTGTTCATGCCGGACTAGTTGTAAAGGTAAGTTCAATGGCACTGTTTTGTTGCCTTTTTTAAGAACTCACTAATGTGTCCTTGAATAAAATGAATATCATTTTGAGTTTGTATGCTACTAGATAGGATGTTTTGATTTTACTAATACCATCTCACTTCCCGTTTGTCTTTTTGTCATAAAGCAAATGCGATGAATTATATGTTGCACATGCAGGGTGAGGAAGGTGCGCTTTCATTAACAACCAAGGAAAGATCAGCTCATGCATCAAAAGGACTTCCTGTTAACCACTGTTCAGGGTTTCGGACACCAAACGGTATAAATGTCTCGGAGACTGATGGTACAAATTCTTTTTACTAGTTATATGTGGCCCTAATATTAGTATCAATCAGCTGAACATATGTTGGAGCCCATTGGGGCCATTAAGGGCTTAAGGCCCATTTGATTGAGGAAGGGTCAGCACTGAACCTCCCTAGAGCTCACATGAATAGTACCGCATGTTAGTGTTCGCTCTAGGGCTGGGTGGGTTCGTTAGATCAATTGATCAAACCAGATTGAGTGTTATCTCTATCCTTGATTCTAGAGAATCCCTACCCTTGTGGTGCAGCTGCTTGGGTTCTGGGTCATCTAAAGTATGCCCATGGCAATAAGGCATTGTCTGCTCTTTTCTGGTATGGATCACTCATATGGTGTGGGCTACTGCTACCTAATAAGTTAGCAATATGCCAATTGTTTTCTACTTCAGATGTCCTGTACTTATTTTTCTCAAACGCGTAGGAGAACTGTTTATCATTGTATTAGTAGAAGAAATGGAGTCATACATAGACCCAAACACACACACACACACCCCCCCTCCGCACCTTCCCTATTTTCTAAAGCCTAAAGCATTAAGCAAACTGTTTCCTGAATGTAAAGCGACGGAGTGGGCTTAAAACTAAAAGCCCCTAGCAGTGAGCAAGGATAGACCTTTAGCCCTGCCGTACACCCGTATGGACTTCATCCCTAGCTAGACTCAGAGCCGCGTCAATGCTTGATGCAGTCCCATTGAAGACACAGTCGTTCCATTGTTTCCAGATGCTCCAGGCACCAAGGATAATGATAAAGTTTAGGCCTTGCATCCCCAGTGGTAGTTGCTTCCACTTTTGCCGATCAGTCCTCCTGTTAGGCAACCTGGTAGGTGTTGGAGAGTAAGGATAGAATCAGAACAGTAGGGTTCGAGAGGAAGAATAACAGTAGAGGAAGGATAAGGAAGGGGATGACCTTTGGTTTGTATACTTTGTTCGATCCCGTTGGTCCCTCTTGCTCTCTTCCTTTTGTAGGCTTCCATCCGAACAAAGGGCTCAAGGCCCAGGCCCATGTGACGGCCCAGCCATAGCTGATCCCCAACACCTCCCAAGCTGAGTCCAGCCCAACATGCTGTAAGAGAGAATACCAGAACTGCCTAGCAAAACACACCCAATTAGGAGTTGATGAATGCTTTCCTCTTCCTGGTCACAAAGCAGACATTTGGCCGGGTAGGGAAGTCCTCGATGAGCAAGCCTGTCAGCTGTCCAACAGTGGTTATGAGCAACCAGCCACATGAAAAAGAAAAAAACGGCATTTGGGAGGGGGCCCATGACTTCCATATTCTCTCATATGGTCTGAAAGAAATGGTGCCTGAACGAACGCTTCATATGCAGACTTCGCCGTGTATTCTCCTGAAACCGTTAAGTTAGGAATATGTCAATTGTTATCAAATGGTTTCAAGCTTATGGGCTTATCTCTTTTATCTTTCAGGTATTCCTAGAGAAACCTTCAGGGTTATTGTGAATGCCCAGGAACTTGGATTTGAATCCACTGAAACTCCAAGAACTGATAGATCAGTAAGCCTTTTCTTCCTTGGTCCTGGCAGTATACATTAATGTTTGCTAGTGATCATGCATGATCCATATTATTTGTCGGCGTGGGATATACATACACTTACTTTATTTCCAAATCTGGATCAGATTCTAAAGAACTTGGAGCTCGGTCTGGCAGCACTAGGTGGCGAGAAAGGAGCAGCCTATGACCGAATAGTTCTTAATGCAGCTATGGCTGACCACTTACTAGGCTGCAGCGGAGCCGAGGACATCAAAACTGCACTTGAGCGGGCAAGGGAAGCCATTGATAGCGGTGAAGCTCTGAGAAGGCTCATGAGTTACATAAAGATCTCCCACAAAGTGTCCTAGTGTTGATACTTGACCAAGTACTGATTGTACAATTTTGACTCGAGCCACGACTGGATATCTTCACTGAGTCTGAGTGCCTTCCCCACTCAATATTACAAGCCACCATGAAAAAAATATACCCCCTCACCCTCAAGGACCTGTTAAAAAACAGTTGAAATGAAACAGTGCCTTGTTGAAAATGGTAGTGCAAGGAATGCTTTGTTATAAGCTTTTTGTTTTGCCCTGAGAGGCTAAGACACAGAAGTTGATGTTGTTATAAACACGTGCAGATTCTCCTTTTGAGATGTACGAATCTGATTATAGTGGCATTGTGAATAGCCTGCATAGCCTCATCATCATCAAGGTTGAAACCATATTTGATTTTGTTTATGAATTTATGTGATCTTTCTGTAGTGGATCATCATCATGCGTTCTTTTGTGAATGAAATCACGCTGATCGGTGATTTCGACATCGCATTTCAGGTGTCGTGATGCTCGACAGTTTCCCCTTATTTAGATACACTATAAATTATAATTGCAACTAGTGATATCAACGTTGCGACACATGTATGGAGCATTAAATATAGACGAAATATTTACATATTTGTACTTTTTACATATACATCACGAGACGAATCTTTTAAGTCTACTTGGTCCATGATTGGACAAAAGTTATCAAATGCAAACGAAATTGGTACAGTATATTTGAATCTGAACACAGCCTTCGTCGCGTTACAACGAGAGAGCCTTTACAACGAGAGCAGCGGTTGATGAATTTGGCTCGGTCTTCCTCCCGTGCCTCTGCAATGTGCAGTGCCTCGCTTCCACCATCCACCATTCGTTGCCGCCGCCAAGCTCGAGAGGTGGCAGAGAGGGGATGGTAGGGCGACGGCCGTGCTGGTGGATGGCGGCGGCGCGCGGGAGGACGCAGTAATCGCCGCCTCGCGTGTGTCGCGGCACGCTCTCCACCTGCTCGACGCTCGTCCTCCCTCGGCCCCGAGCCCATCCCGGTTCGCCACCTTCTCATTTCGACCTGGTGAGGCAACATTGCTTGGAGCACGCGCACGGGGACGTCGTAGGGTGCGCGGAGGGTGGTTCCGGCCGCAACGCGGTGCTGATTCCACACTAGATGCGGCTGCGCCGCAGAGGAGCTGCTGCCCCGCGTCCGGTCTTCATATCACGTCAGGTTATCTCACAGCCTCACTTCTCGTTCTCGCCTAACATTTGGGGTTCGGCCCAACGGCATGGGTCGATGCTGCTTGTTCTGTTCCTAACGAGTCTGGACCCATGCTTTCCTATCGTTTCTCCACATTTTTGCCGGTTTTTAGTTATTACTACTGCTAAATGTAAGACTCAATATCTTACTACTGCTAAATTAAAACTCAATAGTCATTGCTTGCTTGCTTAGTTCTACTTTCCACTTCCCATCATCATGATCTGATTGGAATTGCATTATCACATTTTACTTTCGAAGAGGGACGGACCAGACCAGGAGCAAGATACAGAGTGACGGAACATGGTTTTTCACTCTCTTTTTTTTTATTAAAGTGAATGATTTGTTGTATTATGACCACAAAATTGCTCGTGCATATATAAACAAAGAATACAAGCAATTGACCAAGTCCATATCCTTCATTCTACCTCAAAGTTTCATGGAAACCAGCTTTTACACACTAGACATATTTACATACATACATCTTCAACATACTCTCGAAGGGAGGGGGAGGGGGGGGGGGGGGGGGGGGGGGGGGAGGGACTACAAACATCTGCAAACATCACAGAATTTCAATGCGATGGTTGCAAAGAGGACCTTCTCCTATCCATCGCAAACATTCTACCACCCAAATAAATGGCTCACAAAACTGCAAACAATACAATAATGTACATGCTCTATGGCGAGTGTGAAGTTTTATGCCTTCGGAGATTCTGGTTTTGTGCGCCCAGGTTTGCCTACAATGGCTTTCTTCACTTTTGCGAGTTGGTGTTTTACTTTCGATCCCACGCCAGACAATAGGCTCTGCTTTTTACGTGTCTTCTGTGTTGCTCCTGGTGCTTCAGTTTTCATTGCTGCTTCATCAGTGAAATTCTTAGTTCCCTCTATGTTCTTTATCATCTCGTCATAAATCTTCTCCTCTGCGTCAGCCTTTGGACTCTGTTCTTCATCTGTGCTTAATTCTGGCTTGGTTACGTCCACAAAGTTTTCTTCAGACCCAGAAGCTTCTGTGGGTGAAACGACATCGAGATCACGTTCCTGGACCTTTGAATCAAACAGTTCCTGGTCTTCATTGGATTTTATGCTCACTGTTTGCTGAGGGCTTTGAACTGTCTCATGCACATCCTGTTCTTGGGTCAGAATCTCTTTCTTGGCCAACAAAACTTGCTGGTCTCCTTCATCAATCTCTTTAGGAGACTTTTGCTCAGTACCAATTTCCCGGTGTTCCTGAACAGTAGATTCCCCTAATTTTTCTGGCTCCATTTCAGTTTCGTTGTTGGCAACTTCATGTTGCTTATCTTGGTTGATCTGCATTTTTGCACCATCTGCCTGAATTTCGACTGCTGTTAGAAAGTTTTCTTCAGATGTTTCCTTTTCATGGGCCAAAATTTTCTGTGTGTCACAAACTGATTCAGTGATTTGAGTTTCTAGCTCATGAGATGTTACTTCAGAGCTTGTGATTTTTTGCAGATTTACATATGAACTTTCTACATTCTCTTCAGAAACTTCATCTGTGGCTGCGTTTGCATGCTGCTCCTCTTCTTTCTTATCTACTTGTTCATTCTCAAGTTGAATATCAGTCGAACATGTGGCCTCAATGTTGGAAGATTCAGTTGGTTTGGCCTGTTTTGCAGACACAGGGCTCTGAACACTCGCAGTGTCACTAGACAAGTCATTTGCATCAGTGATTCCTGATATCAGCGAAGGTGCTTGCTCAGACACTGCATCAACACTTTTGTCTTGAGGTGTAGATTCAATCACGAGTCCTCTTTGTCCTTCTCCTAGAGTATCCTCTTCGGAAGCGTTTGTGTTTGTTGAGTCATTCAGGCTGCTCCTCAAGCTTCCATTTTCATTTTTTGTTGATGCCTCCATGTTTTCCTGACACACAGTACCAACTGTTCTGACATCCAGCTCAACACTCGAAATATCAATATCTCTTGTTTCCATTTCTGTAGAAACACCAGCTGCTTCTCCTGGCAGCAGTTCACCAGAAATTTCATCCTGGGGATTGTCTTTGTATGCTGGTATTTCCAAATCAGGAGTGTTCTTTTTTATATCCTCATCAGTTTCAATTGATCTTTCTGTGTCCAGCTTAAGATCATCACTTTGTTCTTTGGCCATTTCCTGTGTTTCTTCAGAGCATTTAACTTCGTGTTTTTCTAGTTCAACAAAGGTGAGATTGTCATCCACCTTATTTTCTGTAGGAAGTGATCCCAGACTTTCTTTTTCTTTAGAAATGAATGCGCAGCTGCCATCTTCTGTCGCTTCACCTTGCTTCCTTGCAGCCTCAGATTCTGAATCTTCATTTGTATCACTGCTCTCTTTTCCCAGTATTAGATTCATCAGAAAATGGGAGACAGGTAATTCTTGTTCAACTTCTTTCTTAGCCTCTCCAATTTCTGTATCTTGCATGTCCTCTTCATTCTTTTCTTTAGGAGTTTGATTATCATCTTGTATCTCCTTTTCATCCTGTTCATTGAGAATTTGATTCTCTCCTGGTTCAGTTTGAAGGAGCTTCTCTGACGGAGGCATCTCTCTTTCTGTTTCCTCTAAGCTGAGCACCTTTTCAGGGGTGTTGCCATCCTGTGCCAGATGTCCAGGAAGGTCAAGATTGAGGTTTTCCATATTGTCGTTCACATTTTCTTCCTTTGATGGTTTAATTACCAATGAAACATCAAGATCCTTTCCAGTGTCGGTAAAGGTCTTGAGACTTTCGTTAGACGGTGCTCCATCAGCTCCACTAACCTACATGGAAAAATGGAAATTACTTTAGTAATACTATATATAACTCCAAAATAGTTAATAACTGCTGATTTACTGACCTTATCAGTAATATCTTCATTGATCGTTACTGCTTCAGTGGCTGCTGTACTGCTTGTCTCTGTTTCCTCATGTGAAGAAGTTTCTTCAGTCTTGTCAAATGAATGTTTTTCTGTTTCAAGTTGCTGAACATCGTCTGCGTTAATTTCTTCTTGAGATTGTTCTGTTTGATTTGTATCTGCGGCAAATTCATCATTTTTTTCTTGCATGGCTTCAGTATCTACATCATTTTTCTCAGACATTGAAAGCTTTTCATCTTCAACCTGATTGCAGGAAAAAAATGGAATAGAATTTCACCAAGAACAGACTTGATGAGAAAAACTGGTAACATGAAATTGAAGGCATATAAGAGATACTTATTGAAGGGTACTAGGACTGACCGTGTGATGACTGCTTGAGTCCTCAACATTGTTCTGTATGGATGATTCTACATAAGGTTCAGAAGTGGAGTCGAGTCCCTTGTTTTCTCCTATCTCTTCGATTTCTCTAGGCTTCATACTTGCACTTTCATGGATTATTTCTTTGCACAGAGGTGTTGTATCATCAATTTCAGCATCCACATTGTATTGTTCATTGGAAAGCAGTTGAGTTGACTCTTCCTTTTCAGAATTTGTCTGTAATTCATCATGACAAATAGTATTGTCTTCATGTATTTCTTTACTTTCTTCTATTTCATCTGTGGTCTCTTTCTCTGATGCTTGAATGATGTGAAGAGGATCCTGCACAACAAATTAAACAGCTATAGCTCATTGCTCAGATTATTATGGTGTCATTTTAACAGAGAATTACTTCTAGCTATACATTATTCTGGAACTGCTGGTTCGTAGTGAGCTAATTTAAGAGTCAGACCATTGGAAACTGCAGAAATTTACTGAGTGATGACGCCCACTGAAATCGCATATGGTGGGGGAGCGAAGGAGAGAACATGTTTTGTATGGAATGAAAATCTAAACATCACTCTCTTCATTTCTTGTTGTTTTGTTTTTACCTGTATAGCACTATTGTTATTCCTATCACTTTACAGTTTTTGTTATGGAAGTCTCTTAATATTTCTTCAAGAGAAAATTAAATGAAAAAAATGAATCAAAAAAATTACACCTTTTGGACTTGGGAACATTTATCATAAACATCCAACTTATTCATCAGTTTTGAAACATCATGCACAATGTTCAATCGGTTTTTAGGGGCAAATTTCTATATTTTCAGTTTTTTCTCTCTTATATTTCTAATCTGGAATTTTATCACTTTAAACTTTGATAATCCAACACTAATATTATTAAAAAGAAGATATTATCTAATTTCTCTCGCATCATTGGTGCAAACTCTGAACTGACCTCTTCGTTTCTAATTTCATCAGTTGTTTCGCCTGGTTCATTAGTAGAAGTTTTTGCTACTATATCATCGTTTTCTGCATTATCCTTCTCATCCTTGTTATCATTTTGTGCATCAGCATCTTCTTCAGTTCCTTCACTTGTTTCCTTGGATATATGTAGGGCTTTTTCATTCTTGAGAATCTCACTAATGGCTGCCTCAGTTTGTTCAGCCTGCAGGGTTTCATCAGTAAAGAATTACTTTTCGTTGTTTGTGATTAAAGAAGTCCTGAAAGAGTAACACATGCCATGAGTCCAAGATATATTTACCTTGAATGCAGCATTATCTTGTGCTGCCTGAGGATCATTTTCAAATGAAACCTGTGATGCTTCTGCAGTGCCACTTTCTGTGAGAACTTGGCCTTCTACATCTCTATCTTGAACATGAGTTGTGTTTTCTCCCTTATGCTCACTTGACATGTGGCTTGAATTATCTTCAGTTCCAGCATTTGGTTCTTCTTTGACTTGATGGATATTGTTTGAAGTCTCTAGTGTATCATTGTCAGAAGTTTGAACAGCATCTTCATCAGTCTTGTTCTCACTTCTCTGAGTTGTTAAAACAGTTTCACCCCAAATCACATGCATCGTCCTGTATAAGATACGCTAGTGAGTTTCTTGCAAGCTATGTCCAATCTAAAAGGATTAGAGTTATATTCAGATAGTATTACAAATGTCTTTTTTCTTTTTTCTTTTTTCTTTCTCTGCAGTGTGCAACTTAGATTTAGCTTAATTATTCTGCATCTTGGCTAGCACAGTTATACCTTTACTGTTCAATTTATACTTTACAGTATATGTTTCAGCTCTCCAACTTTGCATAGAGCCTGGTTATTCTAGAAAAAAAATGTTGGACTAACTATAAACAGTTTGACGTGCCAAAAATGAAAAATAGTCTGACAGAGTTTATCTTTGTTTGGTGTCTCCCATGTAAATAATGATTCTAGTCAACCTATGATCAGATAGTGTCTATACTTATATAAAAAGATGGACACCGCAGCTTGTTATCTGCCTCATACTGGATAAAATGCTGTGGTAATGCGGTTTTTTCAGTTATTTTAAGTTCTAATTAATTAAGCAGTACACCAGAACCTAACATCTTGTATTGGTCTAGCATACCAAGGGAGGTTAATGTACATAATATAGATACCTTTAGTTCTGCTGACTTCTGTATTTCATCTTTTATTCCATGTGCCAAAATGACATTGTCAGTTTCATTCCCGATTGTTCCTTCATGTGACTCTACATGATGATCTTCTGGTGTTGCTCCATTATCTGTTGGAGTTGGTTCCTCTGAAACATCAATATTGGATTGTTCTCCGTCATTAATGGCTTCAGCATTCTTCTTTTCCTCCGTTGCTTCCAAGTCATCCACTTGCTGAATATCATAAGTCGGTTCTATTGTTGCTATATTACTTTCTATTGTTGCTATATTACTTTCTGAAGCTAGTTTCTCTATTGCATCAGATTGGCTTGTATAAAAGTCTTCTTCAGCTTCAGTGGTATCGACACCCTTGATTTCTTCCATTTTTTGCTCCTGTTTGATATCAACCGGTGGGTCAATTTCGCTTGCAACAGAATCTTCTGTAGTTCTCTCTTCAAGGGTGACAGAGTTGCTTTGGCCTGAGGTTTCTTCTGCCTTAACAAGCTGGCTGTTCTCATTGTCTTTGGTTAATTCCATCTGTTGTGCTGGTTGGGCATATGAATCTGGATCAGTTTCCAGTTCATTCCTTTCTTCAGCTGCATTATCAGGAGTGGCAATATTACTTTGCTTGGAGTCTTCGTCAGCTTCAATTGCTTTATTGTCTTCCACTTCTGGTAGTTTGTCCTCATGAACCTGCTGATCATCAGCATTTGGCTCACCGTCTACTGCTGGCTTCTCAAGTGTAGAAACTATGTGTTCTTGGTGATCTTCAGGTTCCACGGCTTCAATGTCTCTTGTTTCTTCTGTTAAACCCAGTTCTTGCACTTCTTGGACTTCAGGAGTTGGTTCAATTCTTGGTACTTGATCTGCCTCTCCAGGAGTAGCAAAGCTACTGATATCTGAGAATTCATCAGTTTTCTCATCTTCACTGTCCTTGATTTCTTCAGATGTCAGATTCTGCACTTCTTGTGTATTAGAATATGGCTCTGTTACTGTTGTATTTTCTTCTGTTGGAGTAAGATCGTCAGAAGTAGAGCCATGGGTCTCTCCTGGATGTTCCGTTGTGTCAGTGCAGTCTTCAACTGATTCTAGTTCACAAACAGGTTCAGTACCAGCATGTGAGGCATTTGGTGTTGAAGTATCGTCTTCAGTATGTTCCTTTATATTCGCAACACTACTCTCATGAGGGACTGCTTCAGTCTCCATAGTTTCCATGTCCATCTTTTCTGATGTATAGTCACTTGATCTCATAACATCCTCTGTTTCAATTTGTCCTGTGTCCTTGGTCTCTTCTAGATCTGCCTCATGGAAAGATGATGTATCAACAGTAGCATCTGTTTCAGGAGCTTCTGCCTCAGCAATAACAGTATTGCTTTTCACATTTTCTTTGTCCTCATTTTCTTCTGCTAACTGTGAATTGTCTACTTGAGTGTCAGCACTTGGTTCTGTTGATGTTACATTATCTTCTGAAGTGGACTCCTCAGAAGACAGAGTCTTAGGTGGCACAATTTCTTGAGATTTATCAGCTTCAGTTTCCTTGATCTCAGCTGATTCTTGATCCTGAAGTTGATGATCAACGTCTGGTTCAGTGGTCATGTTATCTTCTGTTGCTATTTCTTCTGGGACAGACTCCTCAGAAGTAGAGATTATTTTTTCCTGGGAGGTACTTTGAGGTTCGTTGGCTTCAGTGTCATTATCTTTGATTGACTCTGGTTTCAGACCACTTGCTATTTCTTCTATTGCTTGCTCCTCTGACGGAGCAGCAGCGTCACTTTGGTGGGGGTTTCCGTGCACTTCTGTGGCCTCAATGTTGCTCACCTCAGTTGATTCATGCAATTCGGTTGTGGCTGAATTTTCTTCTTGAGTTGGTGTCTGAAAGACAGTAGCATTCATTTCAAGGGATGTTTCATTCACTTCGTCAATTTGAGTCTTCTTTATCTCCTCTGATCCCAGTTCCTGCGCAGCCTGTATATCAGCATGTGGATCACCTTCAGGGACATTGCTTTCTTGGGGAACTGCTTCAACTTCAGTGGGTTCAATTTCCTTTATTTCTGTTGCTGACTCTGTATGCTGCATCTCACTTTCTTGTATGCTATCTTCTTGAGCTGAATAATCGAATAGTGCAGCATTCCTTGGAACAGAAGCTTCCTCTGATTCAACAGGTTCTGTGCTGTTCGTTTCTTCTTGTTCTAGCTCCCGTTCAATTGCCTCATCAACAATCACCACTTCAGGGACTTCTGCAATATTCTCAGCTGTGTTTTGCTTAGTTTCTTCTGTTGATTCTGCATTATCTACTTCTTGACTACCACAACTTGGCTCATCTGCTGTTACATTGTCTTCCACTGTGTCCTCTTCTGAAGTAGATATAGTTTTTTCATGGTAAGTTTTGGTGTCCTTAACTTCAACCAAATCATGCCCAATGGTTTGATGGATTTCACCATTATGTGGTTCATCTGCTGTTGAATCATTTTCTATTGCAAGTTCCTTGGAAGGATTAACATGGTCGAGTTTGGTGATTTCTTCAGCTTCAGTGGCTTCAATGTCCTTTAGTTCTTTTTCAGTCACTTGTGGTTCACTTATTGCTGCAGCATTTTCCTGAGTTAGGCCATTGAAGACAACAGCATGAGTTTGATTAGAAGCTTCATCCATTTCAGTTTGTTCTAACTCCTGAACTGGTTGGATATATATTGTTGGCCCAGTCTGCAGAATATTATCTTGAACTAGATTTCCGGTATTGCTCATGTTGGTGCTCTCAGCATCTCTAGCATCTCCAGGGCCACTGATGTCCTCTGGTTCCACATGATGTACATGTTGGATTTCAGAACATGTCTCTGCGGCTGCTACATGGGTTTCGGGAGTTGTCTCCTCAAAAGCAACTTTGCTCTGTTGCATTTCTGCTTCAGTATTGACTACTTCATCATCCCCTACTGATTCCTGGCTTTGTTCTTGAATGTTTACAGGTGTCTCCCTCATTTGTGCACCATGTTCTGGCATAGTGTCCTCAGGGACCACCATGTTGCTCTTGTGCTCAGTTTCTTCAGTCTTTACATTCACCAGGCCATCAGTTTTTTCAGCAGATTCTTGGTTCAGCACTTCTTGAGCATCGACCCCTGGCTCATCAGCTTGTTCAGATTTAGGCGCCTCTTCCTGCAACACATCTGCATCTATCGCATCAGCCTGCTGACCAAGTTGATCTTCTACTTTTATCACCTCTTCTGTATGTTCTACAGTACAAGTATCTTCTGGAAAGCTCTCTTTCTTGTCAGGATTAACGACAGTACGTGCTTTAGCTGGCTCATCTGTTTCTGTGTTTCCATCAGTATTATCTGGAATGGCATCAGAGGTGTCCAGATTGATCTCCACAGGAGTTTGAATTCCAGAAGGTGCTTTGCTTATAACCTCAACATTAGGAATGTTTGCCGTGCTTGCAGGTTGTGTGTTCTCAGTTGCATTTTCTGGTCCTAGATCCTGGTATTGCTCACCATCATTTGTTTGTCTAGTAGCTTCCAGTGTCTCTTCCTCCACTGTGTTCTTTGTAACACCTAAACAACGTTGATCATCCGGAACTGCCTCAAAAGCAATACTGCTTTGTTGCATTGGTGCTTCAGTATCAATTGCTTCAGTAACTTCTCTTTCTTCTAATGATTCCTGGTCCTGCACTTGAATAGTTACAGGTGGCTTCCTTGTTGTCATGTCAGATTCTAGCGTTGTCTCCTCAGATACTGGCATGTTGCTCTGGTGGGCTGTTTCTTCAGTCTTTTTATTCACTGGGCCATCAGTTTCTTCAGCAGATTCTTGATTCAGCACTTCAAGAGCATCAGTTGCTGGATCATCAGTGTATTCAGATTTAGGCACCACATCTGCATCCATTGCATCAGCTTGCTGGCTCTGCTGATCTTCTATTTTGACCACCTCTTCTGTAGGTTCTGCAGTAGTAGATGTATCTTCTGGAAAGCTCTCTTTCTTGTCAGGATGAACAACAGTGTGTGTTTTAGCTGGCCCATCTGTTTCTGTGTTTCCATCGGTAGTATCTGGAATGGCATAAGAGATGTCCAAATCGATCTCCACAGGAGGTTGAATTCCAGAAGGTGCTTCGGCAGAAATGTTAGCCGTGCTTGCAGGTTGTGTGTTCTGAGTTGCATTTTCTGGTCCGAGATCCTGGTATTGCTCAACCTCTTTTGTTTGCCAAGTAGCTTCCAGTGTGTCTTCCTGCAATGTGTTCTTTGTAACACCTAAATAATGTTGATCTTCTGGAACCGCCTCCTCTAAAGCAACACTGCTTTGTTGCATTGGTACTTCAGTATCAACTGCTTCAGCAACTTGTCTTTCTTCTTCAGTACCTTCTCTTTCTTCTAATAATTCCTGGTTCTGCAGTTGAATAGTTACAGGTGGCTCCCTTGCTGTCGTGTCAGATTCTTGTGTTGTCTCTTCAGATGCTGGCATGTTGC
Source organism: Eremochloa ophiuroides (assembly GCA_038502445.1). NCBI lineage: Eukaryota > Viridiplantae > Streptophyta > Magnoliopsida > Poales > Poaceae > Eremochloa > Eremochloa ophiuroides. The sequence goes on from JAHLJS010000005.1 coordinate 5,499,622, forward strand.
TCTGGTGGGCCATTTCTTCAGTCTTTTCATTCACTGGGCTATAAATTTCTTCAGCAGATTCTTGATTGAGCACTTCAAGAGCATCAGTTGCTGGCTCATCAGTGTGTTCAGATTTAGGCACCACATCTGCATCCATTGCATCACCTTGCTGGCTCTGTTGATCTTCTAATTTGACCACCTCTTCTGTAGATTCTGCAGTAGATGTATCTTCTGGAAAGCTCTCTTTCTTGTCAGGATCAACAAGAGCGTGTGCTTTAGCTGGCTCATCTGTTTCTGTGTTTCCATTGGTAGTATCTGGAATGGCATCTTTGATGTCCAGATTGATCTCCACAGGAGTTTGAATTCCAGAAGGTGCTTCGGTTATGACCTCAACATCAGAAACGTTTGCCATGCTTGCAGGTTGTGTGTTCTCAGTTGCATTGTCTGGTCCTAGATCCTGGTATTGCTCACCATCTTTTGTTTGCCCAGTAGCTTCCAGTGTGTCTTCCAGCACTGTATTATTTGTAACACCTGAATTATGTTGATCTTCTGGAACTGCCTCCTCAAAAGCAACACTGCTTTGTTGCCCTGGTGCTTCAGTATCAACTGCTTCAGCAACTTCTGTTTCTTCTTCATTAGCTTCTCTTTCTTCTAATGGTTCCTGGTTCTGCGCTTGATTATCTACAAGTGGCTCCCTTGTAGTGTCATATTCTGGTGTTGTTTCCTGGTGGTCTGTTTCTTCAGTATTCACTGGGCCATCAATTTCTTCAGCAGATTCTTGATTCAGCACTTCAAGAGAATCAGCTGCTGGCTCATCAGCGTGTTCAGATTTAGGCTCCTCTTCCTGCACAATGTTTGCATCCATCGCATAAGCTTGCTGTCTCTGTTGATCTTCTGCTTTGACCACCTCTTCTGTAGGTTCTGCGGTAGATGTATCTTCTGGAAATCTCTCCTTTTGGTCAGGATAAACAACAGTGTGTGCTTTAGCTGGCTCATCTGTTTCTGTGTTTGCTTCAATAGTATCTGGAATGGCATCAGAGTTATCCAGATTCGACTCCCCTGGAGTTTGGACTCCAGAAGGTGCTTCAGTTACAATCCCAGCATGGGGAATGTTTGTCATGCTTGCAGATTGTGTGTACTCAGTTGTCTTTTCTGGTTCTAGATCCTCTTCCTGCTGACCGTCATCCTGTTCCTCAGTAGCTCTCAGTGTGTCCTCATTCACAGTGTCATTGTCTATTGTAACACCTAAATTAAATTGATCTTTTTGAATTGCATCCACAAAGCCACTACTTTGTTGGGTTTCTGCTTCAGTATCTTCTATTTCTTCTAATGATTCCTGGTTCTGCACTTGAGTATTTACTGGTGGAGCACTCATTGTTGCTTCATGTTCTAGTGTTGTCTCCTTTGGAGCTGCCATATTCCTCTGGTGCACAGTTTCTTCAATCTTTTCATTCATCAAGTCATCAGTTTCTTCAGCAGGTTCTTGATTCAACACTCCTTGAGCATCAATTGTTGGCTCATGAGCTTCAAATTTAGGCTTCTCTTCCTGCTGATCAGTTTCTTCACATTTAATCTCTTCCAGGGACACATCTGCATCCGTTGTATCAGCTTGCTGACTCTGTTGTTCTTCTACTTTGGCCACCTCTTCAGGATGAACAACACCATCTACCTTAGTTGGTTCATATGTTTCTGTCTTTTCATCAATAGTCTCCGGAATGCCATCAAAATCATTCATACATGTCTCCACAGGAGGTTGGAGTCCAGTAGGTACCTCAGCTACAATCTCAACATTGGCATTGTTTGTGATGCTTGCAGGTTCTGTGTTCTCGTTTGCCTTTTCTGGTTCTTGATTTTGGTCTTGCTGACCATCATGTGTTTGCTCAATAGAATTGTGAACATCCACGTTGTTTGTGATCCTTGCAGATTCTGTGTTCTCGTTTGCCTTTTCTGGTTCTTGATTTTGGTCTTGCTGACCATCATCTGTTTGCTCAATAGTATTGTCAGTTTTCAGCGTGTCTTCCTGCACCAAGACATCATCCACTGTAACATCTAAATCATCACCCTTGGGTTCTTCATCTTTCTTCTGCTTCAGAATGCAGCTGTCTTCTGTTGTGCTCTCTCCATGGCTTAAACCATCAACATCTTCTTTGTTGATTCCGTTGCTCTGATCTAGTTCTGCTTCTTCCTGATCGTTGTCATGCGGCTGCTCATTTGAAACCTTCTCTTGTTTGTCCGTATGGCCATTCAGAGAAGATGCTTCGCTATTTAGATTATGTTCTGGAGGAAGTTGGGCATCAGAGGGTGCTTCTACTAAAACTTGATCCTCTTGAGTCTTCAACGTTCCTTCAATTGAATCGATGATTTCTCCTATGCTCTTGATCTCCATCAGAGATGAAAGCTTGCCTTCTGGGTGTGCTTGCAAATGGACTGTTCCTAAGTCCACAGCTTCCCCTTGGACTTCCTGGGAAAGTTATAGATAAATCTGGCATTAAAAATAGTGATTTCATGCAACATTTGACAGTCATGATAATATTATTAATTTGTTATGTATTTTTAACTGACTAACATAGACAAGAAATATTAGTATTTTTTAGGCCATATATTATCCATATAGTAATGAACCAAAAAGTAGGAATATAAAAGGAAACGTTAACCTATACAATCGTGTATTAACTATCCCTTGACTTTGTTCAGTTACAGACATAATATACTCAAAAGGACATCCAGTCATGAAAGTACTTCAGCACTGCAAAAGTGCAAACTTGGCAGTCTTCATTTCTTGTTGGCCAACTGTCTTACTGGTAAATGGCACATGTAGGTTGAGTACACATATGAGTTTCCATTTCATGGTTCTAAACTTCTAGTGCTGCAGCATGTGGTCAAAAAGAACATGCTGGCTAGTTAAATAGTACACTGCCCAGACAGTACTGCATGTGACCATCCTAACTGGATGAGTTCGTGCCTCTCCAAAAACTTTGTTTAGTTCCTGCATGAAGGATTGTAATACTGAATGTTTCTATTAAGTGTGTTAGTGCTGCGACTATATGTTTTGGCATGCTTTAAGTAGACTTTTGCTCTCTTCATGCTTCGGCTTTGATGACCACATTGGATGGTTGACGCTCAGTGTAAATTAATGTTAGATGCTAATTCATGTTTACCTAAACCTGCCATTCACGTCACAACAGTTGACCAAACTGTTAAACTTGTCTATCCTTACTGTTAGATTTTTTTATTTTATTTTTTTTTTGGGGGGGGGGGGGGGTGTGGTGGGATGCGTTTGGATGGGTTGAACCTAGGAGAAAAAAATGTTATATAATCTTTTGACTAACATTATTTTCTCAAAGCTGGGTGAATTCACATCCATCTATCAAGCTCAGGAGAGCAATACTAGGTTGAGAAAAAGGAGTAATCAAAAGAGAAGAGAAAAGCATGTCACTCAGTTATAACTATCATGGGTGAATACCTATGAAACTGTAACTTCTATTTAATTTTTCATCGTTATTTTTCTTGATCCCTGGATCCTTCAGGCATATACTAACTTATTTCGCATGTACCTTTTTCAAAGACATCTTAACTAAGCTTGTTATAAACAAGGACAGTATGATAACTCTTCCTACTGCATTGAATTATTTCATTCTTTAAGGAAACTTGGTTGCTTTTGAAGATCATTTGTTTAGCAACTGAAAGAAATGAGTGCAGCACCATTTCTACACAGTTACTACATGAAGAAGAATCCTTCTTCCTTCATAATACTGAAAGGAGCTTAACAGTAAACACGTATCAACTGTGGAACCAGAAAGAAGGTACCATAATGGTTTTCCTTGCATAATGGTAAAAAACTAGTGAATTGTTAGAAACATGCTCCTCACGACATAGCTGATAAGATTCCTGTGACAATGAATCTCCTTACGTAGCTCTACATCTTAACAAAGTATGTATGCATGAAGGAAAACAGAAGCAAGCAAGTGATGCAGAAGTTCTGAGGCTAAGAGGAGACATTTCTTACCGTCCCATCTGCTGCTTCTCTCTCTTCGTCTTCGGTCGCCATTGCTCCAGATCAGAATGAGAAAGAAGGAGAAGAAGAAAGGAAAAAGGAAAAAAGAAAGATGGAGTGGCTTCTCCCTGAAAAAGGCTAGTGGGCTCTCGAAAAGCTGGTGGTCTTTATACCGACCTTTCCTCTGCCCCTCTGTCAATATGTTTTCTATTGCTGAGCAGCGGTTAGGAAGCAGTGACAGACTGACAGTGCTCTTGACAGGGGATTAGCACTTGCCTAAGTGTAATCTTGATTAAGCACGAGAAGTTATCCCTGAAATGGCAGATCAATGAACATGGAGAGTCAGCATTAGGTGCGAAAATGCCAACTGGTACGTGAGGCACATGATTGTGGTGGCTGGACCATTGTGTCTGCATTCTTGCTTTGATGGACCCACAGAACCTTTTCTGTGTGACATTATTGGATCGATAATTGATCAGTGAGTACATTCTTGGATCCTTCTTTTTATTTTCTGCGGCTCAAAATAAAATTTTAGTTTTTGGTGTGAAGATACTATTATCTGCTCTTCCTTTTTTTTTTCTTGGCTTCACATTCAGATAACATGATTGGTCTTCAGAAATCCTGCTGGTTAGGCTTCTAGTGTAGGCTTTAGTCACTTTCAAATATTTATGAATGGCTGCGCTCATCCTACCTCATATTGCACTTGGGGCGCAAGGGAACAACGGGTTTGGCCAATGTTTCTGCAGCCTGGAGGAAGTTTACCTGGATCAAATCGAGTGAAAAGCAGGACAGCATGAAAGTAGCTTGGCCTCTGGTATAATTATTGTGTTATGTCCTGTTAAACTTGCATCCAAGGTTGCTTTCACTTTAAAAACAATGGTTTCTTTCAAATCCATGTACCAACATGTTATATGTCATCCTTTCCACACCTTTAGTTAGTCCTGAATCTTAAATGAACTGATTGCTGTGGTTTATGATCAAGCTCCTAACCTAGTTTTCCTTATTGTTCGGCCCATTGTTCCAGGTTTCCAGCATTCAGAACCATGACGCTTAGGTTCCTCCCTGTGGCCTGATATCTGAAGATCACTGAAGCATAGGGACAGAGAAAGGGGGTAGAATGCAAGCCCCAGAATACTGAATCCAGTCAAGTGGCTGCTGGGGACGGTGACCCGCAGCAAAAGAGCTCCACATGTTCAACCGCCCTGGACAAGGAAAATACCAAGTTGGCCAGCCCAAAGGCCACGCTGGATGCACCTCACGCAGTCCAAGTCCTTGCAGCCGAAAAGAAGTCCAGCAGCCATTGCTTATCCGTCACCTGCTACTGATTATCAAAACTTGAGGCAGGTAATGCTATTATTATCCTAGCATATCGCTGCACTGAAAGAAGGAATGTCATGGTGCCATTGGAGGATGACATGTCTGCTTTGCCGAATCCTCATCAGCAAAGTTTCCAGCCGCCCCAGGGTGCCGCTGTCAAGCCTGACTCAGCATGGTACGTAGATTCTGTCATCTCTTGGAAAACCCCCCGTTCAGAGGTTGATGTTTGGTTCCGGGAACTGTTTGCTTTCGGCCCTTGTAATAAATCGTCAGTTGTGGTCCCACAAGAGCAATAAGCACACAAGGGTCAATGATTTAATCAACACGAATCTTTTTTAAATCTAGAGTCTAGACGCCGTAACATTCAGTAATTCTGATTTTCATGTCACCACAAATTCTGATCTGACATTCTGTGCATACGCAGTTTCCATTTTTGTGAATGACAACATGCCAAAATCTCAATAGTCTTCACTCACCAGTCATGACGTCATCTGATGCTGCAGGAAAGGCTGAAAGTAATTCATGAAAAGAAAAGACAGAGGAGGACATCTCACTTCTAAAGGCAGAGGAGGGGGGCGCCCAGTTAGTTATCTGTGGATGAAGGCAACAGCAGCTGCAAACATGAGGTGGCGACTGGAAACAAACACCAGCATCGGCACCGTCCATGCTAAAGCCGTATTGTCATCTTGTGCCGCCGAAGTCATAACCACCTACGGATTTCTGAATCAATTTCGTCATCCGGTAATATACATGGGCTGTCAATTCGAGCAATTTCTGCCAGCTCGGGAATATTTGAGGACGATGTGTTCCGGACAACCAAAAAGGAGAGATATACTAAAGCCATACGCCACATAAAGTAGTCTAGTAAATTTGAGATGAGGAGAGCATCTTCGTCCACTACCAGCTCCATCGTGGATGCTGGATGCAGGTATGCAACGACACTTTTTTGTATCCAGCGTGTCACCTCAAGGTTGAGGCGTGCCTCAGAGGCCACACGTGATTTTTTTTTTATTTTTTTTTGTGAAATGAGATGTAGGAATTTCATAAGGAACAAATTCGATTACTGTACTGCTAGAACTTGTGGTTTCATTAGCTTCTTGTGAAATTCTTTTCGAAAATATGTGTAAACTTGTGGTTTCCAAGTAGTTTTGACAGTTACTGCGGCTACAGCTTTTGCACAATGTCAGGACGTGTTTGCTCCATGATGGATGTGGAGCAGGCTGGTACAGTGGTACTACCGTGTACGCTTCTCACTCGTAGCTCTAGCTCCTTCTCCCAGCTGCCAGCTCGAGCAGCATGGCATGGACATGGATGTGCTGCCAGCCTGATGACGGCGATGCTAGGTTTGGCTCATCTAGGGCATAGAAGAAACTGGCATGGAATTACTAATAAATAGTTCATTGATGCATTGGTTTGTCTTTGTCTGATCCTGCGTTCTTGTCTAGATCCGTGGAGTTGAGGCCTCAAATTGCATAAACTAGAGCCCTTAAACAGGATGACCAAATAACCTGATTCTTGGAAACTCAGGACAGTACTCGGCAAGGTTTAAAAAAAAATGCAGGAGCTCTGTCCTTCAATTAAGAGTGAGAAAAAGTGGTTTACAAGTACAAACTAAAACAAACAGCCCACCCGGGACATTAGCAAGACGGATCACACAAACAAGGTCCAGCCTCCTATCGAAAAACACTCTTGTCCAGCCCCCTATTGAAACGCTCTTCTCCTTTGCTCAATGTCCTCTTTAATTCTCGAGGCCACCTGCAGCACCGTTTCATATGTGTTGTTGAAAATTCTTCGGTTTCTCTCTTTCCAAAGATTCCAGAAGAGATAAGTGACCATGCCATTGAAACGTCTACGCTCTGTGCGAGACACTCTGCTTGAAACATTTTCCCACCACTGCATAGTACTCGGCAAGGTCAGCTTACAACATCCAATTTGTTGATCACATTCTTTCTAATTTCCCTACGCTTATCAGGAAAGTCTGGGAACCGCCAAGGTGTAAATTCTTGTTGTGGCTCCTCCTTCGAAACAGATTATGTAGCGGGGATGGAAGAATAATTATTTATGTGTTTTATGTGAAAGGATCTTGGAAACCTCTACCCACATATATTCATCAATTGCTCAGTCACCCGTCTGGTATGGAGCCAAGTGGCAGCATGGAGTGGCTGCGAAATCTGTGGCCAACACAATGGACGGAGGTGACTGAATGTGAAGATTGGTTCTTGGCCTTGACCAAAGAAAGCGCCAAATTGGCACACCTTGGCCATGCTCACTCTGGTGCATCTGGAAGCGACGAAATGCAGTGATCTTCATGGATTCCAAACGCACGGCCTAAACAGTGTCCAAGGAAATTAAGGATGTCTGTTCTCTTTGTTCCATGGCTGGAGGGGAATTTCTCAAGAACCATGTAGTTAGTTATTTGTCTATGAGTAATTACTTTACAACTCTAAAACCACTACAGTGATCTGCTCTATGTGGTAGCACCTCTTGCGCTTGTAAGGGGGTTCCCTAACCTCTATATATAAACTTTTCCTTCTTATTAATGTTATGTCAGGTAACCGGCTCTTTCAAAAAGAAAAGAGCCCTTAAACTTGCTACATACTTCTACTTTGCTACTCCCTCTGTACCAAAATAAGTGTCGTTTTCGTTTTCCGATGAGTTAAACACTTTCAACTTTGATCCAATATATACAAAGAAAATGTTAAAGTTTGTAATGCATAATTAGTACCATTAGATAGATAATAAAATCTATTTTCATGATAATTTTCTTTGGAGATACAAGTACCGCTAACATTTTCTATAAATCTAGTCAATTTTTTAAAAAAGTTACTGTCATGAATACCTTAGCGAATCAACGAGTATGCTCCACCTTTTTTTTCATTATTAATTGAAAAGAAAACCAATGTGTATGCCTTGATTGCCTTGACTTCTACTTCACTATTCTATTCCTTTTGGTCTTCCTTGAGTCTGCAGTGGATATGACATGGAACTTGTAATCAATCGCTATTTTGTTTTTTCAGTGAACAGCGCGTGGAGGCGATACTGTATTTTCGACACTTGCCAGATCATCACTCCACTCATCAGACATTCAGACATGCTAGCTGATCTTGATTGCATGCAGATCACTAGACGAGGCATGCATATGCTAGCAACTGGGCCCCACCCAAACAAGAATCTAGCCTAGGATGGAGAGAGGGGGGCAAAGAGGAAGGCTTTCTGGTGAAAAGCTTGTGCGCTTGCAGGCTAGTGGTCAAGTTGTTGGTCCAGGGAGCAACCAGCCTCTACAGTGTTTTCTGGTTGTTTTTTACCAGGTTGATGAGATGGGCCTGGATTTCCAGAGTGGATCCGGTGGGCCCACACTTTTCCAGCATGTGTGTGACATGTGAGCCCCCGAGAATAGCATGTCTTGAGTTGCCACACACACACAGCACATGCAGAGACTTGTTCAGAAAGCCACACTGAATATAGTCACTTGCTCACTGATACTACTTGACTGCATTTACAAAGGAATAGATAAATAAATAAACAAAAGCAGATGAAATGCCTTGTTCTCTTTACTTTATTTAGGGGTGTTTAGATCCCCTCCCAAAACCCAAAACTTCCATCACATCAGTTTTGTGGCACATGTATGGAGCACTAAATATAGATAAAATTTTTGCATGTTTGCACAGTTTGTCTGTAAATCACGTGACGAATCTTTTAAGCCTACTTAGGCCATGATTGGACACTTATTAGAAAAAAAATTTCTCGCTGCTACAGTGTCAAAATCCCAAAACTTTACGTATCTAAACACCCCCTTAACCATGAGAGCCCCTCCATTTCTGACAGAATGATTAGTGGATTCACAGACTGGATTGGCAGATCAGGCAGGAACCATCTGAAAGAAAGAATGGGTGGCCTCTCGTGGTTGAGCTGTCCCTGCGCATGGCGCGTACGTCATGCAGGCCCCACCACGACAGTTAGGTACACAAGATCTTCCTCTTCCCTGAGCTTTTTTTCTCCTCTCTACCTGAGACCAAATTAGGTGCCTGAGATTAAGAGATGGGAGCTATATTATAATGCCAAATGTGTAAGCCAGACGTTAGGTAGGTGTCATGCAACGGTGACATTGTGCCATATGCAGTGCAGCAGGATCGAGCAATCCCACCAACAAAAAAACAACGACAACAACAAATGGGTTTTGTTTCTTTGGCTTCAAATGCGAGGAAGGAATCAGAATTCAGAACGAAAAGGGCACTTATCATCATGGTTGAGTCTTGAGTCAATGATATCTACGAACACAAGATTAATATGTGCCCTTATAGTTTGGACAGTGATGAGTGATTGTCGACGGGTATTACGCAACATGTCTTTTAGCGTGTGGTATGCGGATGTGGAGCTCGGAGCGGTGGAGGTCAAGTTGGTCCATGCCGATAGATTGGGAGCGGTGAAGGACGGATGCTGAGACTTAGACCGAGGGATCGGAGTCACCGGGTCGACATGTGGGGACATCGACGAGCGCAAGAGTACATGGTGACGAACCGTGGGCCGGCGCAGTCAAGGACTGGCTGGACATGGTCTAGGACGTGGGGGACGCATCGGAGGACACTACTTGCGGAGGTTTGGTGGTTGAGCCCAAAACCACCCCCGAGACTGGTTTCTGGGTTTGGACCTCAAAACACGAGTGGAGCTTCCAAGGAAGCATGGCGATAAGTGGCGGAATCCTGGAGGTTGAGTCGAGGCGACTACAAGTCCAGGCAGAAAGGGGGGGTCATCAGATAGGATCGGTAGAGAGGGTTGTGCCATAATGTCTTAAGGTTAGCTGGTTCACTTAGTAGTTAGTAGAGTAAACAGTGGACTAAGTGAAAAACATAATAAGTCTCAATAAATAAGAGAGGATTGTCCACATCCTCTCTTATCACTTTTGTTTAGGACTTGTAGTAGTTTCTCCTCTCTCTCTCTCTCTCTCTTAGGTAGACAAAATGATCCATGGACGATTTTCTCAATGTAATCTTTCATCTGTGTAAGACTCAAACTCTCAGAAAGCGTGGCTGTAACCATTATCGTTCATCTGAATTTTGGTGCCTCAAATTCGTGCAAGTTTTATTCGTTGTTCTTCGCGTTCTTGCTTTTTCCCTTCTCTTTTCTCGGTGCTCGGTCTTCCTCTCTGCTCTATCTTTTTACAAACCATTTGTTCCGGGAGGTGTTAGGAATGCCAAGTCAGCTTTTCACCAGAAGGTTTGATCAAATTCAGGATGAACACTTAAATCGAACGATTTTGCTTTTGGGAGGATATTCTTCATTCTTGCACTGATTTTTTTAATTCCGATCTTTTGGTTGGGTTTCGAGGCATAATGTCTCGGGGATAGCTCACCAACTTTGTTGTGATCCTCTCCATAGAACTCGTGGAGAGAGATCGGGCAAGATCTTTGCGTTTCGCGCTCTCTGGTGGCAACGACAAGGTGTAGGGGGCTCCAGACAGGACACCGGACAAGTATTGTAGCTATCTGGTGCGTTCGACTCTTTGAAACCCCCGCATCGCCCCATCCGTTTTGCATCGGACAGTGTGGCACTGGACGTGAACAGTCCCTGGCACTGAACAATGAACAATCGAGCTCATATTCGGAATCCGATTTTTGCGTTGGTTTTCTAGCGACCCAAGGATCCTTTCTAAGTACTTTTGTTAGGCTTGGGTATTTAGGGTTTGGAACTTGCTTCTCTCTTATAGGAGTTAAGTCCCCACCGTTTGGATCTTCGGTTCTCGCATCTTCTCCGATCTGCTCAGCCATGTTTTGAGGATCTCATTGTGTCTTTAGATCACCACTGGAGACACCCAGCCACCGGTTGGCTCGTGGGATATTTATGTGTGTTTACTTTTGGGGTTTGAATATGAGACTACGGCTAAATACTTCGAAAGAAATTTAAGACTCTCATTTAACTTCTCTGGTCACTTCAGGATCAGATTTGAGAGTTTCTAACTTCCTTTCAGTGTGCTGGTTTGGTTGCCTTGTTGGCGAAGTGTGCACTGCAGGACAGGCTTGTTGGCGAAGTGTGCACTGCAGGACAGGCTTGCAGGTATCTGGTTGCAGTCTCTCCTTATGATGGACAAGATAGTGCCTGTTTAGATCCAGTGCAAATTGCAACTACAACTAGTCACATCAATGTTGCGGCACATGCATAGAGCATTAAATGTAGACGAAATGTTTACATGTTTGTACTTTTTGCATGTACATCACGAGACGAATCTTTTAAGACTACTTGGGTCATGATTGGAGAAAAGTTGTCAAATACAAACGAACGTGCTACAGTGTAAAATTGCACTGCAACTGGGATGTAAACGGGACTTCATCGGACATCATGCATGTATAGGTGTGTCACTGTCAGGCCGTCAGCAACCACAGTCACACAAGTCTTCCCGTTTAGCAGTTGGTACAGTCTACAGTGTGTGAGTACCGCCGATCTGACTGTGCCAAAGTAGTCAGGAAGGTGGGGGAAAAACTAGTGATATATAGCACAAGTGAGATTTGCGTTGGGCCGTGCTACAAGTAACTTCATGTGGGCCTGGGAGCCCGGCGCTGGCAGCCCATGAATAATGGGCCGTTTGTCAGTAATGACTCGGAAAAGAATGATTGCGTCTTTGCAACTTTGCAAGTGTGTCCACTCCAATCTCCCTGCTCTTTCTTCCTTGCCTTCATCATGCCTGCCTGCTGGTGCCTGCCTCCATGTCCATTATATATATCTTTATATGTGTACATCAGTACATATATTATACACACACCAGAGAGTAAGAGTAAGCCCTTGAGCTTTGTCAAAAGCAGGCAGCACAGAAAGCCTAAAGCCTCGCTTATTTATTAGCCTCCAGTAGCACCCCTCTCTTTCTTCTGTGCTCAAATCTCTCTCCCAACACTCCATTTCCATTGCTTGCATTCTTGGTTCTCAGCTGCTGCTACTTATTAATAGCACACAAGGCTAGATTAATTAATTATCTTCAGTTAGATGATGGGGTTGCCGGAGGTGAAGAAGAAGCAGCTGGTGCATAGTACGCGAGTGGAAGATCGTCACGGGCACCACCAGCAGCAGCAGCACCAAGAAGGCAGCAAGGTCTGGGTGCTGGGCCTGTCCGGCGCCGGGGCCGGGATCGCCGCCCTGCCGCTGCAGCAGCTCAAACCCGTCAAGACCGGCCACCGACGGCACGCCGCCGCCGACGTCGTCACCGAGGAGGAGGGAGAGGAAGAGCCCGTGACGCCGAGAGGGGAAGGGTGGAGGATACCGATGGAGGCGGCGACGTGCCCGCCCGCGCCCAAGAAGCCCAGGACGGCGGTGTCCATCATCAGAGGCGCCGCCGCCGCTGCGGGTCGTCGCCGGTGCAACTACGACGGCGGCGAGGTGCTCGACGAGTTCTTCCGCGTGCCGGCGGATTTGGAGGCTGTCTTCGTCGCCCGCGCAGCCAAGGCCAACTAGCTACCTGCATTGGGTACTAGGAAGGACTGCCAGTGTGTGTATGTGATGCTTGAGCTCAAGTGATCCAGGCTGGGGTGGTCAAGCAAGTGTATGTGATGCAGATTGCAATGCATCGGCTGCTGGTGGTGAGTGAGTGAGAGTGATGATAGAGTGAGTGAGTGCAGTTGTACAAATTCTCCTCTAGTACATGTTAATGCAAGTCCTAATTCCGAAATGAAATTGTGTTGAAATGGAAGAATTGGGTTGTCAATTGTTCATTCCTTCTGGCTGTTATCTTTTAATTTGGTTGCTGCTGAATTTATTCTTGGAAGGCATTTGTTACAGATTCATCTCTTCCCAGTTATTTTATTTGGAGGGAAGGGAGTGTAATTCCTCAGTAGAAAATGGTGAAGAAATAATGCATGCATGCATGATTAAGGTGGCAGTTTTCATAGAACTAGAGTTTGCAAAATATTTGCTGCAGGCAGCTTTAATTACTTGGGGGAGCTGCTAGTTTCTTCAATTGTAAAATGTATATATACATACATGCATGTCTGTAAAATGTCTAACAGAGATTCAATCACATACTGTAGAATGTCATTTTCTACATATGAAAAATTGCAAAATTCTTTGAACAATGTATGTATATATGTGTGCATATAATAATATAATCCATGTATAGTTAATTGTTGTCATCTAGCAACCTCTCTCTCCCGCCAAAATTTGAAATCTTAACAGGGAAATCTGATTATAAATCCCCGGAAACATGCGAATCGCTTTAAGTTTGATATAATCATGTAATCGGCAGTTGCTCGCCTAAAGCTGTTTGCTTTCTCGAGCTTCGAGTTAGATGAGAAAAGGGCTGTTTAAGTTAGGATCCCAACCTAAAGCACTCAATACTCTAAACAAGAACTTTGGCGACTTGTCACTCTTTATGCTGCATTTCACAGAACTATCCACTCATACGTGTACTAAATACTTATTTAACAACTAAAGGAACATATATACTATATATATATACATGATAGTATCTCCTTTGTGCTTTCCTACCCCCTGAATGAAACTAAAAGAGCATATATAAACTTTTCCTTTTACCGTATGAATAATGAACGAAGTCTTTAGAAATTCCAGACACTAACACAACAATCTAATGTCGATGAGAATGTGATACACCTATATACTTTCGTTGTTCTAAATTATAAGTTATTTTGACTTTTCTTGATACATGATTTCCCCTACTCATCCGCTAGACATAATGTACAAGTAGATACATAGAAAAAATTATGTACTTAAAAAAGTCAAAACGAAATATAATTTGAAGTGCATGATGGAGTAGTTCGCTCATGGCGAACTTGCTTCCTTTAATTTCGTCGCTATCTTGAGGAGCAACACACTCTCATGTAACCTAGATATATAAATTTTTCAGTAGGCCGGCCGGTATATAATCGAATGTTCTAGCCCTTTAAATATTCAGGTTCAGATACTGCTGGTTGCATGCACCACCACAGTTGCTTTGATCTGACGAACACGAACTAGGCATATGTATAAAGTTGGAGATACATATAAAATCTGGATACTAGTATAACGGCTCCACTACTAGGGCTCAGTGGCCTCCTTTTCTTCCCTTGGATCCCTCCATGTATGGGCCCCTACATTGCTCACCAAAGCCACCGGCCTTGTAGTTGTAAAGAAGTCTCACTCTACATCTGATTTGACCCCTGCACAGTCAAGTATTTTTCTTTCGTTGAGTTACTCTTTTTTGTTTCCAGTGCAAAAAAAGGCACTGTCAACTTTACTACACACACTGCGTGAGTGTATGTGAGAACCAATTGCTAACTGTATGTCTTTTCCTGCATGCGCTAGACAAAGGCAAGCATATATATGTTTCTGCAAGCCAAGCAATGTGAAAAACAAATTCACCCTAATAATGTCTTATCTGACAGTAAATTAACTGCTTATTCCTGCTGGAATTACCTAAGCTAAACCAAGAAGTGTTATTGAAAGCCAAATATATATAGAATAAAACAAGAAGGAAAATGATGACTTGAGGAAAGTGGTACTCAAAATGCCTTTGGGAGAAGGCACACTAAAACAATAGGCTGAAACCATCATGAGATAAAGCTAGGGCTACTTCATCCATATGCATTATTATGTATGGCCTTGGGTTGGGCATGTCTCCAAATGATGAAGGCTCCAGTTAATGGTACATAAGAGTAATATATAATAAACATGGTTAGAAGGACTAGCTCCACTGAACCATGTCTGCCATTATAGGGGCGTACCTGCATGCATATAATCAATTGACTCATTGTGTTTAATTTTAATTTTTGTTCTTTATCTAGACACAGAAATAAAGAGAAGTGCAATTATTCAGAGCAGTGCGTGTACCCTAGCTAGTGTAATTAACTAGACTCCATATTCTCGTCGTGACCCACATCTACTAAGATATATATTGTGATCCAATTATTGGATTGGATTGGATGTGGCAAATGAAAGAAACTATCAGCTAGAAATGAGTTTTATTAGTTATGGGCGTGGTTTCCTAGATGAACACACCAGATTGAAATGTTCATCGTGCCTCGGCAGCCGTGTTAATGTTCAGTAGTGCAGTGTTGAGTGAGAACGACAAAAACTAAAAGCTAAACTCTTGTTGAAATACATGCAGGATTGGTGGCCAAACGCGGCGTGGATTAGAAAATTTAAGCTCAATCCATATATGCTCTTAATCAATGGTACTCAAGAGTCAAGTCTTTGTCTTTTGCTTCTGTATTTATCTGTAAAATCACTTTGATCATAAGACTTTTAACTTTACAATGATTGAACACAAAAGGGAATTATAATAGTACCTAGGAGGCAGGGACGAAGTCAGAAAAAAATTTAGTAGAAGCTGAACCAAACACAGAATTAGACTAACATTTTAATTTAAGCCTAAGTTTAGCACAAATCGCGAAGAGGAAATTATTTTCTTGGCCTTGCAAAAAGTTCAGCTTAGTTTTTTGTCCTATTTTTATCGAACTTTATTATTTGGCCGTAAAACAAAATTTGTTTAGTTTCTTGGCACTTCTGTCAATTATATTATTTTTTTGCATTTGAATTTTCTCAAATAAAAAATTCAAAAATATAAAGTTATAGATCTCGTCGAGATCTACAATTTTCATATAAAAGCCATCTTCATCCGATGTCGTATCGAAGAGTTATAATTTTTCAAAGTATTTTGGTCTGGACGGAAGGACAAAAAACTAAACAAAATTCCTTTTAAGGCCAAATAATAAAATTCGATGAAAACAGGACCAAGAAACTAAGCCGAACTTTTTGTAGGCCTAAGGAAATAATTTCCTTAATCACGAATATTATTTTTTAAAACTTATTTTCAGCCTCTCCTACCCTTAAAAATACCCTCAGATTGCGTTTTTAGCCCCTCCTACTCTTCACAAATATTGCAAATTAGATAAAAACTCCATATAAAATACATGGTTTGACCGATGGTGGGGGCTCTCCCCCCCCCCCCCCCCCCCCCCCCGGTGGCTCCGTCGCTGCTAGGAGGGAGAGAGAGCAGTCATCGACCACAGAATCAATTCAAAACCGACATTCGTGCTCTCGTCAACCTATTCTTGCAATAATGTACTATCTCCATTCAAAAAAAATGGGGTAAAATTTTTTAGATTTGCATTGAGCCAAACTTTCTTAATTTTAGTTAAGTTTAGAGAAAATATTATTAGTTTTTATTAATCTAAATAAGTATACCATGAAAATATATTTATTCTACTGTTAATCTAATGATACTTATTTGGTATACATTGTCATAAAATGTTAGTAGTTTTTAGATAGACTAGCAGGATTCCCTACGCATTGCCGTGGGCATGAAGGAGGAATAAAAATATGTTAGAATAGTAAATTGTTGAGGTGCACTTTGCATTTCAAGATAAAATGTTAGTGACAGATGATCGTTGATTGCTGAGGTGGACGTATTTGTATATTAAGATAAATTGCCAGTGGCAAATGATAGTGGATTGCTGAGATAGACGGATTGCATGTCAAGGGAAATGGATAGTAGGGTTGATAGTGGACAACAGGTGGACGCGTTGCATGTCAAGAGAAATAGATAGTAAGTTTTGTCTATATGAGTTATAGATTTGACATAGTTTTAACAGGTTCGATCTTAGAATTGCATCTTTCTTTCGACAGGAATAATACAAGGGAATGTGACATGCATGCTTTTGGATCTCTCAATTTGTAGGCTGAGTTGGCTCATCAAGGCATGGCACCTAGCGTGCTTCACCATTTGTGAAACAACACCTGATACATCACGCACGGGGCCTATCTATAAGGCACTTTCACGGTTTTGGCAAGGGTCTTGCAATAATGCGGCCCGTGAGCGTGTGCCGAAAACACAGCAAGGTGGACGTAAGAACAGGACAGAGCCCTGAACACCGGATAGACATAGACCCATGCACGCATCTACAGTTTGCAGATGTGTTTTTCCCAGCAAACATAAAATTTTTTCCGCACCGCTACTTTTGTCACAGGGTAGCCATAGGTGTGGATCCTTTTTCATCTATGCATATGTTCACCGTATGCAATGCAACGGTTATAGATAGATATGGTAAAAATCCTGCACTGTTTATGCAGAATGAATTGAGTGTCTGATGACATGTAACAATGAGGTACTGTTTTTATGTGAAACTAGATCATATATAAATGCCGCGCAGTAGTCAGAAGCTAGCAAATATGCAGTGAAATGATTCCTGTAGGAAAGGAATGAACAAGTTACCAGTCGTGAATGTGCATCACAGATGTGCCCCAGCCTCCCACGGGTGCTCATCAACTGCTGATGTCTGTGTACAGTTCTGTTGTTTTTGTTTTTCAATAAAAATCCTACAGCAGGGGAGTATTCCCCGCTCAAAAAAAAAAAAAAAATTCTGCTGATGTTATGTTACACAAGCACAGAGGCTTAGTTCTTCTATCCCATCAGAGGGCATAGTGGTCGTGCCCCATGTATGACTGACAGCTCAAAGTACTGTTTCCTTCAGCCATATATATGCCAATAAATCGTATGTCCTTCTTGTCTTCCTAATGGGCAAGGAATATTGTGGTTTATATCAAAATAATCACAAATCTGTCCCGGGACCTCTGGGATGCAGACATCAGTTGGACCTGAGGTCAAAACCGTACATTCTGTACTTGGTCATTTCAATAGAAGATGTTTCAGTAGCATTCAGGTGTTTCAGTAGCATCAGGCCCAATATTAATACGATGATGATCTGCGGTTGGTTCAAAAACTTAGTTCAAATCTGAAAGGAATCCTAAAACTTCCGAGAGCAAGACACTCCACAAATTTGTCACCAATAGTTGGCGTTAGTTCCACATAAGAAATCAAGACACAATGGATGTCATACGCCGAGGGAAAAAAAAACTCAGTATATTCATCATTTAAACCTTCAGAGTCACTGACAGCATGCTAAATGCTGTGCAAGTATATTACCAGAGAAGCTGAAAATCCTGGATTAGACACTGCTCCATTTCGGATGCCACCCAGTCTTTTGAGAGCAGAGGAAGGCATGACATCTTAAATTTTAAAAGAAAAGATTAGGGAGCTTGCTGAAGGGTCAAATGAAACTGAGGATGATCAGGTATGCCGATCAGAATTCTATACTGGAGACTCCTTTGAGTACAAAAATGTGGTCAGTCCAGGAACACCTTGTCAAATACTCAAGTCAGCGCCAAAGAGATGAGAGCTGCATCCCTTCAAGGGAAGAACAAGAAACTGGAAACTTGTCCATTGCGGAGCTTAGGCATTCAGTAAGTTCATCTATTTGACGCTTCATCATGTACAGCTCTTCAGCCCGATATTTAGATGTCCACTCTTCTACAATCCTAAGAGTTGGAAACAGCCGAAGATAAGTAACAGTGACATCAAAAGAAAAGCACATAGACATGGTATGTTGACCTTATGGGATATGGCTTTGCACATGACAGCCTTGAAGATGGAATAATACACATTGTTGTCAATCCAGTTGAAGAAAATGACACTGAGGTATATACAAAGTAATAACATGGAAGAACTGAACTTTACATAAAACAAATATTGCAGATACGTGGGACATTTGTTGAGATCCTAAAACTTACTTGTCATCAACAAAAAAATGACATGTGAAGTGAACATAAACATAAAAAAAAAAGCTATGAGTAGAATGAAAATCAAAAGCCTGGTGCCCTCACAAACGCAATAATGACTAAAGCGCAGTGCAAACAGAACAAATACGCAGAAACTCTGGCAGGTTTATGGCGAAGTGCACATATAAATTCGTACATGCCTTTAATTACAAGAATTAGACATGTATGTAAAACTAAAAACCAGTATCGACCTCAAGAATTTGAACAGGGAGAGTTTCTATTGCAACACTAGAATAATATTACATCCGCCAGTAACCTATGGCATGCTATGCACAGGGGATCTTCTGTAAATGGAAAAGAAAAGGTTTCAAAAGTTTTGTGCATGACAAAATAGCTAAATACTGCCTCTGTTCTTTAATGTAAGACATGGATTAGTTCAATTTTGAATGGAGGGGTAGCAAACATCATAAAAAGTGTACATTGTGCAAAAAAAAAATGTACCTTAAGTCTGCTTCTGAAGCATTGCTGTAATCAGAATACAAGAGTTTAACACTAGGCTGCAGATCTGCTGTTCCATGTGAATCATCGATATCATTTTCATAGCAGCAACCAGAAGATAACCATGCCTTTGAACTAAGAAGAACTAATTGCAGCATGGGCCTTTTGGTTTTCAAATCTCTGACTACTGTACGAAAAGATATTTCGTCTTCTGCGATTTCGAGCAACAGATTCACAAAAACTCTTTCCAATGTATGTCCACTGCACATAGATAATGTATGCTCATGTATCAGTGGTGAAATCAACTTCTTAGCAATAAGTGTAGAGCAAGAAAGATCATACTTACTCCCTCCATTCCAGATTTACATCGTTTTGGCTTTTGTAGATACATGGTTTTTTATATATATATATCTAGATATAATGTATAACTAGATGCATAGTAAAAGCTATGTACCTAGAAAAGCCGCTTACAATTTGGAACAGAGGGTTATTTTCCCTTCACAATATAATCAGAACTGTGAGTGAAGCTTTAACATCTATCTCAAGATTAAGAAGCAGTGTAGAAAGTTACCTAAACACATCATGAGGCCCTGTTACAGGAATTTCTGTAGATGTGTAGCACTTGAAGAGTCGTACACGGCCATCAGCCGGAACAAGCGAACATTGAGAAGGGTACGAGCCAAGAGGTGATGAACATTGACCACAAAAAAGTTCAACCCACTCAAAATCATTCAAAAGGTTAGAAGCTTTAACAACGAAGCTACTACCAAGAGAAATAGTTTTTGTTAATTTGTAATCTCTTTTAATCTCCAACATATTCTGCTTATTCTCGTTCCCAAAGGACATTTGTGAAGGATTATCTTCAGCTTTCCCATTGGATCCATTGACACAACAGCAATGGCCCAGATCTCCCAGCGACAAATCAACCCCTTTCTCAGATTTCCCCACGCTTTCAACACGATAGTCATTTTTAGACTTCTCAAAGTACAAATCAGTAATAGTTTCCATCTGAGAAGTGACAGACTGATTAGTCTGAAGGCTGACTCCATTTGTTTCACTACTGCTAACACTAGGCACCTCTTCCAAAATAATAGGAAGTTGTGCATGAGTAGCTGTGATCTTTGCTTGCTCTTCTGAATTCTTCAACTTTATCTTCCCCGTGGCATGATCTTTTTCTACACTAACATCAAATGTAGCTTCTTTTAGAGCAACAAAATCTCTACTAACCGCTGAACCAGCTACCTGAGCCACTAAATCTTCTTCAAGATAGTCTGTTTCTACAGTAATGGCAGTTGCATCCAGTAGACTTGTTCCCTCTAAACGACCATATGCGCTAATAAACTGAGATACTAGTTTCTCGCCTGCACCACCAAATGAGGTGCAACATCCACCAAACCAATTGTCAGCCACATCTTCCCAATCTACAGATGGCATTTCCATGATTTTACTGAAAAATAGGGAATCAAGACTGTTAATACTCAGCACCAATATAATTCAAAATTCAAATTTCTGCATAATAAGAAATTTTTACCCAGGTTCTCAAATCTAGTATTAAAAGATATTAATAGGTAATCATGAGAAAAAGGCAACAAATATACACCAGCTCATAAGTAGCCAAAATGTGTAACAACCTCAAATTAATACTCGCAATAAGAATTTTTAGACATATCAGCATGCAGCTTTGGTGGTTCTGATCTGCAGATTGCAGGTGGTCTTACAAATTAGAATTCTTGGAGTAAAGCTTTAGATGCTTCCAGAATAACAAACAACAGAGGTAGAACAATCGAAGGCTAAAACATAGAACATCTTAATTTACTGCAACTTTGCAAATCTCTGTGGTCAAGCAGGAGCCATCATACCATAAACACTAAGATCTCTCCAACTTAAAATAAAGGGAAACATACAAAAGCACAGGGAATCTTAAAAGTCAATAGCATTGGTTTCACAGAAGCTGTGAACCGTGAGAAGTCTCCACTTTAAGCTAGAAGAAGTACACTAGGTGAAACACCACCTAAGATCTAACAATATACCATTTCAATTTCTCAAAAATTGAAATTTGAACTAGGAAGTGCTCTTTTAATCGGTAATGACAGATACAGTAGATGTGCAGATTAAATGGAATGCCACTGTCTAGTGGTGCAAAGTGTGAACCACTAGCCATCTCAGCTAGAAATATGATTTAAGCAGGACAGGTTTCTACAAATCTCACTGGATACACATGCTGCGCATGAACTGACTACTGAAGATTACAACAAAGTGCACTAAAACTAGAGGTGACAAGGCGTGAAAATGCTCTATACCTTAGTGGCTGTTTTGTCAACCTTGACGAACATTTTTTGCAATACAAGTGAACGTCTCCAGCAGATAGACTCTTCAAATCTGTTTATTGATGACAACGAATCACAAAAATGCATATTCAGTTTCATCTGAAAAAAACATATACAAAACGAACATTTTGCCGAGCCTAATTTCAAACGGAGAGACAACACAGGGATGACTGACCATCGCGCAGCGCTAGAGAAGCCGGAGGCTCCGCGCCGGCGGGTGGAGGGAACGCGGCCGCGACGACGGGGTGGTCGACGGGCAGGACGAGCGCGAGGCGGAGCTCGAGGTGGTCCCCCGCGACGGCGGCATGGCACTCGACGGGGGCGGAGGGGTCGACGAGCACCCTCGGGACGGGGACCCTGAGCGCGACGGCGGCCCCATCCCCGGGGAGCGAGAAGGAGAGGTGGATGAGGGAGCCCTGGAGTCGGAGGTCGGCGCGGAGGTCGGAGGGGAAGGGGGAGGAGAGTGCCGGGTGGGGGAAGAGGTATAGGCGGAGGAGGGGGAGGTGGGCTAGGGCTTCCCACGTGTACCGCCATTGCCGCCGGGGAGCGGAGACGGCGGCGCCGGCCATTGCTAGGATGGAGCGAAAAAAATCTGTATACCCCCTCAACCTTAAAACCAGTGCACGTCGGTACTGTAGTAGACTTCTAAAAACAAGATAGAGAATCCTATAAGCATAAATTTAAAAACTTTAACCAAAAAACTTATATTTTAAAGAGTACTCTCTCTGTCCGATAAAACATGCAACTACGGTTTACGTGCCTATAAAAATAGTTTGACTAAATTTCTATTGAATATTATTCATATTTATGATTTTAAATTAATTTATTATGAATGTTATTTATTTGATATTCTAAATATTAACATTTTTATAAATATATAATTGATCAAACTTAAGATATTAAACCATACTACTGTGATAAAATTGCATGTTTTGTGGACGAAAAGAGTATGACGGCAACTGGCCTATTTAAAATCAAAAGTTGTAATGCAAGTCACATAAACTAGAGAGCAACGGTAAAGACAAGGCACAAGGTAAACAACACAGGAGGATAATATATGCAATAAGGTAAGCTTGTGTTGAGATTAGCAAACCACAATGTAGAGGATGACACATAATGTTTTTTACATGGTTCGGTGACTTGCCGGTCACTTAATCCACGTTGAAGTAAGTTCTAGGATTGTCGCTCCTCTTGTTAGTTCCAAGCCTGCAAGTTTCGGACTATCTTACTAGTTAGGCTCCACGTGAGTACTAAACTTTGAGCCGGTGGATGAACTAGATACTCTTCACGCCTCAATTTCACGAAAGATGCTCTTTGCCTTCCTCCGGCGGGGATGAGCTCAATAGCCCCTTCACAAAGCCAACTCCAGATCACCGCACATTCTTCCTTACGTGCTTTACGGAGACACAATCACCAAGCTATCTAGGCGCCAACAAACTCCAAGAGTAACAAGCCACCAAGCTCGCGCGACGATCACCTAGTGCCATAAGTAACCTCTCTTGCAAAGATTCACACTAGAGAAGCACACTAACTCTCCAAAGGTTGCCCACAAGCAAGAAGTATGAGAGAAGGTGCTAGAGAGGTGCTCTTCCAAGAGGTATGCTGTTAAAATGGTCATGAGAGTACCCACAAGCCGGGAAACCCTATATAGAGTAGCACATCAAAACAAGACGTTATTGTGTTTCTACGACATTCGCGGATAGTCCGCAGTACAAGTCTCGGACTGTCCGGCGTTCGCTCTGAACTAGCCATTAGGTTCAAACTTTGACCTGTGGACAGTCCGCCACAAGGGGCCGGACAGTTCACCGTTCACCTCGGCTTGTTGGACAGAATGTCCAGCAGCACTACCTGCCTGCGCCAACATTAAGCCGGCGGACAGTCCGCCAAAGTGGCACAGACAGTCCACCGTTTATTTTCAGCACTTTGTCTCAAGGGACAATGCCTCGGTTCACGGCCACAGTCAGCAAGTGGATAGTCCGCCATAAGGGTACGGACTATCCGCCGTTGCTCCCACATATTGAGACAAAATGGTTGCATTCTGTGTGGTTTTCCAAAACCAGCTGGTAGACTGTTCTAACACCCCTGGTGTTACTATAACTAAAACCTGCCATGTCATCATAATTGCATGCAAATCATCCTGCATTCAACTCTGTTAGTATGCACTAATGAAAATAAATTTATTCTTGCATATGATTGTGCATAGGTGCCGTAGAGTAATTTGATTGTATAAATGTTTGTTTATGTGTAGTTCTTCAAATTCCGTTGGAAATTGAAAAAAAAACATTTAAAAACCCTAGAATCGGATCCAAAATCTTAATTCAAAAACTAAAAGGATTTGGAGGTTGGACCTTAAATAAAAGTTGTACATCTTTAAAAGTTGAGAAACTTCTATTTTGGGTAATTTTTAAGTTCCTAAATAGAATTTCAAATAAAACCCTAATCTGTGCTATAAAGTTTAAATTTGAAATACAAATTCAAAAACTAGTAAGAATCTAGTGATAGTTCCTTAATAAGAGTTTTAGCCCTTTTAAAATCAAACAACTTTTATTTTTGGAGATTTTAAAGTTATGCAGTGAAAATGCAAATAAAATTCAAATTAATGCTTTGAAATTAAAATTTGAAATGTTATTTAAAAAATCATCAAGAATCTGACAAAACTATTTTAATAAAAGTTGTAGGGCTTGTCAATTTGAACAACTTTTATTTTTAAAGATTTTCAACTTGTTCAGAAGAATGTAGAGAATTTGAGCGGATTAGATTTGAATTTCAAAATCTCTATTTACCCCCCTTTTAATTATTCAAAATCCATTCAAAATTTGAAATTTGTTCAAAAAGCAAACATTTTCAGAATTAAATGTACTATAACTTTTACATTTATGATTTTTCAAGATTCTACACGAAATTGAAAGTAATTTTGCAAAAAAATCAAATAGGGATAGGGCTGCTACAGTGTTTGGCAGGGGGGCCTCCGGGCTCTGCTCTCGAGCAAGGGCCGCACGTCGGCGCCGCTCGGGGCCGGCCGGGCGCTGTCGACTGCGTGTCGAGGGCGTGTGGGGGACCCCAGCCGCGTCCGGAGCCCGCTGCTGCTCTTTGTAAGCACCCGGTCGTCGTCGTCGTTCTACTCCTTCCTCCATTTGCCGCCACCGTCGAGCTTTGGTTCGACGATAAATTCGTCGTGCTCAGTACATCTCCATTGTAATACCTCTGGTATTGCAACATAATTAATCTGCCATGTCATCATATTTAAACTTAAGCATCTGCATATGATTGTGCTTAGGTCCTAGAGTGATTTGATTTCAGCTAGTATTGATTGTGTAATTAAGTTCTTATTCAAAAATCAAAAATAAAAAAATATAAATAATAGAAATCAAATTAAGCCTCAGAGTTGGCCTAAAACCCTAATTCAAAATCTATCTTGAATCTGATAGAGGTGTCTTAATAAAAGTTGTATAGATTTTGAAATGGGACAACTTTTAGTTTTAGAGATTTTGAAGTTATATTACTATATTGAAATTTACATTTGAAACTTCAATTTCAAAAATATTAAGAATCTTCAAAAACTTCTTAAATAGAAGTTGTCAAGCTCACTAAGTAGAACAACTTTCATGTTTACCAATTTTCAAGTTGTTGAGAAGAATCAAAAGTAATTTTAAAATTTCAGTTTGAAATTCAAACCCTACTTTTACCCCATTTTCTGTAATTTGAAATTTTGGCCGAATTTGAAATTGGTGTCAAAAGAAAAAGTGATCTACTGGAAATACCCTACAACTTTTCTATTCACCACTTCCTCGGATTCGATCGAGATTAGCTCTAATTTGCAGCAAATAGCATTTGACCTACTAGCATTTCTACTGTAGCAACAGGGGGGGTCCCCCTGTTCTTCGTCCTCGCCGTACGCGCGTGCCGCGCGCGGCGCCGGGCGTCGTCCGGCCGGCGTGGGTGGGCAGGGCCATTGTCGAATAGCCGAGAGGGGGCCCCGGACCCAGCCCGAGCTTATCCTCTCCCTTGCCCGGCCTATAAGCCACCACCGCACCGCCCCGCCCTCATTTCTCCCAACCGCGGCCACGTTCGAGCTCGTCGGTGTCCGGCAAAATTCGCCGTGCTCCGTTCTCCTTCACCACCTCCATCTTCCATTTAGTTAGCCTTTTCCCTTGCGCATCTAGTGCTGCCGTTGTTTCGGTTCGGAGTGCTCTGTTGGGCCCGAAACGCGCGCGGTTGTCCTCGGTGTCCGCCGGAGCTCCGCCGCAGGTCTCGCCGTCGAGCCCGTGCCGCTGTGGTGGAGGTCTGGTTTTCTCGCAGAGTGTTTCGAGTTCTTGGTGACTCGGTGAGCCTAATCCTTTAGATGGTTTGTCTTCTTGCGTCCCAGGTTCGTCGGAACGTGTTGTCGCCGTCGTCGCCGAGCCGTGTCAGCCGTCGTCGTCGTCACGCCCACCTCTCTGCTCTGTCTCTGGTCAAATCGATCCGCCCATCTACCCCGTGGTGAGCCCCTGAGTCCATCCATGCCTTTTTCAGTGTAGTTGCCGCACTCCACTGGCCGGAACGTGAGTTGCCGCGCCGCCGTTCCGCCATGGGCGGGTTCCTAACTCGCCGGAGGCGGCTAGGGCTAGGACTAGGGCTAGGGCTAGGCGTGTAGAGGTGTCGTATAGGGTCTACGGAAGTCGAAGGTCCGTTAGCATTCGCCGTTGAGGTTGCCGGCGGCGGAGGCCGCGTCGTGCTGCGCACGCGCGCGCGGTAGCTTTCGGCCGGAGGAAGGGGACGACCTTGACAGGGGTGGCCCGTCTGTCAGCGGCCGAGAGAGTGAGGGAGAGCGCGCGCGCGGGGGCTGACGGCTGGGGCCGGCCTGTCAGCGACCCGGCTCGGAGGCGAGTGCGCGCGGGCGCGTGCGGGCCGTGCTAGGCCTGTGCGTGATTGTGGGCCGGCTCGGTGGCACGCGCGCGCGCGGCCGTGGCCTGGGCCATGCTGGGCCTGTTCGTTTGAATGGGCCAAATGGCCGTTTTCTTTTCCCGGCCGATTTATTAGAGCTTTTACATTTTAATTAAAATAAATAGTGTTAGCTTTTAATCTTTTTGTGTGGATTAATCTACTGCACCAAAAATCATAAAAATATTTTTAGATGTTCTATGTGATGTGTAGAATTTAATAAAAATATTGAAGTTGGGGTTTGAGTGCTTTCTGCATTAATTAAAAATCAGCAAATTAAATGATAAATGAAACTTTGGTGATTTTTAATAATTTCTGTGTTGTTCCAAAAATCATGAAATTTATTGTGCCACTGTTTGGTACTGAAATCTATCTGTTGGTGGGTTTTGGCATCAAATGGAAATAGTTAAGCATTTATTAAATTATATGTTAGTTTAAATGATCAATAATAGGGATAGGAAATGGAATAATTATTGGATGGTGTGATTTTTGGATTGATTGAGATTCTAGGTCAATCACCTTTATGACCTAGGGCATTGTGAATTAGAGTAATCATGACTAGCCTATGGTAGGATCTTGATCACGTGTGTGCATTACTTATTATTTAATTTTTATCTGTCATTTCATGTGCATCACATTCATACATTCATCCATTGCAAACGTGTAGTGACCGAAAATCCGGAGGTAAAGTCTGAGGGTCCATATGAGGATACTGCACAGGAAGTTGTGCAAGGATTTAATATTTGTGGTACTGACCCGGATCCGACACTCTACACAATCCAAGGCAAGCCCCGGTGCATTTGCCCTCTCCTTGTTGTTTAAAAATATTTATTACTTGAGTTAATTAAGTGCATTAGGTTAATAGAAGTTGGGTGAAAACCAATTGATGCATTTCCATCCTTGAATACCTGACAATACATGAAAACCTGATTTGTTAAAAAGGTATTGCAAAATGCTTAGTCATGCTTAATGATTAGTTTTGCGAAAATGCTATTTTGAACTGTGATGAGATTAATCGAATGAATCACTTTATGAGAATGGTATGTCCTTGTTGGTTGGCAGTGTTCCTAGCTAGTTCATTGTCAACCACAGGGATGGGTTGTTTCGTTTGGTCGACCATCTGTTGGGTTAGAGTCCCAACGATCCTCGCCATCGGAAAGGAATGTGAAAACCGGGTAGTTACCAGTGTACTTGGGTTAGAGTCCCAATGCATGGTTTCTAACGGAAAAATATTAGGGACCGTTCGTTGTCAGGCCTGCTGTGATCAAGACTTTGCAACTAGCCACATACTACGGAAAGCCTCTGACTCCGGTGGCTCTACTGCTGGAACCGACAACCACGCACTGGGAGTAGAGAGATGGCGAGAGTAACGTGTACCCTCGTGGCCGTCGTGCCTGGAGACGAGAGGAGTACTGTGCTCTCGGGTGGCGCATGACCGGTTCCGAGGTATGAAAAGCCGTGGTAGACGGGGTTGGCGTATGCAAGCTTAAGTGCTACATACTCAGTGTGGATAGGGATCCCCAGCTGGGTATTAATCGATTCGAATCGTCGTTGCTCCTCGGTTAAGGAGACTTGATCCTCACCCCTACCTCGGATAGTGGTTCGGAACTAGGATTGTTTTAGAGTGGATAAAGCAAATGAAAAAAGGATGAAATATGAGAATGAACTCGGAGGCATGGTTAATAATGAATAGTATCCTTGAAATAAAATATTGAGATAGGACTAGTAATGCTTTTCCGCAAAACTCTTGAGCTTTTACTAAATCCTTACCTTGACTCCCCTCAGCCTGTATTCCTGAGTCTAATTTTACACTCTTGGTCGGGTAAGTCTTGCGGAGTACCCCATGTACTCAGGGTTTGTTAACCCCATTGCAGGAGGGCAGCAGGAGACCGAAGTTTGTCTCGCTCCGTGCTGCGTCACCATCGTCTAGGAGAGTGAAGAAGAATAAGGTTGAACCCTTGGGCAGGGTTCGTGTAATATTAAACTATCTGTCGTACTGTTGATCCAAACACTACTGCTACTCTTTTAAATTTATGGTTTGTAATAACTGCACTAAATTTTATTCGAACACTGGTCTGTAATATTAAGTACTATTTACTCTTCCGCAAATTCTACTCTGATGTATTTTGTTATGAAATGTTGTAACTCTGTAATGGCTTCGCAATGGGATCCTGTCAGAGATAACAGGTGCTTATATAACCCGGCAGAGCCCGCCTAGGTCATATGGAACACGGGCCCGGCTGTCAGATGTCATTTGTGACGTTGACAGGTGCCTGTGGGCCACGTGATTTAGGCGGTTCTGTTACATCCATCTTCTCCAGCTTGTAGGTAGCCTATCCTCTGTATCTTTCCCGAACCACTCGTGCCTTAGCTCACCGCCGGAATCGGCCGCTCGAGGTTGGCTTCTCTACTGCCGGTAGAGACGCCGCCGTGCATGCCTCCTCTGTGGCCGGTCCTCTCCAGAACGCGGTTCTTGCCGTCGGAGTGCGCCACCGCATCCGCCATTGACGTCGACAGCATAACTTCGGTCATCCCCGCCCCCATCTAGTGTGCGCAAAAGACCCTGTTGAGCCTTCTGAAGCTTCTAGGGTAGCTGGTTAGGCCTCGAGAGATTCGCCGTGGCCGGAACATCTCATGCCGGCGAGTTGGTCGCCGACCGAGCCACCATGGCCGAGGCTGGGCTTGCTCTGGTCCTCAAATCGTTAGCTAAGCCTTATAGATAGGTTCGCCGTGCTTCAAGGGGCGTAGTGGTGTCCTTGGCCTCGCCGGAGTGGCCGCCGCCGGTGGGTTCCACGGCCGGAGTCGCCGTGCGTGCGCGCCGTCGGTAACCGGGAGGGGAGAGGGAACGCAGGGCTCCAGCTGGGCCGGCCCAATGGCCCGGGGAAGAGCCTAGGAGGGAGAGCAGGCCGCGCACACCGTGTTGGGCCAAGATCGGCCGTGCAGGAGAGCGCGTGGAGGGAGTGCGGGAGCGCGTGGGCCGGCCTGCAAGCGTGGGCCGACTCGGGCTAAATTAGGTTTTTCATTTTTTCCCGCGAATTTAATTAGGTTTTCCGATTTAGTGAGAGTTTGAATAGTGCTGCAGATTGTTATTTTTATAGGAATTATTGTGTAGCTCCAAAAATCATAAAAATATTTACATAGACTCCCGGAAGTGTGTAGTATTTTATAAAAATGTTAAATGATGCATTTGGACACTTTCTGCAGGAGCTAGCAATGTGTCTTGTAATTGAAAAATGCAACTTGGGACAATTTTAAGAAATTCCATGTTGATCCAAAAATCCTAAAAATTTGTGTGGCACTGTTTTAGACGAAGAGCTATATGTTGGAGAAGTTTGAGTTCAAATGGAGTTAGTTTAATTATTTATGATTTAATGTTCTATTAATCGATTAATAAAATAAATAAAAACCCTAATGACTTAGGTTCTTGTGTGACTTTCGGATGGATTGATGACCCTGGGTCATTAATTTAAAAAAAATCCTAGATATCCTTAATCATTATTTGAAATCATTATTAAATTGGTTAATAGTAGTATAAGTCGATTAATGCGGTTTCTATGATTGTTAAAAAGTTCAATAAATTAATTATGGGATCCCCACATTGATAAGTAAAGTTGACTTGCAACTTTATTGTGAAGGAAAGTTATACTCAACTTTCTAGATTAAGTTTGCCTTCTAAGTAATTCACATTTTAGTGCATCTCATGTATCATGGCATACATATCATCATGTTAAACATTACATTATTATTTCGTGTAGTGAACGCGCGGTGGTTATTATCGGAAGCAATCACCGAGTAAGGTTTTCACTCAGTGGACGTGGATATTCTTGTTGATTGACTTCAGGGTTCTATCTGCTCCAAGCAACAGGCAAGTTCCGGTGCATTTAGCCTTTTCCTTATGATTTACAAAATGTTTATAACTTGAGTTAATCTACTGCATTAAGTTATAGGAGTTGAGTGATAACCCAATTGATGCATTACCATCCTTGACCACTTGAATATCATCCTTGAAACCTGATTTAAAATAAAATGTTTGAAAATGTTTAGCCCTGCTTGAATAATTTAGATTTGCACAAAATGCTATTTTTAAGCTATTATGATACAATATTGATTAATTTATGAAAAGGGGAATTGGTAATGTTCTCGTTCGGTGGATGTGCACATGATCAGTCCATCGTCACCGACGGGAAGGGATTTTCTGTTCGGTGGTCATGTACTCGGGTTAGAGTCCCAATGCATCGTCATCGACGAAAAAGGGATTCGAAAACCGAAGGGACATTTGTACTTGGGTTAGAGTCCTAATGCACTGTCACCGATGGAAAAGGAAAGTAGGGACCATTCGTTGTCGGCCTGCTGTGATCGAGACTTTGCAACTAACCACATACTCCGGAAAGCCCTGACTCCGGTGGCTCTATTGCTTGAACCGACGACCACGCACTGGGAGTAGAGAGATGGCGAGAGTAACATGTACCCTCATGGGTTAGAGACCCGGATTGGAGGTGTACTGTACTCTCGGGTGGCGCAGGACCGGTTCTGGGATAGAAAAGCCATGGTAGACGGGGTTGGCATATGCAAGCTTAGGTGCTACATATGCAGTGTGGTTAGGGATCCCCAGCTGGGTACTTAATCGATTCGAATCGTCGTTGCTCCTCGGTTATGGAGACTTGATCCTCACACCTACATCGAAGAGTGGTTCGAAATTATGATGTTTTGAGAACGGATAAGCAACTGGAATTGAAGGATACATATGAAAGCACTGAGACATATGGTTATTGATTAAAATAATGTTGAGTTAAAATATTCTAGATTAGTATTGCTTTCTCGCAAAAATCCTTTGACTCTTACTAAAGCCTTACCTTGACTCCCCTCAGCCTGCATTCTCGAGTCTCATCTTTTTCTTTAGTCGGGTAAGTCTTGCGGAGTACACCATGTACTCAGGGTTTGTTAACCCCTGTTGCAGGTAAGTCGAGCTTACAGTTCTACTTGGGACCGTGCCAGTTGGCAGATCGGGTATGGATGATGATTTGTATGATATAACCCTTGGGCAGGGTGTCTAGTTGTATGATGCTACTCCACTACGAAACTCTAATTAGGGATAATACAACTTATGTATGTAGACTTATGTAATACTTTCGCACTCTGTACTCTGATTTAAATAATTTTGTGTAAACTGTTGTAATACTTGTAAGGTCTTTACAATGAGATTCTCGGGTGAATCAGTGCAACAGAACCGCCTAAATCACGTGGCCCACAGGCACCTATCAACGTCACTAATGACATCTGACAGCCGGACCCGTGTTCCATATGACCTAAGCGGGCTCTGCCGGGCTACATAAGCACCCGTTATCTCCGACAGGATCCCATTGCGAAGCCATTACAGGGTTACAATATTTCATACCAAAATACATCAGAGTAGAATTTGCGGAAGAGTAACTAGTTCTTAATATTATAGACCAGTGTTCGAATAAAATTAAGTGCAGTTATTACAGACCATAAATTTGAAGAGTAGCAGTAGAGTTTGGAACAATAGTACGACAGATGGTTAAATATTACACGAACCCTGCCCAAGGGTTTAACCTTAGTCTTCTTCACTCTCCTGGACGATGGTGACGCAGCACAGAGCGAGACAAACTTCAGTCTCCTGCTGCCCTCCTGCAACGGGGTTAACAAACCCTGAGTACATGGGGTACTCCGCAAGACTTACCCGACTAAAAGTGTAAGATTAGACTCAGGAATGCAGGCTGAGGGGAGTCAAGGTAAGGCTTTAGCAAGAGTTCAAGAATTTTGCAGAAAAGCATTACTATTCCTAACTCAATATTTTATTTCAATAATACTATGCATCATTATCCATTTCTCCAAGTTCTTTCTCATATATCAATATTCTTTCATTTGCTTAATCCATTCAAAACAATCCTAGTTCCGAACCACTTTCCGATGTAGGGGTGAGGATCAAGTCTCCATATCCGAGGAGCAACGACGATTCGAATCGATTAATACCCAGCTGGGGATCCCTATCCACACTGCGTATGTAGCACTTAAGCTTGCATACGCCAACCCCGCCTACCACGGCTTTTCATACCCCGGAACCGGTCCTGCGCCACCCGAGAGCACAGTACTCCTCTCGTCTTCAGGCACGACGGCCACGAGGGTACACGCTACTCTCGCCATCTCTCCACTCCTAGTGCGTGGTTGTCGGTTCCAGCAGTAGAGCTACCGGAGTCAGAGGCTTTCCGTAGTATGTGGCTAGTTGCAAAGTCTTGATCACAGCAGGCCTGACAACGAACGGTCCCTAATATTTTTCCGTTAGAAACCATGCATTGGGACTTTAACCCAAGTACACTGGTAACTACCCGGTTTTCACATCCCTTTCCGATGGCGAGGATCGCTGGGACTCTAACCCAACAGATGGTCGACCAAACGGAACAACCCATCCATGTGGTTGACAATGAACTAACTAGGCACACTGCCAACCAACAAGGACATAACCAATCCCATAAAGTGATTCGTTTGTTTCATATTATCACAGTTTTTAAAATAACATTTTTGCAATTCTATCATTAAGCATGACTAAGCATTTTTCAATACCTTTAAATAAATCAGGGTCTTAGGTATAATATGTGGTCAAGGAAAGGTAATGCATCAATAGGTTATCACTCAACTCCTAATAACCTAATGCAGTAGATTAACTCAAGTGATAAATATTTTAAATAACAAGGAGGGGCTGAATGCACCGGGGCTTGCCTTGAATTGCGTAGTGTCGGATCCGGGTCAGTTCCACAAATATCAAATCCTTGTACAACCTCCTGAGTATTCTCCTCAGATGGACCCTCAGACTTAACCTCTGGATTCTCGGTCACTACACGTTTGCAATGAATGAATGTATGAATGTGATGCACATAAAATGACAGACGAAATTTAATAACAAATAAATAAAGCACACATGAGTATATGACCCTATCTTAGCTAGACGTGAATAATCTAATTCATACTGCCCTAGGTCATAAAGGTGATTGACCTAGAATCTCAATCAATCCAAAAATCACACCAATCAATAATCATTCCATTTATTATTCCTAATATTATTATTTAAACTAACATATAATTTAATAAATATTTAACTATTTCCATTTGATGTCAAAATGCACCAACAGATAGATTTTAGTACCAAAAGTGACACAATAAATTTCATGATTTTTGGAACATCACAGAAATTATTAAAAATCATTAAAGTCCCTTTTAACATTTAATGTGCTGATTTTTAATTAATACAGAAAACACCCAAATCCTGTATTTAATATTTTTATTAAATTCTACACATCACAGAGAGTATCTAGAAATATTTTCATACTTTTTGGTGCAGTAAATTAATCCATACAAAAATATTAAAACTTAACACTATTCATATTAATTAAAATGAAAAAGCAATTAGAAAATCGCTGGAAAAAGAAACGGCCATTCGGCCCACTAAGGCCCAACAGCGCAGGCCGCGGCCGCGCGCGCACGCGCCACCGAGCCGGCCCACACCCCGCACCGGCCCAGCACGGCCCAGCCGCGACCGCGCGCGCCTGCCTCCGCGCCGGGTCGCTGACAGGCCGGGCCCAGCCGTCAGCCTCCCGCGCGCGCTCACGCGTCTTCGCACGGGACACTGACAGGCTGACCCCCGCCGTCAGTTCCTTCTCCCACCTCTCGCTCTCTACCCCTTTCCGACTCCCGCGCGCGATCGACACGGCGGCTTGCCGCCGGCAGCCTTCCTCCGACACGGGAAACCT
Organism: Eremochloa ophiuroides; assembly: GCA_038502445.1. Lineage (NCBI taxonomy): Eukaryota > Viridiplantae > Streptophyta > Magnoliopsida > Poales > Poaceae > Eremochloa > Eremochloa ophiuroides. The sequence goes on from JAHLJS010000005.1 coordinate 5,533,953, forward strand.
ACCGGACACCGAGCAGAACCTAGAGGCACCACTCTAGAGCCCTAAAACGGCTAGACCCGACCGGCAACGAGCTCGTCGGTCACTCCGGCGGCTCGGCGGCGGCGGCGGACCACACGCCGGCGAGCGCGAAACGAACGCGACCAACTTAAGGTAGGAAACGATTCGGGAACTCACCACGACCCTAACCCACTAGCTGGTTGGGACGGAGACGGGACGGAGGAGCGGGCTCGACGACGTGCCGACCTGCGACGAAAAGCACCGGCGATGACCTTTCCCGTTCCGGTGATCCTAGAACACCAAATGGCGAACCATCTAACACATGAGAAGCTGAGAAACACAAGGACCCCAAAACGCACACAAGTTCCGGTAGAACCTCACCCTACAAGACCGGCCTCGGCTTCCCGACGTGCGGCGGCACTCTGCTCGGCTCCGGCCGGGCGTGGAGACGACGACCCGCGTTCCCGGATGCTCGAGGCACCACAGCCCACACCGATGGCACCAATCGACGCGCAAGGAAGCTAACGAGCTTGCTTGGAGATGGAAGAGGCAATGGTGGCTTGGTCACGGTGAATTTCACCGCACTCCGATGGAGCTCGACGGCGGCCGCGAGAAGGGGAAATGAGGTCGGGACGGGCGGTGGTGGTTTATATCACCGGGCAAGGGAGGGGATAAGCTCGGCTGGGTCCGGGGCCCCCTCTCGGCTGCTCGACAGCGGCACCGGTTGCCCACGCCGGCCGGACGGCGCCCGGCGCCGCACGCGGCACGCGCGACGCAACGTGGAAGATGAACAGGGGGTCCCCCCCGTAGCTATAGTGCTAGGCCGAGTAGGTCACAAGCTATTTGATGCAAATTGGATCTGATCCAGCCCGAATCCGAGGAAGTGGTGAATACAAAAGTTGTAGAGAATTTTGTGTAGATCATTTTTTTCTTTTGACACCAATTTCAAATTCGGCAAAAATTTTGAATTACAGAAAAGGGGGTAAAAGTAGGGTTTGAATTTCAAACTGAAATTTTAAAATTACTTTTGATTCTTCTCAACAACTTGAAAATTGGTAAACATGAAAGTTGTTCTTCTCAGAGAGATTGACAACTTCTATGTAGGAAGTTTTTGAATATTCTTAATATTTTGGAAATTGAAGTTTCAAATATAAATTTCAATATAGTAATTTGAGTTAAATTTGAATTTTTATAATATAACTTCAAAATCTCCAAAAATAAAAGTTGTTCCATTTCAAAAACTCTACAACTTTTATTAACACACTTTTCCCATATTTCATATAGAATTTGAATTGGGTTTTTAGGTCAACTTTAGGGTTTAATTTGATTTTTATTTAATTTCATTTTTGATTTTTGATTAAGGACTTAATTACACAATCAATACTTTAATTGAAATCAAATCACCCTAGGCCCTAAGCACAATCATATGCAAATGCTTAAATTTAAATATGATGACATGGCAGATTAATTAAATTGTAATACCAGAGGTATTACAATCAGGGTTTCCAAGAAGACCCGACAGGCCACCTAGGTTACGGGGAACTCGTGCACAGTAACCGGAGGTCCTTAGAGACGATGATGGTGCACGTGGGCCCAGTGATCTGGGCGGTTCTGTCACAACTGTCCACCCCGGCCTAAAAACCCTCTTCTCAAGTGCATCGCCTCCTTTTGTTTCGGTTTACCAAACCATGTGCCATGGATGATTCCAAAACAATTCAAAGTCTGTAACAAGCGCTTTCAAACCTTTTTCAAAGCAAGCCAACGCCAAGATACAATCTCTCACAAAGGGATTGTTGAAATCGCCAATGGTTAGCTTTTGTAAATCTTTTCTCAATGGTTTGTCAAACTTTTACGCCACTCTTCACCAAGTCATAATTCGATGTTAGAGCTCACAAGTGGCACTAGATAACCGTAATGCAAAACATGTTTGCCCCTGTTAATAGTACGGCTACCAATCCTAAATCTGGTTATAATCTTCTCTACACACCTCATAGCTGGTAAAATGAAACACCCTATGTTTCATACCTTTGCCTTGCGCAAATCCAAATACCACAAACTGATGCTCGTAAGGAAAGTGTTGTCCAACATTCTAACCAAGCCATTTCATATTAACCAATGCAGCTTTGTCTTGATCTTCATAGTCGATGTGGATCACCCAATCCATCTCATTGACTTCAAGTCCGTCAACCTTAGCCTCACTTGCTCTTCACCGTTGCCTCAGTCCATCAGCGTCAAGTCATCACCCAACTTGTCCTTCACACTTGCAACCGATCCGTCGAGACAAGTTTTGCTTCGGTCTTCACTTGCTTTCTATGATTGAATTAAGCACTCCAACATGCTTAACATTCAATTCAATATCAATCACCCACCTTCTCTTGTGAACTAAACCAACTTTCCTTCACACACTCAACCGGAGAAGTTAGTCCACAAGTGTTGTCACTAATTAACAAAATCCAAACAAGGGCCTAGACCTTTCAATATCACCTTTTTGGTAATTGATGACAAGCTTAAAAGGAGTTAAGAATTATTGAAAGTTCAAGTAAACTCCATACAAAGTATTTTGTGAGCTTGAACATGAGTTTTGCACCATTTATCCATAGCATGAAGAACATGGGTTAAGATGGATAAATGCCTCAAAACTCAACTATATAGTGAAAGCTCCCCCTACATGTGTGCATAAGATTTTGGATTCAAATTACTCACATATGCATAAATTTGAGAAATTTTGGCGGAGTTTTCACTACATAGTGGTAACCAAGGAGCACAAGATATATGATATTACCTTTGGAGACCACAATCATAAGTAATATCCTTGGAACCATAATTATGCTAGAACGTCTTCACAGGAGTATTAGTGCAACATAATATAATATCGAAGAACTATGCACAGGTTCTAGCACACACGAGCCACAAGCTTAAGGTTTTTACAACTAAAACTTAAGGTTTTTACAATTAAGATGCAAGCACAACAAATGCAAATGCAAAGTAAAACATGCAAGGTCCATAAGCAAGCTTTCCATGCATAGAGTTTTCAATTTTTCTTCAACTTCTTTCTCACTTCTCCCCCTTTCACATTGATTAGCCAAAAAGATAGCTCAAGCGTCATCATCAACATCATGACGAAAGTGTTGTGGAGGAGGAAACCGTGGAGGATAGAAGGGCATATATGGATATTGCGCTGGAGGAGGAGCAGGCCTTGAATAAATCATGCTGAAATTGTCGGGTACCAAAGTTAGGGGTACCCAACTTCGATGCAAAAACGCTCATTCCCAACATGGCCTGGCCCAAGTAAGGCCAGTGGAAGCCCACGAAGGCCGCGTCTACAGAGGCCCACGACATCATTCCACTAATGACAGCCAACCCTCGGGCGAGCGGCACCCTCGGCGCCCAAATCTCCGATTCGCCCGAGCCTCTCCGGGAGAGCTCGGGCGAGCGGCACCCTCGGCGCCCAAATCTCCGATTCGCCCGAGCCTCCCCGGGAGAGCTCGGGCGAGCGGCACCCTCGGCGCCCAAACCTCCGATTCGCCCGAGCGCCCGAGCCTCCCCAGGAGAGCTTGGGAAAGCGGCACCCTCGGCGCCCAAATCTCCGATCCGCCCGAGCCTCCCCGGGAGAGCTCGGGAGAGCGACACCCTCGGCGCCCAAATCTCCGATTCGACCGAGCGCCCGAGCCTCCCCGGGAGAGCTCGGGAGAGCGGCACCCTCGGCGCCTCAAATCTCCGATTCGCCCGAGCTTCCCTATCCCCCTCGAGCGCAATCTCGCAAAGGCATCCAAGGCACAGGTGATGTTAGCGGAGCAATCTTGGACCACAAGAGATCTCTCTGACCACTTTACAAGCACTGTCCCGTCAGGCGAGACTCTCGACGCGACTGTGCTTCGCACGCCCCTGACGGCCATACCACGTGTCAGGATTTCCCTGGCAGCGGATTCGATAGGCCCACTACGGCCATCCTCCACGGTATGGTCTATGGTGCGCCGCCCCGTTTTCCGCCGGGATCTATCAACTCCGACTGTGACAGTCCAAGCACCTGACGACGGGCTACGCAAGAACAGGAAAGGCGCCTACTGCGCTGTCCACTCGAAAGGACGAGCACGCCTTCAATCCGGGCCCGCTAACCCTCCGGAGGTGCTGTTCAAAGGCCAGAAATATGACCAGGGGAGATATCCCCCGCTCCATCCCATCACGCCTTCAGAGTCCCGAGCCTCGGGAGACAATGCCCTAAGGTGACTCACCCTCTTGTCACATCGTACGGAAGGATAGCCGGTAGGTGTGACCCTACGGCACGTCGTAATCCGACGACTGCTGCCGCCTTGGAACTCACCAAGGTCGTGCGAACCACGACGGCCATATCCTGGAGACCCAGAGAGAAGACCATAGCTGACGACATGACGTAGTCAGACGACTGTTCCCACCTTGGAACTCACCAAGATCGTGCGAACCAAGACAGCCATACCCCGAAGACGTGGAGAAAAGGCAGTAGCTAGTCAAACGGGGAACAACAACTCCTCACTGTAAAATACGTAGCTGCCTTTGCCTCTCCCGTGCGACTATAAAAGGGAGAGCAGAGGCCAGCTTTAGGACGACGGAGAAGTTCTAAGTTCTCACCCACACACAAGAGACCTGGGAGCGCTTCCCTCTCTCGCCTAGCTTGTAACCCCCTACTACAAGCACCCCGGTGCAAGGCAACACGACTCTCCTCTCCACTGGACGTAGGGCCTGCTTGGCCTAAACCAGTATAATCCCTGTGTTCCCCCTTGCACACCATCCGTAGCCTCAACCGCAAAACACATATTTACTAGCCGGTGTTAGCCCTGCCAAAACTAGCACCGACAACATGATATGATGAATGAATGATATTACAGAATTTATCCCTAATAGCATCTCTGTTTCCTCCTCTTGGCAGAATGGTCAATCTGCAAATCTTGTTAATCAAAGCTGGATGATGCTTTAATCCCCTTGGATTTCCCATCTTGTATGGATTTCTGGGATCCTCTTGCACAGGCTCATAGAATTGCCTCCATTGTTTTATAGGCAATGCATCTTCCTCATCAAGATCAATGGCACCAACCATCAAACCACTGTCTATTTGATTTGCTTCAGCAAATTCATCAAATGTAGCAGTGTATCTTCTCTTGCCAGTCATCCACTCAAGCTCTTCAATGTCAATTCTAATCTCCATAGTGGCATAGAAGTGTCTTACTATCAAATCATTCCAATCACATTGATGCTCAAGAAAAATCATATAGGCCTAAGATGCAAGTTTTCTAATAAGTCAGTTGCTACATCCTTCTCCACCAAGAATGTCATATGGATAGCTTGATGCTTGTGGATGGTTTTACTTCTAATGACTCCAAAATAAGCATCTTTTTACACCTTTGTGTAGAAATAAGCCTGAGTTCCATGATTTTCTTTTGTATATTGATTAGGGCTTCTTTCATTTTTCATAAGTGATAAAGTTCCATGTCCTGACAATTCCTAGATAGTTTGATACATCCGTTTCTTCATCATCCCCCTCATCTTTCTCATCTCTGTCATCATCCACATGTGGGCACATCATCATTATTTCCATGTCTTCTTCTTTTGCTTTTTGAAGAGCTTCCTCTTTTCTGCTTTGACGAAACCACCTTTTTTCCTTTTCCACTGTCGGTTCACAAATGAGCATAGCAATGTATAAGTGACATGTAAGAGTATCCAAGAACACCATTGCCATAGATATATCACTGCTATTCAATCACGACTTGTTGCAAGATATGTGCATGAGTCAACACTCACAAAAAATGAATTCCATGACTGACAACATATAGTTGAACTAGAGCATTTGAACAATATATCATGTGATAGAGCACCACTGCTATCAGCAAGCATGATCATCAGCCAAGATTATAGGTGAATAGTCCATCCAAACATGTGCATGTTGTGCGGAGACAGTAAACGTGGACAGTCCACCGTTGGGGGCATGGACAGTCCGTGAGTACTGTTCATGCACGAAAAGCATAGTAGAGTTCATCCATTCCATCCATGTAACTCAAGATTCTTCCAATATTTTTCAACCAAATTTTAGGCATAGCATCTCCTCATCACTAGCAACAATAACCCCCAATTGGTTTCTCAAATCCATGGCTCAAAAAGTAGATCAAGAGAGAACCCTAAATCCAATTCAACATTCAAATCCATTCAAATCCATCCAAATCTGAGAGGGAAACTATGAAATACCGGGAGGACATGGTGGAGGAGTTCACGGAGTGTCCAGTGAACTTCTCGGAGTGTCCGGGGATGCCTCCAAACATCTGGTCCCCTCTATTTCTTCTTCCTTTTGCCTTGTTTGGACGAAGGGGTATGAGGTGGCTGTCTCGGCCGGCTCGATCTGGGTAAAAACCCGACAAGCGGACAGTCCGCTGTAGGTTTGCGGACAGTCCGCTGATCATTTTCTGGCGCTGAGACTTTTCTGTTCAGGGACTGTTCCTCTGTTCCGACTTTGCCACCGGATAGTCCGCAGATGTACATAGGACAATCCGCCGATCATTTTCTGGCGCTGAGACTTCTCTGTTCAAGAATTGTTCCTCTGTTCTGACTTTGCCACCGGACAGTCCGCAGATGTACATCGGACAGTCCGCTGTTGAAAATTCTGCGACCCAACCTTTCTGTCCAGAAACTGTGCATCTCTTTACTTCAGCGGGCGGACAGTCCGGTAAAACTATGCGGACAGTCCGCGTTTTAGGTTTGTGCACAAGCTTCTTGCTGTCCCTTTTGAGTGAATTTACCAATAACTATCCAAAGTAGCTTTGCCAACTACCAAACTACCCAAACTTGTTCTTAACACTGATTTTGATGATAATTCCAATTCAAACACCTCAAATTCATTTTTCTCAAAGATATCATGGCATTGCTTATGGACAAAATCTCAATATTGCCAACTTGATCAATCATTCAAACAACAAATGGGCAATATCTCGACAGAAGAAGATATGATCGTAAAGCAAAACTGCTCCAATTTAGATCTAATCCATTTTTTCCCTATGGAATTAAAAAAAAGGTTGACATTGATGTTCAATAACATTACAAAATGTCACACCCAATTTTAAGGATAAAATTGAATGCATAAACTTATGTGCGCTCAGAGATCAGTCACACACATAACCCAATAAATTGCAATAATGTATCATAACCAATGTTTATTACATAGCGAATAATATCAAAGTCATTACACAGCGAAAAATAAAGATAACACTCGCGGTAGCTCCATAGCACAGGAACGTCGACTGGTGAAGCACAAGTCTAGTAGTCCTCTAAGTAATCCTCATCATTATCACCATCCGTTACCCATCCGAGATTTTTATCCAAATATGAAAAATAAACAAGCGTAAGTATATGTCGTACTCAACAAGATTAGCATGGGTTCATGAGGCTCAAAAGGTTGACACGGGTTTAACAGCAGGTTGCTTTTAATTAATCACCTTTTATGCAATTGGATAGCAACAAGTTGAATAAGCCCATAATCTCATGATCATAAGTAAACATAATTAATGAGTAGCAATAAATAGATTAGCAACAAGTAAACATCACCCTAAAAGATAACTATTCTGTGAGTTTTCCGGGCCACTCGTGACCGTGAGCGCGGCTAGTATACCAGTTTTACATTCTGCAGAGGTTGTGCACTTTCACTATGAGTCGTGATTTCTATTTGCTCGGGTTAATTACTCCCATAACACTACCAAGGTGAGCGAGCAGGGTTTCACTATGAAGTCTTTCTCCGCCTAACAAGTTAGGGCCGCTAGGGACCCGGCAAGCAGATGTAGTGCCCCCTTCTTCGTGGCACAAGGTCACGCAGGTTATACACACTCGGACAGGAGCCACACTATACTCAAGTCGGCAGGCCCCATCACGCCTTTCGATAACCTCTAACAAGCTAGAAAAAGTGCCCATACTTGACTAAAACCAGAGCCATATAGCCCTCATAGTTGCACTGTAAGTCCTAGCTTTTACTGACAGATCATTACCAAGGGTGAAGGATTTAGAGCATCACAAAAACTATGCTCCAATCCCCTAGTTCCATGTTGCTAAAAAGGCATCTTTTAATCTTATTGCATATTCAATTAATCAAGCTTACATGATCATGATCCCAATAGCGCACTAGCATCAATTACCATATGCATAATTTCATAGGTTACAAGGAATAGGGTAACAATACTAGGAAGCATCTATGATTAACAACGTAGACACATGCATATGTAATTATTTATTTAGTGAATAGGACAATAAGAATGGTCCATACTAATACTTGCCTTGATCAGCAAACTCCTGATAATCCGGGTCGTCGAAGTACTGATCTTGATCTCCAACGTAAGGCTCACTGTCTATACTCGATCATCAAATCAACATACACACATCCAGGCAAGCATGCAAAGCAAACAAAGCTATTGATTAGACCAGTACACCAATAGAGATGAAACAAAATAAAAAGGTTCATAAAACCGATCTACGCGTCGCTACGATCACATCGATATAAAGTTTGCACAAATCGGACTTAAAACGAGTAAGATATGAATTAAACAAGTTTTATAATAGATAAATAATACATTAAATATAATATCAAATTTTAAAAGTTGAAAATATATTAAACAGTGGTACCATCAGATAGATCTCTAAATTACGAATCTAACGCAATTTGAATCGTTCAAAACGGAGCTAAAACGTGGGAATTATGATTAAAACAAAAGTAGTGGCAATTCTGTAATTAATAAGAAAGCACATTTTAATTAAACCGAGGACAAATACGCTTTCTAAAGCGGAAAGCGTAAACTGCCGAATACGCTTTGGACTGCGAGTTGTATCATTGAAAACAGCAGGGGTTTTTCATAAATCAGCCGGCTGAACCAGTATGGATGGATTTGGGCCGTCCGATTTAAAATCGAAGGCCAAGATTAGATCGGGTGGGGGGCCAGCGGCGCTCAAGCCGGAAACAGGGGCCGCACGGCGGCGCCATCGCCGGCGCTTCGCCGGAGAGCTCAGGAAATCAGGCTGGGAAGCGCGGTTTCACTCGGTAAAGGCATGGAGAGGTGTAAAACTTGATGACGAGTCGATCTAGGGCATCGGTTGGGACTATGACCGCCTAGCAAGTGAACGGCACGCGCGGCGGCGGCTTGACCTCGTCGGAAGTTCGCCGGCGATGCGGAATCGGCTATAGGGTAATTGAATCGGCTCGGAATTTGCACTGGGAATAAGAGGGCGGCTCGGGAATCTCACCTAGGCCTCTGGAAAGGACAGAGGCGGCTCGGGAATGGGGCGCGACGAATGGAGGCAGCCGGCGAGATCCTGGGACGGCGGCGAGGGCATGTCAATGCACGATTGACGAATAAAAGTGGCTCGGAAACTTCGTTAGAGCCATACGAAGCTTTTAGAAGGGCTTACGGAAAAGAATCGACGACGAGCTCGTCGAATCGCTCACGGCGGCGGCGAACAGAGCTCGGGGCGGCGGCTCTGTTACTTGCTGCAAGGGCGCGGAGACGGTGCTGCGAGGGTTTGGCGGCGGCGGTGGCAGGGTGCGGCCTCGGCTTAAATAGTCCCGAGGGCGTGAAGGAGGGAGGTTGGATACGCCTAGGAAATAGGAGATTGAATTCGAGGTCGGCGAGCGACGAACTCGCCCTGTTCGTTTCGGGGACGGGCTTCAAGCGTACGGCAGAGGGGGTAGAGGTGAGGCGCTGACGCGTGGGGTCCACGGTTCAGCGAGACACAGCTCTGGGACCCGGCTGTCAGTCTCGCAGGGGCGAAGGAGGAGGGCGCGGCTGCGGCCTGCGGTGCTCTGCTCTGGACGCCCAGGGAAGAAGAAGGAAAGGAAGAAAGGGGAGAGGCTGCCATGCGGGCCCGCCCTGTCGGCCACAGCTAGGGAAAAGGAGGGCGCCCCTGCGCTGGCTGGGCTGGCTTGCTGGGTAGCTGGGCCGGCTGGGCTTCGGCCTGGTCGCTGGGGAGGCCGAGAGTGGAGAAAGGATGGGCCCTCGGGCCAGAAAGGAGGGAGAGAGGTTTTGCTGTTTTGCTTTCTATTTTCCAAATACATTTTCAAAGGATTTTCAAATTGGGGTTTTGAATATTGAGAATTCAAATACAAACCAAGAATTAAAAATAAAACAGTGCTCCAGCATGAATGCAACATACATAAGTTTGCCCTAGAGTTGAATTTTATTTTTGTGAAAAATCATTATTTGCTCTATATTTGAATAAGCAATAATTGCACAATTAAATCAATTTTCCCTATTTTAAAATGGTGCAAAAATTTGGGTGTTACACAAAACAAGAGTCCAGATTGTTGTTCCATAGTTTCCATGCACACAGTTTCAAAAGTCTTCGTTATTACAAATTTGTTGTGACCTAATATACAAAACATCAGCTATCCAATCCCGAAAATTATTCATCCATTCATGTTCATCAGCTTCACTTGTACCGGCCACATTACCATAAAAAGACCATGGTACTTCTTGTGGAACGTAGTTTTGAGCAATGGCCTGAAAGTCCTCGTCCTGTTCATTATTCTCTCTAACAAAATTATGGAGGGCCATGCACGCGAGAATTATTTGGCTTTGCTTTTGTATTGAAAAATTAGGTATGTCTTTTAAAATCCTCCACTTCTTCTTCAAGACTCTAAATGACCTCTCGATGACCATCCGAAGTGCAGAATGTGTAGAATCAAAGAGCTCCTTTCTACCTCCTTTGTAGGGTTCCTCCTGCTTGTACGGTGCAAGATAACCCTGCTAGTTTGTGTAACCCGAGTCAACGAGATAGAACTTCCCTTTCCCTACACAGTAACACAAGCACTTTTGGCTCTGTTCGCTTCAACTAAACAGCACATATTTTTCATCTCTGGAACAGTATTTCCTCTCACAACAAATCAGTTTCAGCCCAAATCAGCTCAGCTTTTCAGCTGAAGCGAACAGAGCCTTTGTGTAAGCCAAATGCAAAGTTTGAGCATCTAGGTGAAAGAAGAGACCATAGGACAAATCGATCATTACCTTCAGGTGGATGTGAAAACTTGTTGCCATACTTCTCAATTGAATTTTTCAATATCCTATTTGAATTTTTCAATATCATATTATCGTTAACCGATCCAGGCCATCCCGTCACAGCACAAGTGAATCTCATATGGAAGTCACATATGGCCAACACATTGGATTGGAAGGCTTAGGATTCACCCTGACCTCATTTTTTACATTCCTTCGCGCTGGATCGAGGACAACCACGTCGCTCGAGTGAGCTTACCGCAGTTCCAAGAACGACATAGCCAAAGCCAACTCCAAACGGAGCTTGTCGCGTTGGTCCGCCCGCCCGCCGCCGCTGCTACTCGTCGTCGCCCGCCCGCCCAGTGCGAGCTCGAGGTCGTCGTTGCCCGCCCGCCAGCCGCGGTAGAGCTCGAGCGCCCATGGCCCTGGGATGCGCACCATGCTTGCCGCTCGAGCTGCCTGCCGCAGGTAGCTCAAGCGCTTCATGTCTTCATGCCACCTCCGTCAGCTTCTGGCACCACGGGGCCATTTTTGCCGCACGAGCTTGCAGCCTCGCGCGGCTGCGTGTGCATCCTGCCTGCTGTTGGCCATCGACGCTGGGAGGCACAGCTTCCATAAAATAAAGTGGATGAAAACGACGTCGAGAGGATAAGATCGAGTTTGTTACACAGCTAGCTCGGGCTATGGCCTATGGTCATGCTAGTGGCCCACTTGTAGTGGCTTCTTTGCTTTCCATTTCTTTCTAATAACATCACCAAACACATACTCAATTGCTAATAAGATAGAAGCAGGTGATTTAAGTTTCCTAAGCCTTCCATTCCTACGAGCTTCCTCTACCCATCCAAACAACAACTACCCAAAGTTTCAAAGTTTCATGTGGGTTTTAATCCTTTGGTTTTCAACACCCTATCCTATTCTTGTACTTTTCCTATTCCTCTGTTTTCTCAATCCCGCGTTCCAAAGGGGCCCTGAGTAGTTTGTCCAAGCCTTCCCTTATGAGCTACTACCTGATCTTTTTGCACCGTTACTTGGATATGTGTTCCATGTACTGCTCTATGCAGTCATCAAAGCAAGGAGAAAACCAAGTGGATTTGCACAGATCCAAATTCAGGATCTTTTGGCCTAATAATATGTGCTGAATGTTTGCACAAACTAGCCAGCACCTCATCAAACTTCCTACAAACTGTCCTTTCTGAACGTACGAACCGATTTGCAGCTTGAATATTACACTGTTGAGATACACACATCCACAAGAACATCCCTAAAGCCTCAACTGATGTCATTCTAGATGTGGACTTCAATCCATATGATCCCACAAACGAGTCATGAAGCTTACCAAAACAATCTCTATTCATCCTAAACATCTTGAAGTGTTGTCTCCATCACCTAGGGTTCTTGTGACCCATTGATACCCAGATTCTATAGGCACTCTATTCTCAAATGTGTTCATGTACGGCTCATAGTGATAACTACATGAACCGGAAGGAAGCGTGGCCAAAATTACTCGCCTTCTCTGCTTGGCTCTGATGCAGACGTCTATCATAGCATCCACCTCATCTGAATCATCAGCATCATCATTGTCCATTGAATCCTCCTCAGCTTGGCTCTAATGCAGATGTCTATCATAGCATTCACCTCATCTGAATCATCAGCATCATCACTGTCCATTGAATCCTCCTCTGAATCATCAGCGTCATCACTGTCATCACCCTGATCATATAAATGACAACCGATTAAACACTGACATATACACTGCATCTGCACTGCAATATTAAAAGGCCACAAACAAATACATTTGTTCACAAACATAGCACAGCACAAACATATTTGTTCACAAATTCATTACAATACATAGGTTGTGTTGAACTACAAATAACTTAATTAAGGTGTTACATGAACGAAGGCAACCCAAATTAATCCACTGTTGAAGCGCCCAAATTCACTTCTTATTCTGCGTTTCCCATTCAATAGCCTTCCTTCTCAACCACTTTATTCTAGCATCCCATCCCAGATCTAGGAACATACCCCGGTGGTAATCTTTCTTAAAATGTTCTATAGCCACCATGTATTCATCTGATTCTTGGGCAAAACCACATTCCAGAACCAGCGACAAGCATTTATCAACAACCCTCTTCTTTTCCTTCTTGTCGGCATCCCACTTATTTATAATGTTAGATAGTGCTTTTGTATCCATCACCTCATCATAATGATACATAGACACCATTTTGCCCATATCCAGTGGACTAATAGTAGCACCAGTATTACCACTGCCGCTTCCCCTACTCTTCTTAGATACACCTGAAGGAGTAGTATTGCTTCCCCCCCTCTTGCGGCTGGAGCTACTATTTGGAGCAGCCAATACATGCTTTCCAACACTTGGTCCAGCCTCCTCAACTGCAGCAGCTGAATGATTCCATGGAGCGATAGAGTTAGACCCATCTACATATACATCACCATTGAACATCTGGCCCAAATGGTGGGTGTATAGCTAGGATTTCTATACTGAAATTTCGCACACTCATCATAACCAGCCTGAAAAAGCACAGATGCACATGGTACATGTAACACCCTAGTGTTAGTTACTATTTTCACACTTGCATTTGCATGTCATCAAGCATAGATCATGTCATTTCATGCATCATTATCATTGCATTTTATTTGATTCCCTTTTATTGCTATATGTTTGTTTATATGTCCATAACATGCTAAATGTGTTGACATGCAAATGTGATGCTTGTTTACTGTTCTAAATGCTTTAGACATGTTTGGGATAACATTTGGAACAATGTTCATGTTGGTGAAATCCCCAAAATACCCCTCTAGCTCATAGTTGACTAGAGAGCCCTCTAAAAGCTATTCTGTTTGACCAAACAAGAAGGGCATTTTAGAGATTCTGCATGTCAGTGCACCCTTAATCAAAGTTGTGTAGAATTTTATAAGCAACAAACTTTATTTTTGGGTCAACTCATGAAAATGGGTGGAAGGAGGTCAAAAAGTTGAATTAGTGCAGATTTGGAGCTGTTTTAAAGTTTTCAAAATTTTCCTAAGTCTAAACTGGTTTTCAGTTTCGGTGTACCCCTGTTCATCGACCTGTATCTCTCAATCCAGGCCGAACTAGAGTAAAATGCCTTAATATGAAATGATCTACTCATGTAGCTCTTCAATCCTTATTAGTGAAGTTTTCGCTGAAACGCACTGGATCACGAGTTATGGCTTGATCAAAATCGGGTTTCAGTCGGGTTCGCGGAGACTGAATCGGAGCCGATTCAGTTCGGCCGTCGGCCATCGCCGCGCGACCGCGTCAGGCATCGGCCGCCAGGTGGCGCCGTACGCCGTCGTTGCCCTGCCGCGCCGGTCGGCTTTACAAAAGGGCAACACTCCATTCTGTCTCCCGCACGCTCCTTCACTCTCACTCGCTCGCCCTCGCCTCGCTGCTCTCCTCTTTCCCCTCCGCCGTCGCCATTTCCGCCGCGCCGCCGCCGCGGTGAAATCCGCCGCCACCGAGCCGTCTCCGACCGCTCCATCTTCGGCGTAGCTTCGGCTTGCTCTGCTCTTCGTCCTCGACCCGTTGCCGACCTCAGCCGACCTAAGGTATAGCTCCAGCGAGCTTCTCGCCGTCCGCCATTGCCGGAGCGCCGCCGAGCTCTCGGGTCGCCGCGACGAGGGCGATGCCGGGGTCGGCTTCTCTCTCCATTGCTCGTCTAGGAGTCTCCGTTAGCCGTAGATCCATTCTAGGCCGTCGGATAGGTCTATCTCGCCATAGTTTCGCCGGAACCCGAGCTCGCCGTGAACCCGCTCGCCACCGTGCCGCCATGCGAGCGCGGTCAGTGAGCTCCCGTGTGAAATAGTTCGATTCGTCGCACGCATAGGTCCGCTAGGGTTCCAGGGACACGGAACGAAGCTTAGCCGCGCGAGCAACGGCCGGAATCGGCCGGCGCAAGCTCGCCGGACCACCGCCGTCCGCCATTGCCGCCGTCGAGCTCGCTCCGGTGGGGTACGACCCTCGGCAGTTGGTCCATCGGGTTCGTCTCGTTGCCACGAGTCGGTAGGTAGCCTCGGCGTCGCCGGAGACCTCGCCGTCGGCGAGCTCTCGCCGGTCAGCGCCGGCGGCTCTGCCCCTCTCTCTGGCGCGTGGGGTCGGGTCGACCCCGGGGCCCGCGAGTCAGCCGTTCGGGTGCGCCTCTGGTTCACTGAGCCGGGTGCACGTAGCAGTTCTATCGGGTTTAGGTTTTATGAATTATAAAATGAATTTCCAGAAAATGTGTAAAACCTTCCAAAATTCATATCTGGAGCTACGAATGTCCAATTGGGGTGAACCAAATTTTGTTGTGTTTGTATTTCTGAGCTCTATCAAGGAAAAATATAAAATGTACTTTTTGAATACTTTTTATGTGCAGTTATAATTAAATTGTTAATTGCTTGCAAACTTGATAAATGCATAAGTAATTGTAGGAATGTGCTAAAAATGTGATTCCACTTGAATTCATCTTGTTTAGGGAAGTAGAATGTTTGATGGTGTTTCACTGTTATTTATATGATGTCTAGTATAATATGCCTTTTATGCTTTAATCTTGCAAAAATCACCATGCTTAAAGTGTTAAGGTTATGGTCATGAATATTTTTCCTGGACTATGTTATGTTGGAAAGAAGCTAAGAAAATTATGAAATCTGTTGTTTGATACTTTTCACTGTGTTAAGTATTTTCCATTGTTTAAAAGGCTAGTTGCTTGTTATTTTTGTGTAGACTGTTATACTTGTCCAAATGACTTGAAATTTTGTCAGTAGGCTAGTCTGGATGTGTATTAGCTACTGTAATTTTTATGGATTTTTCTGGTCACAGTAAACAGTAGGTCCAGTTATAGGCTAGGGCTTATTTAATTGTTTTTAAGCAAATATCTTTTGGGTGAGGAATGTTTTTATACATTTCTGTGATGCTCAGCATTACCACCTGTGTTAAACAGTAGAGCTAATCCTACTTTGAGCTTAGGGCAGCAAGGTTAATATTTTGTTTATATGATGTTGCTCGCGCTTGTTAATTATAAGATGGTTGTGGTAGGTTAGTTGATGCATGTTAATTATTAAGTGCAGGTTGTAGACCCCTCACCCGGGACGAGAAATTGTTCTATGCCTTGCTTAAGAAGGGTGAGTATGAGTGGGGTTGTCTAGGGAAGAAATATGCACGTACTCAGTAAATGAGTGTGGATTGTTAAACTGATTTCATATCATGGGTTAATTCGTGCATCTCTATCTTGCATGTCATGTGCATTCTCAGTTCTCATATATGCATATCATGCATACAGGATCGCCGGGAGGCGTGACGCTGTTGCAGTTCGATCCACCGGAGGAGGGAGTTCCGCCGGAGATTGAATTGCCAGAGGTTCCCGAAGGTCAGGAAGAAGAAGCTGAACTTCCAGAGTGCCCTGATCACCAACCTACTAACTTTGTGAAAGGCAAGCCCCGGAGCATCCCTAAGTCTCCACCTACTCTTTTTACAAATGCACTGGTCTTTATTAAATCGTATGATTGTGCACTTAAGTATAGGAGTTGAAATGATACCGTTGCTGCATTTATACCTTGTCCACTTATACTCGATCCTGAAGTATTACTAGATAAGGGATGGGTTCGATCTTATGCTTAGCCATGCTTAGACCGGTAGAAGACGAGGGATTTCCTGTCCTTCGCGAGCATAGGTGGTTACTAATGATGATGGGGTTGGATTCCACATGATGGACTATATGTGCCACCATGCCACAGTGTCTAATGAGAGAATCAAGGCTAGGTAGCGGGGAGCCGCATGACATGGTTGAGGTCATGCCGTCTTCGGTGCTGTTTGCGGCCGACTAGGACTGAGGCCACCAGACATCAGTTGAGATTGAAAGACGTCGTCACATAGCTGGCCAGATAAGTCGTTCTGACCGCGAAGCCGAGTATTTCTTTCTGAGCCGGGAATTGGGCGTGATAAGGCAGACATATTCTGGAGGTAGGAAGGATGTGCGGAGACACCATCTTACCAAGGGCAGGTCAGGGACCTGATGCATCCTGGAAGTGGGTTTGTCTCTGAGAATATGGACCCCTCCAAGCCCGCGATACATATTATGTCTCAGAAAGATTTAACGGTGGCCCAAGAAGCCAGTGGCTCGGCTGACAGGGTTTGTGATTGGCATATTTGCCAGCTGGTACAATCGATTCGAATCGCCATCTCTCCTGGTTAGTGAGAAACTGAACTGATCTTCTGGTGAGGTAGAGGCTAATAACTTGAACCTAATGATTATGGTGAGATGAGGTTGATATCTGTGGATATCGGAAATCATATGGTTTTATTGATTGCTACAATATTCAGTGAATGCTTAGTGTAGTGGCTAATCTTAGTAAATAGCTTAACTGAAATCGAAGCTTATCACAATTAAAATGAATAAGTTGAGGTTCTACTGTAGTAATGATTTTGATGCAAAAATGATGCTACCCTCTGAGCTCCACCAAATAAGCCTTGCATATCCTTGAGAGTCTTTTTATTTACTCCCTGTCGGGTAAGTCTAGCTGAGTACAATTGAGTACTCAGGGTTTTATTCCCATTGTTGCAGATGGTGTAGTCTACTACGCGTATTGCAGGAATTGCTTCACCCCTGCGGGCGAAGAAGACTAGACCCGAGGGCAGGGTCATTATCTATCCTTAGATGTTGTAAGAATGCTGTGACAGGGTCATTTGATGGTACTCGTATTTGAACTCTGTGGTGTAAAACTATGTTGACTTCCGCTACTACTATATTTGTGTAAAAGACTATGTTGTACTCTGATGTTTAAATTTGGTTGCGAACTTATGTATCATGTGATCGGGTATTGCTGAATGAATGATCCTTGGGGTATGAAATGTTTGAAATCCTTCGAGATTTCCGGACTACCGGGTTTATATTGGCTCAAGTGCGACTGGATTGCGATTAAAATGCGATCGTTGTACTTGTGCTCGTATAAATTGGTCGGTTCTGTGACAGTACACAACAGCATTCGTATATTAGCTGCAGTGACTACTCCAGTGACTAAATGGATTCATAAAACAAAGGAAATTCGATCAAGTCAACTGCACTCTCCCCTGATTTAGGCCCCAGATAAAATAAGAAGCACATATACTGTGGTTTTTCTGTTTCACAAATTTAGCCAGTTTGTTGCAAGAAAAAGTAGTTCTTGGCAGAATTTGTTTGGCTATAGATACTAATAGAGAGAAGGTTCTGTACTAGGAAACAGTATGGTCAAATGTCGGTTCAGCCTTTCAAGCTAGTATTATTAAAGAGAAGATGCCTGCACCCAGTAAACATGGACGCCTTAATTGATCTCCTTTTAATATATTCCTTTTTTTAAAATAGCGATGCTATACTGACTGCACTAAGTTTGTTTATGACCACATACATGTGCTTCTAAATAATGTGTTCACATGAGCTTGTCAACTTTATATATGTGTATCCAGTATGGAGCTTTGCCCTGCTGAGGTAGAGGACCGTTCATTGAGCTGTAGCTGTAGTGTAAAATGTTGAGAATTATATTTCTGAAATTATGTTTGTCAAAAAAGTGTCTATGAAAATTGTCACGTGAATTTGATTGATTGTGTTTTGGGTTGCCATTAGACAAATTATTTTTTGGTTGTGTGATTTGCATTACCAAATGTCACCGTAATTGTGTGCTTTTGTGCTAATTGTTCACGCGTGATGAGTAATAGTTTTGGCTATAAACATAATGTGAGATCCTGCTCTAATAATACAACACATGTTTAATTGTGAGGGCTTTTTTCGTTGTAATGTATGGGCGTATACAAATTTTCATAAGAGGAATTTAACAAATGAGCAACGATGCAACACCCAAACTCAGGAGCATATTGAAGCAAGAAATGAAAGAAGGTGGGTGGAACATAGTCCGAGTAAGCGCTCACAAAGGGACAAATAAAAAGATGTAAAGAAATTGAGGGTGCAACAATTTGAATCACTACTCCGATCAATTTGACATAAAAACACAAACTGTATCCAAGTATGTCATGTCTATGTACTTGTATATCATGTGATACTATCTATATATCACCCGTAGCAACGCACGAGGACTCAACTAGTATGGTTAAGAGAATGAAGTTAACCATCAAGAGCATATATACAAGCAAGGTGAGATCTAGAACATGATCTTACCGTGGTGCTCGAATTCGCATCGGATTTTTCGTTGTTGTCATCCACGTCCACACTGGATGGATGTGCATGGCCAAATCGCCTGGTGTATTGCACGTGGCCACCACCACCGACTCCAGGTGGAAGAGTGCAATGTGCATAACTTTGGGGAGCTTGGGGATGGCTCCCTCCGGGGCGAGCAGTCTGGCTACCACCAAAGGCAGGAACAGCTCCGGCGGCGGGGACGGCGGGATGCGGGAACTGACCCTGATCGTACGTTCCAGGGTACTGCAGCCATAGCCCTTGGTGGTCGCCAATGCGCAGCTGGTTGGGGAAGGGGACAGCAGGCTGCAGCTGGTTGGGGAAGGCCAAGGGAAAGCCAGGCGGGACGGCAGGCTGCAGCTGGTTGGGGACGAAGTTGTTGCCGTTCAGTCTCTCCATCGTCAGTCTCTCCATCATCGTCCCCACATCTCTCTCCATCAGGCCAGTGAATTCGTAGGCTGGGTTGAGGAGGCCAGTGAATTCGTAGGCTGGGTTGAGGGGTGGGTTGGGGCCTTGGGGGTGCTTTGGGAGAACAACCTCATACTATTGGAGCCGAAGTACTCCCGGTTGTTATCCATGGCGCGGGTGGGGAGGAGAGGAAGTTGCAGCGCCGGCGTGGGGAGGATTGGGAGAAGAGGGGCGGAGTAGGCGTGCGGAAGAGAGGAGAGGCGGCGGGGACCAGAGAGAGGGGTGAGGTGCGCGGCGGCGTGGACAGACGAGTTGGCGGAGTAGGCGACCGGGCGAGATCTGTCGCGGCGGCGGCGGCGGCGGCGGCGACGACGAGGGCGAGTGGAGCGAGAGAGAGTGCGGGCGCTAGGAGTTAGAGCCGTCCATGGCGGCGGCGTGGGAAGGAGACCAGCGCGGCGGCGGGGAGGTGCCATATCGCGGAATCGCAGGGAGCTGGGCGGCGTGGAGCTGCGTGGAGCCGGGAGCGGCGTGGAGCTGAGCTCTGGGCGTACGTGGCGACCGAGGAAGAAAGGAATGAAAAGTGAAAAAGGACTGTAAGGTGGGATGAGTAAGAGGGAGTGAGAGAGAGATCGCTCGTTTCTTGTTTATTAGAAGATCGCTCGTTATGCAGGGCGATTTCTCCGCGCTCGTTGGAGGCTTAATGGGTACAGGAGGCTTAATGGATTGATCCTTGAACCTAGCTCTGTTTAGTTCCTAAATTTCCTAAAAAAAATTTCTAAAATTCTCCGTCACATTCATTCTGTGACATATGTATGGAAAATTAAATATATGTAAAAAATAACTAATTATACAGTTTATCTGTACATGTTGAGATAAATCTTTTGAATTTACTTAAACTATGATTGGACAAATGTTATCAAATACAAACAAAATTGCTACGGCACCAGAATCCAAAATTTGCCCCCAACTAAACAGCCCTCTAGTGAGGCTTAACTAGTAGCATTGTAACAGGAGAATGTAAGAGAATTAATTACATAGTTGTTTCGTTGGGCTTTTTTTTTTTACACAAGTATGTGGAAATAGGAGAACTGGCTAGCGTCTCCCAGGGCGAAGTTAATGCGTAGCTCAGAGAACGGTGAGCTAAAAGTTGCGTGATCTCCACAGTCTGATGCTTTCTCAGGTTTTAAGTCTATTTCTTTAACCCTTACTCTTATGTGCTAACACAGAGGTTGTATTGCAACAAGCAAGTCAGCTGTTCATCAATAAAAACCGAGGAAAGCGAAGTTTTTAATAATATACACCATCACCCTTTGTCATCTTTATCATCTTGTGTAAACTAGCAAATGTGCCAGTGCGTTATAACAGGAGCAGTGGCGGAGCTTTACGCTAAAGTTAGGAGGGGTCAGGAGGGGCCATTAATGCTAATACACATAGATTTTGAATATTTACTGCTTAATAAGCACTGTTGCAACGGGAGCAGTGGCCGAGCTTATTTTCTCGGTTTTTGTAGTTGTTCAGGTCTGGTCGGTAATACCGACAACTTGCATCGATACTTCTTATTGCGATTCGGTAGTACCGACCTAAGGCCAGTATTACCAACCCTAGTACTTTCAAGTTTTATAAAACGCCTATTCACCCTTCCCTCTCTATACATTTTAGATCCTTCCAATATATAATAACCCGGTGCTCATACGAGTACGAGTTAGAATAGATAACATCTTGACTACATGGAGTCCAATTCTAAAACTTATGTAGCTGCCTACACCACAGGCCACTGGGCAAAATCTGAGCACATAAAGCTTCCTGACCTATTCTAGCCACTTTCAGTTGATGAGAAGACCAAGCTTGGCATACTATTAACTTGATTTTATTGACGGTCTGTCAAAATCTAAGCAATATACAAATTATACTTTCGGTGGTCGACAAATTCGCTACTCAAGCCTTTATAGACAATGTCTACAAATTGCATGCTGGCATGCCTCAAGTGATCATTTCTGACCGTGATAGTCTTGACAACATGTGGAAATAACTCTGTTAGATCTTAGGGGAGAAACCGAAACACCTAATTTAGATTAATCTCTATCTCATATTCTCATGTGTACGTTGAAAATTGAGGTGGCCATGGCCTTAATAGCGAGGTCTCGTGCCTGCTTGGAGCAAACACGGGTGCACCTGGATGGGGTGCACTTGGATGAAGTACAAGGATCTCACACCTAAGCCGTCAGCCTTCTGGTGACCTTGTCATGGAAGAAGAGAAAGATGTCAATGGCGGAAGCCTTCCTGTCACAACGTGAGAGCGATCCATCTTAGATAGCATTTGGTTCGGTTCCATGTAACGTTATCCGTTTATATCGGGATGCATTTGCGTTAAAAAATGTTTTGTTCGGACTCCACCGCAATCGAGTCCCGTGTAATCGAATACTGTCATGTACAAAATCGATACCGCTGTCATCCCTGCGTAATCGCCTAACTGAAGCTCCGTCGTCTTCCTCGGCTCCCAGCCATAGCGCCGCGCCGCTGCAAACCCACGACCCCGCTGCTCGTCGCTGCCCTTAAGCGCGCTCCGGAAGGCACACGGACCCACATGGACAGCGGCAGCGATGCTCTAATGCCCCATTCATGCATGCTCGAGGACAGCAGAGCGGGTGGCCTGGCGGCGGCTAGATCTGCGGCGGCCGGCGTTGGACCTCATGTCCAAAGCAGCGCTGGGCTCATCGGCGGCGACGGCAGCAGACCGCCGCTTAACTCTGGGTTGCCGCTGCATGGTTGGGTTTGGTTGCTCGGTGGAGATCTAACACAGGACACCATGCCTCCAATGGCAGCTTCTAGTTTTTCCATTTGCGTTACAGTGCAGACACCAAACAAAGCTCGTGATTTGTTATTTTGTTTTCGTTAGCAGTGCTCTCAAATTGCATTGATGTTTGCGTTACAATTTTTGAGCCAAACAGCACCTTAGGTTTTCTGGCGTGCATGGCTAAAACCTCACAGATCTGAGCGTTGGCGTGTGTTTGATTTCTCCCACTAAATTTTAAATTTAATAGATTTTCCTTGTAAATTAGCCTATAATTAGTTATGTAATTAGTGTATATATTTAATACTCCTAATTAATATTAAATATTCCATACGGCGGGAACTAAACTGTAGCCCCTCGACCACTCCGGTTGCCATTTACGAGAAGAGGGACAGCCTACCCACCCAATACACAGAGACAGCTGGTGAATGCCAACGAGTCGACACACCCAGACCCAGGGCACGGACGGGACGACGACGACCATTCGCCCCAGCGAGCACGACCGAGATGCAACGTCCACTAGCCAAAAAGTTCTTATTTACTCGTCGGATCGGAAGACAATTGCTCCTGTTTTCCTTGAATCCAGCACAAATCCTTATCCTTTCTGCCTCTATTCGCGTGTCGCCAAGCTCCAGGTCATTGGTCCCTTCGGACAATTCTTGCAGAAATTGAGCAAACCAGAAGCGGAACAAGTTAACTTCTCCCTCTCTCCCGAAGCCTCCTTTCAGCTACAGCTGGGAGAGGCGGAAAAGGCGATTTCGGTCGCCGCCGGCGGAGGCGGCCGTCTTCTCTGCCTCCGATGGCCCTTGGGGCATCGGGAGGTGGTGGAGACGGCGGTCCTCTCGCCGGCTGGTGGTGTCTGTCCTAGTTTAGGGTGTCCTAGGTCTAGGATTTAGTGTCCAGTCGGTGCTGCTGTGGCGTTAGCGGCGACGTCGGCATGGAATAAGGTCCTCCGAGCTCGGCCACGCCCTGCTGACGTTCCGCTCCGACGCCGGCGGCGAGCTTGTGGGGCTGGGTTTCCCGTTATAGGGTCCCTATGCAGGAGTCTTTGACCGGTATGTCCTCGTCTTCTTCGTCTTCATGCTCGACGGGGTGATGAGCTAGCCGGTCTTTTGGGTACATCGATGGCTGCGGGTGCTACGGATGGTTGGAGAGGGGATCGAGCTCGAGTTTCCCGTGGCATTTGTCGACGGCGAGCATCGATTCTTGGTCGGAGGAGCTCGGGGTGTGTCCCCGGCCGATGCGCCTTCATCGTCTTCTTCAACCTGGCCTCTGGGTCGGGTGACTATTGCGGCTCGTTTGAAAGCAGGTATGCGATGGGGTTCCTCCAGATCTGGGCTTGCCATGGTGTCTTCTTCGACGACGGCGGTCGGCAACGGCTCGATGGCGGCGGTCGGCAACGGAGATTCCTGGCGATTTGGGGAAACAAAGGGTCCAGGGTCCTCAATGTTGGAGTTTACGATTTTGGTAGGGGCCTTTGTGTAAGATGGCTGGCACAGCTGTCCTTGTATCCTCTGTGTACGTTTCTGTACTTGTACGTGTCTGTGTCCGTTGTCTTGTTCCAGTAATACAAGTATGGTTTAATAAAAAAAAAAAAAAGAAGCGGAACAAGTTATTTGGCGATCAAGATAAGAAGGGTTAAAGGAGACAAACAAAGCTGGGGACATAAACTCCCAAAATTGGCAAGACAGACGACAATTTCTAACTCTTGAGAGTCCGTAGCTCATCCATCCTGTTTAGATCCACTGCAAATTACAATTACAACTAGTCAAATCAACATTACGACACATGTATAAAATATTAAATATAGACCAAATGTTTGTATGTTTGTACTTTTTACATATACATCACGAGACGAATCTTGACGAATCTTTTAAGCATACTTGGGCCATGATTAGATAAAAGTTGTTAAATACAAACGAACATGGTACAGTGCAGAATTACAACTACAACTGGGATCTAAACACACAGCCTAATTTGTGATGTCAAGATACCGCTGCAAAACTTTAATTGGAATGGTCTCACTCTGGTTTCTGTACAGTGAGTCTGTCTCTCTACCTTTTCCTTTCATAAAAATAAAAAAAAAAACTCTGAAAGGGCATTTTTAGCTTATACGCGTGTCCTTTCTTGCACTCTCCCTCTCTCTTCGAGACCTTTCCATCCTTCTTTTTAGGAGAAAGTTATCATGCATGTCCCTGCGAGACTAAAAATTACCACATGTACTTATCGGAAGAAAAAAAAAAGAAAGGATGAACCCTTAATAACAATACTCTCTTCATCCTAAGTATCCCTGCTACATAATCTCAAATCTTCTGAATGAACTTACAATACTCGTGTTTCCACCAACACGTCCGGCTGCAAAACCTCCTCTCCTCGTCGTCGCCGTCGTCCCAGGCCTCAACCGTCTCCGCCTTGCCGCACCACGGATTCGAGCAGGGCGTCGGAGGCTCGGCGATCCTCCACCGATGCATCGTCAGCTTTCGCATGACCGACACGGCCTCTCTGCGAACGGAGGCGACCCTGCGCCTTGCCCAGGCGCCGGTGGACGCAGACGCATACGCAGACAACCAGTCCAGGCGTTCCAGCGCCTGCTCAGTGCAGCCGGGCGAGAGCGAGTCGTGCAACGTGATCATCCCGACCATGTAGGCCGCCGCAGCGTGGCCATGCTCCATGGCGAGGCGGAGGTGCCGAATGCCGCTCACCTTTCTCCTCCGGTTGCAGAACAACTCCTGGCAGATGAGATTGTTAGAATTGCTAGTAACAAGCTAACATTCAGCAAACGCAGGCCGATGCGATTCTGCTTGAATTTGTGTTACGGACAAGTTTACCAATCCAAGGATGTAGGATGCCTCTGGGTTGCCACTCGCCGCGCACCGCCGCAGCACGGACAGGAACCTCGTCTTGTCCCACCAGTGCAGCCTCCATTCTCTCTGAACGGCCAAGGACCGCCCGACCTCCCTTGCCGCCGTCGCATCGCGGAACAGCTTACACCTTCACACACAGCCACGCAGGCCCACTAGCTCAAGGTTAGGTCACTGGACTGAACCAAAGCGAAGATCAGAATTCAGAAATGGCGTGACTTACGATCGCCTGAGGTTGACGATGTCGCTGAGGGGAGTCGACGACCTCATCGCGATGCTTGCAGTCACCTCCACGAGGATATCAGAAGGGAGCCCAGCGATGTCCATGCCAAAATCTGCCTAGCTTGTGTTCACCCGTCGCCCTTTGCCTTCTTGAGGCTGCTCCTACGGCCAAACAAGCACGTGTAAGCATAGCTAATTGTAGAAAAGTCGTGGGAGAGGTGGGAAAGAAGTTGGTTTGTGGTCTTTAGATGGTCCTGGAATCTGAGCCCGGCAATAAGCGGCAGAGGCATTAGCAGCCATACCACGAGGGGACCTAGAGAAGTCTGAGTTGTTTATTTCTCACAAACTAACAAGCTACCGCGTGATCACAAATATCTTACTCCCTCCGTCCAAATTATAAGTCACACCAACTTTCTTGAAGAATCAAGCTATCTCAAGTTTGGCCAAATTTATATAATAAAATACTCGCTTCGTTCTAAATTCTAAGCCGTTTTCACTTTTCAGTATATCTATTTTTGCTATGTATCTAGATATATATATATTATATCTAGTTACATAGTAAAATAGATGTACCGAAAAAAACAAAAGGACTAATTAAAATGGGGAAATAATAACATTTAGGATACTAAATAAGTATCATTAGATTCTCTGTTAATTATATTTTTGTAGTATACTCATTTTATTTAAATCTTTATAATTCTTTCTAAAATTTTAGTCAGACTTAAATGTTTTAATTTTCTAAGAAAGACTCTGTTCGCTGAAAGCTGGAAGCTGAAAGTTGATTTCTTATGAGAGAGAAATACTGCTCCAAAGCTGAAATGAAGCCGGAATAGGTCACTTATAAGCTCAAACGAACAGAGCCAAAATTAGAATGACTTATAATTTGGAACAGAAGGGGTAGCAGAGTAGTACCCCTAGTGCCGACTTCGTTGATAAGAAAGATTAGCAGGGTGTAGCTGATGGGCACCACAGAAAACCGTGCCTAGCTACCACAGAATAGAAGCTACAGTACCGAATAAGAAAGAGAGAGGGTACAAAGCAGCCTATAGTTTTGGATGGGGTTGGGGCGGGGGGTCGATGGCACCAGGGGGATCGACTCTAGTTATAAAGAGTGGAAAGAGTAGCACTAGAAATATCTCTGCTTTCAGGTGTAAATAGCGTGAGTTGTACTTTTTATCACAGTGGAATGTCCATTTATCTGCATTTACCTGTCAACAGCTCACGTACTTGGTATGAAAGTCTAAGAAAGGAAAAATATACAAAAGAAAATTACTGGCACCTCAAATTAGGTCAGTGGTACTCACCGAATTCCCGATCTGGCACAACATCAATGGGGTGTGCAGCTCTGTACAACATTTATCCTTCCATTTAGTTCAACAGCAAATCTCTGTACACCAACAAGAAGGAAATGAATCATTCAGACGCAATGAACCTAGGCTGCACGGATGGAACTTTTCTATGTACAATTTTCAAAAGTGCAACCATTCACATTTCAGAATACCAGAGATTTAATGTCTGATGATCAATAGAGGCCTAAACCGGTAAAAACTAATCTTTATGTAGCCTAGCATCAATTCAAATGACATGCAGGGATTTAATGTCTAATGATCAATAGAGGCCTAAACCGGTAAAACTAATCCACATACAGCCTAGCTTCAGTTCAAATGACATGTGAAAGTTTGGTATGCAAACACTAAAGAATTGAAAAGGCAAGCTTTAGAAAGACTATAAAAACATTAATGATGATCTAAAGTGCCAAACTTGTGAATTTAATCGCAAATTCTTCTGAGTATGCATAAGCTAACATGCTAAAAACATAAAGGGAAATAACTTGAGAAATATGATATGGTTGCTGACTGGCCAAGTCAGTACTCAGTAGTGAGTACCAACAACTAGTGTACTTTTTTCCTGACTGGCCCATAAACTTACCAGATATAAGCTGAGCCCCCAACAATGATGAAGAATTCATGATAGAACAAAAGCTCTGTATGTGATGGTAGCATAAAACTATAGTACTGCAGTACTTAAACAGTTCACCTGCACAATAAAAAATGCATGCCACATGGTTATCCAATTATCTGCAACAATATTGTCAAAACTGTTCATATAAGCAAACATTCCAAGTCAATCATAAAATTACAGATCCGTACATGTCAGTGGATTATTCAGGCCAACTCAGTAATAAAATAATGTAATTTACACAATCAGTCTCTGCACACTTCCCAAGGGCACGTTTATATTTACTCATCGAAACTGGATATATTACATCATCCTCAAATGTTTTGAGAAGCAACCCTAAACCAAACAACAATTACCACTGAAGACTTGTCTGCCTAGATGGTACCCTCTCCCAGTACAGAACCATACCATTTCATGTTTCATACAATCAAATTATGATAACTTCAACTAAGAAAAACATTATAAATGTTGAGATCAATCATACTGAAAAGGTAACAAAATCCCTGAAAAATACTTTCATGGTAGTGCATTTCAGTAGATGCTAAGAATAGAATGCAAAATTAGTCAGTGGCCAGAACCATGTTTCCAAGACAGGGGGTCAATGTCCAAGATGATGCCTTTTTGACACTGTGTCAAAGAGTACATCTGACGCTAAACTACACTGGGCATACATGTTCTCCGATTAACCTCATATGATCAGCTAACCATTCGCAAGTTTCCAGCCCAAGCTACCTGAAAGCTCAAAGAATTTCCATGCATGTCTATTGTCCAGGGTAAAGAGTGACTTACTTAGCCAGCGTTCTCGAGTACATAAAAGTCATCACCCTGTTGCTGTTTATGCTCATATACGTTGCCTCTTTGACCCCATCCTGCCTGCACTCTCTTTGTAATCTTCATAATAGTGCGCGCACTGTCATCTCTGCACATCAACAATTGTAGTCAATAATTAAAAGCTAAAGTAGAAGTAACAAAGAAAAAATGTGAAGAACTAATTTTCTTATTGTGTCAGTTTTCAGTATATATTCTGACATGAAACATGGTTATGCACTAAGTTATACTTACATATTCTTTTAACATGAAACATGGTTATACACTAAGTTATACGGCAAGTTATAGTGTTATACACTAAGTCATACGGCAAGTTATACACTGGGTGTGTTTGCTTTGAGGAATGAGGTGGTCCATCATTTTCTTGCTCCTTACTTTTTCTATTTGGTTTGTGGAATGGAATGAGTTGATCCACAATCACCTCATTCCTCACAAGCTAATAATTAGTATATACACGAGGAATGAGTTGATTCCACAAAAAATCATGGAATGAACTCATGATGCACCACCTCATGAAGCATGAGTTGATTCCACGAACCAAACTCCCCATAAGTGTTGCAGAAATATGAAATCAAATAAACAAAAGAAAAATCTCAAAGATATAGGAAAAGAAAGTTGATCATAATGGTACCTATGCAAAAGGGTACGCCAATCACTTTCACCATTCCAGTCATGCTCATGCTTACAGCTTCCAGGGGTAATCTTACCAGAATCAGTTCCAAGAGCATCAATACAGTCAGCCATTTCCATCATTTTTGCTGACAGCGTATTAACATCCTGTTTCTTTCCCCTATCACCTAATGCATCTATCACTGGCATGAATGCTGCTGGATCAAACAAATGTCGTTTAGCTATTAACAACTTGAGAAGGCTATGTGCATGATCCACCTCCCCAACTTCACAGAGCCCAGAAATTATCTGCTTATATGGGAAACTCTGGATAGAGACCCTCATTTCAAGTGCCATTTCTAGAATGTTCTTGGCTTCAATCCATTTACCATAAGTCGTGAGTTCAGTGCACATTAAGCAATATAGCACTTCCTTCTGCCCACATGTTCTCAAAGCAGCATCAAAAACCATCTGCGCTGAAGAGAAATCTGTAATCTTGCAAAAAGCCTTGATCAACAGGTCAAAAGAAGTTATATTAGGAACTAATTCATTTTGTAGCATTTCATCCAAAAGAGGCATGGCCTTGTTAACCATTCCTTGTTGACAAAAGGACTTTATCAAGCTATTGTACGTCATCACATTAGGAGAAATTCCTTTGTCCTTCATTTCACCCATCAGTTTCATGATTTCATCTGATTTATGTTTTTCTTCAAATCCCCGAATCAACAAGTTGTATGTCCTTGTGGTTGGGTTGCAACCTTTCTTTTCCATGTCCCTCAGAACCTTAATAGCCAAAGTGGTCTTTCCATGCTTACAATAACCGTGAATAAAGGTGTCATATATAATTGAATCAGGGGAAATATCTTTCATTATCATCTCAAGTAATTTCTTCTTGGCTTCATCAAAGCGGTCTTCTTTGCACAATGCGCTTATCAAAATAGAATATGTGATCCGATCAGGAAGACATCTTTGGCTGATGGAAGAATCACTGACTACACTAAAAAATGAATTCCCCAGTCGGCCAAGAGCTGCGCTTCCTTCTTCCCACATTCCATCGACAATGCCCATAGCCACATCTAATTTACTATTCCTGCATAATCCATCAATAATGATATTGCAGCCTGCTGTATCCAAACTGTATCCTTTTTCACTCATCCTCTCTAACAACCGTTCTGCCTCTGTGGTCCTACCAGCTCTCCATAGACTCTGCAGCAGAACATTATAAGTGAATGAATTTGGTGCACACCCTTTCTGTGCCATCTCATCAAGAATCCTGTTTGCGGCAGCAATGTTGCCCTTTGAGCAATAGGCATGGAGCAAACTAGTGTAAGTCACAACATCTGGGGACATCACACCACACCTAATGAAATTCTCTACTCTCCTCGCATCGAACGCCTTGCCCTCCTTGCACAAACCAGAGACGATAATATTGTATGTGTAGCTATTAGGCTGGATTCCTTCATGTGCCATCTCTCTCAGAAGCTCCTGCGCTTCGCCAACCCTCCCATTCCTCACCAACCCTGACAACCAGCGGTTGTAACTCTCAACCCTCCTCAGGAAACCACCACACCTCATAATATCCACCAGAACCCGTGCCTCGTCAACAAACCCAGCATCACAGAACCCACTCAACATTACGTCAAAAGTCACCTGATCAGGCCTTGGCAGCCCATGCTGCCAATCCTCCTGCATGTCATTGAATATCCTGTAAGCATCCAGCACCCGCCCAGCCTTGCAGAGAGCAGAGATCCTCGCATTGAATGTGACAACGTTTGGTGCCAGCCCCTGCACACGCATCCTTTCCACCAGCCTCTCAGCCTCCTCCACCAGGCCCTCCTTGCAGAACCCTGCCACCACCGTGTTGCAAACCACCAGGTTCATGCTGGGCATTCCGTCGAGTACCTTAAGAGCATCAATGCTCCTCCCCGCACGGCAGTACCCTCGCGCCAGGATCCCAAAACTGAACTCATTCCTGGCGGGCATTGCATCGAACACCCTCTGTGCAAGCTCCATGCGACCGGTGTCGCAGAGGGCCTGGAGCAAGAGGTTGCGAGTGAAGACGTCCGGCTGGGCGCCGGCGAGGAGCAGGTCCTTGTAGAGCGCCTCGACAAGGTCGAGGCGGGACTCGCGGAGCGCGGCGAGAATGAGGCGGTTGTAGACGGGGGTGGGCGGCGGCGGCGAGGACGCGAGCGCGCGGAGGGAGCGGAAGGCGGGGATGGCGAGGCGCAGCGGGAGAATGCCGGAGCAGGAGAGGAGCGCGAGGAGGTGCGGGGAGGGGTCAGGGAAGGAGAGGATGTGGCGGTGGAGGCGCGGGATGAGCGCGTCGGCGGCGGGGTGCGCGGCGACAAGGCGGGCGAGGAACGACGTGGAGCGCGGCGGGGGAGGGCAGGCCGCGGAGGAGAGGTGGAGGAAGAGTCGGAGCGCGACGGCCGGGGAGGCGGCGTTGCGGCGGAGGAGCGCGAGCAGGTTGGCGGCGGAGGGGGAGGAGGACATGGGAGGGTGGCGGCCGGCGGGCGTCCGCAGCGGCCGATAGGTTTAAACCGCCCCGGGCTGGCTGCCCGGTGGGGTCAACGGCCCGGTCCACCGCTGCTAGGTAGGGCCCGAATGTTAGTGATCTGCTCTGAGGTCTCTTCCCTACTAGTCTACTACCATGTGTGTGTGTGCTGATTCTCAAAAAAAAAATGTTAACATATATAATTAGTGACTAATAGGTGTATATACTAACATAATATAAGGATATGTAATTGTTAGATATCTAAACTAGATTATTAAAAACAAAATGAATGTAGGATAAATACGGGTTCATCCCAATGAAAATAGAGGATCCCTTGAAAACTGATGGGAAATACATTTTGTTTCCCATAAATACAAAATGGGCAGGACAAAAAAAATAGAAAATGAGTCAAGATAGGACCTGATTTCTCCGTCCATTGCCATCCTGTTTGCACTAGGAGGGTGTAGCTTGCATACTTGTAAATTCCATTCCGGTACCGGCCGGAATGGCCGGAATGCCCCGTTCCGGTGCCCAAACCGGCATAGAAGGGCTGCAATCCCGTACCGGGTCAAATACCGGTCAATACCGGCCATTCCGGTCAATTCCGGCTGAAACGCCTGTTCCACCCATTCCGGTACCGGACTAAAACCAAGTGACGAAACACTTTTTCCATGTGTGAGCTATGGAGTTTAGAAAAAATATCTGAGTTTAGAAAAAATGTCAGTGTGATGAAGCGTAACTATGCCATAAGTATATATTTATATGATTATTTATGTATATGTATATTCATATATTTTTAATATAATAAAGTCCGGAATGGTACACCGGTATCGGTCGGTACCGGAATGTTTCATTCCAAGAGTAAAAACGGAACGGCCTCCGGAATGGAATTTACAAGTATGGTAGCTTGTGCTTATTTAGTTTTTTTCCGAATAACCTTATGCTGCAGTGCTTAATCAGTCTGATGAAGATGTTCAAATCTTCACAAGCACACCTCGTCACTCACTCTAAAATGCATATCCATTCTAGAGATGGCCATGAAAATAGCAGAGGTTCCAAAAACATGGGTTTCCCTCTGTTCTAAGTTATAGTTCTATAATTTAGAGAAAAAAAAAAGGAAACCACCATATATAAACAATTGTCACAATCTTGATTTTGATGTTGTAGATAAATTTGAGCAGCTTCAAATTTCCTAGAGCAATTTCCCTAGTCCGAAGAGGTGGAAAGAAAGAAACTACTTCGCATAATTATCCATTCAGAACATCGACCGTGCCAGTTCAATATTTGACAAGATGGCAATCTCTATCTCAACCATTTGACCAAACCAAAACGGTAGGATCTGAAGATTCTGAACTCAATGAAAAGAATATGTTATTTCACAGGCCTGTGAAATTGTAGGCTGGGGACAACATACACCGCAAGTTTCTTCCTGTTACATCACTCGCCACTACTGTAATGGACAAGGGATCACAATTCACAAAGGCTAAAGGTAAGAAAGGAGACCTAATTTTGAGGTAAAAATCAGCAAAGCAAGAAATTAAACTACAAGTGTGAGATCAGAAGCAAGGCACGTTCTCCGTTCTCATGACCATGTTGCAGGTCGAGTAGATTGATGCGGCAGCGGCTTGCACCGCCCACTCGCTCTCATAAATGTCTGGGTTCTTCATCTTCCTGTAGAGACATGTAGACATATTTCAGTTAGACACTTGCTCAAGCAGTCAAGCATTACGTGGAATGGATAAAACAAGTTAAGGTAAACCATTTTTGGTCAAACATCATGATGACTAACCATAGTTCAGCCATAGGTCCTAGCAGCGGAGCTTCACAGGCCATGTGTTTGAGGCCTTTATCACAATTCAATTGCATTTCTTGCACTTGCTTCAACCGGTTCTCCTGCAACAAGTATTAGGCAGTCAGTTACTCAGCTGTATCATGTATATACATACTCTATGAGCATAAACGCAATGCATCTTATACAAGTATATACCGACAGGAACAATGACAGATGGCATAGTCCTTTCCTATAACACAAACTAATCCAATCAGTAAACTTACCAGTTGTTTCCCTTCCTCTTGAAGTGTTCTGTCCATCTGGACAAACAGAGACCTCCATCGTGCCACATGCTCATCTGAAACTGCTTTGTCAGTACATCCGGCCTCAGAAGTATTTGCAATGGATGATTCGTTCTCTTGATTAGATGAAAATTCTGATGAGATTAGGTACGGCAGTTCCGTGTGAAGAGCATTTCTCACTCTCTTCCTGCTGCGCTTTAAAGCTTCAAGAAAAACAAAAAAAACTATTTAGTACAATGCATGAATACAACTTTCAGATGTACATCAGATTTTACAATTATACCAGCAAGGCGCCCCCTGATGTCCTGATGCAGTAATTCCAACCACTGAGAAGCAACACTGGCCGCTGATCAGAGTAGTAAGAAAACGATGAGACAGATATTTCCAGAAGTAGTACCCCTTGCAAATTTACACAAAATGGTTGTTAATTAAGCAAGGGAGCATACCTTTTACTGACAGTACAGTCATGTACTCATGATTAGATGCTGGATCATCAGCTGATGTACTGCAGGTCCTATCTGAAGTGACTGCTGATGAGAGTTGCAGTTTGAGACTATCGCCATCCTGTGGGAGAAACTGCGATGTGGTAGGCAGTGTTTGGTGAAACACCGCATTATTATCTTTCATCAACAAATGGCACTTCATGAAACCACCACCGTATTTCTGATCCTGAATTCTCTCACTAACTTCTCTCCCTCTTTCACCTGTTTGACTATTAAAGGCAGGCTGGTTCTCATTCTCAAGCCTCTCAGAGTGTACCATAGCCTTTATTATGGAGTAAACTTGCTTGCTATTTCTCACATGGTTGATGATTCCAGGGTTTAGGCCAGATAGTAGACCACTAGGAGCAGCAACCTTCACATACTTGTTAGCCTGGCCATGCTGTGTGGAAGTGCTCCTTTTGAATTCATCATCCCTTTTCCTTTTGGGTGGCCGACCACGTGGCCTAGGCACCACTGCATTCCCATGAGACGAAGAGAGAAAGCCATTCTGCTTCATTTCTCTCCATTTTCTGTGTGACTCGCTTTCTTCTATAGCACCAGTGGTGCTGCCACATTCCAATGGATCGCTGACTTTCGACTGCCCTAGCTTCTTGTAAGGGAAGAAAGGGTTAAGCTCTGCTGTATCAGAACTATCTACTGTGTTAAGGTCCAACCCAAGACGTCCAACACCCATCCTACTACCAACATGTTCTGGATTAGGCTGGAGATCTGTTCCGGTGTTCTCTTTACCACATGGCAAGGACTCGTTACCATACAGCTTCTCCATTGACGCTGCATTGGAATCACGGCCCAAGGTCAGACAAGGAGTTTCTGACTGAAGTGCCCCAGTCTGGGGTAATAAAGACACTCTACCTCCACACTGTGTGGCACCTTGAGCAGTCAGTTGAGGAACATCCATGGTACATGTGTGCAAACATGCTTCAGCTTGACCCAAAGATTCCAGAATTCCAGCCCTCAGATCTGCAGGATGAAGATATTTGAGCACAAAGTAAAAAAAATGACTTATGAGACGAGAGAAACAAGCATTTTATAATTTGATTCACAGATATATTATGACAAAGGCAGTGCACAACAGTGTTAGTGTAGACCGAGTTCTTACTAGTTGAAACTTGAATAGTATGTCATAGATGTGAGTTCATAGTTACTGTAGGACTGCTAAAAATAGTGTGCTGCAACCAAACTGAGGTGCTGAAGAGTAAGCAACCAGCCTTCAAAACAAGAACAGGGAAGAATCTTAATAAAGGCACCAATAGCTCCAGCACAGACATCGGTTGTCCATAAGACAGCAAATCAAAATTGTAAAAACACAATTCTCCGAAGCATGCATCTTGCACAAATCTAACTAGTGAAAATTAGAATGTCTTGCCACTGAAAAGGGTGTGAGTTCATGCTGTTCACTAATAACAGCACTAGATGGAAGCTATACAGCCAACAGAACCAGCTACAGATGCACGAAAATTCTAGAGGGAAACGTGGGGTATGCGAGCGTGCTTGGATCTGTTGCGCATAGCCGCATAGCACTATGGCACCGCACCGTGACATTCTGGAATTCTCGTGCTACTATCGAGCGCGGAACTGCTTTGAATTCCAGAGGGATACGTGGGGTGTGCTAGCGTGCTTGGATCTGTTGCGCATATCACTACCGTGACATTCTCGAATTCTCGTGTTACTACCGAGCGCGGAACTGCTTAGAATTCAACGACAACGACAGCCCCAACAAATGACACCAGGTTCATTCCGATTCAAAAGCATGGGGGACACAAGGACGGATCGACACGAGAGCGCAGGAAACGGTGACGAAAATGCGGTGGCCTCACCTCCCAGTCCAGCGCCCGCCATCCGCGACGCGCTCCCCTCCACCGCCGCGGCGCCGCTGCACGCTCCTCCTCCTCCTGCTGCTGCTGCTGCTGCGGCTGCTCTCCCGCCCAATTCCTGCACGAACAGACGCAGAGACGGCGTCAGCGCATCCGAAGCGACCAGAGCAAGGACCGAGCGAGCAGAGTGCGGGGCGGGCGGGCCCACCGACCTCGCGCGGCGGCGGCGCGGCCCCCGATCCGGCGGGATCCGTGCCCGCGCGCGGCCCCGCGGGGTCCATCGGGGAGGCCGGCGACGGCGGGCGCCGAGCGCGGGGCGGAAGGCGCCGGGGGAGGGGGCACGCGGGATCCGGACTGCTGGCGCCGCCTAGGGTTTTGGAGAGGGAGGAAGAGACGCGAAGCGAAGCTCCTGCGCGGTTTTGAAATGGAGATGGAGATGGGTGGGGGGTGGGAACGTGGGAGGATGGGATTGGACGGGAGGGGATCGCGTGGGGGATTTATGGCTGCCGGGTTCTTCTTTTTTCTTCTTTTTTTGATTTTGAATTCGAGTGGAGGTGGGCGCGGTTTCGGATGGCGCACGCGCCGCGCGGCATGTGGGGCTCGGTTCGTTCGTGGGCGTTTAAATATGGGAGCGGACGGGCTTGAGTCGAGTGGGTCGTCTCGTCTCGTCTCGTCTCCGTGCAAGCCCCGGCAAAGCGAGCATTTGAATTTGGTGGTGGAAGTCTGGAAGGTTGTTCGAAATTTGAGTGCTGATGCTGACTGAGATCTGTAGCCCTGGTGTTCTGCTCTCGAGTGAGTTTGAATTGTGCGTGGGGTTGGTTGTCCAGTTGTCCTTGCCCTTCTTCGCTAAAAAAATAAGGAAATTATTGAGATGCACCCATTTTTTTTCTTCGATATAGTATTGTCGGTGCTAGTTTTAGCGGGGCTAACACCGGCTAGTAAATATATGTTTTGCGGTTAAGGCTACGGATGGTGTGCAAGGGGAAACACAGGGATTGTACTGGTTCAGGCCAAACAAGCCCTACGTCCAGTGGAGAGGGGAGTCGTGTTGCCTTGCACCGAGGTGCTTGTAGTAGGGGGTTACAAGTTAGGCGAGAGAGGGAAGTGCTCCCAGGTCTCTTGTGGGTGTCTAAGTGTATGCAATACTATCGAAAGCTAATTCCCTTGCCATACGCATACCTATACTCCACATCCGGATTGGATTTCTGATCGGATAAGAAACCGAGGAAGCAGGAGCTCGTCTCTGATAGCGCTAATAATTCGTATTTCACTTATCGTAGGTTCGCTAATGCGTAGGAGCCGATGTCCTTTCTATGGAGCCTAGCATTGGTAGTGGTACTTCCGCCTGTTGGTGTATATGTGTGAGCGAGAACTTAGGACTTCCGGGGTCTTTCTAAAGCTGGCCTCTGCTCTCCTTTTTATAGTCGCAAGGGAGAGTCAAGGGCAGCGCTTACAATGCTACGTGTGTTACAGTGAGGAGTTGCTGTTCCTCGTTTGATTATGGTCAGCTACGGTCTTTTCTCCGCGTCTCCGGGGTATGGCCGTAGTGGTTTGCACGATCTTGGTGAGTTCCGAGGCAGCAACAGTCGTCGGATTACGGCATGTCGTCAGTTACGGTCTTTTCTCCGCGTCTCCGGGGTATGGCCGTAGTGGTTCGCACGATCTTGATGAGTTCCAAGGCGGCAACAGTCGTCGGATTACGGCATGCCGTAGGGTCACATCTGATGGCTGTCCTTCCGCACTATGTGACAAGAGGGTGAGTCGTCTCGGGGCATTGTCTCCCGAGGCTCGGGACTCCTGGAGGCGTAATGGGATGGAGCAGGGTGATATCTCCCCTCGGGCGTATTTCCGGCCTTTGGACAGTACTTCCCGAGGGTTAGGTGGGCCCGGATGGAAGGCGTGCTCGTCCTTTCGAGTGGACAGTGCAGTAGGCGCTTTTCCCGTTCTTGCGTAGCCCGTCGTCAGGCGCTCGGACTGTCGCAGTCGTAGTTGATAGACCCCAACGGAAAACGGGGCGGCGCACCGTAGACCATACCGTAGAGAGGACGGCCGTATTGGGCCTATCAAATCCGCTGCCAGGGAAATCCTGACATATGGTATGGCCGTCAGGGGCGTGCGAAACACAGTCACGTCGAGAATCTCGCCTGACGGGACAGTGCTTGTAAAGTGGTCAGAGAGGTCTCTTATGGTCAAAGATTGCTCTGCTGACATCACCGATGCCTTGGATGCTTTTGTGAGATTGCGCTCGAGGGGATGGGAAAGGTCAGGCGAATCGGAGAATGGGCGCCGCTCTCCCGAGCTCCCCTGGGGAGGTTCGGGCGAATCGGAGATTTGGGCGCCAAGGGTGCCGCTCTCCCGAGCTCTCCCGGGGAGACTCGGGCGAATCGGAGAATTGGCGCCGAGGGTGCCGCTCTCCCGAGCTCTCCCGGAGAGGCTCGGGCGAATCGGAGAATTGGCTGCCATTGGTGCAATGACGTTGTGGGCCTCCGTAAACGCGGCCTTCGTGGGCTTCGGGCGCGGCCTTCGTGGGCTTCCACTGGCCTTACTTGGGTCAGGCCGTGTTGGGAATGATCATTTTTACATTGAAGTTGGGTACCCCAAACTTTGGTACCCGACAAGTATTTATCAACTCTATGCTATGGATCTTGGCCTCTTGTGTAGACAAGCTATTCCATCACGATGTTTGGTGAATATGGTATGGATAGAAAAATACAAATATTTTTTGACCCGTTGTATGTATTTGAAATATTTTCATACTAAAAACTAGTATACATGTACAACCCCTCGGTTGCAGACCTGACTGAAAAGGCCATTTCAACATGACCCATGAGATGATCATGAGCATAGAGGATCTAGCTTTTTTATTTGCCCCAACTTGAAAACACTCACATTACAATAGACCATCCAAAATCATGATTAAGTGATAGAGGAGGGATTGAACCCACACATATCTTAAAACCCTACAAGGATCAATTGATAGCACAAGGGTTCACCTATTCCTAAGGGTAGAACATTTCAGTTTTTTGGATTTAAACCTGTGAACCAAATATGGCCATATGGAGAGGATTTTCCCTACGTGGTAGCACCACCATGTTGACCATTCAGGTTAAAAATTGAACCGATATATTTCCTTCCTCCCAAAATACTTGATCTTAGGGTAGCTCCAAAATTTAATTTTTGAGCTAACTCAAAGTTTTTTTAATGTTATGAGAGAGAGAGAGAGAGAGAGAGAGAGAGAGAGTAGCTCTATCACAAGTTAAGCTCTACACACATTCCAATATCATGTGATATTGTCATGGGCCTAATCATATTATGAGCCATTGTTAAAGTTGACACTAAAGAAGAGACTAGCTTAGAGCTTGTAACTGGCTCCTATGGTTGTGTGTGCCCTTATAGGATTCAAATGTTATTCCAAAATAATTGAAGCTATTGTTTTTAAATGCACTTTCCTCTTCTCCCAATGTATTTTTTTTTCATAACATACAATACTAGTTTTATTTCTATTTGACGCTTTCCTTCTGCTATGCATGTGTGTGCTTCATGCTCCTCTTCGTAATGTTTTTTCAAGCATGTTGGTGTTGCTGCAGTCGTTGGTTCTGCATAGTGGATACTTTGCCACCGTCCTTTTTTTGACGGATACTTTGTCGTCATTGCTGTTCGGGTGGATATTTTGCCGCCGACGTTGCTTCGAGCGCCCCTCATGCTAGCCCTCCGTTGCGGATACTCTGTCACGGTTACTCTGTCGTGGTTAGTCTGGCAGATACTTTACTGCCATGTTGCTCGGGCGAATACTTCGTCATCGTAGCCTCGTCGCTTCTTGGTGGATACATCACCACCGTGGCTTTTGTCAATTGCTGGCAACGTTGACTATTTTTACTTGGTGGTTTAGTCAGTTAGGTGTTGTTGAGTGGTTGAGGGTCTCTCCTCCCTACCTTTTTTCTTTGTATTAAGTTTGTCATTTGGGTTTCGAATTACTGGTTCCGTGGTTTTGTAGCTGGCACAGTTCTTCCATTGGTGCTCTGTGTAAGTCGCTCTCTTAACTCTTCTTCTTAATGAAATACAGTAAAGTCATGGTCGCGAAAAAATTTGGTGTGCTTGATTGGCCCTTATTTGAAACGACTATTGGTTTTTCATAGTGTGTTAGAACAAGACGATGATTTTTTTATGATGCTCATTTTTTGTAAGAGATAAAAAAGTGATATCTGAAAAGAACCGTTGATTTTGTTTGGTGCTGATTTATCGTGAGAGAAACTGATAAGCTCAAGTGAACAGGTTGATATTTTTCCTTTTGTTTCTCTTTTCTCCTTGTTTACTTATGTATAATTTAAACTGGTTGGTATACAAATAGTGGAGCATGCACTTCTGAAAACTGTTAGCTATCTGAATTTGCATCTTTTAGTGCAGCAGTTCTGAAAGCTATCTGAATCCGGAATTGTGTCATTTTTGAAAGTTGTTAGGGCATCAGTATCTGTTAGCTACTATCTAAAATTGTACCAGTTTCTGAGATTGTTGTGCAGATTGGTGCTGAATTCTCAACTAGCTTTCTCAACTAAAAAATTGCTATGAGTCGTTCGTCTGATCTTCTCCTTCGTTCCGTTTGTTTACAAGACGAGACCCAGAAGGCTAGTTGTAGTCATAATTGAACAAGCTGCTAATGTATGGAACTGTCATGCTTTTACTCTCTAATTTCATACTTGAAAAATTAATTTTTCAAATTTCTTTGGCTGTCATGCTGATGTGTGGAGTTACAGAAATGCCAGTGCATTGTACCTTGAAAAATTTCTAATTCCTTTGGCTTGATTTCGTGTGGACGTGTGAACCAAGCTGGCGTTACAGTGGCCTCTGAGGAATGAGTATGCTGTTTTTTTTTTTTGAGGGAGGAATGCCGTCCCCCCACCCACCCACACACACACACTGACACACACACCTAAAAAAAAAAAAAAAAACTCTCGTTCTGGTTCTGCCGAAACCCTAGGGTGCCGCCACCTCTGGAGCAAGCTCAGGGCAGGGCACACGACCAAGCTCAGCTGAACACCGCCCCTCAGGTCTCCAGGAGCTGGGACGCCCCTACGCTAACGTCAAGTCGTCAACCAATATATTTTGGGAAAATTTCGAGTCTCTGAACCTAAAACCCTACATAAACCGTCCGTCGTGGCTCCCAGCCTACACCCCGCGCGCAAACTGCGGCCGCCAGCCAGCGTGAATCTACCAGGTCAGGCCAGAGCGGGCCCGCCCCGATGGCAGCAGGCTCCGGCGGCGGAGGTTTCCTGGGCGACGTCAACGACCCGTGGCTGAAGCCGCGGCTGCTCCGCGCGGTGGTCACCGGGCGCCTCCCGCAGCCTGGCGGCGGCGGCGCCGAGCTACCGCCGGCGGAGGTCGCCTCCATCCTCGAGGCGGTCCGCACCCACGGCCTGCTCACGGAGGACCTCCCGGGCCGCGCCGGCGGCGCGCCGGCGAACCCGAAGCTCGCCGAGGCGTGGCGCGCCGCCGTCGACGCCTGGGTTGAGCGTGCCGTGGCGCTGGTGGAGAGCGGCTCGGTAGGGCGGTGGTCCTGTTATCCCTCCTCCTCTGTCCTCTTGTCTTGATGATAAATGAAATTTTTCCTCTTCTTACATGGGTATATGCCACTATTTGTTTAGCGCGCGCGTGTGTGGTGATTGTCTGTAGAGAAACCCCCGAGGATGGGGTTGATGGAATTAGTTTAAATTTCATGGTCATGAATTGCACTCAGATGGAATTAGGTTTATATATTTGTTTGTGTTAAGCGAAATCAAGGGTTCCTCTGCTTCAATTAGAAATTTGGGGACACCAATGAGAATGGCTCCAACCACAGTTTATTTACTGTATAGGTACTAGTTCAGAAGGACTATATTTTAGTTTAGATGTGTTGTGTACAACAACAGCAACATAGCCTTTCAGTCCCAAGCAAATTGGTGTAGGCTAGAGTGGAAACCCGCCAAGAGCCCCTAGTGTTACGGTTCAGGCAAGTTTAGATGCGTTGTGTGTAGAGTAAAAACTTCCGCTTCACAAGGATGATTACTATGAATCATAAATACCCTACTGTATTTGGCATTTTGTAAATTGATTTTTTTTATTTGGTCTAGTGTTTCTCTACATTTCTTAGATTGTGCTATGACATTTCAGATAACCCATTCCGCACCTGTTAGTGCCTATATGTGACACATTTCATCTCAGCTCTCTGTTAGTTTGATCATGCGGTTGTCTCAGTTTAGGTAGAGGTTGCTAAATGATTAGAATTGCCAATCTGTGAAGTTTCTACTTTTCACTTCTCTGTTACTAAAATTACCACTAATTTAATGACAGAAACGTCTAGAAGGTAATGCTGTTTATATCGCTTAACTTCGTTTATTTGCATATATTGTCCTTTTGCTGTTTTTTACTGCAAGTTATGTCTGAAAATAGTATCTGTTGATCTATAGCTATGCCCTTGTTGCCTTCACATTTTATGCTTTATTGTAGAAGAATTGAAGCACAGAACTTTTAATAATATGCTTGCCTCTCTGTTTGACAATTCCTTAGGCATACAATTGTTGGTTGGGTACTTGCTTTCTCGGTCTGACTTTCCAAGAGTGCAGAAATGAGCGATTTGCAGAATCGCACTCCATTTGGTTTGAGAAGATTCTGGGTAATTTGCAGGTGAT
This sequence comes from Eremochloa ophiuroides, assembly GCA_038502445.1. Classification (NCBI taxonomy): domain Eukaryota; kingdom Viridiplantae; phylum Streptophyta; class Magnoliopsida; order Poales; family Poaceae; genus Eremochloa; species Eremochloa ophiuroides. The sequence goes on from JAHLJS010000005.1 coordinate 5,576,345, forward strand.
GCATATAATTTCGTCCAATTTATGTAGAACGTATGTTTACAAATTTTTAACTTTTAGTATCCTCAGGAATTAGTTTTCCTTTTATTTTTATTCGTTGCTGCTGCTGTGTGTGTGTGTGTGTGTGTGCATTGTATTCTTACATGTTCTTCTCCTTGCATTGATGCACAGCTCTCTGCATATTTGAGAGAAAAAAAAATACCATGTGTTCTGAGCAATCCCATTATTTAGTCGAAGATGTATTTAACATTGTTCAAATGCTTGCTAATTAAACTTCAGTAGGAGTTATATTGATGTTGTACTAGGTTTCAAGTGCTTCAGGAATAAGATTAGCCATAGAATCTTTAGTTTTATGATACCTTTGGAAAAACAGGTCTAGCCTGGTTCTCTCCAGTATCACTACTTGCGAGTAATACTTATACTGATTTATTGTAGCCAAGTCCTGTTTTTTGTTGTTCAGAAACTATGGTATTACGTCTTATATATTGTTAATTGTATATTTTTGTTTGTTTTCTTATACATATTACTTGTTTTAGAGTCACAAGTATAAGACAAAGCACCAAGAAAATACAAATCTAAACCAGAACACGCCAGTGAACATTTTCTTCTAAGTTTTGGTCTGTCTAGTATCTTGGGACGAAGGATCAATCCATTTGAAACTTCATGTTCAGTACACTTCTGTAAATTGATAATTTGTTCGAATGTTAAGTCATGTCATAATGCCTCTTTTTTAATGTCCGTATGCCACAGAAACCAGTCTTGAACTATGATTCATCACACCATGTAATGTCATCTATCTCATTCGGTATATCATACTATAATGAATAGTCTTCGACAAACAGTACGAGTTAACGACAATATTTTCCTTTTCTTTTTACCTTTTTTCCCCAGTCTGTATTTCAGCTTTGACTTTTTTTATGGTACCTACCAGGTACCTTTATCTGTTCTTAGTCCTTACAATGGTGTTATGCAATGAAATAATAAAATGAGTGTACTCCAAAAAGAAACCAGTGGTTTCAAAAGGTACTAGGTGCTAGGCAGGCAGCAAAGAGGCTCCTAGTACGGTAGTACCTTATTGCTGATTAGGTCATCTAAGTGACTTATGAATGAAAAAGTAGAGAAATTATGCTTCTCAGGATTTGATCTGTCGACATTCTCCTTGAACCTTAGCTCCTAGAGACATGGACTGTTTATTTAAATTTAAACATCATATATATCTGAATTGTTCACAGTCACATGTTAATGTTATGCTGATGTATTATTTCCGTTCTGCAGGAATCATCTAGCTCTCAACTTGTTATTGTTATTTCCTGCACTTCCATGTCTGATTTCTTTGTAAGGCAAGTAATGGCAGATTATTGTTATATAAGCCGCCAAACATATCTTTGGATTGTCTATGTTTAATTGTTATGCAATTAAACTTTGATTGTTACTTAATCAATTGAACCACCACTTGATAAAGTTTCTTAGTGTTTGCAAGGAATTTGCATATGGTTCTGATGTCTGAATTTAACCCTTTTACTGTTTATTCCTTTTTTTAGTTCTGCTTGGCTGTAAAAGTGGGCTATTGCATTCAAGTCGATTTTTTTTTCAGAACTAATTAAATCTTATATTGATCTGTTTAGTATAGTTTTGTAATAGGCCATATAATTAGTTCTGAAGTAGCTAAGTAACCTGAACAAATGACATGACTGCACACTATCTTGCAGTAAGAAGAATATTTGTGAATTGAATTCCAATTTTCAGGACATTTCCAAATTCCAAGTTTCATGTTTGCATTGACCAATCATTTATGTGCCATCCTGTCTACTCCCTCCGTTCCAGATTATAAGTCGCTTTGACTTTTTCAGTACATCCATTTTGCGATGTATCTAGACATATATTGTATCTAGGTACATAGTAAAATAGATGTACCAAAAAAGTCAAAGCGACATAATTTGGAACAAAGGGAGTAAGTTGTAAAGGTATATCAGTTTTGTATTGCAGTTTTGTTTGCTTGAAACACTAAAATTTGATACTTTACTTAATGTGTTTGGCTCTGCATGTCTATTTTATTTACCCTGAAAGCAACATAATTTGTTTTCTGCTTAGATTGGCTAAGTTTCTGAACTTAAAGAAAGAGGGATCATCCTTTGCTGGAAGGGTTGTTGAACCGGTGCTGCGGCTTTTAAATCAAAATGGTCTAGTAGCTGTATGGTGTACTCTTTTCATTCTTATGGTTTATTTGTTTGCGTTCAACCACTCAATGGTAATATGTGTAATTATATCTATTTCTGCAGGATGAAGCAATTGATTTGCTGAGGACAGTTATTAAATTGTACCCATCCTCTGTAAATCGGCACTACAATAAAGTACATGTTATTTTTATTTTCTAACCATTTCCTATTCTGGATTAGTATGTAGTTATGATGGGCTTATATTAATTGGCGTGGGAAGCATAGATTGTAGTGGAAGTAGGTCGAAGGGCGAGGAACGGGGACTCAGCAACGTCCTGTGGTCACCTGCGGCTAGGGTGGCCGGCAGCGGCACAGGACAGGGTTACGGTGACGGTACAGACGGAGAGGAAGGCACAGGAGGTGTGTAGTGGGAGTGGGAGAGCTGAAGGGAACTTGAGGATTGAATCTTTCTTTAATATTACGAGTACATGACCCCTTTTATGTATACACCCTAAGACTTACACCCAAGCAACCTAGAGGTAGTCATTATAGATTTGGGCTCTCATTTCCCTAAACAACCTTTTCCTATACTGATTTTTTCTTATCCTTCGGCCATATTTAGGCCCATGACAGTAGTGGTAAGTGTCCAGGGAGAAAAAGGAAATCTTCTGAGTCTATATGAATTTCAGAATTGAACAGCTACTAGAGCTCTAGATATTTTTTCAGCCGCTTATTATCTTTATGATATTGGAAATGCAGATTTTGAGTGGGGATGGAACTGTTCTGTGATTTTATCCACACTTTTTCTTTATTTCCCATTGCTAATTCACTTTAGAGTCTCCCCACCCCCCTAAAAAAAAACTAAATTTAAAAAGGAAGAGGGGAAAATTGCACAGATCCTGTCATTTTACATAGCAGTGCCACACATGTTTTCCATGCACATTGGCTGTTATTGATGCAGATTTTTCTCAAGTCCATTAATGGCTTGTGTCTATAGAAGTAAATGTGATACAGTATCTGTATATAGTATTTCTGTCACCCTAACTGTTCTGTTCTTATAGTTTTGTACCTACATTTGCAAATTTCAGGTTGAATCTGCTATTGCAGCTAAGATTATGAGCAATGTAAAACCATCTGAGGTGAGGCGTGCTGCCTTGTGTTTTATTTTATCTGAGTGTAATGAGAATTCAATAGCGAGCACACATTAGCCTATGCACATCATGTATCTTTTTCCTTTCCTTTTCTTGATCCTTGTCAAGAATTCCCCAAGTCTTACATATACTGTTCCAACGCTCCAGAAATTTGCAAGAACCTTAGCATTGTTACCTTCTGTCCGAGTGTCCGAGGACAGTTGGTCACTGATGATTCGGAGGATATTGATTGCGGTTAACAATCTTTTGGATGATGCTTTCATTGGGCTTGAAGAAGGTATACTATAGCATTTTGCTCCTGATATTGTTTGATGAAACTTTGAGTTCTACCATTTTAGGCTAATTTTTAATCATTCTACTGTTACAGAAAAGAAAGGCCATGATATTATGCTGCTGCTAGTTCCACCTGGAGCTGATCCTTTACCAACATTGGGAGATGAAGTAATCCCTGGAGGCAATGTGCATGTCATGAAGAAATTTCGTGTCTTCACTGTTCCTACCATTTCAGCTCTTGCGCATTGCTGCAGTGTGATGCTGACTAGTTATTATCCAGTTCAGGTATTGTCAAAATCAGAACATTTCTGTATATTACCTAATGCTCATAACTTACTAGTGTAAGGTATACATTAAATTTATTATAATTTCTAAGTCCTAATCTTTTATTGGCAAAAAGGTCAATGTTCCGATTCATGCTTTGATGGCTTTGATGCGAAGAGTGCTGTTAGTTGATGGATCGTTGCATAACAAATTGTTCCCTTCTACAACTTCATTGCACCAAGAGCTTATTTGTTTTGAGCTTCCATCGTTACATTCAACTTTCTTGGATTTGCTCAATGCAACTATTAAAGGAATGCGGAGGTAACTGGCATTTTCAATTAGATTAGTTAGCTGCTAATTTTGGAACAAAAAAAATTAGACCTCTATAGAATCTCTTTCATATTAATATTTGAATCTGACCTAAGACAGAAAAATCTGACCTTAGAAACAGACTGATTTAGACTATCATCCTGCAGCCAACTCTTACCCCATGGTGCTAGTATCATACGGCTTATAACAGAGTACTTCAAAATAGCAAAGCTGCCTACTTTGAGGACAAAAGCTTATAGCATTTTGCAGCTGTTGCTGACCTCCATGGGTGTTGGTATGTCATTCTTTATTTCTTTTATATATTACTTTGCAGTTATGATTGTAGCTTTGGAAATGGTACAATTGATTATAATTTACTATCAGTGTAGTTTCACCTCTGTCATAGTAATGGGTGTTGGCTAGAATTCTGCTTGAATGCTTGATCTTGTTTTTTTGCAAATAATGGCAGGAGCTTCTGCCTTTCAATTAAGACAGTATTTGATCTTTTAAATTAGCAATATTAGTAACAAAGTTCCTTCAATGATTTTTGAATATTGAAAACATAACCTTGAAATATCCTCAGTAGGTATAAAGTCTATAAAGCTTATACATGAAGTATGTAGGATGCTTAGGTTTTTGCTTCAACCATTTATAAGGCGGGGATTGTATATCTTGTATGTAGGCCCCAATTGTTTCGTAGTTTTTAACCACTGTTGCACCTCCTCGACTTTAAGGGCCTATTTGGATGTTGTAGTTTAGAAAACTATGGTATCAAGAAACAGTAGTTTTTGAGCTAAAGATGTGCAAAACCATTGTCTCAAGTGGAGTTTCTAAAACTACAAAAGGCTACAGTTTTGACAATATCGTGGTTTCAAAAAACTAAAAGGTTTGGAAAACCAAAGCATTTTGCAAATCTGTACTATTTTTGCAATATATTTCACATCCAAACAGGGCCTAAATGTTTTACTTTCCATTGGTATTCCATCAGGATTGATTCACTTCTATGGTTTTCTATTGGGAATAGAGATTCCTTATGTTGACATTACATTAGGACCGGTTCACTTTATGCTTGAGATTCCTTATGCATGTTTGGTACATATTCTTGGTTTTGTTTTTTTAGTGAAACTCCTGTTGCATCCACTCTTAACAAATGGTCTGTTTTTTATCAGGGATGTCTCTGCACCTGCTTGAGGCAATAGTCAGCAATGCAATTACTGATCTGAATGATGATGGTGGAAGTGACATGACTCTAACCAATACAAATCCATCACAATTAACAAATGAATCATCATCAAAAATCTATTCGAAGAAGAGGAAGCAAGAACCACAGATGCAAAACTCAACCATCTCAGGTTCAGAGAAAGTAGCTATCAGCCCAAGGAAAAGAAAAGGTTCTTCCATACCAATTGCATCAAAGGGAGTGGCCCCTGAAAATATAGAAGATGTTAGACTATCAACTCCACTTTCTGTCAAAATAGCTGCACTCAAAACATTGGAAATTCTTCTGAATGTGGTGTGCTATTTCTCATTATTCTCTTTTTCCTGCATGTCTTTTGTTTTCTGTTTGCCAGATATTTGTTGTTTGAATCCTTGTTCTCATATTGGTCTGGATACAATTATAGCAAAAATGAGTTTGGAAAGTTCATTGAAAATGCCTACCCCCCCCCCCCCCCCCCCCCCCCCCCCCCCCCCTCCTTTTCATAAAGAAGGTTCAAAGTTCATCACACCATGTATACACCTGTTGTTGCAAGTTTCAAGCAATGGAGCAAATTGGATAATGGATAAGATATATATTTTGCAAGTTTTGAAGTTATTTTTGAAGCAAATCAGTACAACATTGTGCTGTGCACTCTATGTATCGACAAAGAAGTCTTGGTGCTCATAGATAAGTATACTCAGACCATAGCTGGAATAGTAGCTACAACTATTTTTTAATGATTATATTCTACGGCGGTAGAAGTACCAAACTCAACTTTTCATGCTGAACAGGAACAGGAACAAATTATGCTCACACTATCTGAATTGGTTATGCAACCAGCATGTATATTGTTATTTAAATCAATATATCTAATTTGTATGTGAGTTCAGATTATAGATAGATTTTTATGACATTATGAACTTATTACCGAGCAGGGAGGCTCATTGCGGATGGATCGCTGGAGGTCAGAAGTGGACGTGCTTTTAATTAATGTGGCTAGAAGTGCTTGCAACATGGGAGGGAGTTATGAGCAAAAGCCCTCCACATTTGGGGAGCCAAGCATATCAGACTTCCAACTTGCTTCGTTTAAGGGCCTGCTGGCATCTTTTCTTTCTTCTCCTCATGCCCGTCCTCCTTACTTAGCCAAAGGAATTGAACTCTTCAGAAAAGGTAATATCTTTCAGCATGCTATTTATTGGAGTTTGGATGGGTTATCTTTTTTTTTTTTTAAGAATTAACACATGCGGTTAGTTGAACACAAAAATATTTGACTGACAGGAATGTACCCAATGCACAGTTCTCGTTCAAAAAACAATTAGCTACTATATTTATTTTGGACCATAAGCTTGCTGTTTGGTCTGGATTCTGGGCTTCTAAATAATGTCCACCTCCATATGTTATAATAATTTGTATCATTTGCTCATCACAGGGAAGCTAGAGATAGGCACTAAGCTGGCAGAGTTCTGTTCACTTGCTTTGCTTGCTTTGGATGTCCTTGTCCACCCTCGAGCCCTTTCTCTGGAAAGAACAGTTCCTGTAGGCTCTGGGCTCAACACTGCACAGAGAAAGGCAGTTTTTGGTGCTGGAACACACCAGATTTCACTATTCAGGGATCAGCCTCAAGCAATGGAGGTCGAAGACATGTATGATGACTGGCTGACGTCCAACAATGATGAACAAGCAGAGGTTCCAGTGAACGATAGTGCTGCAGGAGTAAGTAAAGATGTCATACTGGTGGAGGATGGAAAGCAGCTCAATCCCATCGCAGAAGATCCAAAAGTTGACCCACCCAGAATCACAGATGCAGCACAAGATGCACCAGCATCCACCAAGAGCGATGTCATGGTGGTTGATGCAGCTGCTGACGAAACTGCCAAGCCAAACGCAGCGGAGAATCCTTCGATTTCCAATGCTGCTTCCTCTCCTGATTCACGTACGCATGTGGTTAGTTCTCATGAGAACAAAAGCCCAGCTGTCCATCCACCATCGAGCAGCATGCTGGGAGCTTCAGGTGAAGCTTCTGCTACTCCAGGTGTTGGTTCAAGCTATCATCAAGCACCGGAGGCCCGTTCAACCAGCTTTGCGGAATTGTTTGGTTCGGAGTCTGGCATTGAGTCTGAGTCCGAAGACTCCATGCCAGATATTGTCGACGGGGACCCTGATTCTGACTAGGTTTTATTACTCTTCGTTTTTTGTAACTTGTGTAGACTAATCACATGGTTGGCGTCATTTGTGACATGCCAATGAAAATTTTGTGACGTGCTATTTTGTTTTGAGAAAGCTGAGATGATGCAATATATTTGTTGTTCCCATTGAAACTCCGTTTGTGGAACACTGCCCATTAATAGGTAGGAGATGAAGCAATTGCGTTTAGTGGTATTCTGAAATCTGAACCTTTTTTTTTTTACAACTACCGAGAAACACGATCGCAAATAGGACCACTAGATTCTAGCCTAGCAAAACTGTACAAAGACATTTTTACGATTCACATTCACCCATCCGAGTCTAACATGGGCCGTGGTTTTGTTTGATACTCCCTCCATACAAAAAAGCCCAGTTGCGGGTGTCCTCTGTACGAGATGATAGCCTCGTACCGAGATGATAGTGCAGATAGTATTTCATCGCATCCTATCCAATTAATTAATACCTTTGCTTTCATATGGATGTCCTAACTCTTAAACAGTATTTTCAGAGAGTCTTATAGCCATAGCTACCGTGTTAAGCAGTAATTAATGTGCTGGAGGGTATTATAGAGAAAAGAAGTTTTCAATTAGCTAGAATATTAAATTATAATCTTCACTATCCGATAGCTAGAAAGGTCATAAAAAATAGACGAGTCTAAAGATTTTTTTTTCTCTTTATTACTATTATTAAGTAATAGATTAGGTATAGATACACTATTTATTATTCTATTATAGATAGAAATAATATAACCCTACCACGTGAAAACTACTGTCACCCCTGTGAAAATACAAAAAGACGACTTTAGTCCTCGGCGTGCTGCTCGGCGGGTGCGGCGAGATCTCCTAGCTAGGCATTGCTGATGACCTTCCCGCGCTCCTCCTTATCCGCCCTGACGGGAAACTTCATGTTCATCTGCAGCTTGATGAGCGAGTCCTGCTTCACGTTGTAGTCCGCCAGCGTGGCGTCGAGCCTATCCATCCGCCGGTCATTGTACGGGTCGTCGGCGTCGCTCACCAAGATATCCTGCAGGGCCAGCGGGTATCCCCGGCGGCGGCGGATATGCTCCATGAGGCTTTCCACCGTGTCGCCGGGCTCCACCACCAGCGCCATCCTCATGATGCCTCCGTCGCGCCTGATGTGGTCCGTCAGGTGGATCCGCATCTTCCTGTCCGGCTGTCCCGATTCTGGACCAGCCCCTTGATCTCGGACAGCTCCGGGAGCCCGTCGTTCAGTGGCGGAGCCAGGATTTTGAACCACTGCATTCCCGCAACAAAAACAAAATTCCGATGCATATCAGCATAGCTTCAAAGCATAGCTCGTAATAGTATTTTATCATAACTAAACCCAAAAAACAGTACCGCTGCTCGGAGTCGGAGCTCAGTGCCGCTGCTCTGTGCTCTGCTCAGCAGGCAGCAGCGCAGGCGGCCAGGCGCAGTTCACCCCTGTGGCCTGTGCCCTGTGGGCCTGCGCGCGCGGCCGCGCGCCCCTGCGGGCAGCCCCGTCCCGGCGCCGGCGCTCTGCCAGTCCTCCCCGAGCCGCCGGTGCGCCGCCTGCCCGCCTCCGTTTCCGTGGAGCCGAGCAGCCGTCTGCCAAGCGCCACCACCCAGCAGCCGCTCGCCGGAGCAGCAGTAAGCCAGTAGAGTTAGGGATTTGCGAAGGATTTGGGGAAGAACGAAGCAGTTGGCGACTGCGTGCGCGAGCCGCAGCCGCGAGTGGCCGAGTGCGCCCCGTCCCTGTGGCCTGTCACCTGTACGCGTGAGAGGCAGAACAGCAGCAGGGAGAGGAGCTTTAGTGGGCCGTGGGCCGGCCTGGCTGGCGTGGTCGCCTGGGCCAAAACTGAAAGGAGCCAAGGACGCAAGCAGGCCGCGCATTTTTTTTTGTCTTGGACTCCAAAACAATCAAATCAAATCAAATTTCTATCTAGTCTTCCCTCTTTTTTGGTCATCGTTTTTTTTTCTGCCGTGGGCCCACTCACGGGTGGTCGCTTGTGGCTGTGTCCGGTTTCGTCGGTCACGGATAAGTCTTGTACAGCTACAACTTGAATCATGCGCGCATCCCGCGAGAAGCGACATCATCGGAGGTGGTAAAAAATACTGGCGAAACCAGAGATCGAACCGTGGTCTCCACGTTGCTAACGTGAAAGTCTTACCACCAGACTGGACCACCTTGCGTGATGTGGGAATAAACTTTTTTCTACTTATTAGTATTGCCCGAACTAACTTTAATGGCTGACAAGAAATACTAGAGCGAGGATAGTGTATTGGAAGTCGAGAATTAAGTGGAACAACTACATTCCTATGCCTCAAAAGTTTAAAAATATAAAGATATGGTATTGCATTAATGTTAAAACATGTTCAGACTTGGCAATTTACTTTAAATATGACGCAACGGACTCAAGACATATATTCCAGCTTCTGGGTCCACACGTTGCATGCTACTTACAATGAGTTGTGTGTTAGCGTCCCTCCTTGAGAAAAATAAAGAAAAAATAGCCTAAGCTCTAAATATATTTGATAGATGTTCGATACGTTTTTTTCCTCCCCTTGCAACGCACGGGTATTTTCTTGGAATGACCTACAATTTAGAATGGAGTGAGTATTTCATAGTTTGTGGACTTAGCTCATGAAAAAAAACTGAATTTGGGATATTTCTGCTTATATACCAATATAAAATATTATCTTATGTAATACCTCTGGTATTATTGCTTAATTAATTTGTTATGTCATCATGTTTATTATTAATCATCTGCATATGATTGTGCTTAGGGCTCCTAGAGTGATTAGATTTCATTTAGTATTGATTGTGTAATTAAGTCCTCAAGCAAAAATAAAAAATAAAATTAAATAGAAATCAAATTAAACCCTAGAGTTGACCTAAAACCCTAATTTAAAATCTATAATGAATATGATGAAAGTGTCTTAAATAAAGTTGTAGAATTTTTAAAATGGAACAACTTTTATTTTTGGATATTTTAAAGTTATATTATAGAAATTCAAATTAAACTCAAATTACTATATTAAAATTTAAATTTGAAACTTCGATTTCAAAAATATGTTGAATCTTTCAAAACTCCCTTAATAGAAGTTGTCAAGATCACTGAGTAGAACAACTTTCATGTTGACCATTTTTTAAGTTTTAGAGAAAATTTAAAAGTAATTTTAAAAATTCAGTTTAAAATTCAAAACCTAATTCTACCCCTTTTGTATAAATTCAAATTGGTGCAGAATTTGAACATGGTGTAAAAAGCAAAAATGTTCTAAATAAAATTTGTCACAACTTTTATTTTTTGGAGCACCTACTGTAGCTGCACGGCTTAGGAGGAATTCAAAATTCTATAGCTTTTGACCCTAACTGAACTACAGTACCGGGCCCCCCCTCTCTGTTCTGGCCGCGTGGGCGCGGGTACGCGCGCGTGCCGCGCCGCACGCCGGTGATGTCCGGCCGGGGGATGGCCCTGTCACCGTTGAGCCACGACCACCTGGGGGCCCCGGACCCTTCCCGGCCTTATCCCCGAGCTCCTGGCCGCTTAAAGGCGACGGCCGCGTCCGATTTCCTCCCTCACCCCATTTCAGCCATCGGCGGAATTGCTGCCCCTCCGTCCATCTCCATCCTCTCCCACGTGCAGTAGTCCGATTAGGTCCATTGCGTACCTCCTGAGCCGTTTTGGGTCGGTTGGTTGTGGTTGGAGTCCGCCGCACGCCTCGCTTTTCTTCCTCTGCTCCGGCCGAGCGCCGCCGTGGGCGACTTCGACGCGGCCAGCTCATCTTGATGAGTCCCTCCCCGTTTCGGTTAGCGTTTTGTGCTCCATATGATGCCGTGATACTCATGCCCCCGTGGGTTCTGTGTTTGGGGCCTTAGGTACCTCGGTACAAGACCTCGCCGTGGAGTTCGCGCCGCCCCGACCGCCTTCCTCACCGTTCTCGCCTCTCCGTACCGTCGCAGGTCGAACCACCTAGCCAGACCAAACCGCGGTGAGCCCCTGAAGCCTTAACACGTTTAATCTTGGTCGCTACTGGCTTGAGCTCGCCGGCGTGTGGCCTGCCGCCGCCGCCGAGCCGCCATGGTCCGCGATGAGCTCGTCGCCGGTTGTGTCTAGTCCTTTGGGGTCCCTAGAGTAGTGTCCTGGGGTCTTACTCGTCGTTCGGCGGTGTTTCCCTCGCCGGAGGAGCCGCCGGCGGCGAGCCGCCGCGCTCGCACGCGCGCGGGAGCCGGGAGAAAGAAGGGGGAGCGAGAGAGAGAGGTTGACGGGTAGGGACGCCCCGTCAGCGGTTCGGTGGAGGCGCGGGCGTGCGCGCGCGGGCGTCGGCGGGCCCTGCTGGGCCGCTAGTGGCTTAGTGGGCCGGCTCGGGTTGAATTGGTTTTTCATTTTCCCGAAGTATTTACAAGAGCTTTTAATTTTTAATTAGAATGAATAGTATTTTGTTTTAATCTTTTTGTGTGAATTAATCTACTGCACCAAAAATTATGGAAATATTTGTGGATGCTCTCTGTGATGTGTAGAATTTAATAGAAATATGAAATGTAGGATTTGAGTGCTTTCTGTATTAACTAAAAATCAGCACATTAAATGATAAATGGAACTTTGATGATTTTTAATAAATTTCCTGTAAGTCCAAAAAAACATGAAAATTTAATTGGTACTGTTTTAGGTCCAGAGCTAATTGTTGGTGAAGTTTGGCATCAAATGGAAATATTTAAATATTTATTAAATTATATATTGGTTTAAATGATTAATAATAGGAATAGGAAATGAAATGATTATTGAATGGTGTGATTTTGGATTGATTGAGATTCTAGGTCAATCACCTTTATGACCTAGGGCATTGTGAATTAGAGTAATCATGGCTAGCCTATGGTAGGGTCTTGATCATGCGTGTACATTATTTATTATTAAATTTTATCTTTTATTTCATGTGCATCGTATTTATGCATTCATTATTGCAAACGTGTAGTGACCGAGAATCCGAAGATAAAGCCTGAGGGTGCATCTGAGGAGACTGCTCAGGAAGTTGTGTAAGGTTTTGATATTTGTGGCACCGACCCGGATCCGACACTCTACACCATGCAAGGCAAGCCCCGGTGCATTTGCCCCTCTCCTTGTTGTTTTAAAAATATTTATCACTTAAGTTAATTAATTGCATTAGGTTAATAGGAGTTGGGTGACAACCAATCGATGCATTACCATCCTTGAATACCTGACCATACTTGAGAACCTGATTTATTAAAAGTATTGAAAAATGCTTAGTCATGCCTAATGGTTAGTTTTGCAAAAATACTATTTTAAAATTGTGATGATCTAAAGCACAACAATCACTTTATGGGACTGGTTATGTCTTTGTTGGTTGGCAGTGTTCCTAGCTAGTTCATTGTCATCAACGAGGAAGGGTTTTCCTGCTCGGTGATCGTGGCATTGGGTTAGAGTCCCAACAATTGTCACCGACGGAAACGGGATTTGAAAAACCGAAGGGACAGGGGTATTTGGGTTAGAGTCCCAATGCACTGTTGCCGTCGGAAAAAGGTTTGGGGGCCGTTCGTTGTAGGCCTGCTGGATTGAGACTTTGCAACTAGCCACATACTACGGGAAGCCTCTGACTCCGGTGGCTCTACTGCTGCAACCGACAACCACGCACTGGGAGTGGAGAGATGGTGAGAGTAGCGTGTACCCTCGTGGCCGTCGTGCCTGGAAACCAGACGAGTACTGTGCTCTCGGGTGGCGCAGGACCGGTTCCGGGGTATGAAAAGCCGTGATAGGCGGGGTTGGCGTATGCAAGCTTAAGTGCTACATACGCAGTGTGGATAGAGATCCCAGCTGGGTATTAATCGATTCGAATCGTCGTTGCTCCTCGGTTATGGAGACTTGATCCTTCGACCATTCAGCGAATAGTGATTCGGAATTAGGATGTTTTTGAATGGATAAAGCAAATGAAAGAATGTTGATATACGAGAAAGAACTTGGAAATATGGTTAATGATTAATAGTATTATTAAAATAAAATATTGAGATAGGACTAGTAATGCTTTTCCACAAAATTATTGAACTCTTACTAAAGCCTCACCTTGACTCCCCTCAGCCTGTATTTCTGAGTCTAATTTTACACCTTTTGGTCGGGTAAGTCTTGCGGAATACCCTAGTACTCAGGGTTTGTTAACCCCGTTGCAGGTAGTCAGCAGGAGCCTGAAGTCTGTCTTGCTCCGTGCTGTGTTACCATCGTCTAGGAGAGCGAGAAAAAATAAGATTGAACCCGTGGGCAGGGTTCGTGTACTACTTATCTATCTTGTTGTACTATTGTTCTACCGCTACTGCCACCTTTTTAAATTATGGTATGTAATAACTGCATCTAATTTCCATTCGAACACTGGTTTGTAATATTAAGTACTATTTACTCTTCCGCACTTTTACTCTGATGTATTTTGTTATGAAATGTTGTAATTCTGTAATGGCTTCGCAATGGGATCCTGTCGGAGATAACAGGTGCTTATGTAGCCCGGCAGAGCCCGTCTAGGTCATCTAGAACATGGGTCCGGCTGTCAGATGTCATTAGTGGCAATGACAGGGGCTTATGGGTCACGTGATTTAGGTGGTTCGGTTACATCTTAACCACATCACGAAAAGATCTATACGTACAGTGACACTATGAGTTGCCGTAAAGCAGTGAAATTCGTAGTAATCGTGTCTTTGCCCTTGCCACACCCGTTGCAACGCACGGACAATTGTGCTAGTATACACCTATATGTATTATACATATGAATATACCTATATATATACTTGTTAAAAAAGTACCGTATTCCTAGGAATACAGAGGCATCACTGTAGCTCCGCCCATGCCGTCGTTGCCGATGCGGAACCCTAGGTCCCTCAGCGTGTCCCGCTCGAGCTTGTCCAGGCCGTAGCGGTACTCTTCCAAGGAGATCGTCGGGGCCGGGTAGGTCGGCACCAGCAGCCCGTTCTCCGCCAGCGCCCCCGGCGTGTCGTGGTAGAAGGATTTCTCGTTGAAGGTGAGCTTCTGCACGATCGGTGGGAAGCCGATCATGTTCTCCACCTGCTCCATGAAGCTGTAGATCGTGTCGTCGGTGTCCACCTCCAGCTTGTGGTTCCGCATTGTCTTCTTTTCGTCTTCGTCGCACGAAATCTCGTCCCTCTACATGATCATCTTCATCTCGTCGAGTCCATGATCGAGTTGGTCCCTTCTTCTTCTACTGTCTCAATTTATAGATCTAACTAATAATAATTATCTCTCTTGTGGAGATTGGTGGCTCGCCTCTCTATAGACAATCGTATCGTTGCAACAGATTTCCACCGAGGTTTTGGATTTATAGGAGGGGACTCCAGGGTCCGAGTCCCTCGCCTAGCCCCGTATGGGCTGAACCTTAGAGTTCAGTCCGATTACGTACTGCTTGACATGTTTATGTAACCCAAAAAATAATTTTAAGTACGACGCCTTATTCAAAAATTTATAAAGCCTGTTTAGACCCCACCTCTAAAGTTTAGAGGTCTAAAAACTTTAAAGCAATTTAGATCACTTTTGAGCCCTAAAGCTCTAATGTGAGGTGAACTAAAGTTTAGAGATAAATTTAGATCATGTGTTTAGAGTTTTCTAAAGTTTATACCTCTAAAATTTAGAGATGCAAATCCAAACAGCCCATTTCAATTTATAAATTGTTTGAATTTTTTTTCTTCAAGTTTGACTGCTCGTTTTATTTAAAAATTTGTGCAAAATATAATATTTTTTGTTATGACCTGTTTTATTAATAAAAGTTCTTTAAAAGTAGAGTAAATTTAATTTTTTAAAATGTTTTTAATAAGACGATTGGTTAAACTTAGCACTTACTTATAATTTATGATGGATTAAGTAGTAATTAAATAAACATGTTGCCAAATCCAAGGAGTAAGGCTCGAGGGCAGATTGGGGCCCGGGACGAGAAGGGAACAAGACGAACAACAGGACAGACCAACCAACCCTTTCCATTCACAATCTTCGATGCAGCAGTCCCCGTTCTCGAAAAGTCTCCGGTGTCGACCCTTCCAGAACAAGACAGCTGACGCCGCCGCCCCCCGCCGGCCGCACCCGTCCATACCATACCTACCTCCGGTCAATCGTCTCCTCTCCTGTCCCTTGTGCCCACTTTCGCCCCGGCGCTCAGATCTCCGCCGCGCCTCCTCCGCTTGATCCCTCCCACTCCACATTGCAGGGAAGGGAGACGGAGACCCGTCCTGCGTGGGCGCACGAGGTACGCACGCTCGCACTTCTTCCGTCCTCTCGCGGCGTTTAGGGTCGCCAATTCGTGTTTCTGCTCTCGGCAGTCATCCCGCGGAGGGCGCTTCGACCCATGCCATGCGCGTGTGTAGCTAACCCAGCAGTTGAAGGCTCTGGTGGATTGGCGCTGCCGCATCATAGGTAGCGGGGGAATCGGGACAGTAGTAACTGGGATATCGGTAGTATCTGGAATCGTGATGAGGGTTTTGCGGGGTTTTAGATACGGTAGTGGGTGATATATGCTAGAGATACTTTTTTGGTTCGAGCAGATATACTGTTGGAATTTGATTCCCCTCCTTTTTCCTGGTTCCATCCATTGATGCTGCTGGCTGGGTTGAGGCGACACTCCCCTTGGTCACTGGTCCCACTGTAGCAGCTAACTTTCTAGTTGTGGCTGACAAAATCTAGTGCAACGAAATCCTTTGTCAAAACTATAAACGATAGTAATAGGCTCCCAACATGGGATGGGAATGGGACCATATATTGCTGCTTTACCATTCAGCTCTAGGAAAGCAGATGGAACAATCAGACATCAAATCTTTTATTTAAAACCAAGTAACACGAAACCGACCGTTCAAACCTAATGGTTTTGCTATCAAGTATATTGGTTTATTTTACCTAGTAAATGTTGAAATATCAGGCTAAACAAAGACATCATTCACTGATTAACATTGCTTTTGAGCACACAGCTTATCATCTCCATATTCTGAGATATATCCCTAATGATCGACCAAAGTTTAGGTTTCAGTTAGCCATACTTAAAATCATCAGGATAGATTATGTACGTCTTCTTCTTATTGGCTTGATTTTTACATGGTGTCTATTCATTTAACATGTTTTAACCTTTCAGCACATCCTACTTATTGGTACACGACTTACCTGCCATTTATTACCTTGCAGGACCTGTTTTTTATCAAATGCCTGGCAAAATGCTTGTTTGGTGATGTCTGGCTATGATTTGGGTGTTGTTTATCATGCAGTTGGCTTCTCATGGCACTCAAACAGAAGAAACGATGCAGTTTGTGCCCCACTGTGATCATGCACAAGTGTCAGATTCACAGCCAAGTTCACAACTAAACCTGATAGAGAGATCAACAGAGCATATAGCCTCATGTGAAATCAAGCCAGTTAGTGTTGACGATGACAATGAAAATATTGATGCCAATGAAGAAACTCACCTTGTTATTCAAGACGTTCCTCAATGCCGGATTTGCCTTGATAATGAAGGTTTACTCCATGAATATTAGGACTTTTCTTAGATATAGACAGTTGTTAAGGAATTTGAAATGCCTTGGGCCTTGTTATTTTTGTTGTATTTAATTTGTGTTTGTTTTGTTGCATATATGCTTGGAGTAGGTGATGACTTGATTGCACCCTGCCGTTGCAAGGGAACACAGAAGTATGTCCATAGGTCCTGTCTTGATAACTGGAGATCAACAAAGGTCTGGATTCTAGAGCATCTATTCTCTAAACTGCAGACTTAAAGACACTTCCTAATCATCATCATTAGTCTAGTTGGCTCTAACCTAGTATGATTGTAACACATCACCCAGGAAGGTTTTGCATTTTCACATTGCACTGAATGTCGAGCTGCATTCTTTCTTCGTGCAAATGTTCCTCCAGATCGATGGTGGTTAAGATTGAAGTTTCAACTTTTGGTTGTTAGGGATCACACACTGATCTTCTTTATTGTGCAACTGGTGAGATTCTCACACCTTTTATAGATCATTGCAACAGATTCAGTGATTCTGTATTAACATTATTTGAGCTGAATCATTTTTTCTCTTTCTTTTCCAGATTTCATTGATTTAGCTGAAGCTAGAAATACATATCATTTTTGTTCTGTTTTCTGCATTATTTAAAAAATAAGCATCATGCACGATCCAAACTATTTCCAGTGTGGTTATCTATGATCAGTTCATCTCTTTTCCCTTTCATCCTTGTGGCTTACTTTGAACAAGTACATGGTATTCTTTACAATCACATAATGGGAAACTAACACACAGTATTTTACATGATCAAGAAAGAGACCTGGACAATCATAGTGAACCGAACGCTTATATACATCTTTTTTCGCTCTTGTAATCGTGTTTTTTCTTATTGTCTTTTAGGTAGTTGCTTTCATGGGTATGGTGGTTTACAGGTTTTATGGAGATGAACTGCGAGAAATGTTTGGTTATGAAGAGCACCCATATGCTTTCTATGCCATGGCGAGTAAGTTAATTTAATGATTGTTCATAGTGACATCTACAGATCTATTGTGTGTATATTGTATTTTGGTCTCAACTTTAGTTTGGAAAATTTCCTGAACAGCTGCTTTAATTTGAAGCTTAATGAGAACCGATACTTTTGTATTCTGTTTTACTGGAACTGCTTAATGCTGATTTGGATTCAATTTTCAATGCCACGTGTTTCATGTAGCTACTATTGGATTGATTTGTAATTAATGTCGCCTTATGTCTCTTACCCACAGTGAGGAGTGAGGACTGGGGACATGTACTATCTTGGTGTAGTTCATGATATAGCATCTTTGAGTTGTTCTGTTTCATATCAACGTGTTATGGTTACACAGTGACACTATCTTGTAGGATTCCACAAATTGCATACTAACATAGTGAGAGCTCTATGGTTTTTTTGGCAGTTCATAATTGCAGGTGGACTTAGTTAGTAGTTACCACAGCAATTTTATGTGCTTGAGATAAACTAGTGATGAATAGATTAAATCATTTGAAAAGTATGCAAAGCACATAGCTATGCTCTGGCAGACTGGTTGAGAATGCAATGCTATATGTCTCTGGTTTGTTGTCTTGTACTAGGAGTATAACTGAACAAATTTTGATTGTAGAAGCACTGATATCCATCTGTACCTTGTCAACTGCTGTATGTTTACATGAATTTGAATTTTTACCTGCACTTCACATGAAATGCTTGTCAAGGAAAAAGATTAATGTTTGAAAAGTTGTTCAAATTGCAGTAGTGGCTATTGTTTTGGTTGGTTTGCTGTATGGATTCTTCATTGCTATAATATGTGGACAGAGGATAACTGAACGACATTACCATGTTCTTGCAAAGCAAGAGTTAACCAAGGTTTGTGAAAGAAAGAGGAAAAATTCAGCAAGTTGGATTGATTTATCTTCTCCCCTTATAGCTTATTGTCTTCTCATTTAGCCCATAAAACCTGTATTAAATATTCTGCTTGACATTTGATATTCTGATGCTGTCAGGAGTATATTGTAGAGGATCTTGAAGGAGCTGAACATGTCCCAGACCTTGATCCTAGCCATGTTACAGAGTTGAAGATATTAGGACTATATTAAACATAACTGCATATAACATCAGGTATGCAATTTTTCCCTTATTTCTTTTAAATATTTACTTACCTGGTCTCTTGTTATTTACTTCTATAGAAGAATATCTCTTTTTACTTTTTAGTATGTAGGTCGAAGTGTACCAAAGGTCTCTAACAGCAGTAATCAATTTGAAGTGGGAAATGTTTCTCATTCAAGTTTTTTCTTGAGCCTGCACAATCAGTCGACTTCTGCAGTTTTGTTTCATTGTGTTACCTAAATTGTCATCCACCATGGTTCACGAGTATCTTCATGGTCCCTAAAATCCAAAGTACTTTTTCGTGTCCTTTGTTTTGCATGTTCAGGAATTTTGATGTAAACAATCAAGGCTCTGTTCGTTTGAGCTTAAAACCGTTTATTTTTCAGCACTTCTATAGTATTTTTCTCTCACAAAAAATCAGCATCAGCTCTTATTTTCAGCGGTTTTCAGCTTCAGCGAACAGAGCCCAAAACACAAAGGTTCAGCCTTCTCTCCCATGTTTTCATAACATACCACCCAGGACCCATGGAGTCCACAGAATACCACTCCTAAGGCTGGTGTCCATGTAATGCCACTCAAAAGCTATAATTGGCCCATAGTATGCCATTATCCTCTTATCTTCTTTACTTTTGATTTTTTTTTCAGCTCAAAAGCCAATATGACTGGATTATTTTGCCCTGTCTTTAAATAAGTCTAATCCACTTCAGTCCAACCTACCAGCAACATGCTTTGGAGCAACAGGATGGAGTTAACATAGTTTGACCTTTTTTTTTGCATATCTATGGATGGAGACAATAAAATTGAACGTGCCCTTTTTACAATCATAGCAACTAATTATTAATATATGCACATATCATTTTAATTAAGAAATACATGTAGATCACACACTTAATGGAACCTAGCCACACTCATGCAAATACATGTCCAGAGAAACATGATCATAGGCATATATAAAGGGCTCCGAGGCATCCACATTCACATCTCCATCAGTGTGATGAGTTTAGTCAGGTGGTTATTATGTTGAGTCAGGGGTAAAACAGTCAATGGACTAACATATTTTGGCTGAGAAAAAAAAAGGAAAAATAGACAAGGGAAGAAGTGTATATGAACTATGAAGCTTTGTTCTGTGGATTTAACACAAAGCTTTGTTCTGTGGATTCCATGTGTTACCAATGGCACCCAGGTCACCTGTGGTTTTCCTTGGATCCAATAACTTATTTGCAGTGCATTATCCATTGGACCATGCATGTGACATCTGGATTGAAGTTGAGGAACACGACACTTGTTTGGTTGTACTAGGGATGCATTTTTTCCCTCAAACATGCAAGACAACTGTGTGCCATTATTATTAAGGAGGAGAAAATGTGTCTAAGAAGACTTGTACAGTCCCTTGTCCATTTGGGTGATGTTAAATACATAAGGGCTCACTGAACAAAACTAGATTACAGCCATCGACCTAATGAAACTCGTTACCATATGCTACTAAGGTCTGTGCCCCACCCATCCACCCAGCACACCACATTTTATCCTCATCTCAAGTGCCTTGCATGTCAATTCAAAAATTAGTTGAGACGCCCTCAAAGATGCAACCAATCCTCTGTTTCCGTATCTACCATTCCTCCCAACATGACAAATAAATTAAAACCCTTGCGCTGCTGTATAGGGACTTGCTGCAAGGCTTGACACCACTGCAAGGTGAAAACAAGATCATCTGAACCTAGAGTTAGCTGCTGCAATGCCACCAAGGATAGCACTGAGAGCCAGACACTTGTGAACATGCATGAAGCGTTGCACATTTTCTTCTCGATCACGCAGTGGGCAGCCATAGGGTGATTAAGGCCATGACTGGCCAAATGGTCAGCGGTCCAACAAAGATTAAGTGAGGCTAATAACACACAAAAAATGCAGTGAGGTGGAGCCTAGGTTAAGTTTCGTTCCATGGTTATATATTTATGGTTCACTAAGTTGCTCCTCAGATTTTACAGCAGAAACACTGGTTTAGAAATATCTCAACAAAAATGTAACGTAAATAATCTTGATTTCCTCAAATATGCATAGGCCAGTAATGCTGTTATATCAATAGAACTTCAAAAGGAAAATTGTAGTCTGAAGTATCTGGTATAAGGACATTAATGCACTAAATTCTACGGCAACAACAAATCAAATGTTGAACAAGGAGTTGTCTTTATCACTTATCAATAGAATTTTGGTGCCTCCAGTGACCACAATTCAGAAAACTAAATATACCTCCCTTTCCTTTCTTTTTACCCCCTTGAAACAAAGATGATGGGTGTAAATTCTAGTCTGAAGTATGAGAAGTAAATAAGTAAGGAT
The DNA here is from genome assembly GCA_038502445.1 of Eremochloa ophiuroides. Taxonomy (NCBI): domain Eukaryota; kingdom Viridiplantae; phylum Streptophyta; class Magnoliopsida; order Poales; family Poaceae; genus Eremochloa; species Eremochloa ophiuroides. The sequence goes on from JAHLJS010000005.1 coordinate 5,597,792, forward strand.
GTCCAATAAGTGTGAACATTCGAGAACTATTATAACAGAAGAACATGTCAAAGGTGTATGCTGCTATTTTCACTCGCAGCTATTTTCAGCTGGACCATGTCATGGACGGTGCAATTATTGTGTGTAGACATGTCATTTAATGCTGTTGGGATACAGTTTTGATGCATCTGAATCAAACGGTTCATGATGAGGTAGCTACTGCCTAGGCAGCTGTGTAAGGATGAACGTAGTTGTTGAGGTTACCAAAAATGGGCTGGGATAGTTATTTGAGCATCAATGCTCCCGCCTGCCTGATTGCCATTCGATTCATCTATAGAAGTCTCGAATAGTTATGACGCTGTATTGTTGGGAAATCACACATTTGTCACACTGCCTAACCACCTCAAAATGTGGATCTCTTCTAAATGTTTCAGACACTCAATCTTGAATTAACTTTCTTGTATATTCTTTTCCAGATAAACATTGATGTTGAATCGGGAAAAGCATACCGGAAACAAATCCTAGGTTGATGTTGCAAGAATACACATATCATTCCACTTCACCTGGAGACGTGCAAAATGGGCCTTTGCGTGGCCCATAAATTCTTGAGAAGCAAAACACACTCGCTCATTTGAAGAGCACCATTTGAAGATTCTTTGGTTCCAAAGTTGGTTTGATAGCTCTCAAACAAGATAATAACATTAATCGCCACACTTCTCAATGGAGGAAGATTATGGTAGAGGTGCTAGGATGATAGTCTGAATGGGCATTTTTGTAAAGTAGTAGCATATTTCTTTTCTCCCTTTGCTTCAGGTACACAATATTGAACACATAACAGCTAAGATGCAAATGCTCTGTTTGTTGTACATACCCTGTAAAACTTTACTGCCAAGCTCGAAATCATTTGTCCTTTGATTATTTTCATCGGATGACTAAATAATATAGCCTGGAGCTAGAGGTGCTCAAAAGTCTGTACGCGTTGCAACGCTCTTCAGAAAACAGAATTGTTGTGGGCTTGTGCTGGATTGCTTGACTTTGCTGCCATCATAATTTGGTGTGCACATGGGTGCATCTTTTTCAGTTGTTTGTTACATTTTTCTGAATTTTATATGGTTGCTAGTACTTTGGGACTTGGGATGTGCTGCTGAAATCAGGAGCACGCGAGGGTACTCCTGCCTTGATGCTTGCATTATTTAATAACATGGCAGGCACCTGAAGGTGGTGATCATCAACAATCCTGTGGAACCTTCTCGTTGCAAAAGCTATAAAGATCCTAAATTTCCAATATATGTATGGAGACTGTTTTGAATTAATACTAGTAATCGTACCTTTTCCCCTTTAAAAATTAATTGATATATGCAGTTAAATGACGGTGAAAGTGAAACTGACCCTTGGTGACTTGTTAAAAGAATATTCCAGGCAGAGCTGGCCCAGTGCATGTCAAGCGTGTGAATAGCCATCATGGATCTGCATGAACTTTCACCAGAAAATGCCATGACGTGGTGACGACAACTGTAAGTTATGTTCTTCTAACTTTATTTATAGTGCTATCAATTAGCCATGACCCATGAATCCTTGAACTAAAACTCCTAGAAAGCTTGGTTGAGTTTCTGAAGAAGCAACATTATGTTTGACTCTTGCTTCCTAACAAAACAAATGAACACCGATTCAAACTTCTAGTTTCTTATGTAAGGTCTCGTGGGCCAACTGCACTGAGTTTGCCAAAGACTAGACTTCCTAGCTCTTGACAAAACTATCATGCTGTAGCGTCAGCATGTGCACCGCAATTAAAAAAAAGGGGAATCTTTCTCGTTTTTCACATCAATAAAGAAGTTTATTACTTCTAGTCCAAGTTAATTGAACTTGCTAAGACAACATTCAATGGTTAAAGACCCACTAATGGGGCTCCTAAAGCTGACTGGCAAGAGCCAGGAAGCAAGCAACCATGTGGCAAGAGAAAAAGAGATTCTACCATTACTTTCCATGATTAATTAGCGCTTATTTTTTCACAACAAATCAGCACAAGCTGAAATCAGCGCTTATTTTGAGCCCAAAAGAACAAGCCGATGCAAGGATGTAGTAACTGAATGATACTGATGATGGTGCATGACAGCGTGAGATTGGTGATGGATGTGAGGTACAGACAGTGACATGTCCAGTCGTATGGCAAAAATAGACCCAGTTGGATTATTGGACTCAAACTCTTTGATTGGGTGGAGACATTACGACTAGATTTGGGCATTGATTAGCTCACTAATAAATTCATGCATGAATGCAAATGTCAATCTGTTCCATAATTAAGATCTGGAAGCTATGGGAGTATTTGCGTATTTATGTTATTATCAAATGCACAATTAACTAATAGTTACAGGCTAGTACAAAGAGAACCATGGCCCATGAGAAGGTACCTAAAGGCTAAAGCAGAGTTACTACTAGGGCACTCCCAATTGTCCAATTGAATTTTTGCCGAACAAGTTAGCTTTTGGTTAGGTTCATTGCTTTCCCCATTTGATTATGGGACCCTCTGGGTGAACTGTTTTGTAGCATTGCCTCTTCACTGGTCATCTTTATCACATAATCAAAGACCAAGATCCTTTGCTTTAAACTGTTTTGCTACAATGCCATATATCCCAATATTACAAGCAATTTTAAGATGCATATATAGTATGTGGATTCAGTAAACGTATTGATATACGCTTGAGTGTACTACTTTGGTTGACAAACAGACAAAAACCTGAGGTGTGGCTCACTCAGTTCAAAGATGCAAAACAGTTTTCAAGGAGGAATTTTCTCTGGTTATTCTTAGAGCAAAAAGTTCTTACCACCCCAATATTGTTCAATGGCTAGACAACTTTGTGTAATTTTAGCTATTTTTTCCCTCACCTTTCTTTGTTTCTTGATTGTACCGTGTGAGAACTTGTACCTTTAACTATTATTTGTAATCAATAAAATCTCAGTAGGGGATTTTTTGCCCCTCCTGTTCACTAAAAAAAAAAAACAGACAAAAACCTGGTTGGTGTATACTTGCTGGGACTGAAAAGGTTGCAGCAAATTCAAGAAGTACGTTGGGCATGAATGCATGATTGCGATATGAAACTGCAAATTTCATTCAGAGAATACTGACATTTTCGAGAGCTAGCCATGACATATGTCATCACAATCTGTTACTCCTTTTGACCTGTACATCTTTTCAATGACCCAATTGGGTTGTTGAAGGCTTATCTCAATGAGTGGCAATATGTAGCTTACTAGCTTTCAAGCACTGTAGTTCAACAGTGGGTTTGGTTTTCTAGGTTTTACAATCCCTGGGCCTTATTTGCATTGCATATTGATGTGAAGAGGCAGACATGGAACATATAATCAAATGAACCATCTGGAGAGGTAGTTTTCATACTCCATAAGAATTACTATTTGCAAGCAGTTAATCAGTTAAATTATATTCATCAGAAAGAATTAATTGATGGATAAAGTGTTAGTGTTTGTTTCACTAGTTTCATAGTAAAGAACTATCGAAAAATTAAGGAATCTTAACCAAGTAAGCTAGACAAGTTCCTTTGTTTTTTCCTTGCAAGATCGCAAATGCTTTGAAAAAGGGATTGCAAAAAGGCCTGAAACAGAATGGAGATCAAGGATGGAACAACGCATTTGCAATCTGATAGTGTTGCCTTAATCCTTTCAGGGTAAGGTAACAGATGCCTTACCACACGGCATAGCACTACGCTGCCATAATAGAGTCAAATTGGTGAATTGATACCGATGCCTCGAGCCAGTTGTTGTATATGAATCAGGCAATGGCAGTCGCATCCAATGGATACCCAGAAGCTTCATATACTCAAAAAAAGTTTGGACTGTCGAGCAAACACGGCTAAAGTTATACGCAATCATGTCCTCCCAACCAACCCAGAATACTAAATTACTCCATTTCTAGAATGTGAAGAGCGACCGTTGTCTGAATACACTAGCTTTATTACTGAAAATACCATGAACAGCCTTTCAACAAGGTAAAAGCAGCCTTGTAACCAGGACTTGGTTTGTGTAACTTTTGTCTTTCAGTTCGTGCATCCAGTCACAGGCCATGATCTTCATTGGCTGGTCTCCAGATGTCTTCAAAGTGCAATAGAGCACTCACTCTGAGGGCCGCTTCTTCTTGCTCTTCCAGGTAAACTCCTGCCACATCCTTCAGCCCCCATGAATGCACATTTCCTCCACTCTAATGGCATTGCAACTGCCTGCTTTTACACACCGTTGCCTTCCCTTGAACACTAGAAACAAAACCCTAGCGCTTTGCACACTGACCATGGCAAGCCTCTTTCACCATGGAATGCCGCAATAATGCCGCATTCCCACCTTCCATTTGTGCACATAGCGCGTTGTCAAAACTATACAAAAAAGCGAAAAAACAGGAGGGTAACAGACCAACCAAGGTAAGTTTATATGTGGGGAGAGGAGCATATGTGCTTTACAGAGCAGTTGTATGCAGGATCAGCTACATCTGGTTCAAAGGCAAGATGCAATGTGCATGTGAGTGTGCACATCATTTGGTTTTATCTTTTCCGTTTGCAGAAAAGGTTGAGCCAAAAACAAGGATAAAGCCGGCCGACCACGCATATTATTTCTCTGTTGCTGATGGTTACCTGCAGCATGGAATGCAAGGGAAGCAGACAAATGTATTCGGATTCTGCCAATTGTCTATACAATTCTTAGGTAGAATCAAATGGTCCGGGTCTCTGCGAATTTTTAATCTTGGTGCTTTATGCTTTCGTGGGAAAAGTCTGAAATTCGTCAGGGTTCAGTTCAGCATCTGGTGCAGTTCTACGTGGGGATTAATAGGGGATCGTCTGTATAAAGCAAAGGTTCATCTTTCAATCAACTTATTCCTTGCTTGTTTCAGTTTAAAAACTTAACCAAATGCATCTTTCAATCAATTGGAAATCCACCAAGGGCCTGTGCCTGTCATGAATTTTTTTTTAACCCTTTTCCCTATGAAAGGGAAGATATATTGGAGTGCAATTTCATGCAGAAAATCCTTTTACATACACATTTCATATCACTCACTTCCACAACTTGTAAATTGAACTTTTAGTCCTTCAAAGGATTCAGTTAACAATGACGGAATCTGATCTGGGGAACTGTACAAACTACTGACGGAGCAATGTGATTGAACATGAACACAGCAGCCTTTGTCTCCAAGGCTCTGTTCGGTGAAGCTGAAAAGCGCTGAAAGTACTGTAGAAGTGCTGATTTATTGTGAGAGGAAAGTACTGTAGAAGTGCTGAAAAATAAGCGCTTTTAAGCGCTTTTCAGCTCCAGCCGAACGCAGCCTATGAGTGCTAAGCATCAGGCATCACCGGCCACATGGGCTTAGGCGACACAGAGACAGATTAGTGCATGAATAACCCATGTCCTAAGCAGTATTCAAACGGGCACAAGTACAGTTCTGCCTTGGTTTCTGCGATAAGGAATCAAGATACCATATTTTTAATTCTTTTCAGGCCATATCTGCGCGTGATAGATCGTGTGTACACGTATCACCATGCCACCATGCTTTGATAGGATCTAAGCTACTAATAAACTGTTAAGAAATTCTTATCATTGACAAGAAACAGTCTTATACCGCATTTAGCGCACTTTGCGCTATATGAATTTTGCTCTTTATTCTATGGGCCTTCATCCCAAGTCTATTCCGTTACTTAATTTTATCATTTTTGAAAATTTTTTATTCTGTATAACCTTTGCATCTCCAGATAAGATATTTCTAGGTTTCAGTCATTTTTGGTGCAGACGCATTTTACATAAAGAAAGAAGATTCTATTCTCTACTCGTATTCTTCCTCACATTATTTCTCTGCAAATATACAAGAGAAAAACCTGATGAACCCACAAGCAAATGAAAATTCCCTAGTCTCCTGACCACTGATTGTAGCTTTTGGAGAAATGTCTTGTCAGGTTTCCCTAGTCTCGTCTCATGTGTGTAGTGTGTACTGCATGGACCTGCCTTTGGACTCAAGTGAAACTATGATCCAAAAGCAACAATCACCGGCATTGGGATTCTTTTCTTCTTTGCAATGGCACACAATTCTCTTGCGTGTTAGTTACAAAAAATGATTATTTTCCTCTTTGCTTAACTCTTTATGTAAATTACTAGTGCCAGATGTGTAAGAACAGAGGTAACTCATGTTAAGGTACATAGTACAACAAGGAGAAAACGGCTCTGTTCGGTGAAGCTGAAAAGCGCTGAAAGTACTGTAGAAGTGCTGATTTATTGTGAGAGGAAAGTACTGTAGAAGTGCTGAAAAATAAGCGCTTTTCAGCTCTAGCCGAACGGAGCCAACATCTTCTCTGGGTTCTCCAACCCTCCACACATCTTTATTATAACAAACAAACAGAACTTGACACCAAGTGATGGCAAAATATCATTAAGTAATTCAGTGACTCTTGTGACATGCCATCGAGTACCTGAAGAATCTTGAGAGATACTACCACCACCAAGAAAAACCGAAATTCCACTGTTCTTGTTCTACTTCTATAGGGGGCCATTTCCTGTTGTACCTACAGACATCCCAGTTCTGCTGCAAGCAACATGTACTTCTTTATAGAGAGGAGACGAAATGCAGGAACACATGCTACACATCAGGTAGCCACATGAAGCAGAAACATGGTCATATAGGTGATTCCTTAATTGATTAAGCAGAAGAAAACTTGAGAAAATGTACCATTTATTCATCATTCACCGTATCAGGAGGGCTTTATTTGTGCATGCCTCACATATAACCATTGCCTATGAGTCTGAAATCCTCAGAACCAGTAGTGATGTCCTTTTCTTATCCACCAGCTTTCCGATGATCGTCGTCGCATCTGCTGCCGACCTTCGACCGCCTCTAGGGCGTCAATGGCCAGACCGGGGGTGGAGAATATTCCGGGCGGCTCTTTGACATATCCTCCTCGGTGGATGGATGGAGGCTTGGGCTGCACTGCAAGGAGGTGACCACATCCTTGGCCTTGATTCCCTCCTCTTTGCAGAATGGTTTGTGCAGTAATCCCCTACCCTGTGTCCATGTGTGTGAGAGAGCTGGCTGGCTATTGCAGCCCCAGTCATTGCAGGTCCATTGCACCAATTGCGTTTGCAGTGCCAGTGCCAGTGGTCCATTCCATTGCATTCCAATGCCATAGTGACTATACTAGAGCACCATGCATCATACTGGCCAGTGGTCATTTGGGGATTGGGAGTAGTTGGTGATCTAAAGCTCCAGTTATAGCCACTGGAAGATCAGATTCGTGTGTGCATATGTGTGTGTGCGCGGCAGCAGTAGCAGAATCATCAGAGTGTAGCATGTGGCTTGGTGGGTACCAAGAGAGAGATCATGTGAGCTGTGTCCTGATGAATGGAACGAAATGCAATGAACTGAAATATCTGTGCGGCGTGGGACTGAGAGACCGGGATGAGCAGAGCTACAGCTACATAGATGGCACTGAGGGCTAGGGTATCACTAACACTAGTGCTGCTGCCATTAGCTTGCAGGCAGGGATCATTGTACTGGTAGTACCAATGTACAACAGTGCTGGTCCATGAGACCATGACAACTAGAAAGTGGTCTTCTGGTACAATCAAGTTCTCAAGAAAAAAACAAGGGAACACAGGCACAGTGGCTGGCTGAGAGTGGGGGAGGACAAAGAGGGTAATTTGGAGAATCTCTTTCTTCAAGCACAATGGCCATCGATACTGTACTCAACCAAATCCACAGAAATAAAGGTGAAACATGAAAATGAGGTCAGTTATTCCATTATATTCTATTCTCCGCCATAAAAGACTGGCTGTTGTCACTCTGATTATGCCCACTACACCGAAGAATATCAAGAGCAACTTTCTGCTGGTGAATAGTAGATACTACAATATTCTTGTGCACCACTTGCCTATAGACATCAGGAAAAAAAATGTACTACCAGCTGTTAAAATCTGAAGCTCACAGCCAGACAGCACACAGAGCCAGCTCTGGAGACTGACATAAATATAGCACAGTACCATAGCATAATTCAGAGGCACAGGAAAAGATAAGTCTTGCTCAAAATAAAGCTATAAGAAATAAAGAAAAAAACTGACAGGAATGAACTGAACATTAAGATTAATGCAAGGCACACGGGCAGAGTAATTAAACTGTAGATTATATGCTGCACTTCCTTTGTTTGACAGAGATACTAGTAACGTTACTGCTCTGATTCTTACATAGTAGTGACACATTACACGAAAGCAGTAACAAGAGCAGACCTCGAGTTACACTTACACCTAGTAATTAGTAGTAGTTCATTAACCATGACCCCAGCAGCTAGCTTAGCTAATTAGGTGCAGTGCCCCAGTTGCTTACCCCCACCAGCTGTTGATAGCACAGTACAGGTTTCAAGGCTCACCACCAAGTCTGATCTGACCTTCAGTTGCATCTCACTAGCAGATTACTAACCTGAAACACCAGAAGCAAAAACAAGAAAAAGATGTTTTTTTTTTTCCTTCTTCTCGATGCTTTGTGCTGCCATGGTGACTTCAGTCTGGAGAAGCTAGCAGAGCTGGTACATATTCTCGGGGCAGGATCTGAGGAGGTCGTCCAAGGCGTTGGCGCCGTCGAAGGCGAGGTAGGGGTCGGAGGAAGCTGCGGCGGCTGTGAGGGAGACGGAGACGGCAACGGCGCCGACGGCCGCGGCGGCGTTGGTGTTCATACAGGCGAGGATGTCGTTGAGGGAGCCGAGGCGCGCGGCGAGCTCGGCGGCCTGGGTGCGGAGGACGGCGTTCTCGGCGTCGATGGCGAGGAGGCCCTGCGTGGTGAGCCCGAGCGCGGTGGCGACGTGCGCGTTCTCGCGGCGCAGGTGCGCGGCCTGCGCGGTGAGCTCGTCGAGGTGGCGCTGCTTGCGCATCCGCGACCGGCGCGCGGACTCACGGTTGGACAGCATCCGCTTGGCGCGCCGCTGCTCCATGAGCGCGCGCAGCTCCTCCTCCGTGCCCGCCGCCGCCGCCAGGGCCGCCGTCGCCGCCGAGAGAGAGCCCGAGCTCCCGCTCCCGCTCCCGCTCCCGCTGGAGGAAGCCATTCTTTCTTCCTGTGTTCCGTCCGACAACAACAACCGCCCTTTCTTTCTTGCAAGAGAAAAAAACAGAGCAGCTCTCTGCTTCTTGATCAAAGCCCTCTTTTTTCGTGGCCTCGATCTCTTTCTTTCTTCTTCTTGTTCGTAATAACTTAACGCTACTAATAAAGGTCTTTGCTAGCAGCAGTAGGGAAGTGCATGCAAGCTAAAGCTTTAGGAAAACGACCGAAACAGGGACGACGAAGACGACGACGACGACGAAGGCAGAGACTGACAGACACGAAGAGAAGAGGAGATCGAGGAGGACGATGGATGCTGCTACTAGATGGAAGGGGAAGAAGAGGAGGAGGAAGAAGAAGAAGAAGAAGGCAGAGAGCGGGAGAGAGGCGTGGCGATGATGGGGGCGAGTAGTTTATGAGAAGACATAGAACCAGTAGAGGAAGACGACGGAGAAGGACTGGACGAGGTGGGTGCGGCGCCGGAGTGTGGAGTTGATCATAAACCCCGAGAGGAGGATCTCACTGATCACAGGCGACATCAATGAGGAACTCTAGGACGAACGGCAGCATGTGCTTCCCCTGCTTTTGGCTCCGATTGGCACTCCCAATCGGAGCAACCGGCCTGCGCGGCGGCGGCGGCGGTTTTGCGGCGGCGAGGCCGGAGGAGAGGAGTGTGCCGTGCCGACTGGCAAGGCGGGTGTGCGTGGACGACGGAGCTATGGCGATGGCGAGCGGGCGGGGCTGGGTGGCTGGCTTATAAAGCGAGCGAGCGGCAGGCCGGCCGGCCGGAGCAGCACGAACCCGATTCGGTCGGTGGTGGTGGTGGCCGGTGGCCGGTGGCTGTGGCTGCCTAGCTAGGTGTAGGTGCTGTGCTGTGCTGGGCTGGGCTCCCTCTGTCTCTGTCAGTGTGCTTCTCGCTCCTCCTCCTGCTGCCGGTGGGAGAGATGCTGGCGCATCTGCGGCGGAGGAGAGGAAGAGGAGGAGGAGAGGAGGGGGTGTTGGCGCAGCGGCGCCGCGGGGATTTATAGCCGCTGGGAATGGAGAGGTAGGAATCAGAAGTGGGAGAACCGGAGAAGAGGTTGCTGGACGGCGGAATCCGTTTCCGGGGAAGAGCAGGGTGAGGCGAACGGGAATGGGAATGGGAATGTTGCGGCACAAGTGCACAGCACAGCAGGAGAGGAGATTCTGATTCCTATTCCAGGACGACGATCGTGGTGGACGGCGGGAAAGGCTGCCCCCAGTGGGAGGTGTTGTGTTGCCTGCATACGCGCACGGCGGGGAGAATGTTGTTAAGATATTGGTTTATGAGAGAATTTTGGTCATTGCATTCTATGAAAAATGACGTGCCTTGCATTTTGGTTAGTATTTTATACCTTTGAGAGTACTTTTATGTTTTTATTATGTTTTCTTAAATGCTAGATGAAATATGATGCTGGATACTTTTATGTTTTCATTAAAACCACCCCCCCCCCCCCCACCAATTTCTGATTTCTGGTTCTCCATATTTTTTTTTCTCGAGCGGATTTTATATCCGTATTTTCTGGTTCTTTATAAATGCTGGATGAAAAATGATGCTGGAGGAACACTTATTAGATACTTTCTCTGTACCTAGATTAATAGCCGTTCTAGGCGCACGGTTCGCATTTTGGTTATTTCATTCTATGAAAGATGTCACACCTTGCATTGCAGCATTGGTAGCCCAGCGCCTCTGCCAGAGTCTGCCGCGTACCAGTAGAATTAAGCGAGCCTAGTATAACTCACCTCGAACGATCCGAATCAGCATCGGAGATCGGGGTGTGCGCACGTGAGAGAGTGAGGCCCAAGGAAAGGGAAGAACAGCTAGCAGCGATAGTAGTAGTAGTAGGTATGGACGATTGAATTGAATTATTATTTAGAATCCAACGGATGTCGACATGCTGTTGCCGCATAAAGAAATATTCGATATGAAGAGGTTAAGGTAAGTAAGTACAATTCCTGTATATATATATATATATATATATATATATATATATATATATATATATATATATATATATATATAATTTCGACATGTTTTTACACTAAATTTATACGCTATGATAATATAATAAAATTTCTCAATATCCAAATCCAGTAAAATGTTTGTGAATATATTAGGTTTCCTCTTTGAGTGAGCACATACGTACATTACCGCTACACACACACATACAACAGTATATAATGTGTAAATTCACCTTGGCGACACCCAGCAGCGGCGGTGAATCTCTTTTGAGTGATTGGAATCTGAATCATGGACCCTGCGAAGCAGCTGGTAGCAGGAAGAAACAGAGCAGTAGATGCAGAGATATGCCGTCGTCATCAGATGCTCATCAGAGCACGGTAATAAAAAAAAAACCTCATTATTTTAACTTTTGAAATAATGGGGTTTTTAGAATTTTACACATCTTAACCATGTGTCTTATCAAAAAAATTTTAGAAATCTTATTTATCGTGTTATGACTTATTTTATCAATAAATATACTTGAATAATAATTTATTTAATTTATTATATATAAAATTTTTATATAAAATCAATGATCAAACACGATATTTAAAGTAAAAATATTATTTATTTGAATGGTGAAAGTTAAAAATATTATTTATTTTAAGGGTGAAGAGGGTGAATTACATTTTAATATTTACTGCACCCATCTATAGATCCGCGCGCGTGCAAGTGTCTGGAAAGAGGACGCAGAAGTGCAGAGCAGGCCGTGCCCGTGCGTGCGTGCACGTGCGCCCCCGATCCATCAATCCATGCATGCGTGCGAGCGTGCGGATGCGGCCGACCACCGTGATCGATGACGGGCATCGGGTCCCTCCGATCCTCGTGCGCTCTGCCTCTCCCGCCGCCACGTGGCTCACCGAGCCGCCGTCCGTCCGTCCGTCCGTCCAGCAATAAGCTGCTTTCTCTCTATCATAGGCATGGAAACGGATCGGAGATATCATATTTGTTTTAATATTTCTGGTCGGATTCGGATTCGAATACGGATAATGTCAGCCATACCGGATAGGATACGATCAGATGTCGACATCATAAATACACGATTTGAGTATTCGGATACGGATATGGTATCGGATGTTGAATATCCGGACTCGGATACGGACTCACCTGAACACCTCTAAACAGATTCGGTCGAACGGACGATCGGATAAATATCCGTACCATTTTCATCCATACTCCATGATGATCGGTTCTCCTCCTCCCTCCCAGTAGAAAACTGTGGCAGGCGGGCGGGCCAATCCCGGCGCCCCGCCGTGCCGCCATGATCGGGCTGATGACGAGCTCCGATCCTTCTCCTTCCTTCCTGGGTGGTTGTGGTTGGGTACCTATCTCTTGTTTTCTCTCCTTCTGAGAGCTTTTAGCTTTTGAAAATTGAAAGTGCCAAAGTGAAATTCCATAAAGCTCCCAAAGAAGCAGAAGAATGGTTCAGGTCTCTTGTTTCCTCAGGATAAGTTGAGTTCGGCTTCTGTTGTGTCTAATAAGTTGGAGAACGCTAGTGACGGGCCGGATCCATGTCACCCGTGTCATGTGTCATCAATCACTGGGTCATGAGTCTCTCTCTCATGCTCTAGTCTTTGTATCCTCGTACTGTATGTAGGTGTAGGACAGTGACACTACTCGAAACTCAAAATTTCTTGTCGGTACAATGAGAACCAACATGGAAAATTTTCATTATCCTGTCGGTTAGAGAAAATCGACCGAAAAATTATAAAACCGACAGAAAAATTATGAAACCGACAAAAAAATCATGAGCTGCCAGCCAGCATGGCTAGCTAGCTAGATGCACCACTACAGAAAATCTTTTAGAAGACGTTTGGCAATTTTTTTGAGACGGACAACATTGTAAACTGCCTCAGTTAACGACTGGATTAACCGATGCGATTATTCTTAAAATGCCCGCCTCGATAAATCATTAACCGAGACGGGCGTTATAATCCAACCACCTCTGTAAATCACGCCCAGACCGCTAGCCTACACCATGCCAATGCTACCTCTGATATATAAACCAAATCACAAAACCTAACTACTCCACTCTTCCTCCTCTCCTCACTCCACACCAGCTGCCGCCCCTCCCCCTCCTCTCCTCACAGCGCCCCCTCCCCTACCCTTCTAATGCCCTCTCCCACCCTAGCCCACCGGATCTCTCTCTCTCTCTCTCTCTCTCTCTCTCTCTCTCTCTCTCTCTAGGAGCACTGAACCCGGTGGCGGTGACCTCTCTCCCAAGCATGCGGCTCCGTGGGGCGGCGAGTGCGAGCCAGTGCGGCGGGACGACTTAGGGCAGGAGCGGCTCCGAGCACCGGTGGCGTGGAGCCGGCACAGGGCGGCGAGATCCAGGCGGCAGCGGCAGGAGGTGCTCCTCCCCCTTCCACTTGCTCGCAGATCCAGTGGCCGGAGGATGGGTTTTGGCGACTGAAGGACAGATCCGGCGTCTGATGACCGGATCCAGCTAGGGGCGGCTGGACCCTGATAGTCCGACGAGCTACGGTGACGGTGACCCATGAATGGGCTCGCTGAGCTTATCCATCGGTTTGGGTTTTTTTTTATATTTTTATTTGATTTACAAGTGGGCATTTAGCCGTCTCAGAAAAGAGCCTATTTATCGTGACTTTTTGTCCGAGACGGTTGCCATGATTGCCTTAGTAAATCGAAATTGCCCATCCCAGAAAAGATCTGTGTAGTGGTGATGGATGCCTAGCTAGACAGAAATAAACAAAAGCTAGCGCACGGTTGCTTGATAGTAGGCGATCACGAAAGGCAACCAGCAGCAGTGGATCCCCCTGCCCTGCTTGGGATGATGGCAAAGCTAGCAAGCCCGCCGCGCTGGTCATGGTCATGGTCATGCTCTCGGTCCACCAGTGCAGGAGTCATGTTATCACTTGTGATCATATGAAGATGTTTTGGTTTTAGGCATTCGACGTCGTAACTTACTCGAAACCTTCTCGATTTTTTATCATAGCCTCTACATGCGATAAATGACGCCTCGACAAGTTTCATGATTTTTAGACTTTATCCGGATTTTATATAATTTAAAAACACGTTTTCTGCAAGTACCTCGTCATGTGAGTTCCTGGATACGGCCTCCAAATACATCAAATATCATGAATATCATTTTTCGAACGACCAAATTCGATTATTCTATGCACCTACAGTTCAAATTTGAAAAATTCTAAAAATTTAAACGAAACGAAATATATTAAAAAATTCAAACTTGTCTCAACTTTGAACATGGAGTTTTAAATAATGTGGGAAGGCCTCACAAAAAATTTAGGTAAAAAGACAAAACAAACAAAAGTTTGCCGAGAGCCAGAACATGGCACTCGGCAAAGCAGGCCTCTTTGCCGAGTGCCTCTGCCTGGCTCTCGGCAAAGCCCTTCTTTGCCGAGTGCCACGGCCGGCACTCGGCAAACCATTTTTGTTTTAATTTTGACGGCGTGAACGTGCTCGGCCGTTAAGTAACAAATTTTTTTTTACCGAGTGCCTCTCTTTGCTGAGCGCCAGGTACTCTGTGGCACTCGGTGCAACACTCGGCAAAGAGTGGCTTTGCCGAGTGCCTGATTTTTGACTCTCAGCAAAACAACTGGCACTCGGCAAATTTTGCTTCTCCCGTGGTGACTCGTCCTTTTTTGCTGACAAGACCAAGAGACGAGGACGACGACGACGTACTACGCGCGGAGGCTGCACAAGTAGTAGGGCTCGCGCGGTCGCGGAAAGTGCAGTTAGACGACGACGGGCGGAGGAGGTGATCGAGCGATCCACCATGCAGGTGCAGCTCGCTCGCCCATGCGCCGCTGCCGCCGCTTTTGCCGAACCGGCGCTCGCGGCCGGCACCTGCCGCCGCTTCTGGTCCGATCCACCGGCCGTCGACTCCGATTATTATTCCGATCGACGTGCATGCATGCAATGCAGAGCCATATATATATCAGCAGCCGGTTGCATGCTTTATTTGCCAGCAGGCGTCGTGAGGGTCCATCGACGACGACGACGACGTGCTTGTCGCTACCTGCTGCCTGCCGGTGGTCTGTACTGTTACTGTAGGAGCCGCCGGCCGCGCCTAGCTAGCTCCTCCATGCTGCCATGTCCCTCCCTTTCCATGCATGCATGTCGTCTTTCTTTTCTCTCTTTATTTGGAGAGCATGCAGGAGATGGAGATGGAGAAGGGAGATGAGATGATCGACGACCCCACCCGCAGCAAAGGCGCGCACGTACGTGTCGCCTTCTCTAGCGCACCCCGACCCCACGTGGACGCGGCTCGGAGCTGGCCAAAGGGCCAAAGCCCAAAGGCCCATCGCTCTGCCTCTCTGCACCCGGCCCTGCGGCTCGTCATCGGTCCGGTGGTGGCGATCTACTGGTACCTTTTTTTTATAATACATATCTGTATTTCTAGATAAGGAAAATACAGGAGTACAAATACAGACATGTACGTATAGGATACGGATACAGCTGCACCACCCAAACTACACAAAGGACCCTAAACACAGAAGAAAAAAAACCGATGCCCCTAGATCCTTCGTGAAGCCTCCGCAGTCGTCCTCGTCGTCGCCGGTCACCGCCGAAGAAGAAGACGATCCGCACCGCGAGCTGGAGAAGTCCCATCGCACAATGGCTTTGAAGTGGAGTCGAAGTTGACACCCGTCGAAGAAACGGGATGAAGCCGTCGGCGATTCCGCATCGACTGGAGGCACGCTCCAACCTCTCCAACTCCCAGATCTCAGCTCGCCGTCGGCAGACAACACCACCGAAGGAGGAAGGAGCTAGATCCGGCCAACCCCCAACCACAACAAACCGGAGCAGATCCACACCCAAGCAAAACGAGAGCCACCGAGAACTCATCGGCAGCTCGAACTCCTGTACAAGATCCGAACTCGTCGGACCTCACCTCCACGCGGTCATCGACGGCACCGGAGCGACGCACCATCGAGATGGGGACAACCCCGAGAGGACCTTATTCCAAGCTGACGACGCCGCCGCCACCGCCTCGGCAACCTCGTCGGAAACCAACCCTAAAACTAAGGGACCTAGGCCCTACCCCCTTCGCCGGCGAAGGAAGCTCAGTCCTAGTGTCTCCCAACAGCCCGGAGGCCATTGGAGACGAGGAGGACCAAGATCCCCGCCGGCGGAGAACAATCCTCTCGAAATCGCCTCTCTGTACTGTAGCAGTTCGCGGGCGCGCATACTTTCCCCCTAGTACTAAGCACTGTACAGTATGTCACAGCCTGACAGGCGCGACGTGTCCTCCGTCTGCAACACTGCAACTGCATGGATACATGTTGATCTCGTCAGTGTTCGTTGCCTGCGTTTGGATCCACACGGGTTCCTATAAGCTCATAAATGTAAATGAGACGTTGTTTGTTGAATCAATAACTTCTGAAACCTGCCTTATAGTAAAATTAGCAAAATGCCCTTACTTTTTTTTCCCACTATGCTGTTGTCTACTGTAAATTGCTGCTATAAGAAGGGGTACATTCATCTTTTAACATTTAGAAGTTGGAAAAGGCTAAGGGCCTGTTTAGTTACACTTTAAAATTTCAAGATTCTCATCACATCGAATGTTGCGGCACATGCATGGAGTATTAAATGTAGATAAAATTTTTGCATGTTTACACAATTTGCATGTAAATCACGAGACGAATCTTTTAAGCATACTTAGGCCATGATTGAATACTTATTGAAAAAGATTTCCTTTCAAAATTCCAAAACTTTTTACCCTCTAAACGGGGCCTAAGTTGTATCACCTTGCCAGATAGTAGGACCTACAGATTATAGAAACTAGTTACAAGCTGACGCTGTTGGGAGATCCTGATATACTTCCTCCGTATAGGATTTATATGTTGTTAGGACAATGATACGGTCTTCAAAGTATGACTTGGACTTCACATTTTTTAAAAAAATATTTATTGAAAAGAGACATGTGCATACTTTTATGAAAATATAATTGAAGACAAATCTATAGTCCTATTGCTTTATCGGATTAGCATGCAACTTACAGGTTGCAAAACATTTCACCACATTAATAACCTGAATAGTTAGTGATTAGTAGTATCAAGTAATATTGTTGCATTTTAAATGATTTCAAGACGTAATGAGATAAACTAAGAATTATAAGAGTGGCACTTGCAGAAAATAAAAAAATCTTACTTTTTTTTTTCTATTTTTATTTTATAAAAAAACGTCTTCACAGAGACAACTGAATATCATGTACTAGTAGTGTCGGTAGTTAGATTAGCGAGTGCTACACCGGCTAGTAAACTTAGAGATTGCGATTGAGACCACGGATGGTGTGCAAGGAGAAACACAGGGTTTATACTGGTTCAGGCAATGAATGCCCTACGTCCAGTGTGAGATCGAGTCGTGTTGCCTTACACCGGAGTGCTTGTAGTAGGGGTTACAAGCTTAATCGAGAGAGGGAGGGGGCTGTCACACCCAATTTTAAGGATAAAATTGAATGCACCAACTTATGTGCGCCCAGAGATCAATCACACACATAAGCGACAAATTACATAGTACCATCACAAGGTTCAATATATAACGAATAATATCACAGAGTCTTTACATAAATAGCAGCGGACTAATAATTATAATCTCTCGCGGAAGCTCCAATTCACAGGGAAGTAGTTGACTGGTGAACCACAATCCTAGTAATCCTCAGAAGAATCATCATAATCATCTGTTACCCATCCGGGATTTTTATCCAAATATGAAAAATAAAGCAAGCGTAAGTACATGTCGTACTCAACAAGAATAACATGGGTTTATGAGGCTCAAATAAGGCTTGACACTGGTTTGACAGCGGTTGCTTTTAATTGATCATATTTTAGCAATTTGAGTAGCAGCAATAGAATATTCCAAGGAACAAGATTTGCATGATCATATAAACATGATAATTAATATGGAATAAATATCAACAGAAACTTCAAAATAAATCAATATTAAATTAGTTAAGTTCCTGTAAGACGTCCAAGGCCGCTCGTGATCGTGAGCGCGGCTGATATATCAGTTTTACACTCTGCAGAGGTTGCACACTTTCACCATGAGTCGTGATTCCCATATGCCAAGGGTCATGACTCCCATGTCACCTCACCAAGGAAGTGCGGCAGGGTACACTATGAAGTCTTTCAAAAGCCTTCCTAACATGCCACTAATCAATCCGGGCGCAATGGCAAGTGGTGGTAGAGCCCTCCTTCTAGTGGCACACACACGCAGCAGTACACACAAAGACAGGAGCCGCAAAACAACCAGCTCGGCAAGGAACCTTTCAAGATTAACAACATGATAGAAGGTAACTTCATACTTGACTAAATTCAGAGCCATATGACCCTCATGGTTGCGCTGTAAGTCCCGGTGTCATACTTACAGTTAAGTCCTTAGTCCATGTTGCTAAAAGCATCTTTTAATCTTTATCTCATAATTAATTAATCAAGTTCATAAGATCATGGCATCATCCAGCGCTAGCATCACTACTCAAATGCAATCTCATAGGTAACAAGGATCAAGTGATCAGAACTTAGGAATAAATACTATGGTTGCCAAGGTAGACACATGCATCATGAATTTAGTGATTAAGGTGAATAGGCAACAAGGATGGTCCATGCTATACTTGCCTTGATCAAAGTGCTCTGGAGAACTTGGATCCTCCGTGTACTCTTGATCACCAACGAATTGCTCACCGTCTGAACTCGATCATAAAATCACCACACAATCATCGAGGCAATCATACACGAAGCAAACAAGATCTATATTAGAAACAGTACACCAACAGTAGAAAAACAGATTGAAAAGTGTATAAAAATAATCTACGCGTCGCTACGATTCCAACGATATAAAGATCACGAAATTCGGAGTTCAAACGGGAAAGTTATGAAATAAACAAGTTTTACTTTAATAAAATAATAGATTAAATCTAATCTCGAAATTTAAAAGTTGAAAACATGACTAACAGCAGCATCATTAGATAGATTACAAAATTACGAATCTAACGAGACTTGAACGGGTCAAATCGGAGCTAAAACGAATAAAATATGGCCGAAATAAACTGAGTGACAAATCTGTAAATATTGAAAACGCCTTTTTGAATTAAAACCGAGGAAATACGTTTTCTAAATAGGAAAGCGTAATCTGAGAAATACGCCAAAGGATCGCGGGTTAGAACATTAAAAAGCTCAGGGGCTCTTCTGCAAAAGTGCCGGTCGAAAAGGTATCTCCGACTGTGAGCCGTTGGATCGGCCGTGGACGGCGCAGGTAGCTCGGGAAAAGAGGGGCGGCTCTGGTCGCCGGAGTCGGGCGGCGCTCGACCGATTCCTCGCCGGCAAGATGGCCGAAAACGGCGTTTTCGGGGCTAGGAAGCTCGGCACACCTCGGGACCTGGTCGGGAAGCAAGAGGAGTTCAAGCCGAACCTATCTATGGTTTCGGTTGCCACAGAGGTAGCTCGGGGAGGATGCGGCGAGCTAGGTGGCGGAACTATGGTGGCGGCGAAGCTCGGCATCATGGCTGTAGTGCACAAAACCGAGGGAGAAGGGGTCGGGAAGGTTCCTGACCTTGCTGCGAAGCTTGGAGAACAACCAATTTCGACGGAGAAGTTTTCCCGAGGAGAAATCGACGGCGACGGCGGAGCTCGGGGCGGCGGCTAGGGCAAGATTGGAGGGCGTGGCTTGCTCGGGAACTTGTGGGGAGGGACGGCAGAGCTCGGCCAACCTATATAGGGGCGCGAGGGAGGCGTAGGAGATCCGGACTTCGGGAGATTCGGTGGTTAGGATACGGTCGGAGGCGGCAGTCGTGCTCGGTTCGGGCTCTGTCCGGAGGAAGGAAACGGCGCTGTGCCGTGGTCCGACGCGTCAGTGCCAGTAGGAGGGAAGGGGAGAGGGTCGCGGCTTCCTTTTACGGGCCGTGGAGGCGTGCTCAGGATGGACTCGTCCGAAGATTCCGGCGGCGGTCGGTTGGACATCGAGTCCTGCTCGGACTCCCGAGGAAGGAAGGGGACGGCTCTGAGCAGCAGGCCCCGCATGGCAGCCAAAGAAAAAGAGCGCCTGCGCGAGGGAGATAGGCCGGACTGCCGACGCTCGGGTGGCCTTCGGCCCACGCGGCGAAAAAGGAAGAGGGAAGGTTTCCAAATACATTTGAATATTTCCAAATCTCAATAAAGTGCAAATCGAACAAAATATCTTTGAACAGCATGGATGCAACAAATCATGTTTCTAAAACCTATGATTTATTTTAATTACTAAAAGCTATTATTTGCTAGGTTAATATGCCAAACAATTGCATAAATAAATCAATTTGTCCCTACTTTAATAAAAGTAAATTTTAGGGTGTTACAATTCTACCCCCTTATAATTAATCTCGTCCTCGAGATTAGTTAGTGCTTACTCAAAAAGTTGGGGATATGACTTTCTCAATTCTTCCTCTCTTTCCCAGGTTGCCTCATCCTCTGTATACCGATTCCACTGAACCTTGCACATTTTTATAACTCTGCTCCTTGTGACTCGCTCTGCTGTTTCCAATATTTTAATTGGGTATTCTTCATATGTAAGATCTTCTTTAACAACCAATTCCTCCAATGGTATTTGCTCTTCGGGCACTCGCAAACACTTTCTAAGTTGGGATATATGAAACACATCATGAACACCCGACAAACTTTCGGGTAGTTCTAGCTGATAAGCTACTTCTCCGTGTCTTGCTAGAATCTTGAATGGGCCAATATACCTCGGTGCCAATTTACCTTTCATATTGAACCTTTTTACACCTCGCATAGGTGACACTTTCAGGTAGACATAATCTCCTACTTCAAATGTCAGTTCCCTTCTTCTTGTGTCTGCATAACTCTTTTGTCGCGACTGAGCCACTCTCAAGTTTTCTCTAATTTTCGCAACTTGTTCCTCTGCATCTCTCAACACTGCTGGTCCAAACACTTGAGTTTCTCCGGTTTGGTTCCAAAATAGAGGTGTTCTACATTTACGACCATACAAAGCCTCGAACGGTGCCATCTTGAGACTCTTTTGGTAACTATTATTATAAGAGAACTCTGCATATGGCAAACTCTTATCCCAACTATCACCCTTTTGCAATGCACAGGCTCTCAACATGTCTTCTAATATTTGATTGGTCCTTTCTGTTTGTCCATCTGTCTGAGGGTGATAGGCAGTACTAAAATTCAGCTCAGTTCCCAAAGATTCATGTATTTTCTTCCAAAAGTGAGACGTGAATTGAGTACCCCTGTCAGACACAATTTTCTTAGGAACCCCATGTAGACACACAATTCTTGCCATATATAATTCAGGTAGCTTTGCTCCGGCATAGGTAGTCTTAACCGGTATAAAGTGAGCAACTTTAGTTAAACGATCAACAATTACCCAAATAGAATCATACCCTGACTGAGTACGTGGCAAACCAACTATGAAATCCATACCAACTTCATCCCACTTCCATTCAGGTATCTTCATAGGTTGTAGCAAACCTGCAGGCCTCTGATGCTCGGCTTTAACTCTCTGACAGGTGTCACATATTGCTACATATTCTGCCACATCTCTTTTAAGTCCAACCCACCAATACCTTTCTTTAAGATCTAAATACATTTTTGTGCTGCCGGGATGTATGGAGTAGGCTGAGTCATGAGCTTCTCGGAGTATCGCGTCGCGAATAGATCTTATCTCGGGTACACACAACCTTTTTCCAAACCATAGAGTACCCTGTTCATCTATTCTAAATCCGGGTGACTTACCAACCACTACATTTTCAGCTATCTCTCTGAGCTTCTCATCTTCCAGCTGCCCTTTGCGTATATCCTGTTCTAGTGTAGGTTCAACCACTATCTCCATAGCATTAGTAACCAAACTTAAATTGAGACGCTCAAATTCAGCACATAGCTCCTCTGGCATAGGCGTTACTCGCATCTCATTAGCATAGCTCTTTCTACTAAGGGCATCAGCGACAACATTCGCTTTTCCCGGATGATAATGTACCTCCAAATCATAATCCTTGATCAACTCTAACCAACGACGTTGCCTCAAATTCAGATCTGACTGAGTAAAAATATATTTCAAACTCTTGTGGTCGGTGTAGATATCACACTTTTGCCCAATAATATAGTGTCTCCAAATTTTTAACGAATGCACAACTGCAGCTAACTCAAGGTCATGAGTAGGATAATTCAATTCATGTTTCCTCAGCTGTCTTGACGCATAGGCCACAACTCTTCCTTCTTGCATAAGAACACAACCCAAGCCTTGACGAGATGCATCGCAATATATAGCAAATCTCTTGCTCAAATCCGGCAAAGTCAACACGGGGGCTGTGGTTAATCTTTTCTTCAATTCTTCAAAATTCTTTTGACATTTTTCCGACCAGACAAACTTAGCATTCTTTTCTAATAAAGCAGTCATAGGCTTAGCAAGCTTTGAGAACCCTTCAATAAATCTCCTGTAATACCCTGCTAATCCCAGAAAACTACGAATCTCACTAACAGTTGTTGGTGGCTTCCAATTCAGAACATCTTCTACTTTGCTAGGATCAAAAGCTATACCACCATTGGAGACAATATGACCAAGAAAGGCAACTTCCTTTAACCAAAATTCACACTTGCTCCACTTAGCATACAACTTATGCTCTCGTAATTTTTGTAGCACCAATCTTAAGTGTTCAGCATGTTCCTCCTTATTTTTTGAGTAAATTAAAATATCATCAATAAATGCCACAACAAACTTGTCTAGGTACTCCATAAAAACTTTATTCATTAGATACATAAAGTAGGCAGGTGCATTGGTCAATCCAAAGGACATCACGGTGTACTCATATAATCCATACCGTGTAGTAAAAGCTGTCTTAGGTATATCTGTAGCACGAATTTTTAGTTGATGGTAACCAGAACGAAGATCAATCTTGGAAAATACACAGGCTCCTCTCAATTGGTCAAACAAATCATCAATTCTAGGCAATGGATATTTATTCTTGATAGTAACCTCATTAAGTGACCGATAATCCACACACATCCGCTGACTTCCATCTTTCTTATCAACAAAAATAACTGGTGCTCCCCAAGGTGAAGAACTAGGCCGAATAAAACCTTTGTCTAATAATTCTTTAATTTGTTTCTTAAGTTCTTCTAACTCATTTACTCCCATTCTATATGGACGCTTAGCTATGGGTGCAGTTCCAGGCAACAATTCAATAATAAATTCAATGTCGCGGTCGGGTGGCATACCTGGCAATTCATCAGGGAATACGTCCGGAAACTCATCCACAACGTGATCTAGCTGGCTGTCATCCTCCTGGAGTTGATTAACTGTCGCTGCAGGTGGTGGTTGCATTACTACATCAACACTGACTTTGTCTCCTTTAGGCGTAGTTAACACAACGACCTTCTCCTCACACTGAATAACTGCCTTATTTTTCTTCATCCAATCCAGACCCAATATGACATCAATCCCAGCTGTTCTTATTACGGTAAGGTTCACTTTAAAGTCTACCCCCCTTAGAGCAATATTAACCGAAGGACAGTAATATTGAGCTTGCATAGCCCCACCCGGTGAATTTACTAATATTGGGTTTTGTAGAGCTAAAAGTGGTATACTCCGTACTCTAACAAAACTTTGTGATACGAAAGAATGTGAAGCACCGGAATCAAAAAGAACAGTAGCGAGGATGGAGTTGACGCTGAACGTACCCATCATAACTTCTGGTGCTTCCTGAGCTGTCTCTGTGGACACATGATTCACCCTTCGTTGATTAGATGGTGGCTGGTATCTGCTCTTTGGGTTGCTCCCCTGGGGAGTCTACTGGTTCTGCTTCTTGGGGCAGTTGTAGGAGAGGTGTCCAGTTTCTCCACAACCAAAACACTTGTTGGGGGTGCCCGATGTATTAGTCCTCATGGGAGTCTTACTCGGGGTAGCTTGCTGGGGTGTTTGAGAGGGAGTCTTCTGCTGCTGCTGAGGATAGGGGGAACGAGGTTGGTTCTGATTACGGTTCCACTGACTAGATCCCCCTTGTTCCACTGGTTGGATGGCCCCTGGTGTTTCTGCTGAAATTTTTGCTGCGCGGTATTGGGACGCTGACGGTTGTTCCTGGAAAAACCTGGTCCTTGCTTCTTCCTCTTGTTATCAGCCATCTCCTGGCGCTTGTTGTCAATCACGATAGCGCGGTTCACAAGCTCTTGGAAATTGGGGTAGGTGGTTGTCATGAGTTGGAGTTGCAATCTATCATGAAGTCCCTTGAGGAAGAGACGTTGCTTGTCCTTGTCATTAGCAACATCGTCAGGAGCATACCGTGACAATTGAACAAAATGATCACGGAATTCTGGCACAGACATCCGTCCTTGCTTCAGAGATCTGAACTCTGCCTGCTTCAGCTCGATCAGACCTTCAGGGATATGATATGACCTGAAGTTTTCACAAAACTCTTGCCAGGTGATAGCAGGTGCATTGTTGGACGACCATACTGGAATGATTCCCACCAGTCTTGAGCAGCTCCTTGCAACTGTCCAGATGCATATAACACCTTCTCTTGATCGTTGCACTGCGCAATGTTGAGTTGCCTCTCCACAGCGCGAAGCCAGTCATCAGCATCTAGCGGGTCAGCGGCATGGTTGAACACAGGTGGACGACTCTTCAGAAATTCTCCTCGCTTATCTCTAGCAGGAGCTGGAACAGGCTGCGGTCCTCCAGCTGGTTGGCGCTGAATGAATTGCATCATAGTTTGCATCAGCTGGTTCTGCGAAGCGATGATGTCTTGAATGCTAGGTTGCGGTGGTGGTGGTGGATTGGCATTCCTCCTGTTACCGGCCATCTGTTTTTCAACACATAAATGAGTTTTAGTATTTTTACCATTATGCAATCACTTATGAATAACGAATCTGAATTTTCTGGGCGAGATCCGATAACAGCAGAGAAGAAAAATGATCATATCTGGAGTTTCCGAAATCAAACAGAGACGTTCTCTATACCGTTGGAAAGACCAGAAAATTTTCTACAACTTCCATGTTGATCACTTCTCCCGATTCGGAAGTTAAATTAACCAAAAACAGACACGAACAGAAACTGTCCAGGCTGCCAGACTGCGCAGAAACTTCAATTTGCAATAGTTACATCTCTCAAACCATAATGGATATTAACTTGATTCTTGTGGCAATGAAAAAGGTCTGGAAGTCAACTGTTCCCCATTAAATTGTCATAATTTTTCAAATTACGAAAATAATTAAGAATAATTAACAAGATAGAGAGGTCTGAAAAACAGATTTGGTGAAACACAGATTTAACCAAAATAACTATTGCTTCAATACTTCTCAAATCTTAGACCCTAACTAAGAGAGTTGTAGTCATGCCCACAATTCTCAGCACTCATTACAAAGAACCAAATCACAAATATTTCATAAGAACAAAGCAACTAACACATAGAGTTTCATACGCACACAAGACTCGACTCGACTCAACTTAGCGCTACTAGCGTCTCTTATTGCTAAGGGAATTTTCCTAACCCTATGGAGCGGAATCCTTGAATGGTGGAGGTGTGGGAATCTCCTGGACTAGCTTTGGTTGGTTGAGTCTTGCTCGATATCCATCAATCTCTTGATCTGCTTGTGTGTTGGCACTCTTAGCTCTTGCCAAATCGCGTTCCAAACCATGGACTCTTCCCATAAGTGCGCAAGACAATCTTGCTAGAGCTCTAAGAGCGGGCTGATCCACTTCGGGCATAGTCATAGCGACGTCACCTTCTTTAGTCACCACGCGAGGGTAGAATCTATGGACATCTCCTTCCATATCTTCATAGCGGCGACCATGGTAGTAGAGATAGGCATGAGTAGCGGCATCTTCCATGCTCTCTTCCACGGTCCTACGTGGAGCGACGCTCTTATGAACAGATTCCGTCTTGTAGGCTCTATGCTGTGCATCCCAAACCTTGATATTCAACTCTGTGGTCCAGTAGGTGTCTCGTAGAGGATGCGTGTGCTCCATGCTATAGTAGTTGAGAGTAGGTTGCAGGTCGGCGTAGTAGAGGTTCAGCATGTTGACGAGCGTTGTGTGGAAAAATGCATCTTCTTCTGGATACTTAGTATATTCCTCCTGGATCCATCCCATCCTCCTGGCGGGGACTTCGGGTGCGGGTGATGCAACAGGCGGTGGAGGTGACGGAGTAGCAGGCGTCGGCGACGGAAGGATCTCTTCAACATCTTCCATGTACATAGCTTCCTCTTCACTTTCATTTTCCGGGGCGATCACCACGTCGTCTTCAGCTGGAATGTCCAAAGCTCGAGGTGGGTAGTAGCCTCCGGTGCTCATGCGTGCAGTTTTGCGACCACGAACCATCTTCTCCAATATAGATCAAGACAAAGTTAGAATTAGAATAGACTGAATATTTTTATAATGGAATAAGGGTAAGGGAAGCATACAAATTTTAGCAGTTAGCAAGTTAAGGTGGAAAGCATGAATGAGGTGAGAAAAACATCTCTAGAATTTTTAGGTTTGCGTCCTACAGTCAACCTATGCTCCGATACCAATCTGTCACACTCAATTTTAAGGATAAAATTGAATGCACCAACTTATGTGCGCCCAGAGATCAATCACACACATAAGCGACAAATTACATAGTACCATCACAAGGTTCAATATATAACGAATAATATCACAGAGTCTTTACATAAATAGCAGCGGACTAATAATTATAATCTCTCGCGGAAGCTCCAATTCACAGGGAAGTAGTTGACTGGTGAACCACAATCCTAGTAATCCTCAGAAGAATCATCATAATCATCTGTTACCCATCCGGGATTTTTATCCAAATATGAAAAATAAAGCAAGCGTAAGTACATGTCGTACTCAACAAGAATAACATGGGTTTATGAGGCTCAAATAAGGCTTGACACTGGTTTGACAGCGGTTGCTTTTAATTGATCATATTTTAGCAATTTGAGTAGCAGCAATAGAATATTCCAAGGAACAAGATTTGCATGATCATATAAACATGATAATTAATATGGAATAAATATCAACAGAAACTTCAAAATAAATCAATATTAAATTAGTTAAGTTCCTGTAAGACGTCCAAGGCCGCTCGTGATCGTGAGCGCGGCTGATATATCAGTTTTACACTCTGCAGAGGTTGCACACTTTCACCATGAGTCGTGATTCCCATATGCCAAGGGTCATGACTCCCATGTCACCTCACCAAGGAAGTGCGGCAGGGTACACTATGAAGTCTTTCAAAAGCCTTCCTAACATGCCACTAATCAATCCGGGCGCAATGGCAAGTGGTGGTAGAGCCCTCCTTCTAGTGGCACACACACGCAGCAGTACACACAAAGACAGGAGCCGCAAAACAACCAGCTCGGCAAGGAACCTTTCAAGATTAACAACATGATAGAAGGTAACTTCATACTTGACTAAAGTCAGAGCCATATGACCCTCATGGTTGCGCTGTAAGTCCCGGTGTCATACTTACAGTTAAGTCCTTAGTCCATGTTGCTAAAAGCATCTTTTAATCTTTATCTCATAATTAATTAATCAAGTTCATAAGATCATGGCATCATCCAGCGCTAGCATCACTACTCAAATGCAATCTCATAGGTAACAAGGATCAAGTGATCAGAACTTAGGAATAAATACTATGGTTGCCAAGGTAGACACATGCATCATGAATTTAGTGATTAAGGTGAATAGGCAACAAGGATGGTCCATGCTATACTTGCCTTGATCAAAGTGCTCTGGAGAACTTGGATCCTCCGTGTACTCTTGATCACCAACGAATTGCTCACCGTCTGAACTCGATCATAAAATCACCACACAATCATCGAGGCAATCATACACGAAGCAAACAAGATCTATATTAGAAACAGTACACCAACAGTAGAAAAACAGATTGAAAAGTGTATAAAAATAATCTACGCATCGCTACGATTCCAACGATATAAAGATCACGAAATTCGGAGTTCAAACGGGAAAGTTATGAAATAAACAAGTTTTACTTTAATAAAATAATAGATTAAATCTAATCTCGAAATTTAAAAGTTGAAAACATGACTAACAGTAGCATCATTAGATAGATTACAAAATTACGAATCTAACGATACTTGAACGGGTCAAATTGGAGCTAAAACGAATAAAATATGGCCGAAATAAACTGAGTGACAAATCTGTAAATATTGAAAACGCCTTTTTGAATTAAAACCGAGGAAATACGTTTTCTAAATAGGAAAGCGTAATCTGAGAAATACGCCAAAGGATCGCGGGTTAGAACATTAAAAAGCTCAGGGGCTCTTCTGCAAAAGTGCCGGTCGAAAAGGTATCTCCGACTGTGAGCCGTTGGATCGGCCGTGGACGGCGCAGGTAGCTCGGGAAAAGAGGGGCGGCTCTGGTCGCCGGAGTCGGGCGGCGCTCGGCCGATTCCTCGCCGGCAAGATGGCCGAAAACGGCGTTTTCGGGGCTAGGAAGCTCGGCACACCTCGGGACCTGGTCGGGAAGCAAGAGGAGTTCAAGCCGAACCTATCTATGGTTTCGGTTGCCACAGAGGTAGCTCGGGGAGGATGCGGCGAGCTAGGTGGCGGAACTATGGTGGCGGCAAAGCTTGGCATCATGGCTGTAGTGCACAAAACCGAGGGAGAAGGGGTCGGGAAGGTTCCTGACCTTGCTGCGAAGCTTGGAGAACAACCAATTTCGACGGAGAAGTCTTCCCGAGGAGAAATCGACGGCGACGGCGGAGCTCGGGGCAGCGGCTAGGGCAAGATTGGAGGGCGTGGCTTGCTCGGGAACTTGTGGGGAGGGACGGCAGAGCTCGGCCGACCTATATAGGGGCGCGAGGGAGGCATAGGAGATCCGGACTTCGGGAGATTCGGTGGTTAGGATACGGTCGGAGGCGGCAGTCGTGCTCGGTTCGGGCTCTGTCCGGAGGAAGGAAACGGCGCTGTGCCGTGGTCCGACGCGTCAGTGCCAGTAGGAGGGAAGGGGAGAGGGTCGCGGCTTCCTTTTACGGGCCGTGGAGGCGTGCTCAGCACGGACTCGTCCGAGGATTCCTGCGGCGGTCGGTTGGACATCGAGTCCTGCTCGGACTCCCGAGGAAGAAAGGGGACGGCTCTGAGCAGCAGGCCCCGCATGGCAGCCAAAGAAAAAGAGCGCCTGCGCGAGGGAGATAGGCCGGACTGCCGACGCTCAGGTGGCCTTCGGCCCACGCGGCGAAAAAGGAAGAGGGAAGGTTTCCAAATACATTTGAATATTTCCAAATCTCAATAAAGTGCAAATCGAACAAAATATCTTTGAGCAGCATGGATGCAACAAATCATGTTTCTAAAACCTATGATTTATTTTAATTACTAAAAGCTATTATTTGCTAGGTTAATATGCCAAACAATTGCATAAATAAATCAATTTGTCCCTACTTTAATAAAAGAAAATTTTAGGGTGTTACAGGGGCTCCCAAGTCTCTTGTGAGTGTGAATGTTCGTGTGTGTTCTTGAGTTGGTAGATTGTATGTCTGGAGGTTCTGGTGGTGAGTGCGAACGTGCCCGCGACCGGTCTCTGCCCTTCCTTTTATAGTTACAAGGGAGGGGCTAGAGTTACATGTGTTGCCCTGTGGTTACAGTGCTTGACATGGCGGAGTCGGTGATGACCGGTGGCTATCGTCAGCCACACCCTCGTCTTGGCGCCTCGGCGGCATGGCATTAGTCATTCGGCTGATCCACCACTGTTCCATTGGTGAGTTCCAAGGCGTCTCACAGTGCTGGACATGGTTGGCTGCATGGCAATACGTCACGCCGTCACATCCGACCCTGCACAGTGCAACGAATAGATAGGTTGACCTTTGTGCATAAGCTCCCGAGGCCCGGAAGACCTTGGTGCCGTCAGGGACGCGATGGGACGGAGCGGGAGGAGTGTCCTCCCTCGGGTGCTTCTTTTTCCTCGTGAGGTACATTCCAGGGGGTAGGCGAACCTGGTCGTAAGGCTTGCCCATTCCCCCGGGTTGGCCGGACAACTGTCATTCCCCTTTTCCTGGTGTCACACGTGCGACCGGGGCATGGCAATCGCCGTCGTAGTTGGCGAATCTCCTCGTCAGCCTGGAGGGCTGTACGGTTGACCATCCCTGTAGCGGCGTGGGAGGAGTAGGACCGTCGGATCGCCTGCCAGAGGAGATGGGGTAGTTGGTACGACGAACGTGCGCGTTCGGGGTGCCGTTGTGTCAAGGGGCCCACCCGATGGGACCATGCCTGTAAAGTGGTCAGGGAAGGTCCCTTGGCCGTCAAGTTTGCCCTGCTGATGTCGGCAGGGCTCGGGTGAACCCGAGGGGTGCACCCGAGGGTGTTAGCCTGTAGCGGGGGGCTCGAGCGAATCGAAAGTCTATCGCCCGAGGCCTGCTTTCCCGACCCTATCATGGAGGCTCGGGCGAATCGGAGAATTTCTCCCGAGGGTTCCGAGCGCCCGAGAGAGGCAATGTGCTTCCGCATGGCTCTGTCTTAGGCCGTGTGGAAAGCTCTTCACATGGGCCGTTCCTCCGTGGGCCTCGGCTGGCGCCTTCTTGGGCCGGGCTTCATTCGGGAAGTATGATTTTGCATTGAAGTTGGGTACCCCATAGTTGGGTACCCGACAGTAGCCCCCGAGCCTGTGGTGGAGTGAAGGCACTGCTCCAGAGGCTCATGTTGGTTTCTCCTGTCATGTTAGTAAAGTTGTTGATTTTATCCGGTGGGTGGGCTTTGGAGGGATGATGCATCCCTTCAAGGGCATGAAATCGAGCTTGTAGAGTCTCGGGCGCCTTCTTGCTTGCTGGTGACTTGTCCTTTGGAAGGGGTTTTTCCGGCGCCGGAGCCCCCGAGCCTTTGCCACGGGTGGCCGGCCTATCCAGGTGCGTCTTTTATCCTGCCAAGACATAGAGAGAGTCCCCCGAGCCCCCTTTTCATATCGGGGGTCGATCGGGTTCGTTTTGGTTCGACCTTCGTGCTCTTCTTTGAGAAGATGAAGGTTTGGTCATGTTCGACTTCCCACGGTGGGGGCGCGAGTCGGCACTTCTGGTGAGCTGCAAGCGGGTTAGTCCAAGTGGAGGTCCGTGCCCCGTTCGTTGGGGGTCGGCTAGTGGCCTGAGCACACTCCAAAAGTTCCCCGAGGGTCGATTTATGGGTGTCGGGTCCCTTTGACGGGTCCCGAGGGCCTGATGCCTCCCCCAGAGGGGATCCCACATCATCGACTCACTGCTAGGACTTGGACACAGCATGGGGTGTTTCTTTTTGACGCTCGGACGTTAGGATACTGACCGTTTCGTGATCCACCCACTTGCTGTCCCTCACTCTGTATTCCTGGGGCGACTGTTCGAGCCACAGAGGGCCAGTCTTCAATCCCCTGGGAACGTAACGGACGCCCAAGCCCGAGGTTCCTTCGTCGGGAAGGAGAGCGATCATCGGAATCGAGGGGGTTAGTGTAATGATTCGACGCACCTTTTGAGGAGGGAAGCCAGACAGAGGAGACGGTTCAGGGCAGACGGGACGTTTGCGTGCGTGAAGGCGGCGACGAATGTGGAGAGTCATGGTGGGACCCGTACAGTTAATGCAGCGGATTCACCGCATCCACTTCGTCTTTGCGGCCTAAGTATATAAGGAAACAACCGTTTCCTTTTCTTTCTACCCTAGCCATTTGCCTTCGCTTACCTTAGCCTCTTCGCCTTCGTCTTCTAGAGCCCTTCACGAGCTCCTCGTCCTTGCTGCTGGCGTCCTTTTCTTCTTCTTAAGTCCTTTTCCTCTCGCAATGGCTGACCCAGCGCCCACCGACGCCACCGTCGCTACCGCCGCTGCGCTCGAGGTGGAGCCTTGGCTCCCCTCTTCAGTGACGGAGGCACAGCTTTAGGAGCTCATGAGGTTGGGGCTCCTCCGCCGCCGCACCGACCTGCAGCGTCCAGAGTGGATCGCTTCGCCGCGCGACCACCTGGAGCCGCGGCCCCTCGTGGGGTACGTGGTGAGCTTCGTTGCCTTCCACGAGCGGGGGCTCGGGTCACCGCCAAGCCGGTTCTACCGTGCGCTCCTCTTCAACAACGAGCTGGAGTAGCACAACCTCACCCCCAACTCCGTCTCGCAGGCGGCGATCTTCGCTGCCGTCTACGAGGGCTACCTTGGGGTGATGCCGCATTGGGACCTCTGGCGGTTCCTCTTCCGCGTCGACGCATACACGAAGTCGTTCGGCGTGGGGAACCCGCGGAGGGCCGTCAACGCCGAGGGCTGCAACTTCGCGCTCCGCTCCGCCAAGTACATCCCCTGCAAGTCCCAGTCGTCGAACAAGGGGTGGCACGACGGCTGGTTCTACCTGCGGAACGACGACGGGGCCTTCCCCGAGTATACGGGGAAGGTGATCTCCGCCCCCATCCCACGGTGGAAGTGGGGATGCCCGACGCGGGACGCCAGCCACCTGAGCCCCTATCTTGCCGCGTTGCAGACGCTGCGAGACAAGGGCTTGACAGCGGCCGGGGTGGTAGCGCACTTCCACGCGTAGACAGTGCTGCCCCTGATGGAGCGCCACCTCGCCCTGTACGAGATGGCGGAGGGAGTGTCGAGGGTGGGGAACTCGATGCTGAGCCAGAACCTCAGCTCCGAGGAGATCATGCGCCGTGTAAGGTACACAGTAAGTGGTCACCCCACCCTCGACGAGCTGAAGAAGGTGGCGATGCGCCCACGCCCGGGGTACATCTCGCTGGAGAGTATCTCTTTTTCATCTCGGTCGACTGTTCGTCCTTCTTCCCCTTTTGATCCTCCTTCCCCTTTCGTCGTAGGGCCTCTCGAGGGAGGGAAGGCCCTCTCTGCCCCCCGTCCCGGAGGATACCATCCTTCGGGCCCATAACCGCCTCTGGGGCGAGCGGCAAAGGGCGGAGAAGGAGTGGAAGACCTCGAAGAGGAGGAAGCAAGCTCGGGAGGCCCAAAGGCTCGCCCAGCGTCGCCGCCGCCAGCGGGAGGCCGGGGAGCCGAAGGAGGAGTCCCCCTCTTGGGACGACCTAGACGACGACGACAACGAGGAGGACGCTGAGGCCACCCAGCATATGGTGGCCACAAAGCCCGTGGTGGGCACCGACGAGCCAGGGAAGGCTCCTATGTCGGCACTTGCCGGCGGAAGCGCCGGGGGCCGTGTTCCGAGCCCCCGAGCGGAGTTGACGGAAGCCGCGCCTGGAGGCCGGTGTTGGTTGGTGAGGCCGTCGTGCCGTAGGATCCACTGACCGGCGGTCACAAGGGCTCGTCGGAGGGGCCAGGAACGGCTCAGGCCCGGTGCCCGAGACGGCCGAGGCCGCGCCCGAGACGGTCGAGGCCGCGTCCACGACCGTGGCTGGTGATGGGGCCCAGGGGCATCTATTCCAGCGGACCCTCCCTCTGCATGCGTCACTGGTCGCCGCGATGGCCGAGGCCAGAGGGAGCGGGGAGAGGACGCCACCCGCGACGGAGTTGGGCGACGCCTAGACGCCAGACCACGAGCTGGGGTCCGCCCGGACCAGGGCGTTCCCGCCGAAGGATGGCGGTGCTGAGGTGACCCCCCCGGCGGCCAGACAGATCCCTCGCCGCTAGGGGCATCTACTGGCGGCGGCGACTCCGACGTCGAGGTGCTGCCCACCCCTCCGCCAGCGTTGCAGCCCACACCGTCCGCCGAACTTGCCGCTCCGCCGAGCACCGGGGCGACGAAGAAGACGGCGATCCCCAAGACCATGTAAGTAATTTTTCGAATCGTTTTCTTACCGTTGTTCGTCCTTCGTGTTACGGATGCTGATTTCTTCCCTGTCTTGCTCCAGGAAGCACCCAGGGTGAGCCCTTCAGGTCTCGCACCTTAAGATCCTGAAGGTGCAGGCCCGGAGCACCGCCGGAGAAGAGGGTTGCCTGTTGGCCGAGGAGGCTCCTTCGACGGAGGCTCATCCGGCCGAGGGCTTGGTGGCGTCGGAAGTGGCCCCCTCTTCTGCGGTCGTTGTGGCCGCGTCCGCCGTTGAGGAGGCGGCTCCGGCTCCGACTTTCGAGGCGCCCGTGGTCGTCTTGCTCGGGGACGCTTCGGCGGAGGCGACGGCCGCTCCTGCGCTGGACGTCATGGACACCGGTACTGCCGCCATGGACGTCGATGCTCCGCCATGGACGTCGACGCGCCGCCATGGACGTCGACGCTCTGCCGTCGTCCGAGGCTGCGGCGCCGCCACCCGCAAGATCCATGGCGCTGGTCATCCATGGGGCCCCTCCCCGGGTGTTGATGGGCTCCCGCATTGAGTGGACCAGCTGGGCGAACCGCGAAGCCCCGCTGGTCTTTTCGCTGCGGGACGACGTCGAGGCCGCTCGGTGGGACACCCTCTAGGACCTCAAGTCCCTGTGCCCGGAGAGCCTGCGCCTTCTCGCGGACTCCCTCGACACAGAGTTCCAGGAGCGACTCTAGGTAAGTGCATTCGTCTTACCTTTGTCGCCTTGGAGTTTCCGGCTTGTGTCTTCGCTTGGCTCATTGGCTTGCTTTTGCTTCTTTATCCCTCAGGAGCTCATGACGACCTCTTGGGAGAAGTTCTGCTTCCTCCGGCAGGGCCTTGGCCTCTGGAGACTGCTGGATCTGAAGAGCCGGGCCCTCGCCCGCTACCAGGAAGAGCTCGCCGGCGCAACGGCTCGGCTAGCCGATGTGTCCCTCGACCGCGACATCTTGAAGGTCGAGGTCGTGGAAGCTCGGGGCCGAGTCGCTCCCCTGGAGGAGCGCGTCCAGCAGCTGGAGGCTGCCTTGGCCGAGGCAACTCGGAAGCGAGACACCGCGCGCACGCTCGCCGCCGAGAAGGAGGCCGCCGTGGGGGTCCTGTCCTCGGACTTGGGCCTTCCCGCACGGCCCTGAACCTAGCGGTGGGCGAGGTCGACGCCATCCGGGAGGAGGCGAGGAAGGCTTGGGAGGAAGTCAAAGGTAAGGCTTACCTTTTTTACCTCTCGTTTCGATTGCCTGGTTCTTTCGCCGACAGTCTTGCTGTTGTAGTTTTGAAGGTGGAGGCCGTCAGCGCCCAAGGGACCATCGACGTCCTCAACGCAGCGTATGACGCCGAGGTCGCCAAGCACCGGGACCTGCAGAGGGTGGCACGCGCGCTGTGCGACACCCTCGGCACTGGTGGTGGTTAGCCCTCGGGGAGCTCGCTCAGGAGCCGTCTCGAAGCCCTCCACAGAAGGGTGGGCGCCCAGCTCAAGGAAGCCCTCCTGACAGGCGTCCAGAAGACGCTGGCGGTGGCGAAGTCTCACTATGAGAACTTCGACACCGACGTCATCAGTGAAGGCTTCGTCGAGGCTTCTGACGACGAGCTCCTGGCGCTGATCGGCTCCATGGAGGTTCCTGGGACGGCGCTGGCGGCCCTCTTCGAAGAAGATGTGAAGCTCCATCCCCTGAACCTATAAATTAGGATAGGAAAGCCGGGCCATCGTGCCCAGAAAGATTTTGTAAGAAACAAACATGCGGCCCTTCGATGCCTTAATTATTCGTGTAAATATTTGGTGCACGTTCGTTTTTTTACTTCACGTATTCGTTATAGCGTTTTTCCTTAAGCGTTTTCCTCGCCAACCCTGAGCCCGGGCCATCGAGCCTCGGGGGACCTTTTCGGGCGTCGTAGCTTTAGGGGCGTAGACTCGGTCATCGTCCTAGGGATTTCGGTAAGGCAAGAGCTTTAGGAAAAGAGTTCACTCGCTATCACCTGGTCCTTCTCTCCTTACAGACGCTACTCTTATAAGTCCTTTTTCTGAGTGCAAGTTGCCTTTAGGCGAAGAGTGGCGAGTGGAGGTGCCATATCCCGGAGGCGTAGGCGGTCTCGCGGCTCGGCCGGCTCTGCCCTCTGGGACCCCTTTTGCTCGTCTAAGGTTTATAAGTTTTGCGTTTGGTTTGGATGAGAAGCGAACACGGGAGATAAAAAATTTCAACGATTTTTAAAATTTTTGAGTTTTCGAATTCGGTTCGTCTCGGAGGAGTCCGAGGGTTTCCCCCATCCTAGCCCCCGAGGGAGGGTCGGCCCTATTGGAGATAGGGCCGAGCCTCACTTTTGATTGCACGGTTCACCCGTTCCCGAGGGTGTGCTCGGGTGAAGAAATCTTAAAATCATTCGAGAAAAAGAAATCGGTTCTTTTATTGATTTCAAGATTCATAGAATGTACAATGCTCGGAAGCTTAGGGATAGAAGTGACGTAGCTGTTCGATATTCCAAGCTTTGTTGTAGACTTCGTCGATATTCCAAGCTTTGTTGTAGACTTTGTCCATTTCGTTCGCCAGCTTGTACGTTCCAGGGCGCAGCACCTCGATGATGATGAATGGCCCTTCCCATGGTGGCGTCAGCTTGTGACGTCCTCGGTTGTCCTGCCTGAGCCGTAGCACCAGGTCGCCTACGCTGAAGGCTCGGCCTCGAATGCGCTGAGCGTGGTACCTTCGCAGGGTCTGTTGATACTTGGCCGAGTGCAGCAAGGCCATGTCTCGGGCCTCATCGACTTGGTCCAGCGCGTCCTCCCGAGAGACCTGGTTGCCTTGCACGTCGTAGGCTCGGACCCTCGGGGCGCCGTATTCCAAGTCGGTGGGGAGCACAGCCTCGGCGCCGTAGACTTGGAAGAAGGGCGTGAAGCCCGTGGCTCGGCTCGGTGTGGTCCTTAGGCTCCGTATCACTGGGGGAGCGCGGTCAGCCACCTCTTGCCGAACTTGTTCAACTTGTTGAAAATTCTCGGCTTGAGGCATTGGAGAATCATGCCGTTGGCACGCTCTACTTGGCTGTTCGTCCTCGGGTGAGCTACTGCCGCTCAATCCACTTGTATGTGGTGGTCGTCGCAGAATACCAGGAATTTATTCCCGGTGATGATGGAGTTCGCGACGCCGAACCGATGAACGATGTCGGTGAAGAACAACGCTGCTTGGGTCGAACTAATCTGGGCGATCGGCCGAGCCTCGATCCACTTCGAGAACTTGTCGATGGCGACAAGAAGGTGGGTGAAGCCCCCGTGGGCCTTCTGGAGGGGCCCGACAAGGTCCAGCCCCCACACGGCGAAAGGCCACGTGATAGGGATCGTCAGGAGAGGTTGGGTTGGGAGGTGAGTTTGCCGAGCGTAGTACTGGCACCCTTCACAGGAGCGTACTACCTCGGCAGCGTCGGCCATGGCAGTTGGCCAATAGAAGCCTTGTCGAAAGGCGTTGCCGACGAGCATCCTCGACGCGGCGTGGTGACCACAGGCCCCGGTGTGTATCACCTCAACCAGGCGCTTGCCTTGGCTGAATGGGATGCAGCGCTGAAGGACCCCGGAAGGGTTACGCCGGTAGAGTTCGCCGTCGATCATCGTGATGGACTTGGCTCTTCGTGCCAGCCGCCGAGCCTTGGCCTTGTCCGGGGCAAAATCCCTCGGACGAGCCAACTGACCAGCGGCTCACACCAATCTGGCTCGTCGTCATCCAGTTCGACTTCGATCTCCATCGCCTTGGCTTCGTCGTCGGTTTCAGCTACGGTCTCGGGTGGCTCCCCTTTGCCAGAGGGGTCGGTAGCCTGAAAGACCCTAGTATGGTTTTGGTAATTGACGAAACCTAGTTACTAATCTAAGTGCTAAGTATGTGTAGCCAAGAGTAGATTAGTGATAAGGAGGAAGATGACATGAGCTAAAGTGAAGATCAAGATGAAATGATCAAGGAGAAAGAAAAGGACTTAAAGAAGGAAAGCTAGAGGCTAAGGTATATCCAAATAGGGATTTTCTTTTAGTGATCAAGACTCCAAGTGGGAGTGATCACATAGATAGCCGACTATCAAGGGGAGAACTAAGCTATTGGATTGCTTTCAAGTGCTCTAGGTTGCATCTCATGTGCATTGATCTAACCAACCTAGAGAATCTCTCTGAAAACTCTTGAAAAATATTTGCAAAATGCTAACACACCGTGCACAAGTGTTGGAGACCTTAAGTGTTGGCACATAGAAGTAAGGGGTGAGAAATAGACTTGAAATTAGCTGAAAAAGGAGCGTCGGACTGTGTGGAAGGGCAGCGTCGGACCATTGAGTAGAGTCCGACGCCTAACCCTAGTTCTGGCAAATAGCGAGAGTCGGACGCTCGGTGTACGAGCGTCGGACCTTTTCCCACCTCAGTCCGACGGTGGCGAGCGGTGTCGGCGTGACGCGTGGCGTTCGGGAGAGCGTCGGACGCTAGAGCTTCGTCCGACGGCGAGCGTCGGACTGGAGTCTGACGGTTTTGAGCGAGTTGAAATCACTCTGGAAGTGTCTCACGCTGAGGTTCTTTAGTCCGATGCACTGACTCGCGATCGTCCGACGGTACGTACACAGTGAACTGAGAGAGCGTCAGACGCAAGTGTTTAGTCCGATGCCCTCAGTCCGACGGTTTGAAAAAGCGTGCGATGAGGTATCCGTTGCGATCGGACGAACGTCGTTGAATTCAGCTGACACGTGGCAAGATCGTGAGTGTCGGACGCTATCGGTTAGTCCGACGGTCTCGTCCGACGGTGTAAAAACGTGGTTAACGGCTGTTTTGAGTGGGGTAACAGCTAGATTTGCACTTGGGGGTATTTATACTCCCTCCCTGGTCACTTGGTGACACTCTTGCACACTTGGATCTTTGTCATACACATTGTTGCATTCGAGCCTCCCACTCTCTCACTAGTTCATCATCTTGATCATCCTTAGTGAGATTGAGTGAACCTCAAGTGCATCTTTGCTTGTGATTTGCATTCTAGAGCACTTGAGAGCAAGCCTTGGTTTAGTTCTTATTCTCTTGGGACATTGCCGTGTCCCTAGACGGCTTGGAGGAGAAGAAGGTGTGGAGAAGCTTGGTGATTGTGCTTGCTCACACCGGTGATTGTGAGGGGTCTTGTGCCTACCCCGAGCGGAGGGCTCAAAGGTAACTCTAATGAATTGCTTGTGTTATTGAGTTACTTCCTCCGTGGTAGGTTCTTGTGGCGCCTAGTGTAGGCTCGGTGTGTGATACCGATTAGCCACCTAACCACCGGTTGAAGTCGACACAACGAGGACGTAGCGTGCCGGCAAGCACGTGAACCTCGGGGATAAATCTTTGTGCTCATATTGCTTTCCTCACCTTCGAGTGAGTGACTTGATCTTTATCCCGGTGATTGACTTCATCTCAAGGCAAAGGTATAATCGACAATCATCCCCTTCTTATCCTTGTGCAAAGTAGCACGTTCTCTTGTCTTGAGTAGTTGTGTAGTCGTTTAGCTTTTGCTAGCTTGCTTGTGTGGCTTAGAACTAAGGATTAACTAGAATTGTGTAGGTGGCTTGCCTAGGTTAGTAGTTGCTCTAACATTGCACTTTTCGCCATATTTGTTACTAACCTCTTGGCCTAAGTACTTTGTAGAAATTTTATTAGGCTATTCACCCCCCTCTAGCCATACTAGGACCTTTCACTCCGCCGGTGCGTCCTCCTCCTCGCCCGAGTGGACGTCCTGCAACACAGCTTCCTCCGGGTGCACTAGGTGATAGCACTCCCGGGAGGGGTCGATGATGCTGCCGTCAGAGGAGCAGACGCTGAGGGTGTTATCCCTTGCGTCGTCGGAGGAGAGGAAGGCTTGGTGTAAGTGCATCTAGCCCTTTAGTGGGTTTTGGTGAATTGAATGACAAGACAATTAAAGGTCTAACAAGTTTGCTAAGTGTGTCAAAGGTTTAACAAGAAAGCAAACTTGGTGGTACTCCACATAATGTTCAATGAAGGCCAATATTGTGTATTGTTGTGTTGGAAGATCATTGATACACTCTAGTTCAAGTGAAAGACAACAATGCAAATGGAATTGATGAGATGGCTTATATGGTGGGATATCATAGCATTATGAGAAAGTAAGCATATTTAGCAAATAGCAAAAGAGACATGAGTTGATAGTCTTGGATTGGTCTCAATCATGACTTGTTTTTCATGAATAAGAAGAGTTGATAATGGATTAGTAGTGATCAAGCTAGAAGTATGAAGATAGATATTGAAGTGAGTGTTTGGAGTGTCAAGCCAAAATGAAGAGGATATAAGGAATCGTGAATTAGCCTTGACCATATTGATGTTGATTTATATATGTCACTCTATGTGAAGCTTGATTGATCTCAACATTCAAATCTAGAAGATATTCAAGTAAGAATCACAATATTGAAGAAATGGTTTTCAATGGATGCTTAATATGGTGTGACTTGAGTATGGCTTGATGGGGTGAAGATAGCAAGGAAAGGGTCTCGAGGTACTAAGCGGAGGTGAAGGGTAAGCAAAGGCTCGGACCGAGATACCATGGCTAAAGTGAAGAAGAGAGTACTTGCATTTAGTCGAGGAACTAATCAAGCTATGAGGAGTCATATTGTGTTGAGGATCAAATCTTTAGTGAAAGTGATTTGAAGCCGTGAATTGAATTCAGATGTGTTGAATGGTTCAAGTCACATTCTCAAGATGGATTGGCTCGAAGGGATGAGACAAGGATGATTGCAAACCATTATGGAGAGAGATTGAGAAAGAGGACAATACGATTGATGGTGGAATCCCCAAATTGTAAAGTGCAGCAGCAACAAGCTCAAAAGAGTTTAAATTCTTCTATGTTTTGAATCTGAGTTTAGGAAAAGCCGTACTATAAAGGGGGATACAATGCGCAAGCTTAAACATGTGACCAAGTGCTTTAGTCTCCACCAAACATCCTAATTTCCACTGCCAAAACCAGCCACAAAATTCCATATCATTCTGATCTATTTTGGCAGCGCGGCACTGCCGGCCTTAGGCGCGGCACTGTCGGGGTCCGGCACTGCCGGCCGCTGGCCCGGCACTGCCGCGACTTATTCTGACCGTTAGACTCGGGGGTGATTCAAAATCACCTCCTCGTCGCCCCCAACGGCTAGTTCGGCCATTCCCATCCCAAGTGCAAC
The DNA here is from genome assembly GCA_038502445.1 of Eremochloa ophiuroides. Lineage (NCBI taxonomy): Eukaryota > Viridiplantae > Streptophyta > Magnoliopsida > Poales > Poaceae > Eremochloa > Eremochloa ophiuroides. Next base: position 5,638,643 of record JAHLJS010000005.1, read on the forward strand.
CAGAGAAGCTCTCTCTTCCTCTCTCTCTCTCTCACTCCATTGGAGCCCCTCAAGCTTCTCCCCTTGATTTCTCTCCGATTTCTTGAGAGTTTGAGCCTCCAAACAACATTAGAGAGCAGCCTCAACTGTTCTTAATCTCCTAGAGCACTTGGTTTGCGTTCAAACCGGTGGATTGTGTTCATTACTCTTGGAGCAAGGCTCCTAGCCGGCTAGGCGTCGCTCGGGAGCTTCCAACTCGATTGTGGCAGCCCCGGGACGTTTGTTATCACCCTCTACATCTAGTGGAACACCCTCATCTCAAGAGTTTACTCTCTTGACTTGAGAACGAGGTTAAGGTTGAAAGAGACCAAAGCCTTTGTGGCTACCTCAACAACGTGGACATAGGCAAGCCTTAGTGGCAATCTGAACCACGGGATAAATCGGTGTCTCACTTGTGTTCTTGTGATTTGCATTGCTTACTCATATTTGTGGTGATTTTAGGGATTGGTCCCGATCTACTTGTGTGCAAGCTTCCGCTAACATCCAGGTGGTGGAATAGGCTCTACACAGTCTCAGGAAGCTCACAAATTTACCCGATCCATTTTTCGTTGGATAGTTTTTAAATTGTGAGCTTCGGAGGTCTGCCAGGGCAGCAGTGCCACTCTGAGGAGCAGCAGTGCCGGGCTATGTTCTGATATTTGTTTGAGCTAAAATTTTACAGGCCTATTCACCCCCCTCTAGGCCCCTCTTGGTGACATCAAGGTCCTTACACTTGGGGGTCGTAGACGTCGAAGTCCACGTTCGCCCAGAAGTAGTCGTCGTCGTCACTACCAAGGTCCCACCGTGATGGCGAGACACGACCGTAGCGGTCCCATCCCTCCGTGTACTCCGGAGGGGTGGAGCTGCCGCTGGAGTTGAACTTCCCGCCGCTGCGTGCTCTAGGAGAGCTCACAGGAGAGGACGATGGAGAGTCGTCGAGGTCGCCCAGGCCCTCCAGGCGATGGACAGATGCCATCGCTTGGTCGTGCCCGTAGGCACGAACGGCACGGACGTGGGCGTCCACAGTAGTGTGGAGCCCGAAGGGAAATGGAGAGGGCGTCGCCGGCCTTCTCCAGCGAGGTCGAAGGAAAATGGCAGGCGATGCCGTGGCCCCTCCCACATTACTCCGCGGAGTAGTGGGGGAACGTGGCGCCTCCACCGCTCGTGGCGTCGAGCTGGTGGTGAGCGTGGGGGTGGTGTCCCATGCAGGGGCACCGGGATGGCCGCGTCACCCGTGGCGTGGCCCGGGTTGACACGGTTGCGCCTTCCCCGCCTAGCTCGGCGGGAGCGGCGCGTGGCATTCCCTCTGTCCCCTGAAACGGGTGGAGGTGTCGCCAGGATCCTTCCCCAGCCGCCTGCTGGGCTGGGACCAGGACAGAGATGACACGGGGCTCGGTCGGGCGGAGGTTCATCTTCAGGCCGTGGCCAGTGGCCACGAACTCAAGGCTCCCGAACCGGAGCACCGCGCCAGCAGGAAGTGCAGGAACGTTGGCTGCCATCCGCAACCTGGATCAACATGCAAAAGGCCCCTACCTGGCGCGCCAACTGTCGGTGGTTAGATTAGCGAGTGCTACACCGGCTAGGAAACTTAGAGATTGCGGTTGAGATCACGGATGGTGTGCAAGGAGAAACACAGGGTTTATACTGGTTCAGGCAATGAATGCCCTACGTCCAGTGTGAGATCGAGTCGTGTTGCCTTACACCGGGGTGCTTGTAGTAGGGGTTACAAGCTTAGTCGAGAGAGGGAGGGGCTCCCAAGTCTCTTGTGAGTGTGAATGTTCGTGTGTGTGTTCTTGAGTTGGTAGATTGTGTGTCTGGAGGTTCTGGTGGTGAGTGCGAATGTGCCCGCGATCGGTCTCTGCCCTCCCTTTTATAGTTACAAGGGAGGGGCTAGAGTTACATGTGTTGCCCTGTGGTTACAGTGCTCGGCATGGCGGAGTCAGTGGTGACCGGTGGCTATCGTCAGTCACGCCCTCGTCTTGGCGTCTCGGCGGCATGGCATTAGTCATTCGGCTGATCCACCACTGTTCCATTGGTGAGTTCCAAAGGGTCTCACAGTGCTGGACATGGTTGGCTGCATGGCAATACGTCATGCCGTCACGTCCGACCCTGCACAGTGCAACGAGTAGATAGGTTGACCTTTGTGTATAAGCTCCCGAGGCTAGGGAGACCTTGGTGCCGTCAGGGACACGATGGGACGGAGCGGGAGGAGTGTCCTCCCTCGGGTGCTTCTTTTTCCTCGTGAGGTACATTCTAGTGGGTAGGCGAGCCTAGTCGTAAGGCTTGCCTATTCCCCCGGGTTGGCCGGACGACTGTCATTCCCCTTTTCCTGGTGCCACACGTGCGACCGGGGCATGGCAGTCGCCGTCGTAGTTGGCGAATCTCCTCGTCAGCCTAGAGGGCCATACGGTTGACCGTCCCTGTAGCGGCGTGGGAGGAGTAGGACCGTCAGATCGCCTGCCAGAGGAGATGGGGTAGTTGGTATGGCGAACGTGCGCATTTGGGGCGCCGTTATGTCAATGGGCCCACCCGATGGGACCATACCTGTAAAGTGGTCAGGGAAGGTCCCTTGGCCGTCAAGTTTGCCCTGCTGACGGGTGTTAGCCTGTAGCAGGGGGCTCGGGCGAATCCGAAGTCTATCGCCCAAGACCTGCTTTCCCGAGCCCTATCGCGGAGGCTCGGACGAATCGGAGAATTTCTCGCGAGGAGTCCGAGCGCCCGAGGGAGGCGATGTGCTTCCGCATGGCTCTGTCTTAGTCCGTGCGGGAAACTCTTCGCATGTGCCGTTCCTGCGTGGGCCTCGGCTGGCGTCTTCTTGGGTCGAGCTTCATTCGAAAAGTATGATTTTGCGTTGAAGTTGGGTACCCCATAGTTGGGTACCCGACAAGTAGCGTGTTGTAAGCCATGCTAAATTGCTAGTTAAGGCACACCATATCAACTAAATGGTGGTCCAATAAATTCATTATTCTGTGACAAATAAATAATGAAAAAGATAGGCTGAATAAATGGTCACAACGGATTCATGTACTTTTGCATCGGGAAGATGGATGGATGGATGGGCCATGGAGATCGATCGATCGAGAGGGCCGCCGCCGAGAGCATCCGAGAACAACGCATTCGTCATGCTAGCGGTAGCGGGTGGCCGTATTCATCAGCTCGTTGGCTTCTTCCGCGCCGACATGCCTGCAGCTGCAGCTACTCCTTATAGCCCTAGCCATGCGTGTCCTTCATGCAGTCCAGGACAAGCGAGCTGCATTGCATGCCAGCAGCAGCAGACGGGGATAGATAGATCCGCGGCACGAGCTCCGATGACGATGAGAGCTAGCCATATATAGCTCGTGCCTTTTTTTTTCTTTCCTTCTTCCTTCTGAAAATGTAAAGCATTTCAATTGATAAAAAGAAGTATGGAGATGCTGGCAGCGTGCATGCCCACTAAAAGTTTGCTAGTGCAGTTTCTGCACATTATACTGGTGAGAATGACTGGCAGGATCGAGCTAAGAACTAGCTTTTGGAACCAATGTCTGTCTTGCCTGCGTTTAATTTGTGAGCTTATTGGCCATTTTATCTGTTTCTCTTCTGATCTTCATAACTCATCGAGTGTGTCTTACTCTTACTCCCTACTGTACTGTACGTGGTGGTTTCTGTATAGTATACAGCAAGAAATAGTCTAATGGACCAATGCGCACGGTTCAAAATTTTGGCAAAATTTTACCCTAAATTTCATGAATTTCGATAATTTTAGAGGTATGGTCATAAATCATGTTAATATTTTGTTTACATAAAAAAGTAGAAGATCAAACTTCATATTTTTAGGTCCCTAAAAAAGTTGTTTAAATTTCATGAATTTCCGGAGTGGCCCGAAAAAATTCTGATACTAAAATAGAAAACCCTGCCAATGGCATGGATTACTGATTTACTGTGGCACAATGATCCATCCTAAGCTATCTCTTGGGCTAGCATTCCATTATTGTCTGTAAGAAAGTTCACCCCCACATATTTGAAGTCGTAGCAAGCTTGGCTCCAAGCAATTAACAGAGCATGCATGCGAGCTTCCACTATTACAGAGTATATATATTTTCACGGCTGGTTTCGGTGGTGATACTTTTCACTCAGAGCTTCTTTGGATCAATCATTTTCCACCAAAATTGGAGGGGATTGAGGGGGAAATTAGTTTAATTCCCTCTTAATCCCCTTTAATCCTAAAGAGAAAGGTTAAATCCAAACTGGCGGTGATAAACATACACATTGCTTGCTCCGCACCAACTAAACACGTCTATAAATATCTCTAGGCATGCAGCAAGCAGTAGCTGCTCGCTCCACACGGCGAGGTCGATCATTACCCAGCAATGCAAGTGTGGAGTATCTGTAGAAGCAAAGCAGCTCGCAATGCAAATGGGTCTTGCATTGCTTGGCTTTGCATGCCTGCATGCGCCTTGCCCCAGCAGAGCCCAGTTGTTGACACCGGTGTGCGATCTCTGACAGGAAACAGAATGAGTGAGTGACAGATCTAGTAGTGATGATGGACGGTGCTACTGTACATGGAATATCTGCACAGCCCCTTTCGGATGTACCGTTAAAAATTACAGTTCTATGGTACTAGCTAGACAAAGTCTTTGCATGGGTGATACTCGACAAAGTCTTTACTGAGTTTTTAGAGGGCTTTACTGAGTGCCATCAAAACTCAGCAAACCGTCTGATTGCAGTAGTGTATCTTTCTACCATGTCTATAGATCTAAATTTAAATAAATATATAAAAATTAGTATTATTTATAATACAAAATAATTATTAACATCACTATCAAATATATACTTTCCTAGCTAGTATGTCTATTTGGAACTACTCCCTTCACCTGAGACTATAAGAAGTTTTTGTCTTTTCTAAATGCATGCATCGTTTTTACTATATATCTAAATATATATAGTGTATATATATATCTAACTGTATAACAAAACCTTTTTGTATGTAGAAAAATCAAAATGTTTTATAATTTAGAACGAGTAGAGTATAAACTTAACCAAAACTAAGAAACTTTAACTCAATCTAAACTTAACGTTACCTTTTTTTTTTCCTTGGAAATAATGCTCATTGCTCTTTATACGGGCGTACTATATACGCACTTGTGATCTGCACCACTCTATAGTTTCGGGATATTTTTGTCCTACCTGTCTCTCCTGCTAGCAGGATATACAAAAAATGGGTGAAATCATGAAACCATATATTTGTCATATGCATGGTGCTTGATTATAAGGACAGGCCCACTGAACTATTTTTCATGGTATTATTTATGAATTCAGAAAAGCAAAACACTGATATGTATGTTATTGAAAGTTAAGGAGAATAGATTAAGAAAACAATTTCTTGTACAAGAAACTATATTTACGCAGAAACGGAGATAGTAAGAGTTGTGATAGGGAGATAATAGGAGGGAGGATAGATGCTTGGTTGAAAATTTAAATTGGAGAAACTATCTATTAAGAACATGGTTTCTACATGTGTGGTGTTTACATTAATTGGCAAATATGCCAATTGTCTTATAGTTTCATAATTGGAATTGCTCTAATGTTAACAATGAGGATCTACAACCATATATATGAGCACACCTGATTATTGAAGAAGCCAACCTCAGTGTATAAAGCCATTCGGAGCCCCGTTGAAGGGGTTCCACTAGTCCGCCACAAAGCCAGGTGTGATAGGTGTGATCCTGATAATATGACCCGTTGTACCATTAGTAATAATAGATATATCCCTCAAACTTTAGTTCACTGTCAATATCTATGGCATTTACACACACAACTAGCAGCCGACCTCCAATAGTTATCAGAATCCTAAGGGCACCCTGTTTGAATCTCTTCCTCTAAACTTTAAACCTCTGAAAACTTTAGAGCTTATTTTAGCTCACTTTTAAGGTTTAAAGCTCTAAGGTGAGGTGAGCTAAAGTTTAGAGCTAATTTTAAAGGACCGGTTTGGAGTTTTAGCTCTAAAATTTAAAGAAGGGGATCCAAAATAGGTTCTAAATAAATTAACTTAAGGGTAAAAAACTCACAATTAAACCGTCAAGGAGTTTTTCTTAATAGTGTCCTGTTGAAAATAAATAAAGGAAGAAGATGCATGTGTGGCGTTATCCTTGATGGATAGAGAGATGTGGCGTGACCACTGGAGCAACGAAGTGATGAGGTGACACCACTAGCTTAGCTTAGCTATACCGGCCGGCCGCATCGACCTCTAGAGAGAGGAAGTAGCTAGTTTCGTCGGCCAGGCATATCGTCCGTCCAAACAGCATCGGCGATAGCAATAGCAATAGCATGCATATGCCTGTGGACGACGATGTGGCTAGCTAACCAATGCCCTTCTTTTCTTAGTACGCAAGGCGAGGCAGGGCAGGTAACTGCATGCACAGCACAAGCAAAGGCCAGATGGCCGGGATGAGATCCAACATAGCCAGTAGTAGTCACCAACCAAGCCGTACTCTCTCTTCTTTGTCTATGCATGCATGCATATGCCCCCCCTGCTGCAAGTGCAATGTGGGGGTGGCGCTGAAGCTGTGGGATCTGGATCTCGGACATGACAACTCCATGCATGCTATCTGCCGCCCTTTGTTTGAGCAAGCACTAAGCATGTAGCAGCACTACCAGCATGCATGCTCGCTCTCCATCAGCATGCATATGGTCCTCCCTACTACTATACTTGCAAATGATATGTGCTATCCTGTTCGCTTCAGCTTATGAGTCAAAATCAGCCATACTTTTCAATCATATAACAATGTTTTTTCCACACAACAAATCAGTCACAGCCACAATAAGTCTTACCGAACAGAGAGGCTAAGGACGTGTTTGATTTCCTTGTCGTCAGATATTGTGTCACCTTGCCCAGCTAGAAGTTGTAAGCGAGGCGGATGTTTGGTTTCCAGGAAAGAGCGCGTAGGAACCTGTGTTTTCTAGATCTCTTTTGCAGAAGGGGCAAGCAAATTGCGCTCTCTCCTGCGCCGGTGAGGTTATGTGCTCACCTTGCCCGGCGAGGCCAGGCTAGCAAGGCTACCATGCATGTGTTGCTCTTGCTCATGTGTCAGCCAAAGCCACCATCAATCAAAGCAACCCTAGATGGTCAAATGTGAGCGGTTTTGGATGATCTAAGAATCTAAGATTAATTAGTTCAATTGTCAAAAATATTCTCCCTTACATATAGTATAAACGACACTGTTAGAAAACTACCCTACACATCTGCTATATATATGAACAGTCTATGTATGATGCTCTGCAAAATGTATGGTTCTCAAACGGTGCATTAGAGGCTTTGCAAGAACGAGGGAGAACCAAAAAAAAAAATTGAACACATTCCTGAAGATATCGACTATTTTCTTTTATTCGAGTTTCAAACAAGAGGGGTCAAAAAGGAGGTCATGAGTGAGAATGTGTGCCGAGAGCTACTTTTGATCCAGACCCCCCCACATCTCTTAGCTTGTCACCACACCAACTTGGCTGCTAGCTGCTTCATAGCCATGGAGAATGCGTACATCATGCATGCATGCATATGCAAAGCATCTGCCTATGGGGTGGGGTCATGCATGCATGGTTTTGGTTTGTGGGGGTACCCAACCAACCACATGGTAAAAGTGGAATCTCCTCCCAAAGATTCAAGAGGGGGTGAGAAAGAAAGAAAGAAAGGCGTTTGGGCACTATCGTCGTTTATCGATCCATATCGGCGTGTTTGGTAATGCACACTGCAAGTCTGTCTACAAGTTAGTGGGCAAGCAAGCTGCTGCGGCTCATGCACACTTGACTTTGGTGGTGTGCATGCACACATTCCATCCATGCATGCTTCTCTTTCTTCAATCCTGGGTGCTGGTTTTGCACCAAACACATACCAGACCACCGTACAACCAAAGCGGTTTTCTCTCACCCTCACCTTCGTTCAGCACATCGACCTCCAAAACACAACACTATGCATGTTCTGTTTCCTTCTGTTATAAATAAGAGGTTTGCAGCACATAAAAAAATACTACTATATTGACCATACTTCGATATGAATTAATTTTATATCTGCCTATATACTCTCCCCGACCGTTGTTTTTTACTTTTTGATTTTTATTTGACTATTCGTCTTATTCAAAAGTTTTACATAAATATTATTTATTTTATAATGGCTTATTTTATTGCTAGACATACTTTAGTAACAATTTATTTATATTTTTATTTGAATAAAAAATTGAATAAAACAAATCATCAAACAAAAAGTTTAAAAGTCAACAATAACATTTTTTTTAGACGGAGGAAGTATATTTGTGTCCTTCCACTCCCTCCTGAAAAAAAAAAATTCCGTGCGGCACATTTGGATGGATGCCACATGTCGATGGCCAGGCCTGGTGTGGCTCCTCCGACAGCTCAGACATGGTGTGGCTCCTCAGAATACTTCAAAGATAGGCAACTGGGGAAAAAAAAAACCACCCTCCACCTCCAGACTGTGATGGATTTCAGTTCATTTTAGATATCCAACCTCAACACATAAAAAGTACTTCATACAGCCCAAAAACATCAATTGGAGAAGCTGCAAACCATTATTCTAGATTAATTTGTATGCAAAACACTAAGCATGTCCATGTCGTATGTAAAGTACTTTGCACATCTTGAGTACGATTAAAGTTGTTTCATCACAAAAAGAGCCAAACAAAAAAAAAGAAAAGAAAAGAAAAGGGACATAACTCCGTTACGAGGATAAAGTTTTGGATGTATATATTGAACATCAGAGCAGGATTGACACGACAGCCTAACTAGTTCCAACCTGCTCTGTTCCATCTTCCAAGGGTACCTTCGATGATATATACATATCCAATCCATCAATGATCCAAGACACTATTTCAAAGTGCAAGCATTTCTGTAAAGGAAATAAAGGGGTGCAGAGCAAATAAAATAAACCTTCAAAATTGCTAGGGTATATGCCAAACTGTCGTGCATCTGAAGCCTGCTGGTTCCTGATTCTTTCATCTGGGGACACGAACGAGCCGCTTCTTCACGGCATATCTGAACCTGCATAGCCTTTTCAATTTGTATCTTCAAGTACACACATGACATTGTGTGTGTGCACCATTCATATAGCATACTAGAGGAGAGCCCCCACGCTTCGCGTGAGAGGGAAAAAAAACAGGTGGTGAAAAGTTTTCTTTAACGGGTTCGTCACTGTTTCTTAACGGGTGGTACTGTTTCTTAGCGGATATGTTACTGTTAATTATAGGATTTACTGTTCCTTAGCGGGTGTACCACTGTTTACTAAGAGGTATTACTGTTCGCTGGCGGGTGTTACTGTTAACCCGATCCGGCAGTGTATCAAATGGGTTTTACTGTTCACAGGGATCCGGTACTGTACCTACTGTAACTATGCGGTACTGTTCATAGGAGTCACCAGGATCATCAAAAACCCTGAATTTGTTTGGACCACTGATCTTATATCTAGACTGCAAGTGTGAGTGTTCCTTTCCTAGCTGTCTCCAGGGCGAGTGCACAATTTTCTTAAACATTGCTATGTGAGGTTTCTGTCAGAATCATACAAGGTACCAGCAGGGTATGAAAAGAAACAGCGAAAAAAGGTGGTGGGGAAATGCAATGTTGTTTTCTTCCTCTTTAAGTTTGCACTATTCAGACACATATGCACGTTTTAAGGTAATGTTAGTGTCCAACCCCATTGGTGACAGGAACTGTATACCAGGCAGGCAGCCATGATGAAATATACATGCACCTCATTTGCAGCCACATATTGTCTTCCAGTTGCATGCAATGATATCAACAAATCATCCTTCCTCCGACTAGTTCACCACTCCCGGAAATAGAACTGATCAGAAGATCTTTTTCCTGGTAGGTGATGCACAGGGGCCTTGTGGGGCAATGCTACCTTGTTTCAATGTGACCAAGCTCCTGTGACCACATGGACAGCACTATGATAAGGCTAAGGCCATTAAGCCAAGTGGGTCTGCCAGGAATGGTGGCCTGTGGTCACACCAAAGGGGGTCTCAAATAGGGCTAGTGGTCTCATGATCTTTTTGCAGTCCCTTGGATGTATGATTGCTTGTTTCAAACTAGAAACAGTAATGTATGTAGCACCTTCACACGATGCAAATAATTTTGAGCAACTAATGAAAGGACTTGTTAAGAGCAGCTGATTTTAAAGGGCAATCTTTATCTGTTTCGCTACAATTTAAAATCCACTTGTCCTTTAGCCTATCTGAAGGCTTCATATTGGCCATGATATGCACAAAAATACAATAAGGAGATCTCCATGGCTCCACCAATTGCTTAAGATTGATCACCCTAGTCTCTACAATTCAAAGCGATGGGAGCTAACAAGTAAGAGCAGATTTCCCAGAACAAAAGAATTGATTTCATCTCATTTCAGTATTTCACTGTATCAGAAGTGTTAAAACTAAATAGATCTCTTACCCCTCATTAGTAGCCTTTTGTTTCGACCTAGCTGTTTTTTTGGAATTTAACCTAACTTTAGCAGAAGGCTTGAATTCTTTACTGGTACGACAAGCATCTGTTATGTAGCGCACATGGTCATCTTTCTTTGGTATCGTTTTCAGCAACTTCTTAGCTGCCTTAAGCCCCCCGGATGAAAGCAAAGCTTGATACATCCTGAAGAGGCATATAAATGTAATGAATAACACATAAAGCGAAATCTTACATGGCTCCATGATAAAATCAATCCATAAATGTACAATTATGAAGAAAATGCTTTAATAATTATTGGCTTATGTAAAAGAATTACCTCAACGAAGTCAGCACATTGTGTGGAAGACCAGCAGATTCATATTCTGACCAGATCTGTTGGGCACGTTGCAAATTCTTTGCTTTTACACATGTGCTGAGAAGAAAATCAAGGCTTGTCCGAGAAACATTAAGTCCAAGCTCTTTGACAGCATCAAGAAACACCATTCCAAGATCCAAATTTGTGGTCTCCATGTCCCATATTTGGCAAAAAACCTTAAAAAACCATTCAATCAAGTAAGGAAAGGTACAATTATAAGCTGAAAGGGAAATATGTTTTGCAATGTTTAATACACCCTTTAGGAATAATTCAGAGGGATCTGCAATGCCAACAAACACACTATCACAATTAGATTGTTCACTAAAACATAAAAATGAGTATCACTCATAGCGTCAACAAATTCAAATGGAATCACTTCTCCAAACTAACAGGACAATAAACAAGAGATATCATATCAAACAGTTATGAAATGCTCACCAAACAAAAAAAAAAGGTAAAACTGCAGCATATTGAACAAACATATACCGAATAGAATGGGGAACAGAGAAGGGAGTGTACTTTCAACACAATGAAAAAAAATGATGAGCAATTCGAGAAGTACAGAACATAGTTCAATACTGATCGAACAAAATGAGATCTTCTGTTGATCTCGATATCTATTGTGTGAATTAGGCAAAACAAGATACAGATCAATGCAAAGAAGTGAATTATTGCGTATGCAAATTTGTTTAAGCATATCCTCAATCATTATATACTACGCAATAACTGCAACAAACTAATAGTACAAATTGCACACTTCCACAGGATCAGGTGTATGTGTTTAGATAATGTACGCATGTGACTTTGATCAAACTGCAGAAATAGGAAGGCAGATCAATCTCAAAACAGAATACCTGATCAACAATCATATATGTACTCATTTCATCTTTCTCCTTGAGCTGCTTGAGTAGATCAATTGCAACACTGGCCAAAAAAAAAAGAGGAAAAAAAGACAGCAAATAAACACATCGTGGTAAGTTTGAGGGTTTGACTAAATAGTGTAGAAAGGCAACTGCATAAACATTGATAATCATACTCAGGATAGTTGTGCTGAACACAGTATAAAAGTACTCTGCCACATCCTTCAAACCAGCTGTTTGAGTCATTCAGCCCATCCAGAAGTTGATGCATTCTATCCAGTTCACCTTCTGTTCGAATATGCTCCTGAAGAAGAAAATACAATTCTATAAGAAATGGAGACAGCAAATAATTCTAAACTATTATGCATATTTTCTCATTCCAACGGGAAAGATGGTTTGCGGATTTACTCACAATCAAGGTAATGGCAGCCCTTGGCTCCAGGGAGCCTCCGGATTGCATTATCTCATCATGCAAGCTAAGTGCATCCAACACTTGCCCATTTGATGCCAGCGCTCCTACAAGTGCGCTCTTTATGTCACTGAGGAACTTCCGTGGTATTTCCTTATCCAGTACAACCTAAGGAGGCAACAGTTTAACATAGCCAATGTAACAAAGAATAGCATAGCCCTCATTCCATGATACTGAGGGAATGTGAGAGAACTGAAGCACGAAAGCAGATGAATTTCAAGAACATTCTTGTCAGTAAACACCATTTACCTGCTTGGCCATATCGAAATTCCCAAGTCTTGCATATGCAACAATGAGTGCCACATATATATGTCTGGTCATTGGAATTAAATCTTGCTGTAATTGGTCACGGTACTGTAAAACATTCAATATTGAGCAGTTATCACATTAGAAAACAATGAATAGAAAGGAATTTACAAAACGAGTTTGGCACAATTATTTCCAGTCAAACAACAATGGGGTTGCAGTTACAAACATCTCGTCTCACCCACATGAGAACCCGCCACCGCCCAAATTCCCCTCTGCCACTGAGAAAGGGCCTGTAGCCTAGTGGCTACAAAACCCTAAACCCTAACCTCTGCCGCTGTTGACGGGAACATCACCTACCACTAGGCGCCTCACTGCAGGGTATACACACGCGGCAGAACAGTAGTGCCGGTAGTGGCTGCAGTGAGGCCACGGTAGCCAGTGAATGCTGCAACGTGAGGGGGGGGAGGGCAGTTGTGTAGCCTCGGCACTAGGAGGGTGGGTGTGCTTCGGGTGAGAGCCTTGCCCAGCGCTTTGTCGATACCAACAACAGCTGTGCCTTCGGGCTGATGAAGGCGTCATTCAGGGGACTCCTTTTCCTCAGACTTAGGTGAAAACCCTGTTCACTTTGTGGAAGAGTGACGATGGAGTGCTTGGTGTCGTTCCCTCCTTGGAAACGTCACTCTTGGAGATCAGCCTTGGCTTGCGCCTACAACTCTTTGGGTTAGATGAGGCCTCTACATTGGTGCTGCTGCCTCTCACTTCACGATGACCATTTGGTGCTCATGGATTAGGTGCATCGTATGAAGTCCGAGCTGCTGCGTCATTGAAATGTGATGTGGCTCACCAGAAACAAGCAGTTGCCACATGAGGGGTGGGGGTGACCTAATGTGATGTGGCTCACCAGCAACAGGCAGTTGCTACAAGAGGGGTGGGGATGATCTACGACGGGGCTGTTCCCTGTTGGAAGTCAGAGCTCCTCTTTGCTTTGCGTCAAGCTCAGCAACGATGACCATTGGCGGACTCCGTTGGTGTGATTTCTGTCAACCTCCTTGCTCTTGGCAGGCTGCTGACTTTCCTGGGTTGAGGTGCAATGGCGTCAGAGCTGCTTCATTGAGGGCGTAACGAAACCCAGCAACGATGACGTGTAGTAGTCTCTTTCCAGGTATGTTGGTGGTGCCAGTTGTGTGCAGGTGGCAGTATCCTGATGGCTTTGGCTAAGGTCCGTCATGGGAAGTCAAAGCTATTCTGTCGCTTAAGCGTCAAAAGTTGACAACAATGGCACAAGGTGGGCTCTGTTTGTGTGTCTATTGTTAAGTGCTAGCAGCCCAGCTGTTGTGTTGGTGTGCAAGCGTGTCATGTCTTTGTACTGAACTAAGTTCTGTTCTTCTTAATTGAGCGGCAGGGCTAAAAAATAAAAAAAATAAAAAATAAAAATAAAAAAACTGCACTAGGAAACTATAGGTAATATTGTAGTAATAGTGCAAGATGTGTTGCGCTGCAGGGAGACTTATCCAAGATCAACCAAACTTCACCAATCAAAATAAATTCTGATTAACTGGGGATATGCTTAGGTGATATTAGCAGATGGAATTGATCTAGTAGTACTTAGCTCAGATTTAGTCCTTTTCGCTAAGACAGTCCTCCAAAACCAAGACATGTGCTTTTCAACGAACCCCATATAAACAGACACGGTGGCAATAACAAATGGTCTGGTATGTGGCAAACCTTAGAAATGTTCTCTTCAAACTCACAATTCGCTATCAAATAACTGAATGTCTCAGAATCTGGTTTTACTCCAGCAATCTGCATTTGAGACAGTACCATTTGTGCTCCATTGTAGTTTTTCTGCATAAATACAAGTTCAAGGTTATAGAGAAGATCCAAAAGAGGTTAAAAAGAGAGAGAAGTCATTTCAGAATATCATTCTTAAAGTATTTGCAACTTGATGAACTTTTTATATGGATCCATAAAATACTGTGCATGACTACTGGAATCGTTATACACTTGTGTTTGGGTTACAGATTTGAGAAATACAGATCAAAAAAAGCAACATGTGTCATTTCATAGGTGTATAATAGTATAATCTATATGCATTGTAATGACCAAGCATGGATAACATGGATATCAGCAGAACTGAATAAATATGCAGGCAATGGACAATTACAGGGCTACTGTACCTTCAAGACTATGAACGAAGACACTATTGTTTGCAACGCCAGGATATACAAATGGAAGAAATGGGAACCCAAGAATTTACCTCTCTATAATATCCTAGCATTATAGCATTGTACAGGCTTACGGTTGATATCTCCCCAGATTCTTCAGCATCTGCGAGTATATTGTAAGCACCTTCAAACTGGAAACAGGGATCAATAAACAACAGCTTCACATGAGGCCAAAAAATAACAGGCGTCCAGTATCATGACTTACATCCTTCAATTTTGCAAATAAACTTATCATGCTTCTGAATGTTTCGCTTTTTAATTTCAAATTGTGGTGGCGGATCAAATCATATATGGGGCGGGCCTGCAAAATAGGAGCAAATCTTGATTATAGCTCATGATAATATGTGTCATTTGATCACACAAAAGAATGTTTCGTGAAAAATGTAATTGCTACATGCCAGATTTCCAATAGTTGTTCATCCTGAACTCTTTCGACAGGGCACTTTTCATACCCTTGTAAATGTATAATTGTATATAGCTAGGACGTTGGGCCTTGGAATACAAATCGGGTTTTCCCTAGCATGTACATCTTTCAGTTTGCTATAAACTTGTGACAAGTGGCATAGTGTTACCAACAACCAAATTTCTGCTTAAACAGCATGAAAAAATGTAACAGTACTTATGTTTTGACTTGGATAGGCTGAATTCACACTAGAAATACTTGTGGTCAAAAGGTGCTTATGCTTGTTGTGTCTTCTTTAAATATTCTGAAACACCTTCACAAATGCTTAGTGTATACAATCATTTACAACGGAATAGTGCACCTCGAAATGACAGGTTTTTCTGACCTAAAGCTCCAAAACATATCCTGATAAGTGGTGTGACAAGTAACAGAAACCTGCTCGGTATACATCCAAGCTTATGCCCTTACCATGTGAAGTTCACATCTTTGTTCACAAGCATGTATGATTGGGTGAAATGATTCAATTGGCACACTGGAACTGGATCTACACATGCGGTCAGCAACATCAAGAGCTAACCCGATCTGAAAAGAGGAAAAAAAAAATTAGTTGCAATATCGCTTTGGGAAGTATCGATGAATTCATGCACTCAGCACCAAAGCTAAAGCTTTTATTTCCATAATTTAGCATACCCACGTGTATCTATACGATATCGGTTTGAAGTGGGATAAATAAATTTAAGTTCTAATATACAATGTTCAGTGACAAACTGATGCAAAACTGGTGCTTCAATTGCAAGAAAATGTTTTTGAGAGTCAACAGAAGGAAAAATTAAACTTGAAGGATATTTGAAGTTGGTAGTTGATACCAAGAATGCACTTAAACTAAACGGATGTCACACAGCACTACAACAGTATTGCCGTATGCCAACTTTGTGCTTTTTTTTCTCAGCTCACCCGATATCAAGAACCAGATCATTCAAGGCTCCAAGCAACCAAACAAAAATCATCCATATTCAAATAAGCAAGAAACATTGTCTTCAGTGTGGTGGTGGCAGCTCTAACGCCCGATTCAAATAAATTTACAAAATAAAACATAGGGCAAATGGACAAATGAAATAATAGGTGAAACATGTATTAACCATGCAACATATTTTGAAACATAAAGTTGTTTCAGTAATACACAAGCCAGCAGAAGGAAAAAATGCAATGGTAATATAAGCATTTATGAAAAATAACTAACAAAGAAGCAGCTAATTCAAAAAAAAAAAAAAACATAGAACGATGCTTGTATGCCTGGGGACAAATGGCAGGAGTAGTTTAGTAACTGCCACTATTTGATAAAGATTGATAAGGTTACAGTATATCATATCATTCATTCAACTCAGATGATAAGAAAGCTGTAAATGCCTGAGCATTACCTTTGATGAATTGCAACAGATAGAGATGATCTTGTCGTAAGCAGCAATAGAGGGTGCTACCTCAAACTTCTCATGCCATTTATGAAATGCCACAATCATGTCTTCAACCTTAAAGAAGAAACGTTACTAAAAGGGGGTCTAGAAACAAAGGTTAGATACAAGGGTTTTTCTTAACTTGAAATCCTCCTACATTGTCTTCAAACATGGATAAATTCTTCTTTGCATTGAGGAAAATAGGAAACAGTGGAAGCAAATATTTTTGGCAAGGAAGTCCTGATGTAATATCCATGAAAAGAAAACAATTAATAACGTAGTACTCCCTCCGTCTCTAACTAAATCAGTTCCTATAGTTGTCTTAAGTCTAAATAAATCAATTCCTAGAGTTGTCTTAAGTCAAACTTTTTTTTTATGTTCGACAAATTTATAGGAAAAAAAAATTATAAATACTTGTGACATTAAATATGCACATTATGAAAATCTAGTTTATGGTGTATATAATATACTAATTTGGTCTCAAATGTTTGCACTCTTTTCTCTAAATTCGGTCAAATTTAGAAAAGCTTGACTTAAGGCAATTCTACAGATTGATTTATTCAGGGACGGAGGAAGTATAGTGAAAAAATTATTACGTGTATTGCTTCACAAAGATAAAAAATAAGGATACCTCAAATGTATGGTCAGTTGGCAAGATAGCAATATAAGGTCTGCTAGCCATCCATGGACCATGATGACAAATGCCATCCTTCTAAACAAAAATGGTTTGATTAATCTTTTCAACATTTTCAACTAATCTCAGTATTTAGATGCAATGTACTCCGCAGATAAGAGATTTAAATTTGAAAGTTTAGCATGTTTCTTTTTCTGTATAACGAGAATGTATAATCAAAACCATTTTTACATTGTAAAGTTATTGCTAAAATATGATGATACAGCAAATTATTAGTTCATTCCGATGCAACGAATTGCATTTAAAGATCCTTCTATTAGAAGCAATGAATATTACCAGTAGTCATCATAAAAGATTCCTCACCATTATGTTCAGTATATTTGTGGTATAGTCGAAAATCAAAGATGAAATGTTGTGATCAGCACATCCTAAAACAACAAAATCCATAAATTAGTAGATAGAAGATTCTGAAACACGAAACCAGAACAATCTTTAGGTAAACCACAAAAGGGGTGAAGGAAAAGAAAAGCAGCAGTATTTACTGGTAAAGAAATACAACTTCATGGAAAGATTTTCTGCTAATAAAATATTACTGGTGTCGGTCTTATTGAGATACAAAGAAATACGAACTAAATATGGAGAACTTGCACACAATTTATTACCTTTTGACCTCATCCCCTGAAGAAGTTTCTCCGCATAGTTCTCTAGTTCTAGCCTACCCAGTGATTTGAATATATTAGATATATACTTCGAGCCTGAAACTTTAGATAGATCAAGCAAATCCAACAAGGCAACCAGATCTTCCTTTCTGCCGCTTTCAGCAAAGGCCAGCATGTAACTCTCTGCAAAACAGACGCATTCGATAGGGCACTATTATGGGAACCATCTGTCAGTATGCAAGCATGATCAAATTATACAATGTGAAACAAAACTTCCAAATTACAATGAACGAAAAAAAGAAAAGAAGAATCTGGCAATGATTTTTGGTTGTTACCTGCTAGGTCATAGTGAGCTTCCTCATTGTAGTCTTCAACAGAGTGGCAAAGTTCTTGAATTTTTTCTTCATCTTGAACTCTAATACAAAGCAACATCTCATAATAAGCTATTCTAGAGAAGGACTTAGGACTCGCCTCCTTAAAGAATGCACTGAACATCTCAAATTCCTCAAACATCCCCACATCGATAAGATACAAGAGGAATGGGCCATAAATATCTTTCTCGATCGTGAGCCCCCTATCTTTCATGGTCTCAAAAAGGCGGAACCCCCTATAAATATACTCCACAGCAGAATCAATATCCCTGCAATCCTTTGCCATGTCCAGGCAAAGCTTAATCATCGAATTGAACTCCTTGGCCCCTGTTTCCCGCCCCAGCTTCCCAAAAAACTCTATGGTCGACTCCGTGCCAAGCTTATTAGCACACATGCGCATCAGCTTTGTGTAGCGTCGGCTCTCAACATTCTTGAATATGTAATGTTTCTTCTTCTCCCTCGCCACCTCCCTCCTCCAATGCATCAGCGGGTCCCTCAACGGTTGGGTCTGGAACCACTCAAAGTCCAATATCTTATTGCTCGTGGCAGTCTCCTCGTCATCTTCAGAGTCCTCTGCTAGCATTTCCGGAGAGGTCGCACATTCCTCCTCGTCAGGTGCTGAGCATTGAACGAATAATATCAATTACAGCCCCAGTTACAGGTCAAATTGTTTCAGGATCATATTGAAGTACAATGGTACCATCAAGGACGGACATGAGCGCCTTGGTGAGAGCATCAGGGGGGTCATCCTCATCTGCGCAGAAGGGAGAAGGGCGAGAGTGAAGCTAGAAGCTAGTGTGCGTGAGAAGAGAGGTAGGGAGAGGACGGAGGTGGTAGCTCCCGCACTGCTTATTACCTAGGGC
Source organism: Eremochloa ophiuroides (assembly GCA_038502445.1). Classification (NCBI taxonomy): domain Eukaryota; kingdom Viridiplantae; phylum Streptophyta; class Magnoliopsida; order Poales; family Poaceae; genus Eremochloa; species Eremochloa ophiuroides. Next base: position 5,657,637 of record JAHLJS010000005.1, read on the forward strand.
GTGGGCGTGAGCTAGTGGGAGGGACGACGGCAAGTTGGTCTTCTTCGAGGCCGCGGCCTGCTTGAGCCGCAGGAGGGAGGCCTGCGTGACGGCGGTCTCTGGGCCAGCGGCGGCGCGGCGCTTGTAGGAGCGACTCTTCAGGGTGGATAGCTTCGGCGCAGCGACCGGGGTGCCGCCCTTGGATGCCGAAGGGGCGGGGGCGGCGGGGGTGGGGGCGGGGGCGGCGGGGGTCGTGAGCTTGGGGGCGACGGCTGCGGCGGGGATGGCCTGCTTGGTGGTCTCCAGGAGGCGCTTCCACATGGGTGGCCGAGGAGGGTGGCGTACGGAGAAATCCGCCGCCGCCGGTGAGGGATGCGGCGGCGGGAGTCCGGCGGGACGCGGGCGCGACAGCGCGAGTGCGTGGGCGGGTTTAGCGGTTCGGTGCTGTGCTTGCGGCGTTGGACCGGACCGGACCGGACCCAACACTTGGACTGGACCTCTATGATACGAGCCCACCTTAACCTAAAAATTTCGCGGGCCTTCATAGTGCGTTAAAGTGCCTTGTATATGAGTGATTTCTCTAAAAGAAATTTGACAAAAGATTTCTCTAAATTATACAGTCGTATGTTGCAACGTACTGTATCGTATAACTTGTTACACTGTCATATCTAAATGAATTACAGCTTAGAGATTTTGTTAGCAACCTTGTAATTTATTTCAATACGTTTTTTAATTAGTCTCGGCACCGTGGGCGTACATCCGATGTTCTAACGCATATGCAAAATTAAAGCAATGTAGGCAGCCCCAGGTCCCTTCCTTACTTTCATTGTTTGAACCCTGTGTTTTTATGCTAGAATTGTGCGGCATTGTGTTCTCCAAGATCTTTGTTAATTTGATCTGTTGGTTCCCTTGCCCCCTGCTAACTGGGCTGCTCCTGCTTACCACTACTCCCTTTGTCCCAAAAAAAAACTATCATTTTTAAACTTTCCAGACATCATGTTTGACCATTCGTCTTATTTTAAAAATTTTGTATAAATATCATTTATTTTATTATAATTTATTTTATCATTAAAGATACTTGAATAATTATTAGTTGATTTTGTATTTTGTACAACATTTTTGAATAAGATGGACGGTCAAATATAATTTCTGAAAAGTCTCTAACGACAGCCTTTTTAGGATGGAAGAAGTATTCCACCTACTAGAGTACTGTTGTTAGATTTGTTGTCTTTGATTGGGCACTGCGTTGCGTTGCATGAACGTGTGTTTGTTTCGGCGTGGGCTTGGGGTGGGTTGGTGGGCCTCGCCGGCGGCGTGCACAGCACGAGGATGACATGAGAAGAGCCCGGTAGATAAGATAGAGAGAGAGGAGAGAGATGAAGGATAAGGTGATTTTAAAGAGGGATAAAACTAAGCCTGGGCGTTCGGGTTATCCGATTTTTTTCGGGTCGGGTAATTCGGGTAATGGAAATTACTATCTGATATTTGTCCTGAAAAAACACTACCCGCAAATTTGGGTACCCGATAATTCGGGTTCGGGTTCGGATATTACCCGATATACCCGAATTTACAGAAAACAATAAATTACATAGAATTTTAGTAGCGATTTAAATATAATTTCGATAACAATTTATATAGAATTTCAATAGAAATTTGCAGAGAACAATGTATTATAGTCACATAGGGAATCATATATTAATAAAATAATAAGTTCAAGTGTTTAACCAATAACACATCATAAACATAAAGACACAAACACATATTCGGGTAGTTTGGGTAGTTCGGGTACCGTGAGATATTACCCGAATTACCCAATTAATTTCGGGTAATCAAAATCGCTATCCGAATTTAGGATCGGGTACCTTGGGTTCGGGTAATTCGGGTCCGGGTTCGGGTAATTCGGATTCGGATAATGGGTATCGGGTAATTTGCCTAGGCTTAGATAAAACGGAAACTTCAATTCAGCTTTTTACCCAAAAAAAGTAAGAAGCAAAGTAGAGAAATGATGTTTTAGCTTGTGGTGGTAAGTGTTCCATAAAAGTAATGTGACAAAGCCAAAATTTTATTAGCCTTCGAGTGAAGCCCCACTTCAAAGAAATACCTCATTTTATCCCTTAAAGTATCCTTTAGGACTTTCACAAAACGGCTTTCTATTTTGATTTTTTTAAAATAGAAAAGAAAAAAATGTCCTTCTATATTTTGGTAAAAGAGTTTCTTGTAGAAAGGTGAAAAATAAGGCTTGTTCGGTCAGCATGATTCTTCTTTAGACTAAGAAATAAAGTATTCCGGTCTTCACATTCACGAGTGAATACTTACATCCTAAAGGTACTAGGCAAGGGACTTAGCCTAAGACACATCTAAACATACAGTCTAAAAAAACACTTGGGACCTTACTAGAAAAGACACCCAAAGCTAAACTTCCATGTTCAAAAGCCGGTAAAACAAATATTACACTTCTATCCGCTTCTGGTCGCTCTTTGACGCACTATAATATATAATATCAGATTAGAGAGGAAGGTCGGAATTAGCAATTGATAAAAAAGAAAGGATATGGGCTTGCGTGAGTCTCTACAACTAATAAGACTAAAAAGGAGGCAGTGTTTTGGTGCGACAATTTTCGTGGGGTCGTCCGTCCGCCTCTCGTGCGACGCCGCTCCCTCCCGCCCCCACCATCGCGCGCCCATGGCAGTTTGATGCGAAAAGCTCCAATCTCTCAGCCATTATTCGCGCCGCAAATTTCTCAGCCGATCCTTCTCTGCGTCTCCTACACCCTTGCCTGTCTATAGCCCCTATGTCACGGCAAAACGAAGCCCCGCTCCCGCCGCGGCCTGGCGCACGCTGCGACGGCCTTCACCGCGCTGCTTCCGCTCCCCGCCGCATTCGCTGCTCATCGCTGCGAACCCCTCCTCATTGTCCGCCCCAACGCTGCAGCCTCTTCTGTCCTGGTGCTGGGGCGTAGAAGACAGATGGGCACCGCGGGCTAGCTCCGTCGCCGGACCCGGGCGCGGACGCCGCCAGGGACCAAACCGGGGGGCCGACGTCGGCGGCGACGACGAGGTGAGGTGCGAGGCGTGCGGGTCCGGCGAGGCGGACGCGAAGTTGATGCTGTGCGACGGCTGTGACCGCGGGTTCCACATCTTCTGCCTCCGCCCTATCCTCCCGCGTGTCCCCGCCGACGACCGGTACTGCCCGTCCTACCGCGCCCCGTCGGCCTTCTCCAAATCTGAATCCTCCGCTGCTGCTCACACCGTCGTCGCAAAAAAGCTTAAGCGTGAGTACCTCTTCCTTGCGATTTCAGTTTCAAGCGGCCATTTGCGCTCAACCAATCACCCATCGGCGATTTGTCCATGTCCTATATATCGCAGAGTTCCCGCTGGTCCAGACGAATGAGTTTTGGATGTTTGGACTGGATTTGGATTGTTCTCTAGGTGGACTGGATTGAACTGGATACTACAGATATACTTTTGGTTTGGATTGGATATGTGTGCACTCAGTTAATTGAACTTGATCTGGACAGGCTTAATTGGATTAGGACCCTAATCCATTTCCAGGTATATATGTTAGGCTTCAGATGAGTAGTTCTCTGTATTTGTGCAGCATTTTTTCTTCTTTTGCAATTACTAATCAGCTTTAAATGCACATTTTATTTCTCTAGCATTTGATTAAGGCTAGATGCAACGGCGACTAAGTTGTGTGGCAATTCTTTTTAGTTCAGGATTTGGAATGAGCCCTCAGCCGTGTGGCATCTACAATAGGAACGAAATAATATATCTTAGTCCATTTATGTCATCGTGTTTCTATGTAATTTTTGTGTGAAAATTTTAGTCCACGTTAGTTGAGTGACATAAATTTTCAATTGATATTATCATTTGTGATGAACTCTATATATTTGTCCTGGATCCGCCACTGGATGGAGGCGACCTGAAGGTAAGCAGCGTCCACCTCTGATCTGACACACGCGGACAATCGCTATCGCGTCGGAGGAATTCTCTTGCATAGCCTGCTACATAACCTCTGACCACCACTGCTTTGCGAATAGAATCATAACCTTGCCATTACTTTTCCTTTCTGGTGAAACATTAAACAAGGAACTGTTGAAAGTTCTAAGAAAGAATATTGAACACAATACAATTCTCTTTTTAATGATATATTGCTAGGCACATATCTACAGTTTAGCATATGCACTTTTTTCAGCATATATGAAATAGAGGTTCTTCTATTTCATATTGATATTTGAAAGCTACTTGCGCTTGATTTTTTTTATTGAACATAACAATCCCAAATGACTATCTTTGATATTTGAGCCGCTCTTCATGTTTTATCAATTCCAAATGAACATACCAATTCTAAGTGTTTCTTTCCCTTTATACGAGTTTATGCTCACTGTATCTCCTTAGTGTTTAGATCCTGGTCTCCAGAAGTTGTTTAAAATTGATGCTAACTAGCAGCTGCACTGTGAAAATAGTTTTTTTCTTCTAAAATTCATTAGGGATGATGATCTCATGTTGTCACTTGCACTACTATTTCAATTTATTATTTTTCATAAGACATACAGAGAACTTGCAAGATTCAAATGGTTTATAGCTGGCAGCTTTTTTGAGGTGCTTATCGTAATGATTAGATATATTATCTGACAGTGAGCTTGGGTTTGTGACCAAACCTGAATGAGACATTTACTAACGTTCATAACTCTAAAGGGCATACTGTTCATGATCCGACACGTGCAAGGTAGTGTGGCCAGAACGTCAGGATTTAGTAGGGTTTCTCTTGCTCTTGACCTTGGCTCCTTGCTCTATGTGTGTTCATGGCGTGCCCAACATGTGATGGCCTAGAAGATATTATATGAAAGTTATGTAGACAGTAACGTTTTGATGTCAGCTTGCTCTGAAATATAGACACTAAATTGGTGTAACTGTTTCAGGGCCTAGAAGTGATAGATTTTTATATAATTTTTTACTCAGATTTTTCTTGGTCAAAATAGCTGAATAGGGGATCAGCCAATTGTCAACTTTTTGAATCTGAAAACCAGCTTCAGAGCTCTGACATTTGGATATAATAGATTATAATTGTCCTTGTAAACTTCACTGGTGTGATTTGTCTTTGATCTCTGAACTAGGATAACAGTTTGAGGCAAGGCATATCCATCAATTCAGACTTCTAATTCTTTCTTTACACCTTTGCTTCATCTAAAAATATTACATTGTTTTCTATTCAGGTATGAAACAAGTTGCAATACACCCAGCATACGTGGACTTGATCCGGCAGGGTATTTCCAGGACACACGCAAGGTCAGTGAGCTTACCTGCTTCCTTTTCATAGTTCTATGTATCTATAGATCAGGTGCATTACTGTATGGCTCTTCAACATAGTTCATATGCACTTTCCTTTTCAAATTTCTGAAGATAAAGCTAAACTAATCATAGCACTGTTAGACAAGGTTACATATACTCTCCTTCATTTTTGGTTTGACAATATTTTTTTTTAATTTAAGCTATTATTAGGCTGCATAGGAACAGGCTAGGTCCTATTAAATTTTACTGGACTTGGGCATAACAGGATGCTATCAAAAATGAAATAAACTTGTAAGTCTGAACGTAAGTACTCTAGCGCTTTTATTCAAATTTTCTTTTGAGAAGTCTTAGAGTCTTAGGCCGACTATCAGGGATTGCAGGTTTACTGCAAGTACAACTAGCTGGTTGTTTTCCTAAGGAATGAAAGTAGAGGAAAACAAGAGGAATTGACAAAGTTCAAAGCATATTTCTAAACAGCTGTCCTGGGAACATTATTGGTGAGGTAATATAACATTACATACACAGTGTATTTTCATTCAATTTGTATAGTACAAATATCATTTCATTAATGCGATATTTATTGTTGTTCCTAGGTATTTTAAAATGGTTTGTCGGACTTGACGCGGAGATGTTGTATACACAGTATATGCCAATTAGAAAAATCATCCGTACATGTTAGATTTACATTTCAAGAACAATGTCGGTGCCTCCATCGGAGGTTAGTTGCAAGGAAAGCAGTTGTGGCGTGGCAGAAGGATGGACCAGCGTGTCCGCCGGCGTCACTCTCCACGGGGCGCTGCATCCAGCGACATCGTCTCCGCGCCTTCCCAAGTACAGTGCTGCTATCCTTCCTTTTCTCTCTTTATTTCTTTCTGTGTTCAGATTTCTCAATGAACAAATACGACCCCCATCTCTCCATTCTCTTTGCATGTTCGGAAATACCCCTAGAGGAACTGAACCCATCCGTCGATCTACTTGTAGGCTCCATCCCTCCCCCTCCCCCCTCTTCCTGCCATCTATTTTATCGCCCTGCTATTTCTTGAAACAATCGTTATCCTGCTTATGGATGGATTTTGCATGGTTTTCTTGGTTGTAATCTGATGCAGAGGAAAACTGCGGAGGCCATCGGCAATTTCAGGAAAATGCCAATATATATTGTTGGTATGCTTCTCAGCTTCCTTTGGAATTGGTTTTGAACCAAGTGTTAGCCATAACGATCGAATTTAGGTACAGTTTAAATTTGGTAACACAACAAACTAACATTACACTTACAAACCCAAAGGTGAGGATATCTCCGATGTGATCTGCCTTGTCATTATAATTATTATAGTGGACATAGTATTTACATGGTGCCTAGCTACAAATGTCAGGTCAGTATGCATCTAAGCAGCACAAGAGAAAAGAACTGTCATTTGTGTGAGAACATTGTTGAATTCTAAATCTTAGCAGTTCCTTCGTCTACCACAATTTACAGCGAATGAATGTCTTCACTGGACGAGACAGAAGACAAGTTGCCAAACTTTTTCTATATTGAGTGTCCAATTCCTTCTGGCTTCTGCTGTCATGGTGTTCCCACAGTTCTGGTTGATCACCACTAGAGTAGGGATTTGTTTGTCGTCTAGCTAAGTAATTGTAGTCCCACACCCGTAATTGTAGTCCCACATCCGGCCTGCAATTTTCTGGCAAACTACTTTAGAGAAAATGTAGAATACTATAAGGGGAAGGGGCGAAGGGCTGTTTCTTCCTGGTTCCTACAGAGCTTCAGATTTGATCAACATTACAACCCTTGACAGTAGCTTGGCCATTGTGACGCAACCCTTGACACTGGCTTATCCATTGTCACCACTTTGTTCTGCAATAGGAGGCTATATTGATGACGTTTTGATCACTTCTGTTCTAGCAAACTGCATAGTATTTCAAGATGCAATTTCCTTATTTATTATCTGATACTTTACCAAATGTCACTCATTCTTATATGTGTTATCATATTGTTTGTCAATACTTGAGTTTGTAGCTGACAGGGTACTCAAACTACTAGCAGTGAGCCAGCGACCTTCATTTTTAGTGTCATTGTAACTACTAATCTATGAGAATAAAATAATTGTTTTTTAATTGATTTGTGCATGAATGTTATCATCGAATTTGTGCTCAAGCTGACAGGGGACTCAAGCTACTGCTGCGCTAGAAATACTAATAACCTAGCCTTGGGAACCTATGCAGGTGCGAGCTGGTGGTGTCTGGTAATGGGCGGATGGAGAACAGAACATTGTGCTAGGGTCAACGAAGCCATTCTTAGCATCCGTACGGGCTGTGGAGGAGCAGGCATTGGTAGTGCATTGGCAGTTGGCACAACCGTCGCATCTAGCAATCCAGCTGTAGCTTGAGCAGGAAGGGCACCCTCAAAAGGTTTGCTGATTGCAGACTATCCAATTGTTCTTTGGTTTCCAGTGCTGAAAAGACGGTATTTTGATTTTTTATGGATGTTTGGTTGGCCTATGCCTCCAGATTCGTGCACTTTGTGAGCATGCAGGAGGTGCTGGAGTTGGTGAACGTCTATTATGATTTAGAGATGTCACAACTGAAAGAGGCCAGGAACATTTATACACAGGAGTAAGTAACAAGCAGTTGTTTTGATAGAGTGTTTTTTAGTCTTTTGTTTCTTGTGTGTCCGCTTCCTAAAAACTCTTCTTTGGGTAGCATTGCTTGACTTCTATTGTTTGTATGCATAATTCTGTGCGGCCGATGATATTAATTCTAGAGTTTGTGATCTGATGACTCGTATGAAAAGATATAAGAATATTATCCCTTAGCGATTTGAGTACTTTTTTTCCTATTGGTAGCAAATACTTCTTCCATTCCTAATACTACAATATAAAAGGATTGTTACTCGCTATTAATGTCTTTTTTTGAACGGCATTCATTTCTTCTTAAAAGGAATGGGTATATTTAGCAGTTTACCTGCTTTCCTGGCTTCCCTGCACAAGTGAGATCAATTTCAGTTTTGTTGATTCCCTAATTGATGGAGGCTATATTTCTGTCTAAGTGGGCTTTATGAAGTGTTAGTGACTCATAAGAATTTATTATAAATGGATCCAAAGATAACTTAGGTGCACCCCTATAGGAAAGTTCTATTTTTTACGTGTGACATAAACATCCTCATAATCGATGATTAGAGATGCATTTTTACTTATTCTGAACTACGAGTCATCTTCATCTATGTTATGCTCACTTTTCGGCATACCCCTTGTGTTTCTATTCCATCGAACGCTGCTAATGGTTAGCGATATTCTATGCATTCACAGATAATGCAACACAATATCGAGCTAATGGGAGAACTAATGCCACACAAAGACGGATACATGATCACATACTCCTGTCCTTTTCAAGGTTGTTTTGACTTGCAAGTATAAGAAATTTGAAGTAGTTCCTATATCAGTTTATCTAGAAAGCTAAAACCATTTTGAAGATATTAGATGCAGTCATGCAATGCATTAGTTAATCTCTTTTTTATAAAATTATTCACAACCCATATTTATGAAATAATATTATATTCTTTCCTCAAGCTAGAGTAGCTCACGATAAACCCAGGACTTGCACATGTGTATTGCTACCGGAAAATATAATGTTAAGGGTTTGCTATTGAGAAAACTCTTCTTTGGGTGTTTCTTGCTTTATGAATTCCTGGTCTGTTGACTATTATGATATTATCAGTTTTCTTCCATATTGTCATGATTCTAGGCGTTTGATTTCTCTGTCGGTTAGAGAGCTTTGCGTGATCTGAGATTGAGATTATCTACTTTGTGGTGGCCACCATTGCACCTAATAATAAACGCTGACAAGAATTGTGGATTAGCCTGTTCTTTTGGGCTGAAAATAAGCGCTGATTTCGGCTCGTACTAATTTGTTGTGAGAGAAAAATACTGTTTCGTGGATAAAAATAAGAGCTGAAAATAAGTTTATTTGACTGCAGATGGGCTTGGGCATGGTAGGGAAGGCTGAGGTACACGGGCTGCAGCCATTGGCCAACATGAGTCAGAAGCTTGGTGAGGCCTCCAAATTGTTCACTGATTAGAGGTTAGCTATTGGACTAACTTATTCGTGAATTTATGGATGCGCGAAAAAATAAAAATCGGAGATTTTTTTTCCTACCGATATAAAACATTATCCTATATATATAAAATATAATATTAACTGTATCATAGAAAGGTGTATACAATAGAGTTTGTCACAGACATTACCCGGCCGATATGAAACATTAACTTAGCCGCATCACAGAAAGGTCTAGATAGTCTTATGATATTGTATTTTCTGTGACTATGTTAATTCTATGAACTTTGTCTTTTAGACAAATATCAGTCTTTTAGACAAATATCACTTTAATATTGATATTTAATTTTACATTATTGTTATATTATCATGCGATTCGTGAATTTTTAGTATAAAATTTTAGTTATCCCGTAGCAACGTACGGGCACGCTACCTAGTAGAAAACAAAAGATATCTATTTTAGTTCTATCATTAGCTATGGGTTCGAATCTAAGAGAAATTTTAGATAATGTTTCCTATCCCGAAATTTTCTTGTCTGAGTGGAAGAATTAGAAGAGGATAGATTCTAACCAGGAATCAATTCAGCCCATCAAAAATTATACAAATTAGACAAGCAACAAATCAGTTAGGAATCATTTCAGGCCACCAATCCGTAAGAAGCGAACGAACACCTACTAGCTCGTAAGTTTTCCCGGTGGAGGACCGGTTTTCCGCGCTATATTCTTTGTCGACCGTTCTTTTTCTTTGGACGCGAACAATATTTGGCGCGACCTGTTTGCCGGCTACCCGTCACGCCAAGTCGCCAACCCCTGCCGCCCGTGAGTTTGCCGGCTGTCTAATGCTGAAAACTCTTCTGACTTGTCCCGTTCATCGAAGTGAAGCATCATCGTCTTGCACGTGTTTGTAAGCATATGCCCACCGCCTGGCCGGAAAGTATGGACGTGGGCGCGCCTTGCCGGCAGCCTCAGGGGGTGTTTCGGTGAAAAGGGGTAAAAAGTGTATTGTAGCACGTGTATTTGACAACTTTTATTTAATTATAGCCTAACTAGACTCAAAAGATTCATCTTGAGCTAGCCAGACAAAAAGTACAAACATACAACAGCTGTTACTTCATTTAGTGCTCTATGCAGACGAAAAGTACAATTAATATGATGGAGAATAGTGCTAAATTTTAGCAACTAAACAGGGCCTCAGTCGACCAAAGGAAAGGAGTCGTCGGTTTGGAGATATTTTCTTTGTTTCTCAACAATTTGTTTGATTTTTGAGTCTTGATGTAGCCACAGTAGTATATGGGCATGTGGTAGTGTGGTAGTCCCCTCTTTTGGTATTCAGTTGTGTAAAATAATACCTACAGCTTCCCCCTAATTCGACCAGATCCTCGTGACAAGGAGGAATGACGCATATACGGCTGGCCTGGGTCACACATCTCGAGCTGAGAGGACAAAGATCTTTGGTTTTTCTTCTCCTCCTCTGCTGGATCCGAAGATGCAATCTTCTCTCCATTTTTCTTTATGAACAATTTAGCACATTCGGTTCACCTTATCATATAGTAGAATCAACAGTCATAGAATAATATATATTATTTCTCTCATAACAAATCAATTTTACAAACTCTGTCACAGTCGCAGCCACAATAAGTCCCGATGAACAGAGCCGCATGTGTTGTAGTACAATATTTTTAATTTTTTGTTGAATGTACATGTAGATTATGGAGAATCCGAGTTAGGCTAGCAACCGCTTCATTTACATTAACCGAGACGGGCATCGTAAAATACCGTCTTGTCGCTAATCGTCACATAGGAAGAGCTTGTCGTTGTAGGTGTCGGAATGGTCTAGCTACAGGATGCTTGGCACAGTTAATCTGCTTTGATTACATTGTATTCTTCATAGAAACTATCGTTACAAAGTACGTATGGAAGGATAGTTTCAACATCAAACATCTATTGCTTTGATTACATTGTATTCTTCATAGAAACTATCGTTACAAAGTACGTATGGAAGGATAGTTTCAACATGAAACATCTATACCCTAAGGGTTGTTTTTCTATTATTGGAAAAGAGAAAAATAGATAATAAACCCTTCAACTGTGATGCTACCTAATAAATAAATAAATAAATCTTATATTTTGGATAAAACAGAGTGTTGGAGCCGGTCGTAGCACTAGAAGACACTGTTTGAAAATGCTCGGACCATAACGTGACGGCGCAGCGCAGCTTATCCACCTTCTTCTTCCCTGCCCACGGCCGCCAACAGCAGTCAGTCAGCACCAAATCCAGGCTTCATCCATCCTCTCCCCTCGAGGTCCCGACCAACCCCCCCCACCTTGACCTTCCCTCTCCTCCGCCCGCCCCAACCGCCCCCACCCCCACCCCCACCCTACCCACCCTTCCTCCCTCCCGGCCTCATCATCCGCACCCCCTTCCGCCGCCCATGTGCCGCCTCCATCTCCTCCCCCTCTTCGCCTTCCTCCTCCTCCTCCTCCTCCGCCCCACCCCGCTCGCCTCCCAACCGGCCGCCGGCCCCTCACCGGCGCCACAATGCGCGCTCAACTTCACCGCGCTGCTCCCCTTCCTCGCGCCGCCGCTGCCGCCGGACGACGCCTCCCGCTGCGCGGTCGCCACGCAGTCCGTGGCGCTCCTCGTCTCGCTCCACCTCGCGGCTACGTCGTCCTTCGTGCTCCCGCGCGACGCCTCCTCCTGCCTGTCCCCGCTCCGCGCCGCGCTGCCCTACCCGCTCCCCGCCTCGGCCTGCGGCCTCTCGGGCCTCGACGCCGCCCTCGCCTCCCCTGGCTGCGGCAACGTCTCCACGGTCGCCGACTTCGACGCGCTCGTCCCGCCCGCCTCGCGCCAGGACATCCGCGCCAGCTGCGACCGCGACCTCTCCGCTGTCCCCGACTGCACCGCCTGCTCCACCGCGCTCAGCAAGGCCGCCGCCGCCTCCTATCTCCTGGCTGGATCCCCCAACGCCAGCAGTAGCAACAACGTCACCGGGTGCGTGCAGTACCCCTCCATCTACGCCGGCGCCGAGGCTAGCCCGCGCGGGCCCACCGACCCGGCCACGGCCTACTGCCTCTTTCTACTCAAGGCGAATCCGCCTCAGTCCCACGGCTCCGGTGCTGCCCCCTGGGTCTACGGCGTCGCGTTCGGCTCCCTCGGGGCAGTGCTGATCCTCGCCGCAGCAGCGGGGTGCTGCTTCGTCGCGAGGCGGAGGCGGGCGCGAGCTGCTGCTGCCGCGCTGGCCGCAGACAGCAGGAGCAAGCGCTCTCAGGCCATGGAGTCCATCAGCGCAAGCACCACACTCGTCAGGTTCACCTACGATGATATCAAGGCTGCCACCGACGGGTTCGCCAGGAAGAGCATTATCGGCCAGGGCGGCTTTGGGAATGTCTACAAAGGGGTGCTGCGCGACGGCGCCGAGGTGGCGGTGAAGCGGTTCAAGAACTGCTCCGCGGCTGGGGACGCTGCCTTTGCGCATGAGGTGGAGGTGGTGGCCAGCGTGCGCCACGTCAACTTGGTTGCGCTGCGCGGGTACTGCATCGCCACCACACAGAGGGAAGGACACCAGCGGATGATCGTTTGCGACCTGATGCATAATGGTAGCCTGTATGACCATCTGTTCGGTGCCGGAGAATGCCAGTTGGCGTGGCCGGTGAGGCAGAGGATTGCCATTGGCATGGCGAGAGGGCTGGCTTACCTGCATTGCGGCGCACAGCCAGCCATTATTCACAGGGATATCAAAGCGAGCAACATCTTGCTTGATGATGAATTTGAGGCCAAGGTGGCTGATTTTGGACTGGCCAAGTTTGCGCCCGAGGGGATGACACATGTGAGCACAAGGGTTGCCGGAACACTAGGTTATGTTGCCCCAGAGTATGCACTCTATGGCCAATTGACTGAGAAGAGCGATGTGTATAGCTTCGGTGTTGTGCTTCTCGAGCTTCTGAGTGGAAAGAAGGCGTTCATTTCTCTCGGTGAGGGACAGAGCTTTGTGCTCACTGATTGGGCTTGGTCTTTGGTGCGAAGGGGGAAGACAGTGGAGGTGATCCAAGAGGGAATGGTGGATCCTGGTCCAACTAAGGTGATGGAGAAGTATGTGCTTGTTGGTGCGCTCTGCACACATCCCCAGCTGCATGCAAGACCGACAATGGAGCAGGCGTTGAAGATCCTTGAGGCTGATTCAGTACCAAGCCCTTTGATTATTCCCGAGAGGCCAATCCCTGTTGTTGCAAACCTGGCTGAGATTGAGAGGTCAGCCAGCAGCAGTGGATCAGGTCAGCTGTTTAGCCCCTCTGGTTTCCGATCTTTTATTCATGCAAATGAGGATGCTGCTCTGGTGTCTCCAAATGAAACATGACCATTTACTTAGATAATTAGTGAATTGATATCATTAGAATTCACTATGTACCATTTTTTTGCTCGATTTTGTTTCATTGGCTTACAAGTACAAACTCCTGGCAAATATTGTATATAGCAATTTAAAGTTTTGCTCCAACACAAAGTAATTGTTCATCGGGATGTTGAAGGGTAACTCATAGTTCCATATATAGGTCATATCATTTGGTCAGAAGAGCATGATAATCTTTTGAATAAAAGATTTCATCAGCTTCTTTGTTTTATGGAATAAGGATAGGAGGAAACATAAACCAAAATTCATTGTCTTGCACTATGTCTGTTAGATTGTTTATAGCAGTCTCAGGTTTTATGTCAGTTATTTGCCTCAGACGTAATTTGCGATTGCCAAGAAAAATGCAAATGATATGCTTTTGGACCTGAGTGCTTTATTATTAACAACACCAACGATATGCTTTTGGACCTGAGTGCTTTATTATTAACAACACCAACGTTCTCTTATGTAAAGTTTTTGTAACACAAATCTCTGATGCTTTTATGTAGCACACTAAGGTAAAATAAAGTAACCAAACCAAAGTAGAAACGTCAGCATTGATATTATCATTTATATATCAATTTTAAGCACTGGCATGACCATTAGAGACATCATGATACATTACTAATATAGTAGTCAAAATATTGTTGTAGTTATTGATTTGAAAGCTCTGTAGTACTTGATAAATGCAATGTAAGGCAGACATATCTTAACTGTAATGTATAGATAAACCGTACCTGTTGTTTAGATGACATACAAACTAGATGCAATAACATTTTTTAAATGTGATCAGCAACACTGAAATTCATTAAAACATGGGAACTTCCATTGCTTTCTTAAGGACAATTTTTCTGTCTACGAACAAGCTGAGGTTTGCGTGATCTGAGGGCATCCACGTCAGTGTCTTTTTGTCTACTGTGCGATCCTTTTTTATACGGAATATTTTGTCCAACTAAGTTCATATTTCTTGCATCTTTGCCCACCTTATTTACTGTCGGCGGTCAACAAAGCATATACTGGGCTTACTGTGGTTCAATCATTTGCTAGAGTTCGCATTCCTTTTGATCTTTAGGTGAGTGCATTCTCCTTTTCCTTTATTTTATATTCTTTCCTGTTGCATTTTATAGCTCCATTTGTGCGCAGGATTAATTTCTCTGTCTACGGAAATTGATAGTGCCTACTTATTTACATAAATGTCAGAATAGAAATGTGCTCTTCTTTCTTTACTCGTTTCCTTCCACCTTCTCCCTCTCCCCCCTTCTTATATGGTTGTACCCATGCCTTATTCATTAACACACGCATATTTTGTGTTACACCATAGCAACACCTAGTGTTATTTATTGTGTCCTTTGCTTCCAAATCATTATTATACAGACCCTAGCCGGTTTGTAAACAAAAAATGAGCAAGGTTTCTACTTTGACAATGTGTCTGACAGGCTGATCTTCATATCTTTCTTTTTTGTTTCTTATAAAAGAGGATTCCCCATGGCTAGTTTTACTGTTTTGCCTATGGAGTTTCCTGTCCTCAAAATTTTCTTGTTTTATTTGACCTCCTTATCTGCATAGCTGTGCCAATCGATTTGTGCATGCTTTGTTGCCCTGTTGTAGTTTTCTGCTTCTTCCCTGTTCCCACGATTCTGTTTCTCCTCTCGTCATTATCCTTTCTTTATTTACAGCCATGGAAAAGAACGCGATGGGAGCGGATTGTCATGGTCGTTTACATTATTGTCTCCCACTTTAACATGCACTTCGCGTTTTCTTATGGACCTAATGGCTGGCCTTCAGCTATTTCTGTTTCCTTTGTTGTTGCTCTGCATTTGTAGTCGAAAAAATGTGGAGAGGTATCATTTCCATTGTTGCTGCTATTTCTGCTGCAGCAGTTTTCCAGCAGGTTGCCATGGCGGGGATACCTGGTATCTTGTACTGTCTAATCTTTTAATCCTTTTCTCCATTTTTTTTATCGAATACACAGGAGAGCTGCGTATCACTGTATTAATTAATAGAAGAGAAAGGTGTCATACAGAGACACAAACACATACCCACACACACAAACACAACACCAACACACCTCCACTTACTGACTGGAACTAATTAACTAAGATTGAGAAGAAAGACATGACCAGAGACCCTCCAAACATCATCAAGAGCTGTGTGGTGGGGAGTGGGGACAGTCCCTTAGCACCAGCCAAAGACCATAGAAGGGCTTCTTCCCGAGCAAGGTTCAATGCTGTAGACAATCTAGGTGTATCTTCGTTGAAGACACAATTGTTTTGAAGTTTTCAGATGGTCCAGGCTCCTAGGATAATGAGGGAATTCAGACCCTTTCGCACATCTTCGCTTACTATCAAGACCGCTTTGTCCCACCAATCATCAAAGGAGGAAACATCTGGCTGCATGGTTACTGCTGCCAGTCCGATGTTATGTAAAATATTATACCAGAAGTGTCTTGCGAACACACACCCAATGAGAAGCTGCTGGATGTTCTCTTCTTCCTGATCACACAGCAGACAACGGTCCGGGTGAGGAAGACCTCTTCGAGCCAACCTATCTGCTGTCCAGCAGCAATTGTGAGCAACCAGCCACATGAAGAATCGTCACTTAGGGGGCGCACAAGTTTTCCAGATGTGCTCATAAGGGGCAAAACTGAAGGCTCCCTCAAAAAGTGCGTCAGTCTGGTTTAGTCGTATATTTACCTGAGGCGGAAAGCCTCCAAATATGCCTATCAGGGATTCCCTCCTGTAAAAATATATCCTCTAACATATCCCATAACTCAAGATATTCCATTAAAGCTTGCACAGGTATTTCCCCCTGGATATCTTCTGTACATTTCATCTCATCAAGAGCAGCCATCACAGTGCGTCTGCTTGCCCATCTTTTTGGTACTAGAACAAACAGACTGGGTGCAAGATCCTGGATGCTCTTACCAGCCAGCCATTTATCCTTCCAAAAAAGGGTATTGGGACCATCACCAATTTCTATAATAATGGCCATAGAAAGGAGACATTCAGCATCCTTGCTGACTTGCAGTGGCAAACTCTCCCAGGGTTTATTAGGTTCAGACTTTTTGAGCCACAGCCATCTCACTCTTAGTGCAAGACTTAGATTTCAGGTCGCAAATTCCGAGCCCACCAAGCTCCTTTGCTCGACAAACCTTGGGCCACGCAATGAGACAGTGTCCACCTTTTGCTTCCTTGCGTCCTCTCCACGCAAACCCTCTTCTGATTTTTATCAATGGCCTTAATTGCCCAGGGAGGTAGATCAATTGCCATGACTAAATAGATTAGCATAGCTGTCAAACAAGCCCTTAGGTGGCTTTGGCTTGATAAGACAGACAGTTCTCCACATTGGGCTGGATTACCTATTCAAATCCCTCAAAATGCTCAGGCCCTTTTCAAGGTTGTGGTGGAATCCATAGTGGTAACGGGGAACACATCCTGTTCTGGTCTGATAGGTGGCTACTGGCTAGGCGGAAATATAATTTCGGAGATGGCACCTAATCTTTTTTAAAACCAATTGCT
This sequence comes from Eremochloa ophiuroides, assembly GCA_038502445.1. Taxonomy (NCBI): domain Eukaryota; kingdom Viridiplantae; phylum Streptophyta; class Magnoliopsida; order Poales; family Poaceae; genus Eremochloa; species Eremochloa ophiuroides. The sequence goes on from JAHLJS010000005.1 coordinate 5,674,856, forward strand.
ATGAGTGTCATAAAATAGTGCACAATAGGACAGGCTTTGGAGAACCGCCATTGGATCTCAGATATTGAAGGTACACTCTCTGTCCCAATCCTGAGAGTATCTCCTGCTATGGGATTTGGTTAATATGTTGCTGCAGGAGGGGGTTGAAGATCAGCACCGATGGAAGCTCACCAGGTCTGGTATTTTTTTATAGCAAATCGGCCTATAATGCTTACTTTCGTGGCTCCACTCGATTTGCTCCATGGAAAAGAATTTGGAAGAGCTGGGCTCCTCAAAGCTGCAAGTTCTTCATTGGCCTGCAATCAACCACAGATGTTGGAAGCTACGTCGAAGAGGGCTCGCTGGCGTCAAGATATCTTTAGTTACATATCTTCTTTTATGTTGCCTTTGTATCATATGGCACGCAAGCCAAATCAGCCAATCAAAGATCATGTCTGTCATTTCGCTCTTGTATATGTATATAATAATATACAATGGCTAACACTAAGCCATCAGGCTCTACAAAATATTTCTGTTCTCTTTGTATAATCAGACTCTCTAGAGCATATTACATCTGCATGTCCACAACACTATTCCCTAAAGACAAAGATTCAACACCACACGTTTAAAGGCGCAGCAGAAGTTGGTATGCTCAAATGCATTGGCAGATTCTGTTGACGGCCGAAACACCGTTAATCTCGTTATTAACATGAGAAGTTACAAGCGGATAACAATTTTCACTAATCACTAAGGCACTAAAAAGATAAACCGAAAATTACCAACAAAACTGAGAACTCGCAGGATAGACAAGCACAGTGTACGCAGCATCGGACGATCTGAGAAAATGTAAACATAATCAGAACACCGACCTAACATACACACGTCACATGGACGTTGCTACAAAATTATATATACACTACAAAATTTGTTTGAGCCATACAACTCAGTCTAAAATAAAAGATGACACTCGGTGCCCAAAATCAGCTACCTTCATCAGTATCCATTCGTGCCTATAAGACTAAATAGCCTTGTACATGGAGATAATACGGCATTACAGTGCAAGCTGGGTGCATTTGATGTGCACGAGTAGCTTAATTTACAGACCCGTCCACATTAGACACCTTTATCTCAAAGTAGCAGTCTAGCAGAGACCAGAGTCTCTGTATATACCAAATAAAATTGCAACTCCTACGGTTCATCTTCTCTCAACCTTCTGTTTCTGCCGAGATGTTCTTTCAAAAACAATTACACCACTAACTTGCCTCCAAGAGTCTGCATCAGACATATAAACTGGAGTTGGGGGCCCTCCAACCTCTTGAATTCTTCTCTTCTGTCTGGTCAGATTCTTGATCTCTGTTGCATTTGTATCCTTTGGCCCAATACGAAGAAGGTAAGCAAGATCAGACTTCAAAGTTCTCTGATTAGACCGTTCTTCCAACCTCTGCTCCAAGTTATGATTTGTGTGTCTTCGCTGATACTGATTCCCTTCAATCTTTCCTCGGTACCAATTCCCTTCATTCCTTGGTGACCTGCCTGTGGGCTTCTTGTTAAATGAACTGGTAGCAGGCACACATCTAGAAGCTTCTGTATTGCTATTACTAAAACCTCTCCTTGAAGATTGTGTGTCCCTCAGAGCAGGAACTGGGGTGCTTACTATCTGCCATCTATCTATCGGAACTGGAGCTGCAGCCAGCTTATTGATCTGCTGTTTCTCCGTCGGAGTTGGGGTTGGCTTCATCTGCTGTTTATCTATCGGAGTTTGAGCTAGCTTGCTCTGCTGTTTATCCATCAGAGTTGGAACTGGAGTTGAAATTGGCTTGTTCTGATGTCTATACATTGGAATCTGCTTGATCTGATGCTTATCCACTGGAGTTGAAGTTGTAGTCGGCTTGATCTGATGTTTATCTATCGCACTTGAAGTTGGTACTGGCTTGATAACAGGACCCATGGAGCATGGGGCTCTTTTCTTAAATAACTGAGACATTTGCTGCACAACAACTGCAAATGTATTTGATCGTCAGATGATAGGACAAGTGATGGTAGTGAGAATACATAACTGATATAGTTCAGTGAATGCTAAAAGAAAATAACTTCATCTGTTGTGTACCTTTCAACGGATCTAGAGCAACATCGAACACATGCCACCATATTTTCCCATTCTGGGAAAGATCAACATTGTGAAATTTGGCAGCAAGGCATAGTGATCCAGCAGCTATGTAGTGTGGTTTGAACTGCACAACTAAAGTAGTCGGAAGCCTGCATGTATATAAGTGTCGAACCAGCTCAGAGGGGAGAAAAAACAAGAATGCCAATTCCAAGAAGAATATTTAACAGAACAGCTCAAAGAACTTACATATCATTAATGAGACTCATGGCAGATTGTCTCAGTTCCTTGTGGACAATCCCGAGTTCCGTCAGAGCGAGCTTTAGTGGTTCATAAGGATGCTGTATATTGAAATCAAACCTAATGGTTGAAAGCAATAGTGTCTCCCCCACCAAAATCAGCGCTTTCTGCTTTGCAAGAACTTCCTGCTTTTCATTGAAAACAAAAGTTGCACAGTAAATAGATCAACCAGACATCACAAAAGCAACAGGCCAGGTGTCAAGGAGTAATAATAGTGCAAAAGGTGAAGAAAATCAGATACCTCCTGGTGGATTCTCTTAGCAGCATCAGGGTTTTTCTGGTACATTGTTTCATATGCCACAATGACCACATGCTTTAAAAAGCAAGGTGTGTCTTCCACCTTTGAAGCAAGAAATACGCAAACCGTTGCAACAGTCTGAAAAAACAGAGGGTTGATCTTCAACTGTTAGCAAACCAAGAGAATGGAAGAAATGATAAAAAAATTGTATTGCTGTAAACAGAGCACTCAAGTGTGTGCAATATTCTAGGGGTGACATATTTCACGACCCAAAGAAGAATATATAGAACCTAAACTCGATACAATTTACTATGAAGTAATCAGATAGTAATACAACAAGTTGCTAATACTTACTGGTACAAGTATTATTAGAAAGTGCTGCTTCAAGTTCGATAAAGTTCCTCCAAAAGAATCAAACCTTCGTCCACAATTGCAATTTTAGGTGCTCCGGGTAAATTGCTTTAAGTAAAACTCACACCCAGACCCCTTATTTGTGAAGGTAAAACTGCTCAACTCTTCGGAACGATTACAAACTCATTGTTTCAGCTTTTCTATCTCTTTTTTTATAAAAAATACGACCGGAGCGACCAGTACACCAGTTAATGTGTATCTGAGTGAAGTACATACATGTGGACATATTTCACATGAAGCCACCTTGAATATATATCTGTAGACCCACACGCTTGTGGGTTTTTGTTATGACACGCACACTACCCTCGACTAACCCCCAAGAAAGGTACATAGTCAGGTAATGTTAAGGTCTGATAGCCATGTTAGGGTCTGATAGCCATAACGGAAAATATTTTCAAAGTATCTACACAAGAAAAAGAAATTAGTTAATCTCTCCGTGAAAATGAAGTGAAAAAGTTAGTTAGGGGCCCTGCTGGAAAATAATAGGCAAGTACAGGATTCATTTTACTGAATGTGAAAGCTATTGCATCGAAGGCCAAGCTTCTTATATATGAAAAAAAAAAAACTTGCTCCTGCGATTTCTCCAATCACTTAAGGATGCACTTATATATATACACATTATATATGGCAAGCAAATAGCTTAAGGATGAATGGTCATAATTCATTAGTAACACATAACGGTTTGCCCCCTGAATTGGTGAATTCAGACAAGACAAGGGCTACATTCTCTACCAATTGTATTTACATAATCAGGTCACATTTTACATACTTTAAGTAAAATCGCCCCTTCTCCGGCTGTGCCGAGTGGTTATAGTATACCCTATGTCCCTACTCCCTATATATAAACCAACTTTCCAGAGAGGCAAGTATGTGCATTAAAGCAAAGCAACAATAACTAGCAGTGTTTTACTATATCTATCTAGAGTCCAATGTGCAGGATGCATATCAAGCCTCAGATGAATTATTGGGTGTGTGCTGCCACGAAGGCATCAGGCAAGTAAGTAGGCATGCATTGCAATCACAGTGCACAAATCTTTACCTGCCACTCGTTCTTGGCGTGAGACTGGCGGAGGTAGAAGCGGTGGCAGAGCATGATGGCCGTGGCGATTGTAATCTGCGGCCTGCAACGGGTCAATGAAATAGGGGGTCAGTGAAACACCGATTAGATAGAGCAGAGCACAATGCAATGCAATGCAATGGATGGCATAATGGAGTATACATCATCCAAATACTACCACTACCAGTAGCAGATTGAACCAAAGGCGGCAACCAAATGAACAACCAGCGAAGAACCCGCGATTAGGGATGGGAAAAAAGAGGGGGGAGGAGGAGGGCAAATCGATCACCCACAATCGGAGCCTGATGCAGACGTCGCGGATGAAGGAGCAGTAGGTGGCCCGGAGCTCGGCCTCCTTGGCCGCGCTGACGCCGTCCCGGCGCGACGGCGAGCCGCGCTCGATCTCCTCCCGGCTCACGTACCACGACGGGCACCGCTCGCCGCACTCCCCACCATCTCCCTCCTCTCCGCGCGCGGCGCCGCCCATCGCGATCGCCCCCCACACAAGCAGCGGCGGGGAGGGATAAAGAAATACCGCGCCTTGGCCGCTTGTGTATAATTATACTACTAGTGCGGGAAACGGGATTCCGGCGAGGGTGGACGACGACGACGGCGACGACCGAAGCTTAAGGGCCAAGCAAGCGAGCGAGCGAGCGAGGGTCTCAGATGGCGGAGGGAGGGGATTTATTGGTTGGTTGACTGGGGACGACAAAAAGGGAAGCGCCGAAACGGAATTGGAAAGGGAGGGAGGGCTCGTTCGTCGTCCGGGTGGGTAGGGGTGGCTGACGAACGGAACGGGACGGGAGAGGCGGCGGGGGAGGAGACTTGACTTGGCGCCTGCGCCACGCGGAGAGAGAAAGTTGCGGACGCGGAGAGAGAAAGTTGGGGATGGCGGTGCGGGTTCGTTCGAGGTGGAGCGGGGCAGGGCAGGGCAGGGGCAGAGCATGCGGATCGCCGGATCGGGAACTAGGGAGCGGCCGTTGCTTTTTTTGCCCTTTCCTTGCGGGGACCGTTCGGCTCCAAATCGGCACGTGCGGGAATACTGTCACTGTGTATGGCGCGCGGGCCCAGCTTGGTTGGGGTTCGGGCTGGACGGACGGACGGGCAAAACCTCGACGCATGCGGTGTTGGATTCCATTTTTTTTTTCTCCCACCCCGGCACGCGCTGTGTGGACCTCGAGGAGCCAGCTCGACGTCTGTGACGTCACGCTTCCTGCAGCTGTCGTCTGTCATTGGTCGCGGATGAGAGGCAAGGCACAGCATATCCACTTTAGGCTTGGACAAGCGCCTTGTGATTGAGCCAACGCAACATCAAGCGCTCACGTTTGAACTAATTAACCTCGCCGCCGGGGGGGAGGGGGGGGGGGGGGGGGGGGGGGGGGGTGTCGTTGAGCTTGATAGAGGAGCATTGATCGTGATCCTTGGACTTCCCTTAACGTAGACATAATTGGCAAGAAGTCAACAAACCACAGGGGTTATATCCTGTGTCTTCCTCTTTCTGGTATTCATTTGATCATTATCTTTTGAATTACTTGTTCATTTCCTAGTGTAGAGATAGTAGGACTTGTCATCATGGGGGGGGGGGGGGGGTGCAAAACAAGCTATGATCATTCGGTTCTAGTTGGCTTAGTGCTCATCTTTTCACTAGAGGAGACACAAGAAACACTTCTTCCCATTCGAAACCCAAATTTAAAACGTTCCTTTTTTTGTCACCTATTTCACCTTTTGTTCCCTATTTGACACTTTTGTTATTTTTTGGATGTAACGACGTTAATTCTGACGAAGCATGCATAACAAGGATTGTAGCAAACTTTTAGCACTTTATCGTGCACGAAGTTCATCAGAATAGAACATGCTTCTGACATTAGCAAGCTAGTGATAGGAGCTCAGGAACCTTAGAGCATGGGAAAACCTAAGGATCAAAGACGTATAGCTAACTCTAACTTCTATCGTGTCAGATTGTACAAAGACACGTGAAATACAAGTTCTTCCTATAAAATATATGGTTTGGTTTAGTTTAATTTAGTTTGTACTTACTCGGACATTTTTAGTATATATAATGCATTTGGGCCGATATTGGTGGTTTTGAATGTCTAGCATCTGGACAAAAGAAGTTGATCAACCTAGTAGTATTTACAATAGTCAAAAGGAATATCCAAACAAAACGTTAAGAAAGTTTTTTTTTATAATAACCCATTAACAAAGATAGTAGAATTGTGATGGTTGCCTGTGTTAATCATTTAACAAGTCGACGTCTTAGAGATGTGCCCCATGTGTGCGCAGTCCAAACTTGGTGTTACGAAGATATGACTCAACAAATCCAAACCATAAGCAAAAAGGCGGTCACCGGTTATAGTTGTTGTCTCCATTGAGTCAGAAGGTGCTTTGACGTCTGATCGATGGCATTAGAATAGTTATCTCCATAGCTTTTTGTGCATATATAGAACGTAAAAAAGGGAATCCGTTTGCACACTGAGTGACATTTTTTAACCTGCTCCTCAAAACACATGTAGACTTTCAGCTTGAGTTGGATGTTGATGCTATTGTCCTCGCTTCCAGGCCTTGTATGCGAAAAGAGCGATGTCCTAATTCCCTATCAAATTTTCCTCTCTGGAATAACTTTGTCCTTAGTGTATATCAACCAAACACCGGGACAAAAGTGAGATATCCCTAATGATATTAACTTTTAATACATATCTTGTAATATGAATAATCTAACATGACATCCTTGTATAATCTTAGAGTGTGCGCAAGAGATTGGCTCTTGATCAAGAGATATATAGTTTTGTCTTTCATGTGTTGAAATATAAAATAATATGCTTATGATTAGCTCATATGTTATTGTTAGAGGTATCATAACAGTAAGTGTTAGTATACTAGCTCTAAGCTAGCAAACATCGAGAGAGCAGCAGCAAACATTGTGATGTGAGAAAAGAAGTTTTGCGAAACACGTGAGATTATCTCTTGGCTTCATACTTGTTGCACTATTCAGCTAGCTCTAAGTCAGACATAATTAGCACAATATAGTAAGTACCATCAGAGTAGAAAAACACATTTTGCATAGAAAGCAAAAAAAAAAAAGTGCTTTTTTTTTTCCCCATGACACACGAAAATTCTTTATCATGACTCGAACTTTATTGCTATTCTCCCCCCAAAAAAGTCTACTTGTGTTTTGAATGGAGTAAAAATATAATATCCTCACACGCTACATAGAAAACTACGGTTCTCAAAAATCTCATCTCATAGAATAATGCCTCACTTTGGAGAGGAAAATAGAAGGAACGAAAATACTATTTCTTCGACTTTAGGATCGATCGGGGTTTGGTTAGACCTCTACAAGGCCCAGAGTCATGACGCCCTCAGGTCTGGGTTGGGCCGAGCGTTCGTTCGATCGAGATGGTACGGCCCAAGAACGAACAGTTTTTTTAAAAAACTTTTTTTTCCCCTTTTCTTGGAATTGGAGGAAGGCACGAACGGCGGCGTCGCTGGGTTGCCGAGTCGCCGACGCCGCCCAGCACCCGGCGCCATCCCAGTCCATGTGGCTCTAGCCGTGGGCTAAGCAAGCATCACGCCACCCGCAGCTCGCCGAATCGAGCGAAGCGCCGGGCTCCAGCCAAATCGAGCGGCGGCGCGGCCACATCGGGGCTCAGGCAGCGGCTCGGCCACATCGAGGAGAGGGCCACTGTGGGCGGCGCGGCGCCAAATCGAGGACGGGTCGGGCGGACGGACGGCGCTGGTGCGCCTCGTGGGCGAGGCCAGGCGGCCAGCCACAGTCGTTCCTGCCCGCTCGCCGGAGCCGGTGATACCCTGGCACTGATTGGTTCCAGGTTACCCCAATTCCAGTGGCAAGTGACCATGCTGCGAGGCTCCACCCAGCTTGAATAGTTGCTGATTTTGGCTTGTGCTCGTAGCCTCCTTTGCCGTGCCAAAGCTCAACCAAGATGTTCCCATGGGAAACGGACGTTGATGGAGAGTCGAGCGGAACTCTGGGACAGAGGGAAGACCTGGTACTGTGCGCCTTCAAACCTTTTACTTGTGCTTAGTGAACTAGTGGAGTGAATGCTTTGCTGCTGCTGAATTTCCTTTTTGGCTGTCAGTTTTCATGCTAGTGGCTGCTGGTATTGCTAATTGAGTTGCTCAGTGAGGAATGGACTAATGCTATGCAGATAGTAGTTCACAGAAGCTATGATGCTATCATTCTTCCTTATGTTTGGAGCATATATTTTGTTGTTCAATCAGACCATGATTTTGTTATATAGAGTACGTCATGATTGCTTTCAGGGTATGGAATGGTGTCACTGTGTCAGTTCATCACATTGGCTACTAGTTGTGTTGCTAACTTGCTATAGCATGAAGAAGCAATGCCTACATCAAACTGCAAGTTTCTTTTTGAATTATTTGGACATTGCCTTTTTGGCTGTGGTTGTGGTATCCTTGCTGTAGCACTACTAAACTTTGTAATTTTGTTGCTTTGGTAATGAAATTTGGTTTCGACTGGTGTGGAAAAAATTGGGACATTGCCACCTTGTGATGGGGGATTGGAGAGATGAAAAGCCACACTAACAATGATCTCTTTGTTATAAATGGGAATTCCATTTTCTGCACATTTCAGTCTGTCATTCTGTTGCTTTTGTTCAGTCACTCCTCAATCCCCATCCATTTTCTATTTTGGTTGAAGCTAGATTGTTAGAATCAGTAGCACACAGGGAAATGAAATATATATTTTATTTATATTGCATCTTGCATTAGCTTTGTTCAATTGTTCTAGAAAACTAGATGATAAAATGAAGTGTTTTATTGTTTATTGGTTCATTTCCAAACCAGCTCTTTTGTTTGTGAAATCAACTGCTTAATGCCACAATACATTTTTGTCATGATCTTAAGTGTTCTTATGATTAATATCGTGCGCCCAGTATTAGGGTTGAACTGATATCTTCCTGTAGCAGATATGTTTACTAGGTATTATTTTTAGTTAGGTTGGAAAGCTTTTTGTTGGCGTTATCAGTTGGTAGGAACTAAAGAAACACCATGTGATAATTGTTGTAACTTGTAAATCATGACCTAAGGTAATTTTGAACTCAACAAATGAAAAAAAAAAAATCTTAACTATATGCCAAAATAAGGGTGGATTGCTTTATGCGCTGCTTTTGGTACTAGTCTTGGCAGACTCAGAGCTCTGCCACTGGTTTATACGTCACATGTTGCTATTCAACATTGCTTCCTCAGGGATCAAAGTGTGTAGTGTGACAGTGTTTCAAATAGATGTATATTGATCGAACATAAGAGAAATGTACTGCTGCTAGCTTGGTAAGAATAGCATAGTCCAGGTAGTGCAGTATTACTTCTAACTAGTCCTTAGTCCATGTTTCCTTGCAGAATAGATTGGCCTATAATATGGTCCATCAAACTGTTTTGCAGGAAAAAATTTCATTGGAGAATGAGAGTTGTGGCATTTGTAGAGACATCATCATTGATAGAGGAGTCTTGGATCGTTGCTCACACTGGTAGGTCTTCGATTTCATATTTGTAGTTTCTAGGATTTTGTTCATCACCTCCTGTTAGTACATATTGCATTAAGTTCTTCAGGATCAACATTGTTTAACTACTTGAGGACTTGGAATATATATTATTGGGCAGATCAGTATTCGATAATGAAATCTGTAGTCCTGATACCTAAGCTAAGCTTGTCATTCTGATTTGATTCTGCGCTGTCTGTGGTTATAATCCACTGTTACTTGCTTATTTCAGTTCTCTGTCTTTTCTGTTACATTTATAGGTCAAACACTTCAGTTCCAAATGATGTACCTGTCTGCTAGAGTTGCATAACTTGCATGCTCTTGTTTGGATTAGTAACCATTAATTCTATTCTCTTGGCACTTAATTATGTAGCATATAAGAAGTTTAGATAAGTACTTGCATTAGCATAAGTACCAATATAGCACTCCCTCCATTCCAAGTTATAAGGCATTTTGGCTTTTCTAGATAATTGGTTTCTGGAATTTATGAAATCCCTTTATAAACTGTAATGTGATGCATAGATATCTGAATTCCAAATGCCAGGTTTTGCTATACATGCATTGACAACTGGGCTGCCATCACAAATCGGTGCCCCCTTTGCAAAAGTGAATTCCAACACATAACATGCACTCCTGTAAGTAGCAAATATATTTTATTGTCGATCTTTCCCTTGCTGAATTCTCATAATACCCGTGGAAGAATTCGTTGTAGAAAAGTTTATCTCAATGTCTCACCTTGGAAGGTAGAATTGCACTAATTGTTTGATATTGTTATTTCATTGGTTAAGGTATTTGGTACAATTGGAGCTACCGACGAAGATGAATACTCTTTAACCAGGTATAGGCCAATAGCAGCAATATTTTTGCACTTCTGGTATGCACATGTGTTATTTAACACTAGTATCCTTAATTGTTTATTTTATATTGTTATATATTCTGTGCTCCCCCTGTTTCCTCCTAAGTCCTTAGGCAGCCTATTTCTATCATATGTTTTTGCCTTTTATCTTAGGATGTTGTGTTTTCATTATAATTGTCAATAAAATAGAGGATGGGCTTGAAGTTTTTAAATCACAATACCAGTGAAAGCTTGCCCTTGATATCATTTCAATCAAAGTGACCACACCCCCACCCCCACCCCCCCCCCCCCCCCCCCAAACAAAAAAAAAAAAAAAGAAGATATTTGAGTCACCTTACATGTGAAGCAGGAAATTTTTATGATATACCTGGATGCCTGCGCGTATGTGCATCATTTTCATTGGAATTCATGCCATATCATTTTTTCATAGTGATGTGATTGTATATCTCTTATTTTATGATTCCTCCAAGTCCAATCTTATGTCTTTCCAACCAATGCTCCAATAAATGAAATTAAGACCATGTCATGACTTCTATTACGTTTCTCATTGTTTTGAACCAAGTATTCATGCTTCTCGTTGTGCAGCTATGATGATGATTGGTATGTGCAAGAGGAAAGCAGCACACTTTCCTTTCCATCATACTATATTGATGCAGAAGTAACAATACTCAGATACCACTTATCATAAACAATCATACTCCTCTATCCCACAAAGTTGATTGTGTGGCTTGCTCTGTTTTATCACATTCTCCAGGCAGTAGTTTGTTTGGATGATGGTGATTGCAAGATTCGGAATGGACTTGTGGCAGCTGAGGATGATTCAACTTTAGATACATCTATTGCTTGTGATTCTTGTGATAAATGGTACTTGTTTTGTTATCCTTTATGAAATTATTAATTGGGACTTTGGAACCATATTCCTCTTCTAATTTCATTGATCCTTAACTTTAAGCCAGGTATCATGCTATATGTGTGGGGTTCAATCCAGCAATGGCATCTGACAATTCATGGCTCTGCCCAAGGTATTGTGATATCTTCTGACTCTCTTGAATCACCCTTTCCAGAATTTTGCAAGTAGTAATTAGTAATCACGCTCAACTTGCTCAAACTCTTATGATACTGAATTATCAATTCCATTTATAGATGCAAGTTTAATGAAGTGGAACATGAGGCAGATGTAATCTTGAAGCAAAACTTCAGTGAGGAGTGTGTGATTGGTTCTGATAGGACAGGTACCAATGCATCATTTTCTGGGAGGGTGTCAGTATCTGTTGCTGATGAGGGAGAAACTGCCCTTGTTGTATCAATGGTGGGTGTGCATTCTGAAACTAGGAGTGGTTTATCAGAAGCTTCACTAGGCCTTAAGACAGCACATGAAACATTTAACTGCAGTTCATATCCAAGTCAGTCCAAAGATGCCCTTGTTGCAGATTCTAGTTCCCTGCGGAACACAGATATTTTCAGTAGATCCCAGAATAAACCTTCTGAAATAAATGTTGTTCACACTCTTTATTCTGAGCCAACAGAAACATCATTACAATTTTCACCAATACGTGAGCCAGCAACAACCATATTTAGCTCAGAGCAGGGTAACATGTCAACTGAACGGTTGGAAGTACCAAAGCTTGTGTCATCTTGTCCAGTAGTAGATAATATCAAGGAGGCTAAAAGTACTGGGGAGGAGAATGCTGTGGAGCAAAGCAATAATGAATTATCTCCTGTAATCAATTCTCCACAACCTTTCTCATCAGGTATGTTCTGGTCATTTGCTTAATCAGATATGGCATATTGATAGCTTTTGCTTTATTTGGATATACCGGCCCATGGGTATTACCCTAACTGCAACCATGAAAAGTATCCATATGATGATCACTGTGTTTCTTACCATTTGTCATGCTGTTACTTCAGCAACTACGACATTGCATGTGGCTATGAGATGGCTGTTGCAGTCAAGTTTTCTTATGCTGCATTTTGTTCTGGGGCCAAACTTATGGTCATTGCATTATGCTCTGAGAATACATATTCTCTTCTATCAATGCTGCTGCTGGTAAGATTGACTAACATTCATGTGTTTATACAGATGCAGTTCAGCAGAACCTACAGTTGCCACTTAGGTGAAAATCCTCGGGAACTTAGAACTCACTTGTTTCATGTCAGTTGTCCATATCATTTGCATAACCTTTTTTATTTGTTTTTTTTTCAGGCATGATGGGCATAGTAGCGATGACATGAAAGAAGAGAAGGACATGGAATCTGAAAATGAAGTAATCCATCCTGCGAAGAAAGCAAAGTTGGAAGTGCAAGAGCAGGACATTAATGTAATCGGAAACTCTGGTTTTTCTTCAACACGTAGTCCTGCGAAAGCTACCGATGACGATATGTCAGAGTCTGTTGCACAACAGAAATCTATTCCTGATATAATGAGCATTGTTGAAGGTGATGTTTACAGAAGAGATCCTGGTAGAGAGCTGGCTAGGCCTGTAGGAAGAAGAGCAGGAGATAAGACTGGTCCTAGAGTGAAAAAGATCTTCCGAAAGGAAGAAGGAAAAGAATCATCTGCCTTGGTTCAAAAGTTACAGAAAGAGATAAGGGAAGTAGTTAGATATACAGGCACTAATATACTCGAGAAGGATGGATCCTTTGATGAAAAACTGTTGACTGCGTTCCGTGCAGCTATAGGAAAGTCAGAGGATGGACAAGCCAAAAGTACTAATACAAACCGATTAATAAGAACAAGGAGATCATTACTTCAGAAGGGCAAGAAACGTGAAAACCTGACCAAAAAGTTGTATGGAACATCTACAGGAAGAAGAAGAAGCGATTGGCATCGTGATTGGGAAGTTGAATTTTGGAAATACCGTTGCTCCCCAGGAATAAATCCTGAAAAGATTGAGACATTGCAATCAGTACTTCAGCTACTAAAGAAATCCTCTGAAATGGACAAGGAAAGTGCTAAGGGGAAAAAGGAAGAGAATAACAACAATTCCATTTTGTCCAGGTTGTATTTAGCTGATGCATCAGTTGTTCCCAGGAAGGATGATATTAGGCCTCTGTCTGCCCTTGCAGGATGTGAAGCTAATGGTAACAAATCTTCTAACATACCTGCAGCAAGCACTGAGACAATGAAAATCAGTTCACCCAGCAGCACTGGGAAAGCATCAAGCTCTTCAATTCTGAATAAAGAAGCATCTAGCAGAGGAGAAAATAGAAATAGCCAGCCCTCCCAGGATAAGAAAAACCAATCTTCTGGTGATATCAAGCAGGATAAAAGAAAATGGGCTCTTGAGATCCTGGCAAGAAAAAATGCCACCTCTGTTACAAGCAAAGATCAAACTGGAGGCACTGATGCTCTAAAGGGAAACCTCCCTCTACTAGTACGTGCCATTTTTTAAAAAAGATATGTTTCTAAAGTTCATTTACAACTCTACAAATACTCATGTACTTGGTCTCTTACTTCTTAGGCACAACTTCCGGTTGACATGAGGCCGCAGCTTGCAGCTGGCAGCAACAAAAAGGTTCCAGTATCAGTTAGACAGGTAATGTTTGGCATTGCCGTAGCTTTCAAGATAACCCTGTTTGGTCAAAGTCAAACAGCTGTTCAGTAGTTTCTAATGCTTGGTTAGCTGTCCTTTCCTACACCTTGTTGCTGATATTGTTACTTTCAAATATCAGAAAATGGTTTAGTTATTATTTATTAGAGAGAAAATAGAGAAGGATTATCAAACATTGGATGATATATTTTATTACTGAACTGTTACCTGATTTGCCAAATATGAGTTTATCACCACTACTTTTCAATACCAGCTTAAAAAACCCTACAGCACAACAACCGATAACTGCCCTAAGTGTATGTGTGCTTGTATCTTCTTTTAAATCAACTACTTATGTTATTAATCGGATGTATGTATCACAGGCACAACTTCACCGCATTGCTGAGCATTATTTGCAGAAAGCAAATTTGGATGTCATTCGCAGATGTGCAGATACTGAATTGGCCATTGCTGATGCTGTCAATGTAGAAAAGGGTATTTATGAAAGGTCAAATAGCAAATCAATTTATGTGAATCTTTGCTCTCAGGCTACTCGCCAGCATGCCAAGGCAAAACCTGATAATGATACTTCAACTCTAACCAAAAGGACTGAATCAGGCAGTGATCAGATATCACAGGAAGTTACATCTGAGGGTACCAATGTTAGTGGCAGTGATATGGAAGAGGCTCTAAACAGAGCAGCTGTCTCCGATCAAAAGAGTGAACTTGGTGATGATACTGCACCAGAGCATACTGTGCACAAGGATACTGTTAGCTTCAGCAGTGCAGAAGACGCACTAAGAAGGGCGGGCCTCTTTGATTCCCCTCCTAACAGTCCTGAGAGAGGGACCACGGAAGTTGAAGGTAACTCTGATTCCATGACAGTTTCTAACTTTCCTAAGCTTTCACAAAGGAAATATTAATTCTGAAAAATATTCTGTTGGTTAAAACAGGAGAACCCAGGCTAGAGGAACTGAGCAAAAACTTGCAGTCAAATTCCGAGGACGTATCCTCACTAAAAGATGACAATTCATCGCTGCCTAGTGATCTTGATGCTGCAAAATGTCAAAGCCTTGACACTATGAGTCAGCAACCTGAACGTAATTCTGAGGAGCAACAGAAGTTGACAGGCAAGGGAGAAACTGAGAACGTGGTAGCAAACAAAACCAATGCCACAAACTTGACTGAAGCTGATAGGTGCAGTGAGCAATGCAAAAAATCAAGTGGACCTGGTAAAGAAATTTCAGTTGATTGCAACATGCCTGATAAAGTTACTGGGCATACGGAGGCTTCGAGAGAGATGGAAAAGGCAGCAAGCACTACACCCAATCAATCTCACGAGGATGGTTTGACGACAGATGGTGAAGTGATCAGCAAACCAAAGAATTCAGAGCCCTCTAAAGAGAAATCTCGCAGTGACAAACCATCGGTAAACAGCAAAGACCCAAAAGTAGACAAACCAAAACATGCAGCTGAAGGTGGAGATGATCCGAAGAAGCGGGCACCTGATCAAGCTGGTAAAAATACACCAGATGCCTCAAACTCTACATATAAGAAGGTACCCCTCCACTTTTGTTTTTGGTTTTTTTGACAACACCTCCACTTATTTGATTGGCAACATTTTTCTTGTAGGTGTCATCACCAAGTTTTTCACTTTATACATATTTCTTTCTCTGTGTCCCCAATATATGTAGGTTGAAATGTTTGTGAAAGAGCAGATAAGGCCACTTTGCAAGAGCGGCGTGATCACGGTTGATCAATATAAATGGTCCGTCGGGAAAACCACTGACAAGGTAATGAGCTTCCACCGCGACGCGAAAAATGCAAACTTTTTGATCAAGGAGGGTGACAAGGTGAAGAAGCTTGCGCTGCAGTACGTTGAGGCATCCCGGCAGAAGATCAGTTAGAGTCTTCACCGGATTTTGTAAAAATGTGATGACAATAGCAATCGTTTCCTTCATGCTGGAGCAAGCAATCCATGTAAATGACTGGATGTGGATCACATAGTTAATGTGTGCAGGCGGGCGCGCCGTAGTTCCTGTAAATAAATTTACATATGCATTTTGCACCTGAGGGAACAAGTTTATTTCATTATTTTTGACTTCATTTTGACAGGAACAGGTGCTTCAGGTGAAATTGAAGAAATTTTGCTCGAATCTGACCAGTGATAACTCAAGCTGAATACTCGGTTTGGTGCAAAACCGAACAAAAATGTACCTACCAAATTCTGTATTTTTTTTCTACAAAAAACACGTAACCGGTCATTGGTATCTTCACATCAACTCAACAACACAACAAACGTTGAGGTATGACGGGAAGTCTTTACCTTGTTTTATATATTTTTTCTTCTGCTCTCACGAGCAACGGCTGCTCAAGATGGAGATGGAATATATAGTTCAATAACTGGTTTGATAAATCTAAGCAGGACAGTGAGACGACGTGCGAAAAGAATATATGTTCAAAATAAGCAAAAACATGTAGAATGAGAAGAACAAAACAGTTCGGGTGTGTGTAGGCCGTAGCAAATGTTCGATCATATATACACATAATTTGGATCCGTAGTACATGATGACCTTGTTTTTTTATCTATATATATAAAGTAGTGTTTGCTATTTCGTGCATCGGTGTGGGGCATTTTGGGTTGCAGGGGGGGCAATGCGCCCTGCACTCCTCCATAGTCTCATAGCAATGAGCGCTCTCGTCGAAAGACCCGCAGCAGTAGCAATCCTCAAGCCCTTTACCGAAGTCGTCGCAAGAGCCTAACAAGCAGAATTTCAGCTTTAGCTTGCTCTCCTCATCTAGTGGTGTAGAGCTGACAGTGGCAGCAGAAGAGAGGGAATTTGTAGCCTCCTTTATCACCGGACGAGCTGCACATCGATACATACACAACGGATCGGACGACAACATGTGTTTTTTATCAATGTTAAATCTTACTATAAATCATATATATCCAAGAGAAAGAATGTATATGAAGTGTACACTTACTCCGTACAGGTAACGAAAACCACCCAAGAAACACAATGAACAGAAACACAACCACCGCATACTGCTGTAGGCCGCCCCTCATACTCGTATTTTTGCGACCCAACTCTACTTGATGTCAGGACCTATGTATTTTGATCGCTTGACCAAAGAGTTCCTGTCGCCCCTCCCCTCCTTTCCCGTGTCGCCCCTCTATCTTTATATACAGTCAGTCAGACAGGCAGAGGGGATAACCTCCCTTGATTGCATGCCAAATTTTTCTTGCCAAAAAATAAACGTATACTGTATTTATAAGATGATTGATGACCTCCCTTGATTGCATGCCAAAATATTGTCGCAAAAAATAAATGAATATTTATTATTATAAGATAAGATACCGTGCATGAGTACACGACATTCTGGACCACTTTTGTCGCCTAATGAGCTTCAGATTTAGCATGCATGGTGGCAACCGGCAAGAAACACACTTACGATAATCCTAACCAATGGATCCAAAGCGCGCTTTCTCGATACGGAGGATGTGCTATTCACATGGAGGGCAATTCGCCAATTCATCAGATATGTAGTACTCGTACGAGGCAGCGACTCCCGGTGGGGAGTGCCCGCACGGGTTAGAGGATCGCCCGGCCGGCCGGGTGTCGCGCCGCGTTGTCCGTCGCAATCAAGAAAATTGACTTCCCCTCTAGTAAGTTTTTTTTGTTGTTAATCAAGCTCCACCGCTGTCCATTGCGACTGAGAAGTGAGACCAAACTTCCAAAATAGAGTACGTACGCGCTTTTTTTTGAGGGGAAGTTCGTCCACGCTTTCCTGTGCGCGGCCTTGTTGCCTTGTCGAGTCGCCTCTCGTAGGCCGCCGTGCTCCGGTGACCCCCCATTTGTTCCGCAATTCAAAGCTCGACGTTGTCGACGGAACCGGAGTTGATCGAGTTCGCGCCGAGTCGTTGACGTCGCAGCCGGGTTCGTGTTCTCGACAAACCGCTGCTTCCTAGCCTGCTACTCCGACGGTCTCCGGCCGCCCCACGGTGAGCACCCCGTCGTCGTCCTCCGCCACCCACCCTGCGAACCATGGCTCGTTGCCTCGTTCCCTTCTACGTACTAGGCAAAAACATATCCCGCATCTTGCGCCAATGGCGTTCTTCCTTTTTGCCGCCATAGATCTCTCCGCCGGCCACAATCCGGTGTCTTAACCACCTAATGCTGTCGAGCCGGGCTGCGTGAATTCACCTCGTCCTCGTGAAGCTGGTGCCCGTCTCTCCCCTGTGTGCCTAGCCTTGCGCACCTAGCAGCGCCCCCCCCCCCCCCCCCCCCCCCCCCCCTCGCGAAGCTCCGTGGCCGTCCATTCTCTCTCTCGTTGTGTACTCCCTTTTAAATTGTTTTTTTTTGTTAAGTTAAACTTCTTCATTGATTTTTTTTTCAAGTTAAACTTTGGCTAAATTTATAGAATCTTGGCTCAAAGCATCTCAAATTTGACCAAAATATATAGAGATAAATATGAATATTTATGACACCAAATAAGTGTAGTATGAAAATATATTTGGTGAAAAATCTAATGATACTTAGTTGATATTGTAAATACTATTATCTTATTGTATAAACTCGGTCAAAGTTGAGATGCTTTGACTCATCAAAATTTTTGGAATGACTTATAATTTGAGATGGATGGAGTACTTGGCAATAGTAGGCAAGGAGAACATGTTGTTAGTTGCAGCTTGGTAGCCTATAGTTTGTAGGTAGTGGTAGTATGATTTTCGGTCTGATTTTCTTCATAAACCGGATCGATTCTACCCTTACTATTAATATATGCCAGAACAATATATGATCTGGGATCTTTCAAAGTAGAAGTCATTAGGTTGTCTTTGTACATTTATCCAATATGTTTGTTTCTATGCACTTAATGGATTGTGGTAGCTTTGGATACTTTTCTTAATAACTGTAAACGACTCATTCCCTTATCCAAAGAGGTTGAAGCTAGAATTCTATCCAATACTATTTATCCAAGAAGAGATATGTCTAAAAAAAGAAGAGATAAACGGTGAAATATATGTGGAGGTCTATGGTTGGTGTGAACATTGAGCAACAACATCAGTGTGGAGTTTAGAATAGATATGCTTGATCGATCAGTCAGTGTGATGAACTCTTGTTTCACAGTCTTGCCCATCGATTGATGTCTAACTATGGGGTCAAAGTTTTGTATTCTTGTCAAACTGAAAAGTAGTCCCTTATATGTAGATATGTCTTTCAATCGTACATATGTCATTGTGGAGTTGAGCCAGTGACCTCTTAAATATTGCACTTGCTCTTGTTCAATTTCAAGGTAGTAACTGTAAATGGATGGCCAAGTTATTACTACAAAAAGTGAACTGGAGCGCATTCTTCTTGATCAAAGCATGGAGGCAAAGCCCCTGTCATTGTCACTTCTGGAGTGCATCACAAATAACTTCTCCCATGAAATTGGACGTGGTGGGTTTGCTGTGGTCTACAAGGTGCAGACTATCAGTTTGCCAAGTGTCTCAATTCACAGCTGCTCAGCAAAATGAAGTTAATGCTGACAAAGGTATGTCGCTACTGCAGGGACATCTTAAGTGCAGGGAGGTTGCTATGAAGCAGCTGATTGAAAATCGTATTGATGAGGAGAAATTCATTGGAGAAGTTAACTGTCTGATGAAGGCTAAACACAAAAATATAGTACGGTTTCTTGGATATTGCTCTAACACACAAGGAGAAAGGGTGGAGCATGAAGGAAAGTTTGTCATGGCAGATGTACGCCGCCAAAGGTTGCTTTGCTTTGAGTATGTACCTAATGGAAGTCTTGATGAATACATCAAAGGTATGATCATATGGCCTGCAACGTTGCTTTCCTCCTTATTTTCTTTATTACTTAAGATTATTTGGTTCTTGGAGCATCCTTTTACATTTATGAATCAAACAGTATACCCATTGTTGTGACTTCCTTTTACAGATGCATCTCGTGAATGGGGAAACTGTTATAAAATAATAAAGGGTGTTTGTGAGGGTTTACATCATCTTCACAAGCAACGAATTGTTCATCGAGATTTGAAACCCGTGAATATACTGATACATAGTGATATGGTGCCAAAAATTACCGATTTTGGTATCTCAAGATGCTTTGATGAATTGCAAACCCGTCATTTCACCTCAAACCTTGTAGGGACATGGTAAGCTAACTATGACTCTTGGGAGTTCAGTCTTCTTTATCGCACTTGAATAATTGCATTTCCTTTTTTTTTCTGTTTATGTAGCGGATATTTCGTGCCAGAATTAGTCAACCATGGAGAAATCACATTGAAGTCAGACATTCATAATCTTGGTACTATCATCACAGAGATACTGACAGGAGATAAGGGTCATCCCAAATTCGAGGAAGTAAGATATACGCTGGATGCTCATTATTCATCCTTTTATTTTGAGAAAATCATTCTCGGCGTTTGAGGCGGCGTTACATACCGTATTTCATTATTGAGAGTACATGCAGTTCATTTCTCCCTTGAGATATATTAACTTATATCTTTATGCTATTTGTAACTATATATTAACATATATCTTGAGTTACATATATTAACTTATGTACAACTCATAACTAGGGATGTGGTGTTTTTTTGGATCAGCATATTAATTACAACAGTATAACATTTAGTAAATTTCTGCCTTGAGTAAAATTAACCACATGGCATTTCATTTAGTTTATTTTTGTCGAGTTTCTGGTTAACTTGCATGGCATTTCATTTTAGTTTATTTTGTCATGTTTTGGTTGCACCCAATGGCCCAATGATACAGAACAAGTGGAACTTTGTACATCCAATTTATAACTCATGATTCCAACTTTGTAGGTACAAGAACATTGGAGCCATAAGCTGAAGGGATCACAGAAAGAGGTGCAGTTGGAACAGATACGAGCATGCACTGAGGTGGCCCAAAGCTGCTTGGTATATAATCCAAAGGACAGACCAAGTGCGCAAAAAATAATTGATATTCTCAAACAGACTGAAAGAGAGGAATGGTGCATTGAACCTGGTGCAAGTTCACACAATTCAAGATCATTGGGCGTGCTCGAAAGAGATTGCTGCAAAAGCAACGGGGCTGCTGATGCAGCAACTACACTCAGGAGCACTGTAGCTGCTACAAACATGTCAAGATAAAGAGGCAACAGCCGCACCCACCGTACAAGAATCGCATAAGACTGCAGCCATTATTGCATGGGCGGATAGACGCCGAAACCATGGCCAGAACAACGGAGATGTTGATGCAGGCCATCTCCAAAATCTATGCTCGACACGCGACAGATTTGAATTTTGAAGACGTGCATAGGTTATTTAATTCACCTTTCTACCCCCACTATGTCTTTCCTTTTTTGTGCCCAGTTGATTAATTGGTAGATTTTTGTTGATTTTATAGGGGTGTTTACGATTTAGTAAACCATAAGAAGGGTGAAGAGCTGTACTCGGCGGCAGAGACCACCATGGCCTCTGAAGTGCAGCGCTTCTGCCAGCCTCTGGACGACGCTGCTCCGGTGGACAGCACGTTATTCCTGCAGGAGTTGCTGACCAAGTGGGATCTGCACATTAGGGCCCTCAAATTGATCGGCTATGTCTTCACTTACATGGACCGCGTCTTCGTTCCCTTCAAAAGTAATGGTAAGGTGCCCACCTACGAGCTGGGTCTCCGCCCGTGGCGCAACGAAATGGCCAGCTCCAACAAGATCCGGCCGATGCTCATTGAGGCAGTGAAGCGGCAGAAAGGAAGCGAGGACGAGCTGGTACCAGGTGTCAACAAGATGCTGACGGAGCTTGGTGCTGATGTAGAGGATAGTATGCCGTTTCTTTGCTTTCAAGACGGTACAGGAGTACAGGACTGCATGTAGCAGGCCCATGTTACTCTGTAGAACATAAAGACTTATTTCCATGGTCCTTTTTTTTTCATTTCATCTTGTAGTCCTTTTGTTTTTTAAGTTACATATCTGGCCTAAAAGTTATGTTTAGTTCCTTATAGTTTTGAGATTAACAATGTTAAGTCCGAGCCTCCTTCGGGGAAAATGTATCAGTACATAGTTTAGTTTGTCTATATTTAATTTTGAGAAATATTTAGCATATGCCTTAAGGTTCCCATAATTGAGTAAAATAAGGAAGTGAACAGTGCAAAATGTACTGATTTATTTTTCGACTAGGGGTAAATTTGTCATTTTGCTTCTGACTTAATAGTGTAGATGGATTTTAGGCCGAATAGAACTTTAAAAATAAAATTGCCAAAGAAAAAGCGAAACTTTTTCTAGAACCAAGGAAATAATTCTCTTAGCAACATATGGAATGTATGTGCGCTGCCCAATACATAGGAGTAATAATTAACTTCATTGATCGAGCACTGTTGCTTCAAGATCGTGCCACCGTATAACTGTTACTCACTCCGTCTTTAAATGTTTATTGTTTTCACTTTCAGAGAAATAATTTGACTAAATATGATTGATCGTTGCCGTGTAAGATGGATTGGTTGTTGTCTTGTATAATCATGGTCAATCACGCTTTGTACTCGCCATGCTGACGGCTATTGCCATCCCTATTAACAGATCGAGATGCGGCCCTGCACAAGTGTTTTTTTTTTTTTTTGATAAAAGGCAAATTTTATTAGCAGCATTGTGCTGCAATGTTGGTGAATAAGTCACCTATTACAGAAAGTAAGGCTGTCCTAGTGGGACAGCTATTAACATGAGAAGCATTGTTACAATTGACATACTGTTGATTGCTACTTGATGTCAATGAGCTAAAAGCCTGTGTGTGAGCATACTGTGTGTGAGCATACTGTTGTTACAATTGACATACTGTTGTTTCACTGAGTATGTTCGTCGACCTCAGCCACTGTGCCATCCAACATCATCGCTGGGATGTAGGTGGTGTTTGGTTTGGCGTTTGTGGACACGCAGCCATTCATTGCCATCTAACATCTGGCGTGACCTGATACGGAACGCCACAGATGCTAAGGCTCTGTTCGCTTCAGCTGAAAAGCTGAATTGATTTTGGCTGAAACTGATTTGTTGTGAAGGGAAATACTGTTTCAAAGCTGAAAAATATGTGCTGTTTAGTTGAAGCGAACAGAGCCTAATTCATGTCGATGTGCATTTTGGTCCAGTCATGGACATGGTGCACGGGGTTGTTCTTCTGATGAAATGGATACATGCCAGACTTGTTGCCTGTCCACCTTCAGTGTCGGGGTTGTCGTCGGCGCGCTGGCATCGGTGCTGAGCTGAGCATGTCCGCCGCCATGAGCCATCGGCGGTGCCGGCACCTGCGTTTGCCGTGAACTTGACGCACGATCTGACCAGTGACGGACACAGTGTTCCAGCTGACGGTCACCATGAACTTGCGTTCACCATGGTCACTGGTCAGCATAGACACGGCGTCAGTGTCCGACAACGCCGGCGGAACGGAAGCGCACGAGGCCGGCCTCCGCTGTCCGCGCGCGCGCCATCTGAAGTTGCACGTGCAGTTTCAGTGTCAACGGGGCCGTACGTACGTTTAAAGCTCGACATTGTCAGCGGATCGGAACCAGCCAACTGGAGCTGCTGATCGAGCTCGCGATGACTGACGACGCCGCCGTTGACGTCGCAGCCCCCACGACACCTCTGCTTCCTCTTCTGCTACGTCGACGGCCACGTCCGAGGACCCCAAGGTGAGCACCGCGTCGTTCTCCTCCTCCTCCCGGTCCCGCACCGCCATGGTGAGAGGCTGGGAGCTCGCCAAGCTCGATCCGTGGCCCTCCGGTTCCGTACTGCCTTTCTCAAATTGCTTGCGCTTTATTTTTCCCTATTATTGTTTGTAGATGTTAATATATTTTTCCTATAAATAAACTGGGTAAAAGTTAAATAAAATTTTAATCAAGTCTAAATTTTGACTAGATTTAATTTACAGAAAATTTGTATATTTCATGACAAGAGAAGTCGACACTTATTATTTGGATTCTCATTATTGTGGTTCAATTCATAATTTCCTGTAATTTCTGCAAAACAAGTCCCAGCAGTCTGTATATAGCTATATATCTGATTAGTTTCATGGTTGTCTGCCTTTTCTTTTTGGTATATCCACTTGGTTTGTTGGATAAAATGTTCTATACTAGGTTGGATCTATAGCACACAATACAGTTACTACTTATTTAATGGTTTCAAATTCTCCTGAGACTGCTGCTAGAGGTTGATTCAACTCTTAAAACCATTTCGCGTTACCACATGTTGTTCCCTCTTGACCATGGCCTGGTCTCTGCCGGTGGTAGATATTTTTGACTTTGGCCAGATGCGTGTCCACTCCATTATCTTCAAAGTTTTTATGCTTGCAAAACACAAAAGCGAGCCCTAATATGTAAATATGTCTTTCAATCGTACTTACTATCGCTCTGTTCGGCTGAATGAAATTCGACTAGACTGAATTGTACGACTAAATTGTTATGAAAAATATTATTCTGTGGTTGAAAATAAGGTGAGCCTAGAGCGATACGTCTTTCGATCGTACTTAACATGTCTTGTTTAGTTTAGTTTTCTCTCCTAGCTTCCTAGCCTCCCTCAGGCTTGCATTTGTTCGTACAATCTCAGATCCTTTTTCTGTCCTTGTTCATTTTCTCAACAAAATAGAAAATACATACAGTGGGGGCTTCCCCCGCTGTACCTTAAGTTAAAAAAAACAATGAAGTTGAGTCAATAACCTCATAAATAATGCACCTTGCTCTTGTCTAATTCCAAGGGTAATAACTCTAAATGGATGGCCAAGTTATTACTACAAAAGGTGACCTGGAGCGCATTCTTCTTGATGAAAGCATGGAGGCAAAGCCTCTGTCGCTGTCACTTCTGAACTCCATCACAAATAATATCTCCCATGAAATTGGACGTGGTGGGTTTGCTGTGGTCTACAAGGTGCAGACTCTCTCGGTTTGCCAAGTTTCTTACTCCCCCGCTCAAAATAAGTATCATTTTTTCTCATTTTCTGAGAAGTCAAATGTTTTTAACTTAATATTGACAATGGTAAGTCGCTACTGTAGGGACATGTTGGGTACTGCTATAATGGGTGATTAGATTGATGGGCTAACCCTAGAAGGGTAGCTATATAGCAGTACATACATGGGCCTCATGGGCTTAGCATCATGGGCCTAATACACACACTCTAACACCCCCCGCAGTCTGAACTACCGGCGCAGCGGAGTACAAGACTGGACAAGAAAGAAAACAAGCACAATACACAGGATCTCCCCCATAGCCACAACTAACCACTGGTGATGTTGAGGCTAGAGCGAAACTCGGAGAAGGTCGAGGAAGGGAGGCCCTTGGTGAAGATGTCCGCAAACTGAGAGGTGGTCGGGACGTGAAGGACTCGGACGTCGCCGATGGCCACACGGTCGCGGACGAAGTGAAGGTCAATCTCCATATACTTGGTCCTCTGGTGCTGCACAGGGTTGGTGGAGAGGTAGACCGCGTTGACGTTGTCGCAGTAGACGAGCGTGCTCCTGACGAGGGGGCGGTGAAGCTCAGCCAGGAGCTGGCGGAGCCAAGCAGCCTCGGCCACACCGTTGGCCACGGCGCGGTACTCCGCCTCGGCACTGGAGCGTGAGACCACCAGCTGGTGGTTGGACGGCCAAGAGACAAGGTTGCTGTAATACCCCGGGTATTACGGATTTAATTAATCTGCTATGTCATCATATTTAAATTAATCATTTGCATATGATTGTGGTTAGGTCCCTAGAGTGATTTGAATTTAATTAGCATTTGTTTGTAAAATTAAATTCCCAAATAAAGGTTTAAAATTTACTTTTATTAGGGCCAAAACCTAATTCAAAATCTAAAAGGAATTTGAAGATAGTCCCTTAATAAAAGTTTTAGATCTTTTAAAATGGAACAACTTTTATTTTTGGAGATTTCAAAGTTCTGTGGTGGAAATTCAAATTTATTTCAAAACAATGATTTAAAACTTAGTTTTGTATTGGCATTTCAAAAATTATTTGGAATCTGGCAAAACTTCCTAAATAGAAGTTGTAAAGCTCATTGAGTAGAACAACTTTTATTTTGGAAACTTTTCAAGTTGTTGAGAAAATTTAAAGTAATTTTTAAAATACAGTTTGAAATTTAAAACCCTATTCTACCCCCTTTTCTGTAGATTCAAAAATATTTCGAATTTGAACTTGGTTCCAAAAGCAAAGTTGTTCAGAATTTCAAACCCTACAACTTTTATTTTTGCAGTTTTTCATGTTGGTATTCAAAAACGATCGCAATTGTGCAAAAACCGACAGCCCTAGGGTCTAGGTGCTACAGTGAAATGCCCCCTCTTCCTGTTCGCGAACAGCGCCGACCCGCCGCCGTGCCGGGCGCGCGCGCGGCCGTCCGTGCCGGCCGGGATCGTGCCCCCGCGACCTCGGCAGATACGGGCGCGCGTGCGCCGCGTCGTCCTGGTTCTGTCCCCCTCGCTCCCGGCCTTTAGAAAGGCGACGAGGCCCTCCCCCTCGCCATTTCTTCTCTCCCGGCCACCTTCGAGCTCTCTCGGTCGCCGGCCAAATTGGTCGCCACCGAGCCATCATCACCCTCTCCATCTTGCTGCAAGCTAGCTAGCCTCCTTGCGCACCGCCTGCGTCCGTCGGTGAAGGCTGTGGAGCCTTGAAACCGCCGGAACGCCGGTGTCTTCCTCGCGGGCGGGCAGAGCGCCGCCGCGAGCTCCGCCGTCGTCTCGAGCTAGTCTGGGTAAGCTCTGGACCTCGGATTGTTGCGTACCGTGATCTCTGTGACCCCTTGAACCTTACGCGTGCGTCGGCGTACTCTCTGGTTCCCTAGGTTCGCCGGAACGCGTGTTCGCCGTTGAGCAGAGCCGCCGGGATCCGCCGCCGTCGCCAAGTCGCCTTCTCCGAACCACCTCTGTCTCCACCGACCCCTCGGCCAGCTTCGTGGTGAGCCCCAGATGCTCGCGCACCTCTTCCCCCTCTCTTTACCGGCTTGTGCTCGCCGGCGACGTGCTCGCCGCCGCCACCGAGCCGCCGCGTATGTGTCTCCAGGTGCTGTGCGCCTCGGATCTCGTCGTATCTTAGCTTGGTAGACTCGCCTTGGAGTGTAGAGTCCGTCAGTGCCCTCGGCTTCGTCCCTCGGCTCACCGTCGGCGAGCTAGGGGCGGCGGACCGCCGGCGCACCCGCCTCTGTTGAAACAGAGGGATGGCCAAGGGCCTCGGGTGAGAAGGCAAGTTTTCCCAGGGGGTTAAGCGCGAAGTTCATGACTCATGTGAATAGTGTAGATCGGACCGCGGGTTGATTTCCAGTTTCCCCAGGGTCTCTTGTGCAAAGCCGTCGGCGCCGGGCGCGGGCAGGCCGAGTGGGCCGGCTCGCTCTGGACTTGGGCCGTAGTGGGCTGATTTGGTCTTTTCTTTTTCCAGTGAATTTCAAAATGCTTTTCTTTTATATATTCATGTGAATAGTGCTGATGTTTGTTAATTTCATATGAATTAATCTGCTAGGTGTAAAAATGTGAAAATAATTGTGTACGCTCTCTGTAATATGTAGTATTTGTTAAAAATATAATATAGGGTGTTCCAGTGCCTTTAATCTGCTGTATAAATCAGTGAAGTAATTAATAAATGCAAGTTTGTGTAATTTTAATTAATTCTCTGTAAATCCAAAAATCATGAAATTTATTGTGGCTCCGTTTGGTGATAAAACCTAGCTGTTGGTAAAGTTTGGTTGCAATTGAAGTTAGTTTGGTCAATTAATTAATATATGTGAAATTAGGGATTAATAAAGTAAATAGAAAAATGAATTTAGGTTTGTTGTGTGAATTTTTGGATTGAATGAAGACCAAGGATCTTTCGCTGTGTGATCCTTGGCAATTCGAGAACTTAGTGCTTGATAGTAGTCATAAAGCTGTGTAGCGGCTTTCTGTGACCGTTAAAAAGGTCAATAAAACAAAAGTAGGAAACATTACTTTTACCTTCCGTAGATCGTTTACAACTTTAGCGTGAAGGAAAGTTGTACTCAAGGTATTAATGGTTTACTTTCAAGCATTTCATTTGTTGCCCTCATGCCATGCTAAGCATACATCATTGCATACGTGTAGTGCCCGTTCCCGAGGTGGTCCAGGTCGAGACTACTACTGAGGAGGCCGCTCCAGAAGTCATCCAAGGATTCGACATCTGCGGGACTGATCCCGACCCGACGCTGTACACGATCCAAGGCAAGCCCCGGTGCATTCAGCCCCTCTATTACAAAATATTTATAATTCGAGTTAATCTACTGCATTAGGTTGATAGGAGTTGATTGTCACCTATCCAGATGCATTGTCTCAAATAAATACCCTGAAACCTGATTTAAATAAAATGGTTTGAGAAATGCTTAGGCATGCTTAATGAACTTAGCTTTGCGTAAAAGAAAAACTATTTTCTGTGCCATGATTATACTTATACTTTGATTGGTGAAGAACTGGTTATCCGTTGGTCGATGTGTATTTGGGTTGGAGTCCCAATGCATGGTCGCTTTCGGAGTAGATTGGAACTGGTCGATGTCTTGGAAACGTGTTTCGTTGGGTGGCCAGCTCATGGGGCGGCGTTCCCTATGTCTCACTCACCCGACAGGCACGATAATAAAAACTGTCGGGTAGTCTTGTGCTTGGGTTAGAGTCCCAATGCAGGATTGACGGCAGGAAGGAAGTAGGGACCGTTCGTTGTAGGCCTGCTGTGATCATGATGAACAGCCTAGCCACATACCAATGCGGAAAGCCTAGAGTTCGGTGGCGCTATTGCTGGAACCGACAACCACGCACTGGAAGTGGAGAGATGGCGAGAGTAGCTTGTACCCACGTGGCCGGCGTGCCTGGATAAGAGTGGAGTACTGTGCTCTCGGGTGGCGCAGGACCGGTTCCGGGATAGCAAAGCCGTGACGACGGGTTGGTATATGTATGCCGGCGTGCTGCATATGCAGTGTGGTTAGAATCCCCAGCTGGGTACTTTCTAGATTCGAATCGACGTGCTCCTCGGTTATGGAGACTTGATCCTCACACTCTACACCGAAAAGTGGTTCTCAACTAGGTTATCTGAATGAATAAAGTAATTGAAAGAATGATGATACATGAGTCTGAATATTGGAGCTATAAATATGATTATAATAATGACAAAATAAAATATGGAACAGGATAGATTGCTTTTCTGCAAACTCCTCATCCTCTGCTAGCCTTACCCATAGCCTTGCATTCCTGAGTCTCATTTTACACCCTTAGTCGGGTAAGTCTTGCGGAGTACCCCAAGTACTCAGGGTTTGTTAACCCCGTTGCAGGAGGACCGCAGTCGGAGATCTGTCTTGCTCCATGTTGCGTGACCGTGGTCGAAGAAGAAAGCGGCGATGAGTGAAGTGGAACCCGTGGGCAGGGTTCGAGTTACCTTATCTAGTATTGTGTAATTATTCCACTGCTACTGCTATGTCCCCTGATCTGTAATAACTATATTTGAATCCTATTTGAACAACTGGTTTGTAATCTAAATGTTATGTAATCTTCCGCACTGTTACTCTGATGTATTTTATTATGAAATGTTGTAATCCTGTAATGGTTCTGCAATGGTGATCCTGTCGGAGAAAAGGGCGCTAATGTAGCCCAGCAGACCTGCCTAGATCATTTGGGACACGGGCCCGGCTGTCAGAAGTCGTTAGTGACAATGACAGGTGCCGATGGGCCAGGTGATTTAGCCGGTTCTGTTACAGTAGGATGTAACATCCCGGCCCAGGGCTTAATAGGATTGATAGGATACTCATACCAACAAGTTGCAACTTCTTTTCCGGAAGCCCATCTGCAAAGAACTCCGAGGTTAAGTGAGCTTAGCCCTGGAGCGATGGGTGACCGACCGGGAAGTTCTTCTCGGGTGCGCATGAGTGAGGACAAAGTGCGCAGAAAAGACTGGTGTTGGTCTGTGAGGACAGTCTATATCCTAGTTAAGCTGCCAAATGTAAGCGGGCCCGGCCTCGGGGAGGCGGGACGTTACAGAATGGTATCGGAGCCGACCCTTACGGTTTCACGGGCGCGTGTGTCGCAGTTGCGCAGGCATGGTGCGCATGGCTGGTGTGGATCCGGCGTGGTCACACAGCATGGCACATGCGTTGGCACTGGACACACGGACGTGGCCAAGAGGGGACGTTCCTGGCTTGGGATTGATCGACGAGGACGTCGATCTCTTAAGGGGGGGTGAGGATGTAACATCCCGGCCCAGGGCTTAATAGGATTGATAGGATACTCATACCAACAAGTTGCAACTTCTTTTCCGGAAGCCCATCTGCAAAGAACTCCGAGGTTAAGTGAGCTTAGCCCTGGAGCGATGGGTGACCGACCGGGAAGTTCTTCTCGGGTGCGCATGAGTGAGGACAAAGTGCGTAGAAAAGACTGGTGTTGGTCTGTGAGGACAGTCTATATCCTAGTTAAGCTGCCAAATGTAAGCGGGCCCGGCCTCGGGGAGGCGGGACGTTACAGTTGCCGCCCAAGAAGACAGCGTAGCCGGAGATGGACCGGCGGGTGTCCGGGCAGCCCGCCCAGTCAGCGTCGGTGTAGACAACCAGCTCAGCGGAGGAGGACCGGCCGAGGAGCAGCCCATAGGCGAGGGTGCCACGCAGGTACCGGAGAAGCCGCTTCAGAGCAGCAAGGTGGGGCTCCCGTGGAGCATGCATGTAGAGGCACAGCTGCTGCACGGCGTAGGAGATGTCAAGCCGGGTGAATGTGAGGTACTGGAGCGCGCCAGCAAGGCTTCGGTAGGCGGTAGAGTCCGCGGGCCCAAGCAACGAACCCGCGGCCTCTGACAGCTTGCCCTGAGTGTCGACCGGGGTGGAACAGGGCTTGCAATCAGTCATCCTTGCTCGCTCCAGAATGTCACGAGTGAACTGCCGCTGGTGGAGGAACAAGCCTGAAGGTCAGGGCTCAACAGTGACGCCGAGGAAGTGATGGAGCACACCCAGATGCTTCATGGCAAACTCCGCCTGGAGAGAGGCAATGATGCGCTGGAGCAGAGACTGGCTGGAGGCGGTGA
The DNA here is from genome assembly GCA_038502445.1 of Eremochloa ophiuroides. Taxonomy (NCBI): domain Eukaryota; kingdom Viridiplantae; phylum Streptophyta; class Magnoliopsida; order Poales; family Poaceae; genus Eremochloa; species Eremochloa ophiuroides. The sequence continues at coordinate 5,705,850 of JAHLJS010000005.1, forward strand.
GAACGATGTCATCCACATAGAGGAGCAGGTAAGCAGTCTCACCCCCATGGTGGTATATGAACAGCGAGGTGTCAGATTTGGCCTCCGTGAACCCAAGAGTCAGCAGGAAGGTAGCAAACCGAGAGTACCAAGCCCGAGGTGCCTGCTTGAGCCCGTAGAGAGACTTGTTGAGCCAGCAGACCAAGTCAGGGCGAGAGGAATCCACGAAACCTGCCGGCTGGCTGCAGTAGACGGTCTCGGTCAGAGTACCATGGAGGAAGGCATTCTTGACATCCAGCTGATGCACAGGCCAGGAGCGCTCGAGAGCCAGGGAGAGAACTGTGCAGACAGTAGCTGGCTTCACCACTGGACTGAAGGTCTCATCATAGTCAACACCGGGCCGCTGAGTGAAGCCCCGGAGAACCCAACGAGCCTTGTACCGCTCTAGGGAGCCATCGGCTCGGCGCTTGTGCGTCCAGATCCACTTGCCAGTGACGACATTGGCACCAGGCGAGTGCGGCAACAGGTCCCACATCTGGTTGGTCAGAAGGGCCGCGTACTTCTCTTCCATCGCACGACACCAGTGAGGATCCGCCAAGGCATTGCGGACAAAAGAGGGTACAAGAGAGACCTGCGGTTCCCCGGGCGTCGCTGCAAGAGCCCGGGGCCGTAGGACACGAGCCGCGTGCCACGTCACCATGGGGTGAACATGACGCGGGTGTCGGTGAAGAAGCGGCGGGTGGTACACCGGCGGCTCGACACGGGCAGCTGGTAGTGGTGGAGACGGCAGTGTGGGCGTCGACGGAGAAGGTGCCACCGTAGGTGATAGTGGCGGCGAGGACGGTGGTGGCACAGGCACCGTGTCCAGCGGGGGCGGTCGCACTCGGCGCTGGTAGACACGCACCGGGTGGGCGAACCGCGCTGGAGTCGCCGAGGTCGGCGCCTCCGGCCCAGGGTCAGTCGCGGCCGGACCCGCGGAGGACGCAGGGTCAGGCGACGCACCGGAGGGCGCCGGGCTGGTGTAGGGTGCCGGCGATGCGAGTGGCGGAGCAGGACCTGCAGGACCAAACAGAAATGGTGGCTGAACCACCGCATCAGAGGGAGAAAGGAATGAGAGGTCAAGATGGGAGATGGAAGGAGGTGTGGAGGTGGTGGAGAAAGGGAAAACGGACTCGTCAAATGTAACAGAACCGCCTAAATCACGTGGCCCACAGGCATCTGTCATCGCCACTAATGACATCTGACAGCCGGGCCCGTGTTCCAGATGATCTAGGCGGGCTCTGCCGGGCTACATAAGCGCCCTTATTCTCCGACAGGATCCCATTGCGAAGCCATTACAGGGTTACAACATTTCATAATAAAATACATCAGAGTAAAGGTGCGGAAGACTTTATAGTACATAGGTTACAAATCAGGTGTTCAAAAATAAACTCAAGTACAGTTATTACAATCTAGACCTAAATAGAGGAAGCATCAGGGTAGCAGATACACATAGTAATACGGACCCTGCCCAAGGGCCCCATATCATTCATCAGCAGGTCCTTCACAAAGAGCATCCCGCGGCCGGGAGCAAGATAGACCTCCGGCTGCTGACTTCCTGCAACAGGGGTTAACAAACTCTGAGTACTGGGGTACTCCGCAAGACTTACCCGACGAAAAGGTGTAAAATTAGACTCAGGAATGCAGGCTGAGGGGAGTCAAAGTAAGGCTATAGCAAGAGTTCAAGAGTTTTGCGGAAAAGCATTACTATCCTATTTCAATATTTCATCTCAATATTATTTTAATCATAACCATAGTTCCTTATTCCTTTTTATATGTCACATCCTTTCAATTGCTTAATCATTCTCAAAAGCACCTAGTTTCGAACCACTTTTCGGTGTAAGTCAGTGGATCAAGTCTCCATTAACCGAGGAGCAACATCGATTCGAATCCAGAAAGTACCCAGCTGGGGATCCCTATCCACACTGCATATGTAGCACTTAAGCTTGCATATACCAACCCCGCCTACCATGGCTTTTCATACCCCGGAACCGGTCCTGCGCCACCCGAGAGCACAGTACTCCTCTAGTCTCCAGGCACGCCGGCCACGAGGGTACACGCTACTCTCGCCATCTCTCCACTCCCAGTGCGTGGTCGTCGGTTCCAGCAGTAGAGCCACCGGAGTCAGAGGCTTCCCGTAGTATGTGGCTAGTTGCAAAGTCTCGATCCAGCAGGCTGACAACGAACGGTCCCTAAAACAGTTTTTCGTTGGTTACCATGCATTGGGACTCTAACCCAAGTACAAGATAGCCGAACGGTTCCAAATCCGTGCCCGTCGGTGACAAGACATGGGAACGCCGCCACATGTGCACATCCATCCGAACGGACTTCCTTTTTCATTTTCATTTTTCCGGCGGCGGCAATGCATCGGGACTCTAACCCAAAGTGCAAGGCCAACCGAACGGTTTCCAATCCGTCGATGACAATACATTGGGACTCTAATCCAAGTGCAAGTCACCCGCACGGTTGCAAATTCATATCCATTTCTAGTATATCATCATAGCTCAGAAAATAGCGTTTTATGCAAAACTAACTTTAAAGAGCAGGGCTAAGCATTTTCAAACATTTTCGTTTTAAAACAGGTTTCGGGGTCATATATCAAGGCAGGTCATGCAGCAAGTAGGTGACAATTAACTCCTATCAACCTGATGCAATTATTTAACTCAAGGTGATAAAATTTTTAAAACACAAGGAAGGGCTGAATGCACCGGGGCTTGCCTTGGATTGCGTGAAGTGTCGGATCCGGACCAGTACCACGGATATCAAAATCCAGAACGACCTCGAGAACAATCTCCTCAGTGACTGCCTCCACTTTTCCCTCCGGTTCCTCGGTCACTATACGCATGCAATGATGAATGTTTCAATGTAATGCAACATAAAATGACAAATGCAAAATCCCAGAATAAATAATGCCTAATTCAAGCATAACTGTACCTCATCACTTAGTCATAATCATACTAGACTTAGGTGCCCTAGGTCATAAGGGTGTTTGACCTAGAACTACAATCAATCCAAAATTCACATCAAACACTAATCACCAGAGTTTCCTATTTATTTTATTAATCATTTAATCAAGCATTTAATTAATAATTAATTAAATTATTTCCATTTGACCTCAAACTTCACAAACAGATAGATCTTGACTTATAACAGTGGCACATAAAATTTCATGATTTTTGGAATAATAGGGAATTAATTAAAAATGGCTAAAGTTGTATTTTTGATTTAATATACTGATTTTTAACTACTATTGAAAGTGTTCAAAACCTATATTTAATATTTTTATAAAATACTACACACTATAGAGAGTATTCACAAAAATTTCCATAATTTTTGGGGTAGTATATTAATTCTCACAAAAAGATTAAAACGTAGAACTATTCATTTCAAATATTAATAGAAAACCCTTTGGAAATTCCCGAAAAAAGAAAACGCCAAACTGGCCCGGGTCGGCCCAACAGCACGCAGGCCGGCCCAGCGTGGCCTCTCTCTGCCCCGCGCCACTGACGAACGGGCCCCACCCGTCAGTCACTCCCTCTCTCCCCCCTTTCTTCTTCCTCCCGCCGACTCCCACACACGCGCGCGCGCGGCGGCTCTGCGCCACCGGCGCGGCCGTGCCGGCGGAACCGACACTGGAGATCAACACTCCGACGAGCTCCCCACTAGCACCCGCACCCCAGCTACGGACTCCGCACCGCCCCCCGGCCTCCCGAGCTCGACCGAGAGCGGCCATGGCGGCTCACCGCGGCAGCGACTCAACTTCCGAGACCTACGGATCATCACAAGCCAAACCGGTGACATCGAGGGTACCACAGAGCTCACCGAGATCATGAATCACATGTGGTTGAGACGGAGAAGGCTCGGAACGACGAGCTTGACGGTGGCGGTCGGAAACAGCAGGTCGGACTCGACGGCGACCTCCCGTTCCGGCGAACCCTGAGCTCCAAACAAGAAACCGTCGCGCACATGAGCACCACGGCGAGACACGGGACGTAGAACACACGTGTTATCGGAGAGAGGCTCACCGAGACGAGCTGTCCGCGTCGAGAAGACCCTCGGCGGCGCTCGGTCGGTGCGGAGGAAGAAGCAGCAGCCACGCAGGACTCCGGCAACGGCAAACCTCAACAAGTGGCTCAGGCGGTGCGCAAGGAAGTTGGCTAGCTGGCTATGGGATTGAGAGGGTGGAGTTGGTCGGAGCACGACCAATTTCGCCGATCGGTAGTAACGGTCGCCGGTGAACCGAGGAGAAGGAAAGCAATGGGAAGTGCTCGTCGCCATTTAAAGCTGCGGACGGGGAAAGGGATAAGGACGAGGCGTCCCGGGGCCCCCCTGCGGCGCACCGCGCGGCGGTGCCCCGGCCCCGGCTGGCCGGCGCGCGGCGCGGCACGCGTGTACGGCGGAAGCAGGGGTCCCCCCCCCCAGTCTACTGTAGCTAGGGCACCTAGGTCAAATGCTATTTCATCCAATTGTGCCATACCCAAGCTGAATCAGAGCATGGTCCCAAAATAAAATTTGTGGAGAATTTTGTGTAGAATACTTTTGCTTTTTGAAGTATTCAAATTCGGTCAAATTTTCAAACTACAGAAAAGGGGGTAAAAAGGGTTTTGAATTTCAAAACTGAAATTCTAAAATTACTTTTAATTTTTCTCAACAACTGGAAAAATGGTCAAAATAGAAGTTGTTCTACTCAGTGAGCTCTACAACTCTTATTAAGGAGGTTTTGTCAAATTCCTAATAGTTTTGAAATTGAGGTTTCAAATTTAAATTTAAACATAGTAATTTGAGTTTAATTTGAATTTCTGGAACATAACTTCAAAATCTCCAAAAATAAAAGTTATTCCATTTTAAAATTTCTACAACTTTCATTAAGACATTTTCCTCAGATTCAATATATATTTTGAATTAGGGTTTTAGGTCCATCCCTAGGACTTAATTTGATTTCTATTTAATTTTATTTTTAACTTTTGATTGGGGACTTAATTATACAACCAATGAAATCCAATCACTCTAGCACCCTAAACAAAATCATATACAAATGATCAAATTAAACATGATGACATGGCAGTTTAATTATGCAGTAATACCAGGGGTATTACATCAAACACCACGTGGCGAGAGATGAGGACCCGGCGAGAGGTGAGGTCATAGTAGCGGTACCCCTTGTGATCTGGGGAGTACCCAAGGAAGACACACAGGGTCGACCGGGGTGCCAGCTTGTGAGGAGCAGTGGCAGTGGTGTTGGGGTAACACGCACACCCAAAGACACGGAGGTGATCGTAGCGAGGAGGGGTACCGAAGAGGGCGTGGTGTGGTGTAGGAGATGGGCAGGCAGCGGAAGGTAGGTGGTTAAGGTAGTGGAAGTGTGAAGGCTCTTGACCCAGAAGCGGGCAGGAAGGGAAGCCTGGAGGAGAAGGGTGCGCATGGTGTCATTCGTGGTGCGAATCATGCGCTCTGCCTTGCCGTTCTGGGAGGAGGTATAGGGGCAAGACATGCGCAAGTGGACGCCGTGAGAGAGGAAGAAATCCCGAGAGGTGGAGTTGTTGAACTCACGCCCATTGTCACACTGGACGGCCTTGATGGTGAGGCCAAACTGTGTAGACACCCAAGCGAAGAAGTGATGGAGCGTGGGAAATGCCTCAGACTTAGCACGCAAGGGAAAGTCCAAGAATAATGAGAAAAATCATCAACCACGACAAGATAGTATTTATATCCAGAAATGCTCATCACAGGAGATGTCCACAGGTCGCAGTGAACAAGATAAAAAATGTGGGTCGCATGTGAAGAAGAGGTGGGAAAAGAAAGACGAACATGTCGGCCCAGTTGGCACGCATGACACAAATGCTCATCGTGAGCCCGAGTACAAGGTATGTTGGAATTACGACTAAGCTGCATCAAAGCATCACGGCCAGGATGTACGAGACGGCGATGCCAGGTAGAAGAGGAAACAGAGGCGGCAAAGGCAGCGGACGAAGTGGAAGCTGAAGCCGAAGTGATGGGAGCAGACGGAGGAAGCCGAAGCGTGTAAAGGGGCCCCGTGCTGTCACATCGGAGGAGTGGACGCCGGAAAGCCAAATCCCTCACAGTAAGACCAGAGGAGTCAAACTCAACAGAACAAGAATTGTCAGCTGTAAAACGACGAATGGAGAGAAGGTTGTGAACCATAGAGGGAGCAACAAGGACGTCAGGAAGACGAAAAGAGCCAGGAGTGGTAGCGGAACCCACGGATGTGACAGGAATACAAGAGCCATTTGTGACCATGATGGATGAAGGAAGAGACGAAGAAGGAGGGTGTACAGCCGTGAGTATACCGGGGTCGGAAGTGGTGTGGTAGGTGGCATCCAAGTCGGCGACCCAGTCGAGGCCGGTGGGCGGTGTCAGGCCCATGGTGCTAAAGGAGCGGACCAGAGCAGTCGCATCCCAACTGGTAGGCCCTGGCGACGACTGGGAAGGCAGAACCCACGACGACGTGGGAGGCGTAGCAACCCCAGGTGGTGGAGCCCACGAAGCGGCTGGGATGGCACCAGCAAGCATGGCCGCCGGAGTGCGAGGATCACCGCCGACACCCTGGAAGGGCCACATGGAGATGCGCCCTGACCATGGGTTGCTGAAGGATTGCCAGGGTTCACCCCCTCGTGGTGGCGCGGGCGTAGCCCCACGACCAGAACCAGCACCACGCCCCCCCTCCACGTCGACGACGACCGCCACGGCCCCTCCACCCTCGCTCGGCCCGGAGGGAGGAGGACCAAGAAGAGACGACGGTGCCGGTGTGGGCGTACGCGGCGGTGGAGTGGCTGCAAGAGCAGTCGAGGAGGACGAGGAGCCCGGCGCGGAGAGGGAAGTAGGCTGAACGCCCTGAGTGAGCTCCTCCATGACGAGGTCGTCACGGACCTGCAGGAAGGAGGGGAAGGGTCGCTGCCATGTAATCCCGATCCAGAGGTGGCTGTAACGGTCGCTGAGGCCGCGGAGGACGTTGAGGACCAAGATCCGGTCCTCCACGGGCCAGCCAAGGTCACCAAGGGAGTCCACCATGCCGTTCATCCGGCGGCAGTACTCGCCGACGGAGAGGTCGCCCTGGACGAGAAGGTGCAGAAGCTGGCGTCGAGAGACAGAGCCTGGGCCTCGGCATTGCCCAGGAACTGGCCCTCAAGCGCCAGCCAGGCACGACGGGCGCCGAGCGTGTTGTGGATGAGGTCGTGGAGGTCTGTGGTGATGGTCCCGAGGATCCAGGACAGGACAATGCTGTCGAGGCGCAGCCACCCGGGGATCTGAGCCGCAAGCGGGGCATCGATGAGGATGTGATCGTCGAGGGCGTAGCGGCGCAGGGTGAGGAGAACCATGTCCCGCCAGTGGGCGTAGGAGGACGACTCCGGATCGAGGACGACCGTGACCAGGTTGCGGATGTTTTGGACACCGCCGGCCTGGTAGTGGAGCTGCGCCACGAGCGGATCCGCCGGACCGGGGATCTGGAGAGGCGACACGCGGACGGCACGCGGGCTGGAAGAGGTGGCGGAGGTGTCGTAGGACGCCGAGTAGCCGAGGAGCTGCTCCGCCTCGGCGAGCTGACGCGCCAAGGCAGCGGCCGTCTCGCGCTCCCGCTCCAAGGCGAGGGCAGCCGCGCTCACGCGTGCCGCGCCTTCGGCGGCGGCAGCCCGAGCGGAGAGGAGAGCGGCGGCGTGGTGGGGGTCGAGGAACGGCGCGCCCTGGGCCCCGGCCGCGCCGGCCAGAGTACCGGTCGCAGCCAGGGGTCTGGGGCTGCGCGGGCGGCGGCGGCTGCAGCGGCAGGCCCTCAGCCCCGGGCCGCGGCCATGGCGGCCCCGGGCGGCGGCAGGCCCGCAGCCCCGGTCGCGGCCAGGGCTGCCCGGGCGGCGGCAGGCCCGCAGCCCCAGTCACGGCCAGGGCGGCCCCGGGCGCGGCGGCGCAGCCAGGGCCGGGACGGCCAGCGGCGGGTTGGACCCGGGTGGCGGCGGCGCGGGCCCGCCGGGTAGGGGCGCGCTGGGCGCGTCAGCCCCGCCGGCGGCGGCCATGAGGACCGCGGCAGGCGGCCTGCCAGCCACGTGCTGCGCCCAGGAGGAGTAGGGGAGGGAAGGGAAGGTGGAGAAGTAGGAGGAGAAAGGGGGAGGAGGGGGCCGGCCGCCGGCCATGGTGGCCGGAGAAGGGCGGCAGCGGCGGCTGGATGGGAGGGAAGGGAGGAGAGAAAGAAAAGGGTAAATCTAGCTTGATACCATGCTACAATGGGTGATTGGATTAATGGGCTAACCCTATAAGGGTAGCTATATAGCAGTACATACATGGGCCTCATGGGCTTAGCCTCATGGGCCTAATACACACACTCTAACAGGTACAGGGAAGTTGCTGTGAAGAAGCTGTCTCGGAATTGTTTTGATGATGAGAAGGAATTCGTTAGAGAAGTTGAGTGTTTGATGAAGGTGAAGCACAAAAATATAGTACGATGCCTTGGATATTGTTCTGACACACAACTACAAGAGGCAAACTTCAATGGGTTGTTTGTTATGGCAGAATTACGCCAAAGGTTGCTTTGCTTTGAGTACGTACCTAAAGGAACTCTTGATGAATACATCAAAGGTAAGATCATATGGCCTGTAACTTTGATATGCTTTCCTCTTCATTACCTTTATAGTACTTAAGATTATTTGGTTCTTCGAGCATCCTTTTGCATTTCTGAATCAAGGAGAGTATACCCATTGTTTTGACTCTCCCTTTTATAGGTGCAGCTGGTGAATGGGGAAATTGTTACAAAATAATAAAGGGTGTTTGTGAGGGTTTACATCATCTTCACGAGCAACCAATTGTTCGTCGAGATTTGAAACCTGCGAATATACTGCTAGCTAATAATATGGTGCCAAAAATTACAGACTTTGGTATCTCAAGATGCTTAGGTGAATTGCAAACCAGTCATTTCACCTCAAAACTTGTAGGGACACGGTAAGTTAACTAAGACACTTGGGAGTTCAGTCTTTTTTATCGCACTTGAATTAATTGCATTACCTTTTTTTCTATTTATATAGGGGATATATCGCGCCAGAAATAATCAACCATGGAGTAGTCACATTGAAGTCAGACATTCATAGTCTTGGTATTATCATTACAGAGATACTGACAGGAGGAGATAAGGGTCCTCCCAAATTTAAGGAGGTAAGATATAGGCTGGATGCTCGTTATTCAACCTTTTATTTTGAGAAAATCATTCTTGGCGTTTGAGGCGTTAGGCTATCTCCAACATGGAGATGCAACCTAGATATGGGTCTCCGACAGTACTATTTTGATCTCCAACAGACTACCCATACGAGAGACCCATTATGGGTGCCAGGAGAGGCATAACCTAAATCTGGGTATCCTCTCTCCTGGAAACCCATTTCCTGAAAGGTTCTCTTTCGGGTGTTGTTTTTGGAGAAGACTAAAAATAGGTTTTGAATCCATTCACTGTAGCACAAACCCAACGTGAAATAAGTCTTGTATTTTAGGTATTGTTGTTGGAGATAGCCTTACATACCATATTTCATTATTTCAGTGTCCTATATGCCATTACTTTTTTAGAAAATATTCATTCTCTATTTCTGCTTGTTCTGGTCACGTAAAGGTTAAAAGACATGAAAATATATAATTCACATGGTTCCCTGTTTCGCCTCCACTGCCCTCTACCCCTGGCGCCTGGCATATGTGTATCTCTTATATTTTCAAACCTCACTAAAAATTCTATCTCAACATGAAGTCATCCACATCGTTCCTCACTATATCCACGTCATCGCCGACTAATGCCATGTGAAAGGTCCTTGTTTGGTTTTGGTAATTGAGTGACAACTTAGGTGGACTAATATGTGTTTAAGTGTTGATTACACAGGTGATTAGTCCACAGGTACATGTGTGTGAGCATCTATGCCATGGAGGTGGAAATGGCTTGGAGATGATGCTTAGCTCACATATATGGTATGAAGGAGCTAAACGCATGAGACATGACATGGAGTCATGTGGCTAGGTGGAAAAGATCAAGACAAGGCTTCGCGTCGACGAACCGGTTGCAAGTGTGAAGGGCAAGTCGGGTGATGGCTTGGCGCCGATGGACCAACGCAACGGTGAAGAGCAAGCAAGTCGAGGATCGATGAACCAAAAGCCATGTGATGATATGAAGTGGATCATATCATTCATGAAGTGTTGGTGCATGTGTTGCATCGGCATCGATGGTGTCGGAGACGGAGATAAAGACGGTGATTGGAATGGAAAGCGCAAGGCAAAGGTATAACCTAGGGCGTTTCCATTTCACCGGTCTAAGGTTGAGTAGAGAAGTGCTTGACCGGATTTAGGATAGATGGCCGTACTATCAAGAGGGGCAAACTTGTTTGTATATTGGTCATCTAGTGCCACTTGAGTGATCTAACTTGCATGCATTACTAGGATCGAGTGGCGTGGTGAAAAGAGAGAAAAATCCTTTGAAAAATATTTGTGAAAAGCTAACACACATGCACATGAGGTGCACACTTGGTGGTGTTAGCGCACTTGCAAAGGTGGTGAAGTTTGGAGTTGAGAGGAGCTCAAAAAGAGCGTCGGACGCTGGCTTGGGTGAGCGTCGGACTATTGCGTTCAGTCCGACGGTAAACCCTAGTGCAGTTGAGTGTGAGCGTCGGACGCTGTCTGCAGTGACAGCGTCGGACCATCCTCGTGCGTCCGACGGTGCTTGATCTGTGAGCGTCGGACGCTGAAGTTTGTGGGCGTCGGACTTTTGTCCGAGCGTCCGACGGTGCAGATCATGCGAAAGCTGACACGTGGCGAGCTCTGAGAGCGTCGGACTCTTGGCTTTAGTCCGACGTCGAGCGTCGGACGACCTTCCGATGGTCTTCAGCGCTCGGGGAGCTCTCTGCAAGCGTCGGACCGTGGAGTTCGTTGGTCCGACGGTGTTCCGTCCGACGGTGAGCTGAAGCGCGGGAAGTTAGCCGTTGTGATCCAACATTCGACTTCAAATGGCTAGTGACACGTGGCACGATCAGGGACCGTCGAACGGTAGCCTTTAGTCCGACGGTGCGCGCCAGTTCGGTCCGACGGTCGGTCCGACGCCTGTTTTTAGTGGGCAACGGCTCTTTTGAGTTGTGGGCTATAAGTAGAAGATGTTGGCCGGCTGTTGGACGTGTCTTGCACCCTGGGAATGTGTTTCCCTTGCTTGTGCATGACTTAGTGCTCTCCAACTCACTTGTGCTCATCCAATTCACATCCGATAAGTGAGAGATCGATCGCTAGTGCATTGCATTGAGAGTTTGCATCGAGTGGCACTTGGTGATCGTGTTGCAAGCCGTTGTGCTTATTACTCTTGGAGGTTGCCACCTCCTAGACGGCTTGGTGGGTTGTGGCTCCGTCGAAGCAAGCAAAGGAGATTGTGCTTGGCTTCGGAGAGGTGCTTGTGAGGGGTGTTGTGCTCGCCCCGCGGGAGATCGCGAAGAGCAACTCTAGTTGAGCGTGTCACTCAACATCTCACTCGTCGGGTAGGTTCTTGTGGCGCTCTTTGGTAGAGCTTGATCATTGTGATCGATTAGCCACCGAACCACGGAGTGTAGGTGGACACAACGGAGGACGTAGCTTGTGGCAAAAGTGAACCTCCGGGAAATAAATCACCGTGTCATCCTCTACATCATCCTTCGCGGTGGTTTGCATTTCTCTACACAAGTTATTATTGTTGTTTTTTACTTTACTTGTATAGTTGTAGTTCTTGTGAGGTCGGTTAGCTTGTGTAGCTTGCCACTCACGTTCTTTGCTTGTGTAGCTTAGAACTAGTGTCTTGTTTAGTTTGAGTAACTAAACAAGTTGCGCTCCTTGATTAGGATTGTGTATCCTTGTCATTGAGCATTAGTGGGCTTAGGTGCTTAGCGCGCTTTTGCTTGCTAGTTGGTAGGAGCTCTCCTGGTGCTTGAAGTACTAGCGCTTAGGTTTGTGTGAGCTTGTGTTAGAACGGTTTAGGGAAGCTCAAGCTAGGCTAGCACCTTTGTTTCTTATTAGGATCTTTTACAAGGTGTTTAGAGATTTAGTTAGAGGGGTGAATCGTTGGTAGAACCGATTAGGTTTTACTCCACTGCGATTAATTGTTAAAAAGGACTATTCACCCCCCCTCTAGTCCGCCATCTCGACCCTTTCACCATGTCAGCCCAATTTATTTTTAACCTATGAATGCAAGTCATTCACATCACCTCCACTAAGGGCAATTACCATTTCCAATATTTAAGAAATCAAGCATATATTGTTATTTGTTTTGCGATTCGATCATTGTATACATTGATCTATTTCTTAGTTTTTTATATTGAATTCTCTCATTGACATACTCAATTTTGATAAGAATCCATGCAAGAACATGTCTTACTCATACATGCAGCTGATTTTAAGAAAATCCAGTGGCAACTCGCGGGTTATACTTCTATTATTAATAGAGAAGAAGAGTTCTTATCTTTCTTTTTTCATGTTTGAACTTCTTCTCCAGTTAACTTATATCTTGATGCTATTAGAAATTATTACTCATAAATGACTAGGGATGTGGTGTCTTATGGATCGGCAAATTAATTACAACTATATACCGTTTATTTTTCTTAATTGTTGGTTCGACCCAATGATACAGGAACAAGTGGAACATTGCATATCCAATTTAGGCTCATGATTGCAATTTTGTAGGTAAAAAACGTTGGAGCCCTAAGTTGGAGGAATCGAAGAAAGACCTGGAGCAAATAAAAAATGCACCGAGTTGGCCCAAGGATGCTTGAAACTTAATCCAAAGAGACCTAGTGTGCAAGAAATAATCAATACTCTAGAAAGAACTGAAAGAGAGGAGCACTGCATTGATCCTGGTGCAAGTTCACACAATCCAGATTGCTGCAAAAGCGGCGTTGCAGCCGCTGCTGCAGCCAGTGGCGGATATAGGATCATGGAGGAGGGGGTGCTTATCATCTTCTTTCTTTCTCCCGTCTTGATCATCTTCTTCCTTTCTCTCATCTTTCTCTTTTTTCTTGTCCTCTTTTCTCATTAATTCCTTTCTCCTTTTCATCCATAGCTCGGAATTCCAGAGATGTTTCATGAGAGTTTTATGCACTACGCGGGGGTAGGGGGTGCTGGAGCACCCTCCGCCTTGACTCTGGATCCGCCCCTGGCTGCAGCAACCCCACTCGGAAGCACTACCACTGCTATAGACAGGTCAATGAAGCCACGATTGCACTTTGTCATACAGCTCGTGCATCGGCGGGCAACTGACCCCAAAACCACGGCAAGGACAATAAAGATGCTAAGGTAGGCCATCTCCATATACTACGCTCAAGATACGAAGGATATGGAATTTGAGAAGTTGTACGGGTTAGTATTTGACCTCCACTGTCTTTCCTTTTTTGTGTCCAGTTGATTAACTGGTAGATTTTTTGTTGAGTGGACAGGGGTGTCTACAATTTAGGCTTCCATAGTAAGAAGGGTGAAGAGATGTACTCAGAGGTAGAGACCACCATGGCCTCTGAAGTGCAGCACCTCTGCGGGCCTCTGGACGACGACGCTGCTTTGGGGGATAGCGCGTTGTTCCAGCAGGAGTTGCTTTTTTTTGAACTTGGGTAATTCTCATTGCATTCGCGCCGAAAGATCTTCGACAACAATTACATTGACACTATCAGGAAGCTGGTATGAAATGTGCTTCACCCCTTCAGTGCTACCCACTCCAAGAGCAGCTAAAACATGGGCTGCCTTGTTACAGCTTCTTGGAACATGCACACACACACAACTAATGAAATTGATTGACACAAAAGACTTCAATTCTTCAATCAATGTTCCAGCCTCCGACATGTCAGGGAGCTCTGACTCTCAGGCTTGCTTGATCTTCAGTGCATCGGTTTCCAGAATCAGATGTCCGACTCCTAGGCTGCATGCCGCTTGCACCCCCTGCAAACACGCAATTATCTCAGCCTGGAAGGCATTTAGAAGATGATCAAGCCTTCCCATTCGCCAAGCACCACATCTCCATCACCATCTCTGATCAGGAAGCCCCACCCTCCACATCGATCACCCGGGATGAAAGAAGCATCACAGTTTAGCTTTAGAATGCCTCTTGGCGGGCGGCACCATCTTTCTACTCTTGTTGCCACAATTTTCTGACTATCCTGTTTAGCTGTATGTACCTCTCCAGCATACAATTTGATAGCTCTAGCTATCGTCTCTGGTGTTCTTCGTCGCCCTTCCTCCCTGATCATGTTTCTCTCATTCCAAATGGACCACGTTGTGATTCACATTAGTTGGCGTTTATCTTCCTTTTCTTGCAATATCTGTTCAACCACCTCTCGGCCCGACCCAAGGACCTGCATACTTTCGCACTCCTTTTCTAGCTTCAGTTCTCTCCAAACCTGTTTTGCCAACTTGCATTTCAGGAAGAGGTGATCCCCGTCCTCATCAAATCGGTTACACACTCATATGGTGTCCATCCTCATGCCTCGCCTAGCCAAATTCTTCCTTAGTGGATGACTATTATGGGCAAGTCTCCAAATAAAATGATTCACCTTGACTAGGCATTTTGACTTCCAAATATTCTCCCATTTCAATACCGCTCGTCTATTACTGCTACCCTGCTCGCCATCCCTGACTCTCCTGCGTATCAAAGTATCCCGACAGACCTTGTATGCACTTTTCACGCTAAACAATCCTCGCTCATCATAATGCCACGCCAAGCCATTGTTCCTTCCTTCATTAATTGGCAAGGCCAGTATAAGTTTTGCATCTTCTTCCCAGAAAACCTCTCGAACAAGCTGCACATCCCAATATTTGGCACTCGGCAAAGAAACCTTTGCCGACAGGTTCTTTGCCGAATGCCCTTTGCCGAGTGCCCCAGGCACTCGGCAAAGAACCCGCATCCTGTAGTGCAATGTCCTGTGTTAGGATCGATCAGCTCATCAACATATGTTATTATGCTTCTCCCCCTTGGCGTGATGGGTCGCCTAGATGGTTCTCTGGGAATCCAGGGATCTGACCAGATTTTCACATTTCTTCCATCTCCTATTCTCCATATCATACCCATTTTCATCACCTCCAGCCCTCTAAGGATGCTCCTCCAAGTATAGGACATGCTCCTCTTAGGCGTTGCTTCCAAAATTGATTTATTGGTGTAATATTTTGCCCTTAAAATTCTTGCACACAGAGATTCAGGCTTGCTCCACAGTCTCCAACACTGTTTAGCCAACATGGCCAAGTTGAACACATGGATATCCCAGAAGCCCAGACCCCCATCTTTCTTATCTCTTTGTAACACATCTTTACTAATCCAATGGATTTTGTGCTTCCCCTCCTGCTGATTCCACCAATACGGGCAGACCATTTTACTGATATCATCACACAATGATTTGGTGAGATCAAAGCACCCCATTGCATAGGTGGGGATCGCTTGTGCTATAGCCTTTATTAAAATCTCCTTGCCCACCCATGATAGGAATTTTTCCTTCTAGCCTTGGATTCGACGCCAAATTCTATCCTTTAAATAAGCAAAAGTTCCTCCAATTGACCTTCCCACATGAACAGGAAGGCCTAGATATCTCTCATTCATAGTCTCTTAAAAACTTGGAGCTTGTCACACACTTTTTTTTTATTTGTGGCCGTTGTATTCTTGCTGAAGAGAACCGCCGACTTAACCTTGTTAATCATCTGCCCTGAACACCTTTCATACAGGTCCAGGATGTCCTCCTGCAGGAGTTGCTGGCCAAGTGGGATCTGCATATTTTGGCTCTCAGACGTATCGAGAGCATCTTCTGTTACATGGAGCACACCTTCATTCCCGTCAATGGTAGGATGCCCACCAAAGATCTTGGACTCCGCCAGTGGCGCGATGAAATGGCCCGCTCCGACAAGATCCGGCCGAGGCTGATTGAGGCAGTGAAGCGGCAGAAAGGAGGCGAGGACGAGCTGGTACCTGGTGTCAACAACATGCTCATGGAGCTTGGCGTTGATTTTAATGATAGTACTAGGAAAGCGCGTGCCTTGGCCGTAGCCACGCGGATCCTGTATTATTGGGTAGTATTGTCTTTGACGTGGATTTTGTTTCAATATCTATAGTAAAAATAATTGTATGACGACAGCTGCACATTTTTTAAGTTACCTAAGTAAGATATTTTATATATTTTTTTGTTTCAATATATCATTATGAAGGTATCTTTTTCATATTTTTTGGCTCTATTTATGATAGTCAAAGGAAGGATTATTATTAATTAATGAGCGAGGATCATAAGTAGCCGGAAGATTAATGTAATTTGCTGATTTTAAGGAAGCCCCACAGCAACTTACAGGGTATACTTCTAGTATTAATAGAGAAGAAGAGTTCTTATATTTCTTTTTCATCCTCCTGTTTGAACTTCGTTTCTCTAGTTAACTTATATCTTGATGCTATTCGTGACTATTCATAGTAACTGGGGATTTGGTGTTCTATGGGTCAGCAAATTAATTACAACTGTATACCATTTATTTAATTTTTCCCTTGAGTCAAATTAACTACATGGCATTTCATTTTAGTTTATTTTGTCAAGTTTTGGTTCCACCCAATGATACAAAACAAGTGGAACTTATAGTACACTAAGTACAGAAAAGCTTTCTAGGGGCGATCAAAAGTGATCTTCAGATGCGGTTAAGAAAATCGCTACTATACCAGCGATTGTAAAATGAGTGATTTTCAGAGGCGGTTTTAAAAATAGATTTTCAGAGGCGGTTTTCTTACGTCAACCTCCTCTAAAAATTGATTTTCAGAGGTGGTTGACCTAAATCAACTATCTCTATTTTTTTTGTTTTTTAAAAAATCATTTAGAGTGCAAGAAAAATATATTTTTATTATAGCCGAGAAGGCCTAGGACTAGGCCATAATTTATGGGATTTATTTTTCATTTGTTTTAATTAGGTGTCAAGACCGAGATTCGAACTCACAATCTCTCCCTCACACGGTATCTCCTCTAACACCACACCACATATTAAATTATGTTTAGCTCTAGGATGTTGTCTATTTGTACTAATAATTATGAATCTTATTATTAACAGTTTAACTCATATAAATAATCTTAAATGAGAAAACTTTCAAGTACAAAGTTTTAGATCTCATCGAGCACTATAACTCTGATGCAGAATATTTCTCTATCCATGTCCGTTTGAAAATTTTAAAAATTTAAAATTCAAAATCTAAGACTTCATTTATATATTTGGAACACTAAATAGTCTCAAACAAAAATTTAATCAACTACAAAGTTTTAGATCTCGTTGAGCTGCACAATTCAACATAAAATTTGTCTTCATCTGACTTTAATTTAAAAAGATATGAATTTATTTGTGTTGCAGTTATTTTTAAGGACCATTGACTTAGTCAACCGCTCTGGAAAAATGATTTTTAGAAGCGGTTGACTTAAAAAAATGTCTCTGAGAATTACTCATTTTTAGAGACGGATTTCTTAACGGAGTCACCCCTGAAAATCGATTTCAGATGCCACTGACTAAAGAAATCTGCCTCCGAAAATAATTCATTTTTAGAGGCGGATTTTTTTAAAGGAACCGCCCCTGAAAATGAATTTTTAGCAACGGTTATGGAGCTACAGTGATATTGAGAAACATTAAAGGCGGTGTCCTTATTTAACCACATCTGATAGAAAAAGAGGCGTTTCTAAAAATCTTTTCTGTACTAGTGGTATATGCCATTTATAACTCATGAACCATGATTGCAATTTTGTAGGTTTTTTTGCTCTAACGGATTTGGACCCGTATAAGGCACTGTTGGCTTGAACTTACCAACCAGCATTAGTCACCCATTCAACAGTGTTTTTCTCTCACAACAATCAGTCAGTCAGCCGTACAATCTAGCCAGCTAAATAGAGTCAAGAGAGCAATTTTGTAGGTTCAAAAAGATTGGAGTCGTAAGTTGAAGGAGGAAGAAATAGGAGTGTGCACCAAGGTGGCTCAAACCTGCTTGTCATATATAATCCGAAGAACAGACTAAGTGCGCAAGAAATAATCAATACACTAAAACAATCTGAAAGAGAGGAGCGGAGCATTGAACCTACAGCAACCCTACATCTATGGAGATGGCCTGCCTTAGCATCTTCATTGTCACCGATTCTTTGCTTCCAAGACGGTACAGGAGCACAGGACTCCATGTAGCAGACCCATGTACGGTACCATGGTTCTCCGTAGAACATATCTATATGGAATGTGATGTGTGCTGCCGAACTTCAATTCACTGAGCACTTTTTTGCTTCGAGATCGTGCCACCCCAACTGTTAGTATTTATGTTCATCAAGCTCAGCAGCTACTGTACTCTACTTCTGTCAGATGGACGCCGCATCGGCGACCGCCGGGAATCGTGTGGAGAGTTGCAGTTGGAAGAATGTAACAACCCTAAAAATCCACACAATCTAAAAATCCCAACCAAATAAAATTTTTCATTTATTTATTGTGAAAACCCATTTTTCTTGTGCAAGCATATAGGTTTCATTATGAAATTGGTAAATAAAGGAGTGTAGTTTACATTTTAATTCCATTCACATAGAATAATAACTTATGCATCACATTTGGGATTTATTGCAATTTATGTTTGTATTTACTCAATAATTAAAATGGGCAATATATGTATATATACACTAAACTGAAAATAGAAAAGGAGAAAGAGAGTTAGGCCAGCCATTCGTTTCGGCCAGCCGGGTCGGTAAGCCAGCCCAAGCCCGCCCGACCTTCCTCTCCTCATCTCACCGCGCGCGGCCCACGTCGCGGCTCGGCAGCGCACGCGCACGACCGGCACACACACGCTCGCGCTCGCTGCCAACCCGACCCCGCCTGTCAGCCGCTCTCGCCCCCTCCCCCCACTGTTCTTCTTCCTCACGAAGGCGACGCGCCTGCCGGGGGTGTCGCGCGAATGGCGTGACCCCGGTCCCACAGCCGACAGCATGGCAGAGCCCTGACCCCGCTGTCCCCCTCCTGTCCCCTCCTTTCTTGGCCGCCAAGCGAACCCGCGCCCATCCGGAGCCCTAGATCCACTCGAGCCACGGCCCTTCGATCGGCCGAGCGCAATCAGGACCGTTCGCCATTGGAGCTGGCCAAGCTCGCCTATAAATTGGAGCACCCCGAAGCCTTACCCTCATTTCCCCTCGCCGCCACCGCAGCACAGACCGGCACACCGCACCAAACCGAGAGAGAGAGCGTAGGAGAAGGGCGGAGCAGAGGAGGAGAAGCTGCCGGAGCGCCGCCGCCGCGGAGCACGCCGGAGCCGGACACGGAGGAGAAGCCCGAGCTGCGGACGAGGAGCGGCACGGCACTGCGATCGCTCTGCACGGCTCCGACTCGCCACTGCACCGCCATCCTAGCTTCACCGACACCACGGTGAGCTACCGCACGCCATGTCCGAACCTTGCCCTGCTTTTGCCATGGCGTTCCACCCTCGGGACGCGCAGGCACGAGCCTTTACCGGCTCGGGAAGATCACCTGCACCATGCACTCATTCGACCGGCCGAAACCCCCGGACTACAAGCTTGCTAGACCGACAACGCAGCACGACGCGTTCTCGGCGGAGCGCGCTCACCACCGACGCGTTCCGACGCCGAATCACCCGTTCCGAGCAATCCGACTAGCACCCGTATAGGTTAGAGCGTCGTGGAGCACCGCCACGACCCCTTGAGCTAGCTACGCGGATCTAAGCGCTAGAGGAAGCCTGAATCGCCTTGGCCGCGTGCGCCGCGACCTTACCGGAGCGCCGCCGCGAGCCGTCGCCAAAAGAAGGTCATGCCATGGTTAAAGTTCGCCACCAGAATGTTGTATGCTTCTCTGGCCTCACCAATTTGACAAGACCGCATTCGATTGAACCAATACTTGGTCGTAGCCGCGATGCCGCCTTCCGCCGTCGTCGGCGACACGCCGCCGCCACAACCGAGCACCTTGGAAAGCTCGGTAGCCAAAATTGGTAGTTGGTATACCATCGCCATAGACCCTGGACGCGTAAACATCTCCTAGAAGACCCCCTTAGCCCCGCCAGAACCTCACAGTCGCGACGACATCGCCGCCGACACGTTCCGCCTCGCCTAAAATCCGTTCCGAGAACCCCCGGTCGCCTCGCGCTGCGGAGAAATGCCGCCGAGGTTCGCCAAGTCTGCCTCGGCACCGCCGCTAGATAGTCGAGCCCTGTCTTGCCGAAATATGGTCATCGCCGCCCTGTCATCGTCCGCCGCACCGGAGAGACACCGCCGCCTTGAACAGACGCCCTGGAACCCTGCTAGCACCAAATTTCCGATTCGCCCAAGCCTCCCCAGGAGAGCTCGGGAGAGCAGCCCCTTCGGCGCCCAAATCTCCGATTCGCCCGAGCCTCACCAGGAGAGCTCGGGAGAGCAGCACCCTCGGGCGCCCAAATTTCCGATTCGCCCGAGCCTCACCGGAAGAGCTCGGGAGAGCAGCCCCCTCGGGCACCCAAATTTCCGATTCGCCCGAGCCTCCGCGGGAGACCTCGGGAGAACGGCACCCTCGGGCGTCCAAATGTCCGATTCGCCCGAACCTCCGCGGGAGACCTCGGGAGAGCGGCACCCTCGGCGCCCCGAATTTCCGATTCGCCCGAGCCCCGCCGAGGTACGCCGAACTATGCCGAGCCCCGCCGAGCTACCCCCGACCACCGCCGAGCTCCGCCGAGATACCCCCAACCACAGCCGAGCTACCACCGACCACCGCCGAGCCACGCCGAGCTACGCCAACTCCGGCAACTCTCTGGGAACCAGCATCGAACACCTGGTGGGCGACCATCGGGTCTGTGTTCTGTTGAGGCGCCACTTGCCGCACTACTGGACCCGCGCGCCACGTGGACCAATCCCGAGCTGCCCCTATTAACCAAACAGTTTTCTCATTTTCAGAAAATAGGATAATCTTCGGAAATTCATAACTTATTCATACGAAGTCCAAAAATTGCGCACCATATATCAAAATTCTCAGAAAAATGAGATCTACAATCTAAGACTGTATTTGTGTGCATTTGGCTCTTTATTTTATTGGATTTTTCTGAAATACTCTATAGGAGTCGCTGACGCGACTATTTCGTGTTCGATTTCAGAGACGGAGGAGGATCTGACTAAGGAAGACGACCACGAGTACTTCCAAGAGCTAGGAGACGACTACGAAGGTGCCACGTCCCACCAAATCCTTAGATCCTATTACGCATTGCAAATGACATTGTTGCTATTGCTTTATGATTATGTGGATTGGTTGCATGGTAGTATATTTGAATTCCCTGCCTTGATAAGACTTTACCCTGCTATCCGCTGTTAGGTTAGCTGCTGCTTAATTTACTGTTACTCTTCCACTACTTTCTACTTGCTATATGCTATGTGGTGGAATTGGGACGGTGTATAGCTGATTATAACCACTGGGAGAGAGTGCTGCGTGCGTCTTGGGTGCGTGGTAAGGGTTGATGTCGACCAAGTGGGATGTGAGATGAGCCCATGGGGCAAGTCGTGCTGGGGGTGCAACCTGGGCATCCCCAAACGAGATACCTGTGGCGGGTAAAGTTGTTGAGGAGGTTCCGGGTGGGATAGCCTTGGTGGTTTGAAGTCCGTGGACGGAGGTGCTGTGATAGCACGGGGAGAGTATCCCCTAAGTGGAGATGCCTGCTTGGTCAAACCTAGGATGGACTAGTTTCAGGTTCATGGGAATCCTTTTCTACTCACTCGCTTCTGATGGGCGGGAGACGGCTGGACTACTTGGTAGGACGGTGCCACTACTGCTAGGTTGAAAGGTGATAAGGGTAGGCGGAGACGGTCGATGGGTTCCCGTTCCGTTCTAGATGCACAGTACCACTGGATGGGCCCGGTACTGTGTCTCCCAGTCTCAGCATAACGGTGTAGGATCCGGAATATCCCAGGGCTGAGTGGTAGGGTGGCATCGACCTAGGCAAGCAAGCACCCGGAATTCTGTCTAGGTGTTTGCGCAACACCTATGATGGCTAATCTTGTGGGTAGTGAAACCTCTGCAGAGTGTACGGTTGATCGATCGATACATATGCCAACCTGTTGGCTATGGACCTTTCCTATGAAGCTTCTACTAGTGTAGTGAGTGTTCTCTTCTCCCCCTGGATGACATTTTTCCGGCAGTGTACCCGTTGTGGTAGTGTGCCGCTGAGATAGGCCCGAGAGGGAGTTAGGCCTGTCGAATGAGAGTGAGGTGTGGGTATGTGAGGTGTGGTGATGGGAAAAGGGATGATGGTGTTAACTGGTGATAAAACTTGACTAATTAAACTTTGATTACAGCTGCATAGGAAAACCTCAGCCTATAGGTCTGCTTGTATAGCCTTGCATCCACTTTCCACAAAGCAAATGCTGCATAGGTGGGCTCCGTGGCCAGTACAAATCGTACTGATAAATTTGCTGTCAGGTGACGAGAATGAGTACGACTTCGAGGGAGATGATGACGAGGAATAGGGTCACATGCTACACTCAAGTTGGCCGTGAAGGATGAATCGCTTCCGCATCTTCTAAAGCTTCTCTGATTGTTGATTCCGCCAGTGTGGCGATGTAATAAATATTTATGTAAGACTTATTTACCGTTGTATGGATCCTGGTGGCAACTGAGATATGGGTAATTTCATGGATTGTCCCAAGCAATCTGTTGAATTACAATTCGAGCCTGTGAATTTCCCTTCGTGAAAATCGAGGTCGTTTCAAAGAACTCAACGCGAGCATATGCATGCACAATAGTGAGCCATGCCGCATGCCGGCGGCGGAAAGGAAGGAAGCGAACGAGGCCGGCCCCCCGCGCTCCCCGCGGACGCGCCATGGGAAGCTAGCTGCACATGCATGTTTCAGTTTCAGTGAGTCGTTGTCTGACCGGACCGTACGTACAAAAAGGTCGACATTGTCAACGGAACCAGCCAACTGGAGCTGCTGATGGAGTTCCTGCCGATCAACGCCGTTGACGTCGCAGCCGAGATCTGGATCTAGTTCATCGTGTTCGGCTTCAATCTCGATCCGTCCCCACGGCACCTCTGCTTCCTCTTCTGCTACGCCGACGGCCACGTCCGAGGACCCCAAGGTGAGCACCACGCCCTCCTCCTCCTCCTCCTGCTATCCGCCCTCGTCGACGGTGCGCAGCCTCCCAAGTTCGGCCCCGCCGCCGCCATGGTGAGAGGCAGGGAGCTCGCCAAGCTCCGTGGCCCTCCAGTTCCGTACCGACTTTTCAAATTGCTTGCGTTTTATCTTTGTTGTGAAGTTAAACTTCTTTAGATTTATTTATTTTTGCCTAATAATAAGCTTATAAAAGATCGAATAAGATTCATTATAAAAATATTATTTTGATTGTCCATTTCTTTAATGTCTGTAGGGCTAGATATCGAGCCAGCTCGGCTCGGCTCGTTCCCGCTCGAGCTGGCTCGTTATCCTAACGAGCTGGCTCGACTCGGCTCGTTAAGCTAACGAGCTAGAAGTCCAGCTGGGCTCGGCTCGTTTGCCAGCTCGAGCGAGCTCGTTTAGCTCGCGAGCTCAAATAGACAGTGACAAAAATAAACAAAAACAAATCTCAGCAATAGACTATGTATCCCTAAATCTAAAAATATAAAGAAAATTAAATCCAACTGTCCAGACATACAATAAATCATCGAAAAGGACAATAAAGCCAAAGAGAGGATAAGTCCTATTAGATTTTTATGTTACTGTCAGCCTCTCATATGGGTGTGGTGAGTAGTGACATCTACCTTGCTCAGGTTGGATGGAAGATAACGTGAAAGAAACAAAGGAGAATGCAAACGTGAGTACTATATCTAGATCGTGTGGCTCACGAGTTAGCTCGAGCTGGCTCGTTAACGTAACGAGCTCAGATGCTAGCTCGAGCTGGCTTGTTATGTTAATGAGCGGAGCCGAGTCGAGCCAATTTGATCATGAGTCGAGCGAGCTAGCGAGCCGTGAGTTTTTTTGTCCAGCCCTAAATGTCTGTAGATGTTAATATATTATTCCTATAAATAAACTGAGTTGTTAAAGTTAATTAAATTTTAATCGAAGACTATAAAACTATTAACAATATGAAATGGATCGATATTCTAAATAACAGTATTTGTTTTCTTTCAATAAAATAAAAATACTTACATTGGGGGCTTTCACTGCTGTATTGTCGAGTAAAAAAAAAAATTGTGGAGTTGAGTAGTGACCTTATAAGTAATGCACTTGCACTTGTTTAATTTAAGGATAGTAATTGCAAATGGATGGCCAAGCTATTACTACAAAAAGTGACCAGGAGCATATTCATCTTCTTGATGGAAGCATGGAGGCGAAGGCAAAGTGCCTATCATTTTCACTTCTCGAGAGCATCACAGAGAATTTCTCCGATGAAATTGGACGTGGTGGATTTGCTGTGGTCTACAAGGTGCGAAGTGTCTTAGTCACAGCTGCTCAGCAAAATCAAGTTAATGCTGACGAAGGTATGTTGCTACTGCAGGGACGGCTTGGGAACGGGGACGTTGCTGTGAAGAAGCTGATTCAGAATTGTATTGATGATGAGAATAAATTCATTGAAGAAGTTAACTGTCTAATGAAGGTGAAGCACAAAAATATAATGCGATTTATTGGTTATTGCTCTGAGCCACAAGGAGAATTGGTAAAGCACAATGGAAAAACTGTGATGGCATATGAAGGCCGCATGTTACTTTGCCTTGAGTATATACCTAAGGGAAGTCTTGATAAATACATCAAAGGTACGATCATATGGCCTGTAACTTGCTTTCCTCCTTATTACCTTCATTAGATTATTTGGTTCGAGCATCCTTTTGCATTTAAGAATCAAGGACAGTAAAACCCACATTGTTTTGACTCCCTTTTACAGATGCATCCCTTGGATGGGGAACGTGCTATAAAATTATAAAGGGAGTTTGTGAGGGTTTACAGTATCTTCACAAGGAACGAATTGTACATCGAGATTTGAAACCTGCGAATATACTGCTAGATGACGATATGGAGCCGAAAATTTCCGACTTTGGTATCTCAAAATGCTTTGATGAATCGCAAACCCATCATATCACCTCAAAATACCTAGGAACAGTGTAAGCTAACTAAGACTCTTGGACAGGGGATATCTCGCACCAGAATTATTTTCTGAAAATGCAAAAATCACATTGAAGTCAGACATTTATAGTCTTGGTATTATCATCATGGAGATACTGACAGGACATAAGGGTAGTAGTCCAGAAGCTGAGGAAGTAAGACAAGTTCATGTTCCAAGATATAGGCTTGATGCTCATTATCCACCGTTTCATTTAGGGACCATTCTTGGTATTTGAGACGTTGCATATTTCATTATTGAGAGCACATGCAGTGCGGCGATGAATAAATTAGCTGCAAAAGCATTGAAACATTTTTTTAGCCGAGTCAAAACACGTGGACTTACACAAAACTTCAAAGGCACCTGATCACATAAAGGTTAAATACATTATTATAATTCAAATGTTTTAGAGCCTTCTGTTGAACTTTATTTTTGGAGAATCAATGTACATAAATATAGAAACTGTATGTTTGATGAAACTGTCATATATTATTAGAGAAGAAGAGTTCTTATGTTTTTTCCTCCAATCCTGTTTGAAGTTCTTTTCCAATTAACTTATATCTTGATGCCATTCATAACTAGTATTCAGAGTAACTAGGGATTAGGCGTAGATCAGCAAATGAATTACAGCTGTATGTTAGAAGATTTGGGCTATGGCCCAAATATCTCCATAGAAATCCTAAAGGCTCACTCACACATACATGCATATTTGACATGGTGAGGGACTTTAGTCCCACCTTACTAGTCCAAATGGAGTGAAGCCAACTTAAAAGTGTGGGCTATCCCCATCTAGTTGAAGCTATGTGAGAGAGGGAAAAGGAAGAAACACGCGCTCGCTCGCCTCGCCTCGCCGGGCGGAGCGGGGCGCGCGCGCACGACATGCGCGTGAATGGTCCGGTAATTTCCCGCTCCAACCCTTGCGGGTGCACGGCTTCCTTTTGCCACTCGAAATTTTTGCATGCATGGAGAAAATTGCGCTGACCTATTTGGTAAGTAATTATTCTCGTATTATGGTAATTACACAAACGGCAGGTTAATTATCATAATGACTGTGATTGAGCGGCTAATTGGTTTCCTATTTGCTGCGACGCGTGCGCGTGTATAAATAAAGGGCGAGACGTCGTCCTCAAGACACCGAGAATTCTTCTCTCACCGTTTCACTTTGCTGCGCTGCCGCCGTCTTCCCCATCCCGCCATCGACGTGCCATCGACGCCGGGAGAGCAGGCTCCGAAGCCGACGTCCTCTCGTGTCCCTGCACGGGGTAGGGGGCGCATCAGGTTTTTGGAAAGCGCCGTCGCGACTGCTCGCTGGACGTCTTCTTCCCTCTACGCCCGGTGTTCGCTGATCTCCATCGACGGTCTGTTTCGGCTTCTTTTGCGCTGTTAGCGCCGACAACCCCACTGTAAGGATGTCCGCTCTCTCTCTGTTGTTCATTCTCGTATCCTTTCTGTTGCTAGCACTAGATGTTATGAATTTGTCTCAGATCGTAGTGCTAGTGTTAGATCTCATATATGATTTACATGCTGTTGGTCTTTTTCTCATTGTCGGAATTAATTTGTGCATCGCTAAATTGCTATTATTTCCAACACTGTATACCATTTAGTTCATTTCTCCCTTGAGTGGTTTTTTTTTTTTTTCAAAGGCATTTCATTTTAGTTTATTTTGCCAAGTTTTGGTTCCACCCAATTATGGGGAACAAGTGGAACTTTGCTTATGCAATTTCTGACGCATATATCATGATTGCAACTTAGGTAAAAGAACATTGGAGCCATAAGTTGGAGGGATCACAGAAAGAGCTGCAGCTGGAACAGATACGAGTATGCACCGAGGTGGCCCAAAGCTGCTTGGTACACAAACCAAAGAACAGACCATGTGCGCAAACTATACTCGATACTCTCGAACAAACTGAAATAGAGGAGCGGTGCATTGAACCTGGTGCAAGTTCAAACAATCCAGATTGCTGTAAAAGCGGCGTTGCAGCCGCTGCTGCAGCCAGTGGCGGATACAGGATCGTGGAAGAGGGGGTGCTTATCATCTTCTTCTTCCTTTCTCCCGTCAAGATCATCTTCTTCCTTTCTCTCATCTTTCTCTTTTTTATTTTCCTCTTTTCTCATGTCTTCTTTCTCCATTTCATCCATAGCTCGGAATTCCAGAGATGTTTCATGAGAGTTTTATGGACTACATGAGGGTAGGGGGTGCTGGAGCACCCCCAGCCTCCACGCTGGATCCGCCCCTGGCTGCAGCAACCCTACGCGGGAGCACTGTCACTGCTACAAACATGTCAAAGAAGCAACAACAGCAACGTCGCATACAACCATTCAGGCATGAGGTAGGAACTGGCCTCAAAACCACGCCTAGGGCAATGAAGAGGCTAAGGTAGGCCATCTCCAAATGCTACGCTCGAGATACGAAGGATATGAGTTTTGAGGAGCACTACAGGTTATTATTTGACCTTCCTCCCCCATATCTTTTCTTTCTTTCTTTCTTTTTTTGGTGCCCAGTTGATTGATTAATTGGTAGATTTTTGTTGAGTGGACAGGATTGTCTACAATTTTTTAGTCTTCCATAGTGAGATGGGTGAAGAGCTATACTCGTTGGTAGAGACCACCATGGCCTCTGAGGTGCAGCGCCTCTGCGGGCCTCTGGATGACTCTGCTGCTCCGGCGGACAGCACGTTGTTCCTGCAGAGTTGCTGGCCAAGTGGGATCGACACATTTGTTCCCTCAACATGATCTCGGACATCTTCGTGTACATGGACCACAGCTTCGTTCCCCTCCATGGCAAGACGCCCATCAAAGAGCTAGGACGTCGCTTGTGGCGCGACGAAATGGCCCGCTCCGACAAGATCCGGTCGAGGCTGATTGAGGCGGTGAAGCGGCAGAAAGGAGGCGAGGACGAGCTGGTACCTGGTGTCAACAAGATGCTCACGCAGCTTGGCGCTGATGTTAATGATAGTATGCAGCCGATTCTCTTTACTTTCAAGACGGTACAGGGGCACAGGACTCCATGTAGCTGAACCATGGACCATGGTACTCCGTGGAACATATATATGGAATGTGATGTGTGCTGCCGAACTTCATTGTGAGCACTGTTTTGCTTCAAGATCGTGCCACCCCAACTGTTAGTATTTATGTTCATCAAGCTCAGCAGCCAGCCACTGTGCTATACTTTTGTCAGATGGACGCCGCCTCGGTGATCTCCGGGAATCGTCTGGAGTTGCAGCTTGAAGAACTCAACGCGAGCATGTGCACAATGTTGGCCCGGAGATTTTGGGTGCTTACTGCTTACCAAGTTGCTCCGCCGTTCCGATGGACTAAAATGTTGATTAGGCGGCGGGCCTCGATCGATCTGACCATGGAATGTCCACCAGGGCCGGGCAGGCACGGCCTGTTAAGGCCCCTGCCCGAGCACGACAAGGCCCGAAGAGGCTCGTGCCTGCGCCGGCCCGGCCCGTAGCTTAGTGCCGTGCTTGGGTGAGAGGCCCCTCTAGCATCGGTGCTGATTGCTGAACATGTCCGCCATGAGCCGCGCGCGATAGCCATGGCCGGTGCCGCCAACTCGGTGATTCCCTGAGGATTGAGAGCGTCCACGCACGCACTTCATCGTCTACACTAAACTGCTGTTACTACGCGCGGCATCAGAGAATTCAGAGGTGCTGATTGGCTTCGTCAAGCTCTGTTCTGGTCTGGTCTGCCTAGAGAGAGAGAGACACACACTGCACTTATGTTTTTTACATAAAGGAAATTATATTTCCGGCTTCAGCCATCCGAGGATACATCATGCCATAGTTATTACAGCAGGCAGCCAGTGCTACAGGTAAGACAAAAGTCACCAGACACTGGTACACCTGAAAACAAAAGAAAATGACAAAAAAAATACGTCTCCAATATGGACTCTAGTAGCCTAACGCGACAATCTAGCTTCTGTGAAGTCAACTCCAAAGAATATAACCGTCAAGTTGAGAAAACGCCACCACAAACATGTCTACAAGACCAAGTAAGGTTACTGAGAGATCGTGAGATACCGACTACCATTGGAGACTTCGGATACTTTCACCTGGCAACTGCACAAAACACCAGAAGCATGTGCACGGAAACCACCATCTCAAATCCGTTTCCGGCCGACAATCCAAGGGATCTTTCAAAAGCAACGTCTCCAACGAGAAAATGACATCCAAAGATGCCATCATCGCCCACTAAAGACTGATGTTGGTTTTCCCCAGAGAGATCCACTCGAAGGAGAGACGACGCCTCCAGTGAGAAAAGTGGCGCCCACAGGCGTCACCGCCGTCGGAGCCTGGTAGTGATTGCCACATCCATCCAGAACCATACAGTTAGGCCAAAACACTAGCGACGTGGTCCATCGCTGGATCCGGACACCAAGACCGCCAACTCTCAGATCCAGAAACTGGGCGCCACCGACGAGATGCCCTCAGCGAAAGGCGAAAACACCACCAGCAAGGGCACCACCACGATGCACACGCATCCAACGTTGGCAGCTAACGCCAGCCGTCGCTAGGTGCGCGAGCACTACCACCATGGCCGGCCAACAGTGCCGCCCCCACCAAGGGGACCGGATCCAGCCGCCATGGCACCGGATTCGACCACCCAGGCCCTGGCATGACCCCGTCGGCGCCGCCATGCAAGGAGGAGAGGGGGTGACGGTGAGGAAGGAACTCGCCACCCCCGCCCGGGACTCTGGCCAACGCCGCCGCAGCACCGGCCGCCTTGCCACTCCGAGCCCCATGCGGATCGAGGTCGTCGACGCCCGCCGGCTGTGACACCCGCGCCGCCACTCCACAGACTAAGGCGCTCCGCCGCCGCTGTCCTGGCCAGCCACGCGGCCCTGCCGGCGGCCTGCTCTGGCGGTGGCGCAGCTGAGGAGGGGTGAAGGAGAGGGAGGTGCGGCGGCTAGGGTTGGCCTCCCGAGTCGCCCTCATGGGAGGCGACGCGGGGGAGGCTAGTTAGCTAGAAGAACGGAGAGCCGTGGGTTAAGACTGAGATCCTTTTCTTTTTTGTTGAGAAAATTAGTTGAGCAATTAATTTCAAGTGCCATAAAAGGTGGGTGCCTTCTGCCTTGCGACGAGATGAGCATGTATATATTTCCAGAATCTTTGGCAACCACAAAGAAAAATGGGTTCATTATTCTAAGGCCATCACTGAAATGAAGAGGTAGCGCCGACAACCAACCATGATGATCAGACCAGAGATAGCACAGGAAGAGAGTTGAGGTTGTAGCGCTGCAGACCTGGATACAAATGTGTAGGATAGGATAGGATAGGATTGGTAATGCTGAAGCAAATGTGTTTAGCTTCGTTCTGATGGAATCTGCCCACCCTAAGTCTATCCCATTATCATATATTGTCAAGAATATATATATAATTGGGCAACAATATATATAATGCATGCAGCATATGATACGGTGATGCGTACGTTCGTTGGTTCGTTTCCTTCTCCGTGGACACAAAATGTTTTGGCCGACCATCCACTCATCCAGTCCAGAGCATCGATGTAGAGTTATCCTACAGCTACACGCCAACACACCTAGCTTAGCTACTAATCATTGGCAATCATGTTTGTTAGTTAGCCGTTACGTTGTTACCAAATGGACCGTGTGAAACGTACCTACAGTACGACGAGAGAATTATAATCAAGCAGCAAATGAGCTAGCGCGCGGCAACAACCAACGCGCAGGACACGCAGCAGATAGAGTACAGGGCGGCAGCGTCTATCGGAGAATCACCCCCCAATTAACTCAATCAAACAGATTCTAAAATCCTATTCAAAAGTAATCGTTCTAAAATCATTTTTCACCTTCGTACGACTGTACCTCTCTCTCAGACTCAGAGGCCGGGCAACTCAATCAGCAGCTGGCTACCTGGAAATCTATATATGGTAGCCAGATGTGGATGATCCATGCATATTTGCTTAATGAACGCCTCACCCAGCTTAATTTGCTGCTTCGACCAATTCAGTCCAACTCATCGGCCGACGGGAGAGTAATCCTCATTCGTTGGTGACAAATGGCAGGGTTGGGCGATCCTCTTTTAATTTGATACGTACGTTTGGCAGAACTCTGGAAATTAATTAATCCATAGAGCCGAGAAGCTGTATGCACATTAAAAATGATTAATTTTTTTTTAAAAAAAGGAAAAGTAGTATTAGTTTTTTGAACTAAACACACCCACGCCAATCCGGCGGCCGGCCGGCCGGACCGTCCAGCAAAGGCTTAAAACTGCGAGTCAAGAGAAACAGGAACAGAGCACGGCGCGGCGGGCAAATGATGGGTATAAGCTATCTAGTTGTATCTAAACTAATCAAGCTAGCTGATACTAGATCAGAGACATGCATGATCAGTACGAGATCAACTGGCTCGGCTAATCAAGCTAGCTAATACTAGATCGTACTTTAGCTAAAAATTAACTACGAACCATGACTACTCGCCTAACCCTACGCATATACCCTACTATAACTGTAACGCGGTGCTAGCTAGTACCTTGTATAGTACACTAGCTGGAAGATTTTTATGAGCCGTTGCATTGGATTACACTCCATTCCAAATTATAAATCATTTTAGCTTTTCTATATACAACCACTTTTTCTATTCTTTTATATACATCCACTTTTAATTTTCTATATGCGCGAGGGGAGCACAACGAAAAGGGTGTGGATGGGGTGGAAGTTATAGGTGTTGATGCCGCCTGGGGTTGTCACGAGGCGGCGAAAGATTTTCACATACGACTGCTGACTTGGATCCATCTTGGCACAAGGGATGGCGTGCCGCACATACGAAAATGGCAAATGGGTATCGTTTTTCTCTACCACAGGCTAAATCTGTATAGTTATTTCTAAATATGATATTTTAGAAGTGGTCGTCCATTATAATAACGGCAAAAGGTTAAATCTGAACCTTACAAAAATGGTTATTCAAGAATGGCTCATTACTACCTTGGTCTAGAACAAAATCCAATATAATTCTTGAATCAAACCCTAACTCAGTCTTCCTCGCTCTATTGCTGATGCCACCTTCCTCTTTCCTCCTAACTATCTCTTCACCATCTCCTCCGAGCGCCCTCTCGAGGCTTCTCCCCTATTCTAGATCTTGGATTCCATTAGATTTGTGTACGAGGATTACAAGTGCTATAAATGTGGAGGATGGATTTCTGATCTAAAATTTATGCTTCTTGCTTTGTGTTTTGTTGAGCTAGTCGGGGTGCCCCTCGGCTGCTTGCCGAGACCATGGACAGACACAGCACGACACGATGGGCCTGTTTGGTTCTTGTTTCTCGGAGCCAGGCTCGTGCCTGTGCAGCCAAGTCCCTGCGGGCTAGGATCTAAGCATGCAGCGGCGCCTTGTTTGCTTGGACGCTTCCATTCATTTGGACTATATGTTTGGTTTCCCTTTCTCCGCTCGCCTCGTGCATGCGCTAAGAGAGCAGTGAACAGCGAGCGTGCATGGCACGAGCCAGGCTGCGGAGAAACGAATCTTATTTCCGTTTCCCACGAGCCAGGCTCAGGGGCAGCTTTTGCATGTGTAGAGCATGTCCTAACTCGAAGTGCAGGTAACCAATCATCCAAACACTGCATACAACGGGCCAGACTGATGATCATCTTAGGGTGATCCTTTTGTCAACGGATGCTCCTATTACACTCGTAGTCTCTGAAGGATGAGAACCCACTATGTAGCATTTACATCGATAATTCAAGCATTGTATACAAACGAAAGTTCTCCGTAGGCGCTAGCGCTATTTTGTTCGCTTTTGTCAACTGAAGTCGCGCGTAGCGCCAACTAACTGATAGCTGCGTACATCCAGCCAACCAAACAGGCCTTAATAAGCAGGCCATGCATATGGACTTGACTTTAGGCGGGTCGTGTCGTACATCATGCCGAGACAGGTCCCTCATCAATTTACCATTTTTATATGTAACTCATATTCTATAGATAAGGCGGAACGTCCTTAATTTAGCATTATAGCACATAGTCTCCGATGCTACTACAGCGCTTCGCTAACTCGAAGTGCCTCGCTATGAGAATGACGCTTCGCTAACGCTCGGCTAAGTCGTCGAACCCTCGCGCTGACCATTTGCTTTCTCAGTAGCAAAAGCGCTTCTCTTTGTCCCTTAACCTAATCTTAATAAAGTAAGTATTTGGAAAAGAAAGAGATTCTTGGTTTTATTGCTCCCGCTTCCTCATCTGCGCTCGTCAAGCCAACTTTGCTTTTTGGGAGGTGAAAGAGGAAGCGGACATTTCGAAATGACAGCATCGAAGATATCTATATACACAGAAACGCTTATTCCAGACTGTGTTCTGGAAAAAGTAGCCTACTTGACAGAAAGGGCGGGCACTCTCGGCTCAGGGTTAGGCACTCTCGTCTTTCAACCCCACCGTCACTTTGAATTTAGTATTATTGGCAATATACTATCACGATATGAAGTAATTTATGATGCTGGTCAGCTGAAGTTCAAAAAATTGGAACTTGTAAACGATATAGAGAAAGTCGCAAGCAACGTTTGACCACCAAGCGGCCTAGCCTTGGGCAGCTCCATGATGAAACCGATGATGAAGCTAGCTAGGTGGTGTCTTGGTGGGCGGAACGAACGAAGGAACGGACTGATGAGCTGGTCAAGCGGTGGTGTATGCTCCGGCCTAGCTAGATTGGAGTAGGAGTAGGAGTACGTTTTTTTTCATCAAGTCAAAATCAACATTTAAAAGAAAAAACGTTTTACTCTCACAATAAATCATCATAAGTTAAAAATAATGTTTATTTTTAACTACAGACTGCTATGTCGACGAAATGAACTTGAGAGAGCCCGTTCGAATAAATCAGGAGTTGGAAGAGTCGAAGCGATACGTTTGACTTCAACAGTTGAACGTGTACACTCTGATATTATGCGCCGCCATGCATGATGTAATGAGACACGCATAGTAGTAGCTTGCCAGTACCGTTGTTGACCTGAGAGCTAAAAAAGGACAGAACGTGTCAGTGTTATACAAGTAGTACATCTCCCTCGCCAACGACGGCGGCGCTGCCTCTTTCCGGACGCGTGCGATTCTATGCACCCGTGTCCGTCCGTCACCGTCAGTCCCTATAACACACCTGATGGAAAGTGTGGTAAAGTTTTTGTGTCACTGTGTTTCAATGCATGCTGTGTCACGCACGCATGCACCGATGCACGACGGGCACGGGCGCACGGCGACGACGCGGGCTCGTCACTCGCCATTCATTTCCCCAAGTGGCAATAGTGCGCGCGCGCGCGCGCTCTCTCTCTCGGTCTCGGGAGGCGGACCCCTGTGGGGGCACTGTCTGTCCCGGCGCAGGGAATCCCAAGCTCGTTTGTCGCCTGCTGCCGGCTGCCACTTCTGACCGCCCGTTTCCGTTTCCGTCGCTTCCATTTCTGCAACGGCCTCGCGTGCGAAGCGACGGCCCCTACGCATCCGTTCACACTGACAGCCAGGGCCGCAGTCGCCCCGGGCCCGCTTGCCATCGGCACGGAGAGCTGAGTCTAGGCTCGGGCGCCTGCCCCGCACCGACAGAATGGACTAGTACTAACTAGATAGGCTGCAGCAGCAGCGTAGCACTCCATGCCTACTAGTACTAGGGCCTGTTTGGATACTTCCGGATTACGAAATCTGGCTTCCAGAAGCTACTTGGAGATCCAACAAGCCCAGCTTGGAACTAGCTTATACAATCTACACACTTCCAGATTGTGGAATCCAGGAAGCTGAACGAACCCAGCTTTTCATAGCTTCTGGATGTAAAAAGACTATTCTACCCATCTCCCACCACAAATAACGTACTGATAAAAAATAAGGGCATTTTGAAAATTTTACTCTATGCAATGCTAAAAGCCAGCTTTTAGAAGCTAGGAATCCAAACACTCTCTCCTTTTAGCTTTTATAATCCAGCTTATAGGAATCTAGCTTTTATAAGCTAGTTTCAATAATCCCAGGTGGATCCAAACACAGCCCTAGTATGGCCCCGTTTAGATCCTAGTTGCAGTTGCAATTTTGCACTGTAGCACGTTCGTTTGTATTTGACAACTTTTGTCCAATCATGACCCAAGTAGGCTTAAAAGATTCGTCTCGTAATGTACATGCAAAAAGTACAAACATGCAAACATTTCGTCTACATTTAATGCTCCATGCATGTACCGCAACATTAATGTGACTAGTTACAGTTGCAATTTTAACTGGATCTAAACAGGGCCTATGCCTAGGCGGTCGCTTTGCTGCTCTGCCTCTGCCCGTCGACCCGTCGTCTCCTCCCGGTCCCGGGTCCCCCGGCCGTGCCAGTGCCAGCGCCTCCGCGCATGATGCCGCCATCATGACGCTGCGTTCCGTTACGCAGGCCTGGCTCCTGGCTGCCATGCCAAGGGGCCTGCCATCCCCGCGGGCGCGCCACGTGCAACGGCAGTATGGGCCACCCCCACCCCCCGGGGCGTACCGGGTCAAAGCTCACAGATATTTTTTTTAAAAAAAATGCGTTCCATTCAAGGGACAGACAGAATGTGGAGGCAGACTGTGCTCTGTGTTTCCCTTTGCTTTGTGTGTTTGTTTGCGCGTAGCCCCCTACCGAATACAAAATTTTTGTAACTCTTTTAGACGAGGAATACAAAATCACACAAGACCAACTAACAGGTGTTTCTTGCTAGGCATAAAATGGAAACGTTTAGTGATCCTAGAGTGAAGCGTTTTTCATCTAATAATCCGAAATGTTTCTGATTGCCAATGCAAACAGGGTCTAAATCCTCGAGGCTCGTAGGATGAAAAAACAATCCCGGAAGATACACCCACACGGAAACTCTCTGTTTTCTTTATCATACGCAAATCTCTCGTGCCTTTTTCCCCATCCAAGGAAACTGCTGGTAATGCGCGTTCGACGCAAGCCAAAAAAAAAAAAGAAAAGAAAAGAAAAACAAAGCAACCGGCAACGTTTTGGCAAACACACAAAACGAAAACATAGTAGTGCATGCATGTCGCACAGCATTATTTCGTTTTCTTTTTGCACTTAAGCATGCCTTCTTTACCTAAACAATAAACTACTCGTGAAACTTTTGGTTGTTCCAAAAGAATGCGCTTCCTTCTCTTTACACACCGCCTTCCTGACCGGCCACCTTTGAATCTCGCAGATCGATTATTCTCGGTTCTCACCGCCACCAGCTTTATATGTAGCTTTTATAGTGTGCGTAGCCCTGGGCGTTCGGTAAATACCGAACCGATCGGTTCGGTACTTCGGTTCCTCGGTAAATTCGGTTCCTAAAAAATTGGTACCGATCGGTTCCTTAAAAAACTTCGGTTCGGTATCGGTAAATTCGGTTCGGTTTCGGTATTTACCGAACAGTACCGAACAGATAACGGATAAGATGTAATAGCATGTTCAAAAACTAATTTTGACTTAGATTTCATAGATAACAATAGTATAAAATACATATACATATAGAAGTCCACAAGACTATAAGTGTAAATGCCAAAAATATATAATATAATAGTCTACAATAAGACAATCAATAACATAATAACACTCAAACTTATCACATTTTAAGTACGTTCGGTAAATTCGGTAAGTTCGATAAATTCGGTTCAGTTTTGGTATTTACCTCGATAATTCGGTTCCTGTAAACTAGGAACCGAACAAGGAACCGAATATTTCGGTTTCGGTAAATTCGGTTCGGTTCTCGGCAAATTCGGTTCGGTATTCGGTTCTCGGTATTTTGTGCCCAGGGCTAAGTGTGCGGATTACTGGTTCAGTTGACATATACAGGGGACGCAAAGCTCCATGGAATAGCATATTTATTTAAAAGTGATTACTACAGTACTTGCTACATACACCTCCTACAAGAGGAGGGGCACAAGAAGTATCATTCCGTCCCCGAATTTCCAAATGACGCCCCCCTTTTGTGCACTATGTGAGGTCAGTTTCAGTAAAGGCTTTATGTTTCCATTTCCAAGTCCTCCATGTATTGGACTGATTAGCTTCATCTCTATAAAATATGTTTTTACTCTGATGCAATTTTATTTGACCTTTTTCCTTTTCATTATGCCATGGCAGTGTATTTACTAATAAGTTGTTACTTTTTATTGCTCAGATATCTCAATTGAGACTTAGCCTAAGCAATAGTCTTGACAGTGCATGTCGTCATTTCAAGCATCTGCTGCGAGCTTTATGCGATACTGCTTGCGCTAGCACTATTGCTGAATTTGTTCTTACCATGAAAGAAAAATAAAGAAATGCACTTGTGTGTTCCTTATTTCTATGCAACAAATAACGAACCCCAATATAATGGTACAAATTCTACCTTCATTTGCAAGTTATGCTTTGTTTTGGACATTACAAGAAAGATATGAAATGCAACCCTTATGTTCCAAAAACGAGGGGTCCTGACGGGTTTTGTCCTAAATCAAAGCACCTCAATCGATATTTCACTTTTACCATGTTTATAGAAATGCGCTAGCATGAATAAATATCAAACCACATGCATGAGTGTCATTGATTTCAGCTAACAATTACAAGTATGATGAAATTTAAAAGGTTTGCATGCGCCGATGAGATTGAGCAATCGAGAATACCCTACAATGAACAAATTGAAAACCTTCCTTACATTATAATTTAGAAGAAGAATGGAGAGAGTAATATACTAAGTTAATCTGTAATCAAACATACTACTTCATGTTGTAGATTCTTATAATCAAATCACCATATTACAAGGATCCTATAATCTTCATGATATCGGCTTTTGGAGATTTTGGGGTGCTGGAAAATCTCACTCTCACCCCACTTTATCAGAAAATGACGTCAAACTAATTGGCATAATAGGTACAATATTTGTTACTGTAACCAAAATCAATCTACCGCAAATTCAGAATCAGATACTTCAATTCGCATTTGCAGATTACAGTAACCAAACAATAATGTCCAAAGCTTCATTTCTTAGGCCCTTTTCTTTTCGCCTAATTAATCACCCTAATTAGCAGAGCGGCAGCCGCCAAAGTAGAATCCCGATTCTGCGGAACCCCAGGGGCTGAAACGTAAACAGGCTGGAAGCAAAGGCATAAAGATAACCCGCACCGAATTTCCCCCAATTTCCGGAGGCGGACGACGCTGCCCTGCCCACCTCCCTCGTCCCCTACCTTCCTAGTTCCTCCTCCCTCCTTTTTCTCTCTCCTCAGCTCCCTCCCCCTTCCCCTTCCCTCCTCCTCTTCTTTGCTTTAAAGTTACTCCCACTAGCCACCCACTCTTCCTCCTCCCCCGTCGCGTCCCATCCCTCCACGCCTCGGATTCCCGCGCGTCGTCGCCGTCGCCCGCCGACGCAGCAGCGAGGTACGAAGCGCGGGCGGATGGGGGGATCTCAGGCGGGCCGCCGAAGGCCGAAGGCCGAACCCGGCCCCGCTCTGCTTCCCCTCGTTTTTTTTTCCGATCCGCTTCGGAGCGGGCGATTCTAGGGTTTTCTGACGAGCGGGAATATGAATGCAGGTGGTTTCCGTTCCAGGCTTCGGAGAAGGAGGCGCGCGGGAGGATCCGTTGGAGGCCGGAGGACCGGGATCCGGTTTCCCGTCGACGCGCCCATGTCGGGCCACCTCGATCGCCTCGCGCGGCCATGTGAGTTCCGAGGCTCCTCCTCCCCTGAACCTCAACGGCCTTCGGCTTCCTCCTCCTCCCCTGAACCTCAACGGCCTTCGGCTTCCTCCTCCCCTAGATTTTCTCTCGCGGATTCACGGTGGGTCGCTGTCGCTGCTGCCTGCTGGGTTCGGGTTCTCTCGTCGGTCGGTCGGTCGCATAGGCCGTAGCGTAGGGCGAATTCGACCTGCGGCGTTGATAGACCCCCCTCCCCCGGTTGATTTTCGTATTCCGGCTAGCTGATTGAGGTGTCGGCGAGCTCGCCCGGTTCGCCCTGGTCCTTTTCTGCGGCTCTCACCGTCTCACGCGGCGTGCTTGTCTGGGCAATTGATTTTTTTTTTGTGGTTCGGCAAGGGCGATGTCCGTGCGCTTTGACCGGTTCAGTGCTGCGTCGTATAGGTCTCGTCTCGTCGGAGTTTCTGCGGCCAGGCAGATGGGCGCGTAGCTTCCTACGAAGGAGAGGTTGGCTAGGCCGGATTTGTGGGTTTGTCAATAAACTTCTGGGCTTTGTGTTTGTGTGCGATTTTGTCCCCAGGCAAGTAGTCAACCGCTAAGGTCTCAAACCAATTTCCACATCGGGCAGCGCCTTGTTGTCTTGACCTGTTCAATAGTGGCAAGCTCTGTGCAAATCTGAACAAATTTCAACGTATCTATAGGAGTAAAGTTGTTTGACACAGAAGTACAGAACCATTTAGTCAGGAACCTTAGCTGGATTCATTGCTCTTTGTTGGGAAGCTGTTGTGGCCTGTCGCTTCACTTGCTACCATGATGAGCTTCAGAGGAGCTGGAGGTTGTATATTAGGTGTATTGAGCTGTAATTTTCTGTTGAAGTAACTTAGCGAGTTAGCGTTGTAAGTTTGGCTGAGTTGACTTGGAAGCCTCTTTATCTGGGCAGAACAAGGAGCGCTTTTCAATTCAGTTTCGCGCCTTATTTATTTAGTTATTTTCATTGCAACGTTTCAGGTTTTGAAGGGTGCTCAAGCCATGATGAACGTAGAGACCATAAGTCAGACTTTGAAGTCTCTGAAGATGAAAAGAAAACCAGAATGGGCTCTCTGAAGAAAAAAGCAATAGATGCATCAACTAAAATTAGGCATTCACTAAAAAAGAACAGGAGGAAGAGTGGTAGCCGGGTCCTTTCTGTGTCTATTGAGGATGTGCGCGATCTAGAGGAGCTGCAAGCTGTTGAAGCATTTAGACAAGCACTACTCTTGGATGAGCTGTTGCCTGCAAGACATGATGACTATCATATGATGCTGAGGTATATATCCACTAAATTTTGATGTGTGTTTTATTTATCTTGATGCATTAGTTCTCATTTTTCCAAAGTACTAGTGCATAGCTCAACCCTAACCAAATCTGGTCTGTAGATTTCTGAAAGCAAGGAAATTTGATATCGACAAAGCAAAACAAATGTGGATTGATATGCTTCAGTGGCGGAGGGAGTATGGCACTGATACAATTGTGGAGGTCAGTGGCTGAGCTTAGTCAAAGACATTTTTTATTTTTTTTCTGGCTTAAAAGGATCCTGTCTTTAAACAAATAACCTGAAATTATTTTATGTTTTCCACAGGACTTTGAATACACTGAGTTGAACACTGTTTTGCAATATTATCCTCATGGTTATCATGGAGTTGACAGAGAGGGGAGACCCGTTTATATTGAAAGGCTTGGAAAGGTTGACCCTAGCAAACTTATGAATGTCACAACAATGGATCGATACGTGCGATACCACGTGAAGGAGTTTGAGAGGAGCTTCTTGATTAAATTTCCAGCTTGCTCTCTTGCTGCAAAAAGGCACATTGATTCCAGCACTACAATTCTTGATGTCCAGGGCGTGGTATGTGACTGAAGATTTAGTCTTTCATTATGCTTCTCTTCATGAAACATGACATTTGATGAGAGCTAATTTGATACCTATGCTTTATAGGGGTTGAAAAATTTCAGCAAAACTGCACGTGAATTAATTCAGCGACTGCAGAAAATCGACAATGATAACTACCCAGAGGTATGAGCCTTAATTGCTTTTTACACTCTTTGTTGCTGTTTTTTTTCTTGCCTGGAATATATTGGGTTTATTTGTTTCATCTCCAGACTCTGTACCAAATGTTTATTGTCAATGCTGGCCCGGGCTTCCGGCTACTATGGAACACCGTGAAGTCCTTCCTTGATCCCAAAACTACCGCCAAGATACATGTCAGTTTCCCCTGAGGCGCAGACTACAGAACTTTTTTTTTTTTTGCTTGATGACATCGCTTAGTGTCTGAAATATTATGTTTTTAGGTTCTTGGGAACAAGTACCAAAGTAAGCTGCTTGAAATAATTGACGCTAGGTAAGTGATGTTCAATTTACTACTTTCAGGGATTTTTTTAATTGGTCACTTATGATTATTGTTTCATTTGTAAAAAAAAAAAATGCTCAGTGAGTTGCCTGAATTCCTTGGTGGCACTTGTACCTGTCCTGAATACGGAGGCTGCCTTAAGGCTGAAAAGGGACCATGGAAGGACCCAAACATACTTAAGGCATGTATCATTAGAGTGTTATTGATCCTCCTAGGCTAACTACACAGTATAACCTTCTCATTCTCATTCTCATGTATTTATTATTTGTTACCCATTGTACTGATACCAGATAGTCCAAAGTGGTGAGGTTCAATGTGCTCGTCAAATTGTAACTATTTCCAATGGTGAGGAAAAATTTATTACTTACTCCAAACCGAAGCACCATGCAGTAAGTTTTGAATAATCTTCATTGATTTCGTTGCCAAAATTTTCTGCAGCAGAAGTTCAGTTTTTTGCAGCTTTGTTAAAACCATGTTTTAATGTGGAATAACAGATGCGTGGCAGTGACACATCAAC
Organism: Eremochloa ophiuroides; assembly: GCA_038502445.1. Lineage (NCBI taxonomy): Eukaryota > Viridiplantae > Streptophyta > Magnoliopsida > Poales > Poaceae > Eremochloa > Eremochloa ophiuroides. The sequence continues at coordinate 5,747,369 of JAHLJS010000005.1, forward strand.
TGCTGAGTCTGGCTCAGAAGCTGACGATGCTATCTCCCCCAAAGCTCTCAGAAGTTACATACCACATCCTAAGTTGACCCCAGTTCGTGAAGAGGTTAGTAGTTGATCTTTTCACATATTTTCTGCAAACGCAAATGCCAGTCTATGTCACTAGAACTGCAACCTAAAACCCATTCTCCTTTACCCTTTGTGACAGCTATGGACTATGCCAGGTGGAATTAATGTTGTCTTTGTCTCTTTATTAGGTCAAAATGGTCAGGGCTACAAGCTTTTCTACTCGTCTCCCTGAATATGATGTACCTGTTGTTGACAAGGCTGTGGATGCTACATGGAAGAGAGAGCAACCTCGAAAGACACCATTCGTGCCCCAAGGTCTGTTGTTAATCTAATTTGTCGTCTGAAAGATCCGTTTGGGTTTTTGCTAGTACCTGACATTTGATGTTTTGTTAGATGCAGACTCTTCTGTGAAAACTGCGTTCAAGCCATCTGATGGTTCCTTGGATAAGATCGCTGCAACTCTGATAGCTTGTCTTATGGCTATTGTGATGTTGGTTCGATCAGTCAAAGATCTTGCCACAAGGAGATTGCCATATAAAGGCGGGTCAGAAGAAAGCTACTCTACATTGTACCCAGACTCCATTCAGAAAGAGGAATTCCGTCCTCCTTCGCCGATCCCTGGATTCGCTGAAGCCGACCTATTCGCCGCAGTCTTGCAAAGGCTGGGAGAACTTGAAGAGAAGGTTCAGATGCTTCAAGAAAAGCCTTCTGAAATGCCTTGCGAGAAAGAAGAGTTGCTTAACGCTGCAGTGCGTCGTGTGGATGCATTGGAAGCCGAACTAATTGTAACAAAGAAGGTAATCTTTTATTAATTGCACAATAGCACAGGGTTTTGCTTCTTGCTTTTCTATATATACGTGCATACTATGCAAAAGCTCATCATGTGCCTGTAGATAAAGTTTACTTAGGATTGTTTGCATCTAGATTATTCAGCAGTTTCATTGTCCAGGTGCTTACCATATGCATTTGTGAAATTTCCCCAGGCTTTGCACGATGCTCTTATCAGGCAAGAGGAACTACTTGCGTACATCGACAGCAAGGAGATTGCCAAGGCACAGGTTCGTAGTTTGCTATATCATGATGCTATCCAATCCGTGTTATAATCTCCTGCATCTTTTTGTCAGTCTCAAATGGTCTTGCTTCCTGTTGCAGAGAAAGAAGAAAACAATGTTTTGCTACTAGGACAAAGAGGGAGATACTTGTCCTTGTCCAGCTGCTTCCTGAGAGGAGATGCCCAAGGTGGCATCTGAGATGTAACCAGCGATCCCTTTATTTTCCTGACACATGTGAATCTACAGGTTTCCGTTGTAAATCGAGAAAATTCTGACATAAATAAAATGTGTTTTTGTTTTGCATCCTGAGCTTTGCCGCCTCCGGTCTCGCAATCTGGTTGTTCGTTGCAGCATGATTGGTTGGTTGGTTGGTTAGCGGAGCCGATGATATGGGTGGACGGCTAGCTGATGCGTATCGTCAAGCAGTGGCTTTGATTACCTCGGTGATTGATCATTCTGACTTCGAGTGAATTATTGACTAGGCCAGCTGTTGCCCCTACCAGGGACATGGCTCGTGCTTGAAGAGAGTGTTGGTTCGATGGAGAGACAAATCAAGATCCCCTGTTTCTTGGCTGCGTTTGCTTGTTACTATAGCCCAGTCAAGATACAATTTATTTGCTTGTTGCAGCAGGACAGCGAGTGGCGGCCTTTGGTCCTGTTTAGCTGACAAAATTTGCCAATACCTCCCATCACATCAATTGTACTTTCCGCCTGCATGGAGCACTAAATGAAGTAGCAGCTGTTGCATGTTTGTACTTTTTCCTGACTAGGTCGAGATGAATCTTTTGAGTCTACTTGGGCCATAATTGGACAAAAGTTATCAAATACAAACGAAAGTGCTACAGCGTAACTTTTCACCCTTTTGTCCAACTAAACGGGCCGCATTTGCTTGCTATTATAGCCCAGTCATCTGCATTTGCTTGCTATTATAGCCAGTCAAGATACAATTTATTTGCTTGTTATACCACGACAGCGAACGGCTCCTCTAAGAAAAATGGAGGTAATATAGAGTATTGAAATCGTATTGAAAAAATTCCTATCAATCCCTTTGTAACAAAAGATTGGGTTCCTCTAAGAAAATCTTATAGAATGGTTTGTTTCATAGAAAATTTGGAGGAATTTGACCAAGAGAATGAACGTCATGGAAAGTTTTCTTTGTGTCATTCTTCCTCCTCAAATTTCAAAATTTTCTCTGCGCTCCATCCAGATGTTCAGGCTTCTTTTGTATTACGGGAATTTTTCATGTTTCTATGTTTTTTCTATGAAACTAAATTGATTCTTATGAAATTATTTTTTCAATCCCTACATTTCAAAATTCCCCTTCAGTTTTGCACTTTATCGTATTTTTCCAATGCCTAGGATTCAAAATATTTAGTGCATTCGAATTTTATTTTTTCCATGTTCATGTGTTTTTCGAATTGTGCGTTTGAAAGAGACATTGGACAGTCGGAGAAAGGTCTGCAATATAGGCTGCGTTCGGTTGAGGGTATAAGCGCTTATTTTTCAGCACTTCAGTAGTATTTTTCTCTCACAAGATTTCAGCACTTCTACAGCACTTCAGCGCTTATCTACAGCACTTCAGCTTCACCGAACACAGCCATATTCTCTGCCCTAAAGTAAGTGTAAATCTTGCTTCTTGAAGATTGATTTTTTTAAGCTTGACTGACTACCTACTACATAAAAAATACTTCATCTATTTCTAATCGTAAGTTATTCTGTCTTCTCCATGCCTAAACTTAACGTATATCTAGGTTCGCGAAAGCTATATACCCAAGATAAATTAGAGGGAGTAACATCACAAGACTTGTACATTTTTTATGCATTTAGTCAAAATTAAAAAATAAAATACTCTTGAGGAGTGAGATGTGAGCATATTTTGAGATGGAGAAAGGCAATAATGTTTTTATGTGCTGCGGTGCTGCCTGCACGGTCATATTCAAGAGACAGGTCCCCTGTTTGTTGTGTATTTTTTTTCACTGTACTACTATATGTATCCATTCTGTTTCTTGTATTATACTCCGTATATTAAGTGTAGGAGTGGAACACAAACAGACACGTACAGGTAACAAAGTCACACGGACACGAACACGAGGATGCATAATGGGCTCCAATCCACTGCGGGCTGGGGCCCAGGGCCGCCTGGTCACTGGATCATGCACCTCGCCATCGGCTTGCCTTCCCTTCCCCTTCCCCCGCGCGTCGTCACCAGCGGAACGGGTTCTGCTGTTGGAGGCAAAACTTTAATGAAATCAGCTCAGAACAAACCGCAGAGAACGTTGGCAGTCATGGCGGTGCCCGGCAACGCCAAGATCAGAAACACACACACTGGAACTCGAAGCAAGAGCAGGCAAGAGCGTCACTTACCATCCCTCGCTTCTTCTTCTTCTTCTCGATGTACGCGAGGACCTCCTCCTGCTGCCCATTCGACGTCTCCAGGAGCTTCTTGGTGGCGTCGAGCTCGGTCTCGAGGGCCTCGACGCGGGCGGCGGCGGCCTTGAGCGACTCCTCGAGCTCCGGCGGCACCTCGGGCGGCTTGGCCGCCATGGCGGCCACCTTGGCCTCCAGGTCGTCGAGGCGCTTGACGAGCGCCTGGTACTGCGCCGCCGACACGACGACGGCGTCGGGCCCGCCCAGCTGCAGCTGCTGCTGCATCTGCATCTGCCGCGTCTTCTTCGCCATGGCCTCCATGGTGGCGATGCCCATGGCGGCGTCCATGGCGCGCTTCGGCGCGATCTTGCCCACCCGGAACATGGCCACCACGCCCATCACCAGCGCCATGAACCCGGACACCACCTGCCGGTCGCCGGCGTCGTGCCCCTGCTTGTACGCGTCCGGCAGCTGCGCGTACATGTCCCGCGCGATCTGCAGCTTCTCCTCGCTCACCTCGCCGCTCCAGTTGAAGTCCATGCCGCCGACGCCGCCCCTGTCCACCCCGCCGCCGGTGAAGAGCACGCCGGCGTCGAAGCTGTCCTTGGCCGCCGCCGGAGCAGCCGCCGGCGGGTCGTTGGCGGTTTTCATCTCGTGGAGCGGAGACATCTGCGGGTGCTCGATCTTCTCGCGCGCCACCTTGGGAGAATCCACGGCGTTGCGCCGCAGCGAGTCTTGCTTCTGCAGTGGATCGGGGAAAAAAAGCAAAGCGGTGTCAATTCAACGAGCAATCCGCAACGTTCTGCGCGGTGCTGAAGCATTGTTCAGACATCAGAGCTTCAAGATTGTGTGAATTGGTGCCATGGCAAACACCTTGGGAACGGGCACTATTTCGTCCTCGGTGATGAGCTTCTCGTCGGCGTCACGAGGGTCCGCGCTGTTCATCCCGCACCTGCCCATGCCGCATTGGACCATCTGAAGGAACCAGGAACAGCATCACATACCAAATAAGCAATGTTCAGGCTAAAGACTACTGTCTACTGTCTTTTTTTTTTAACTTCAAGGTAGTTTCAGAGGTAGGCAGCAGATGAATGCGCTAAGAATTCCAGACAGGTGATAGATCAGGCGTATTCAGCAAATAAAGTAATCTAGGACCTTGAGGATCTCAGGGTCCTTCCATGGCCCTTTGTCGGAGCGCATGCATCCGCCTTCGCAGTTGCAAGTGCCGCCGAGGAACTCAGGCAATTCGCTGCACACACATCACAAGAGTCAAGCACAGCAACAAGTGAGCCTAGTGTGATTGATATGTGCATCATGCTGGTCTGTTTGCTGCACTCAGCAACACAAGCCATTTGCAAGTTGGTCTGTTGGAGAGGTGTAAACTAATGTCTGCAGAAACTTGAGCAGGGAGTTAAGTTCAGTTCAGTTCAGTTTGTTCAGCAAACCTGGCATCAATCACTTCCAGGAGCTTGCTCTGGTACTTGTTGCCAAGGACCTGCATCATCAGAGCAGAGCAGAGCAGAGCAAGGGTTAGAAAACGCCCATGATGGCATGTGGTTGCAAACGCAGCCCCAGATTAACTGCATGAAAACCAAGGCGATCGATTGGTTACATGGATCTTGGCTGTGGTCTTGGGGTCCAGGAATGACTTGACGGTGTTCCAGAGCAGCCTGAACCCCTGCCCTGCGTTGATGATGAACATCCGGCACAGCGTCTGCGCATCCATCACCGATTTCAAATAATCACCAATGTAGCACCATTAGCAGAGCATATATTGCAAGTTTGCAACTCCTGATCCTGTTATAATCATCGAGCATGTGGAATTGTGCCAAGCAAGACCTCAGGGTAGTTGTCTCCGTCGATCTTCTGCAGGCGTCCAATGAGGTCCCTCGCCGCCTTGTTGAAGTTCTTGTACCCCTGCGCACAACACAACACAACACAAGCGCATGGCCATGGATGAGAAGAAGAAGCAGAAGAAGAAGCAAGAAGCAAGAAGCAAGGCAGCAAGCAACGGCGAATGGATGGCTTCTGTAAACGGGACGGAAACGGACCACGCCGGAGACGTCAAGGATGGTGGTGCTCTGGTCGATGTGCTTCTTGGCGGCAATGGAGCAAGCGGGGAACTTGACGGCGAAGGCGCGCTCGAACTCCCTGACGTGGTACTGCACGTAGCGGTCCATGCTGGTGACCTGCAGCAGCTTGGTGGTGTCGATCTGGCCGAGCTTCTCCATGTACACGGGCCTGCCGTCCTTGTCGACGCCGTGGTGGCCCTGCGGGTAGTGCTCCAGCACCTGGTCCATCTCCTCGAACACGAAGTCGTCGACGATGGTGTCGGCGCCGAACTCCTTGCGCCACTGCAGCATGTCCGACCACATCTGCTTCGACTTCTCGATGTCGAACTTGCGCGCGCGCAGGAACCGCAGCATCATGTGGTAGTCGTCGTGGCGGGCCGGGAGCAGCTCCTCCAGCACCAGCGTCTGCCGGAACGCGTCCACCTGCTTCATCTCCTCCGCGTCGCGCACGTCCTCGATCGACACCGACATCACCTTGCTGCTCCGCCGCCCCATCGACTTGCGGCTCAGCGAGCTGCGGAGCAGCTTCGACGACGCGCTCATCGCGCGGTGCCGCAGCGACGACGTGCGCGACACCGACGACGACAGCGCCGCCGCCGCCGACGCCGCGCCGCCCTCGGCGCCGGCGCCGACGACGCCGTCCGTCGCGGTGCCCACGGCTGCGGAGGACATGTGGAGTTAGCTAGTCTGCGGTGGCGTGCAGGCGTCCTCGCGCGATGTCGGACGTCTTGCGGGGGCGGCGGCGGCGGCGGCCGCGCCTGCCAGCGAGCGCCTCCCTGCTGCTAGCACCACCAGCCTGAGCGATTCATCGTCAAGACAACAGCATCCGTTAATGTCGCGCGCGCGGCGAGATCAGGATGCAAGGATGGAGATCGGGCATTGTTCTGATGAGCGACATAATTAACGGATGCATATGCATTATTATGTAATAATCAACAGCTAGCGGCGGGCTGATCGCAAGATCGATCGAGCGATGGATGGGTTGAGTTGATGTTACCTCGGAGACGACGTACGGCGGCCGGCCTCGATCAGGAGATTGGGGGGCGGAGAGAAGGCAGGGAAGAGGAGGGAGGGAGGAAGAAGAAGGGTGGGGGTGGGGGTGGCTGGCGATTGCAAGCTGCTCGGGTGACGCATGCATGGCGGGCCTGCCTGTCTCATGCACTCCCGCGCCCTCCCCGTCGTGAGGTGTCGTCGTCGTTCCACTAGCTATTTCTGGCAAAAGCGGCAGCTGCGCCCTCCCAATTCTGTTCTGCTGATATAACTTTATTTATGTTGCTTATGTAAACATCATCTCATGATAATGTGATGCAATTCATACATGAATTTGAATGTGTCTGTACTCTAGTGTAGTACTCAAGTTGTTTAAAAATGTAAATTGTTTTTAGTTCTGTTCCAACATCCAAGTCCAAGTCTTCTTACCTTGACAAGGCACAAGCTATATAGAAAGTGGTTTTTTTTTCAAACCTTCAAATTGCACGTTACTAGTTCAATTTCAACCTTAAACTACATTGAAATTGAAACCGAACAAATTTGTCCTAAAACTAAAAAACTGAAAAATGTTTTAATCTCAATGTCATCTATACGCAGATGTTCTAGTTGGAGTTATTTGAATGTCACTAGAACAATAGAAACAACAAAGTTTCAAATAAATCCGTGCTTGTTTTCAGTCACGGAACAACATTTTTCTCTTATATATAATAAATCAGCGTCAGTTAAAATTAATATTTATTTTCAGTCCAACGAGCATGATATTTCCCCGTTGCCTACCCTCCTCCGCTTTTCTCCTTCCAAATACTGTTCGTTTGCTCATGGGCCCTCTGCGGGCCATAAAACAGTTAGGCCCAATCGAATTCCAGCGGTTCAAACGGCCCAGATAAACAGCAGCGCTTTTCCGTAGAGGAAAAGAAAGGAAGCCCGTCTCCTAGCCGCAAAGCCCTTTCATCCTCCCACTGCCACGCGGGCCCCGCCCTTTTCTTTTCTTCCCCCACTCCCCCATCTTGGAGAAGAAGAAGAAGAAGAGAAGGCCGACGCCCTCGCCGCTGCCACTAAAATCGCACGCGAGCCCCAACAAGAGATCCCCAAACCCTACACTCGCCCGCCGGCGGAGGAAGAAGGGGCGCCTCGAAGATGTTCCGGAACCAGTACGACACCGACGTGACGACATGGAGCCCGCAGGGGCGGCTGTTCCAGGTGGAGTACGCCATGGAGGCCGTCAAGCAGGGCTCCGCCTGCGTCGGGCTCCGGTCCCGCACCCACGCCGTCCTCGCCGCCGTCAACAAGCCCGCCTCCGAGCTCTCCTCCTACCAGCGGAAGGTGTTCCGCGTCGCTGAGCACGCCGGGGTCGCGCTCGCCGGCCTCACCGCCGACGGCCGCGTCCTCTCGCGCTTCCTCCGCAACGAGTGCATCAACCACTCCTTCGTCTACGAGGCGCCGCTCCCCATCTCCAGGCTCGCGCTCAAGCTCGCCGACAAGGCGCAGGTCCGTCCGTCTCCATGCGCATCTCAGACTCCCCCCCCCCCCCTCTCCCCCCCTCCCCCCCCTCCCTACCGTGATTCCGATCTCTTCTCTTAGGAGGCCGCGGGGCAGTGTGAACACTAGAATTTCCATGGTTTTGAGTCGCTGTACGGGTCAGGATCTGTGCTTCTGTCTCGGTGATTGTATCTCCGATCTGCAATTAGAATTTGGGCGTTTACGGTGCTCTCCTGATACGATTTATTAGAATTGTACGGCAATAGAGTTTTCCTACTGGCTTGCCCTTGGTCTTCACTGGTATACTGAAGGTCTCTGCCCTCAAAATGTCTGAGGTCTGGACTTCTCTTTGCTAATCTTCGTCTTATGTACTTGACATGTCGTTCTGATTGTAGCTGAGGACGTTAGGTAAATACTATGGTCTTATGTGTCTTTTAGGATTTCAGGTTGAGATGTGCTTCTATATAACTGCAGACATCAACTAGGTGTCGTATTAGCCTTTGCAAATGTTGTTGAATTTGCTCTTTGGATGTTACCACAATACCACCACTTGCGAAACACTTGGACACACTTTGTAGGATTTTAGTTGAAGGCCAATTGAACATGATTCCTTGGCTATACCTTTTTTCTTTCTTTCCTGTAATTAAATCATGTCAGAAATTCAGCACGGTTGATTTCAGATATATAGCACATAAAGTGGCTTATATATCATGCAACAGACTGTAGACGATATAGGTCAACCAAGAAATAACATGAAAGAAGCTACTAGTTACAAATACTGATTCAAGGATTAAGAACCATGATTTTGACCGTGAATTGATAGTTTGGTATATTTGGTTCACTGGAGACAAGCAAGAGCTGTGCTATTTCTTGTCTTGTTTTATTCTCCCATTGGTACTTTGTTAATGCTTGGAAAGAATTTTGTGTTTGTCACCAATATCTATTTATGAGCATGCTCTCCGGTATGTTTCACTTGATTTTTTATTTTGCCTTCCCATCGTGTTTGCACTTATTTACAAATAACAAACTACGCTGAACCTGCTTGCATTTATGGTTTGCCTGTTTATTCGCATGCCATTGCACTTTTAGTTATTTGCCATATCATTGAGCTTTATTATGAGTGAATTTGAGCCATGTGTTATCATTTATAGCTTATAAACAGTCTTAAATGTGTGTAACTATTTTGACCTCTTAATAATGACTAAAAAAAAGCAAAGCCATGTGAGCTGTGAAGGCTTTCTATGTTTCCCTGATTCCATGATCTGGAATCATCAGCATCTAGCAAATTCACTCTGATGTCTTCTTTGAAATATACCACTGTCTCCTTATGATTCACTCTATTCAGCTTAATAAAGCTACTAACTTCGGAGATAGTATTGACTTGGAGTTGGGTGCTTTCCATACTGGTGTACATAGTACATTGGGATCCTAGGGTTAGGGTCGTGTTGCTTGGCTGGGCTAGGTGTTTGGAATATCCTAATGAAACTAGATTTCTAAGGGGGTAGATTGTGCCAGCACAAAAAACTGACCTTCTTGATTCCAGTTAACATCTACCATTGACTCATAGACACATTCTCCAATTGGTTTGTTATCTTATCATCATACTTGAGCAATCACAACTTGACTGCCCTGATAGCCTTGCTCTTATTATGGTCATTTCACCAGATGATCCATGTCCTTTCTACAAACATGTTTGTTGCGAATTATGAATTTTAAGGAGATTATCATTTGAATCCACTAATCACTTTCAGAAACATCTTTGTTTTATGGCTACTGAGTGGTCTTGTGTTTTATATCACGTTCATATTTTGGTGGCAGAGTAATTAATGTAGGTTCATTAATAATATATCTCTCTCATTCTGATTATACTCATGAAAACATGTATGTAATGTCTTGATTATTATACTTCAGCTCCAGTTTAGGCTTAGTCCTGTTCCGCAGCTGTCTCATTGTCTGTTCAGTTTTGTTTCTGTAGTCAAAGATGGGTTCAGATAGGATAATAGGCATCTTGATTACTTCTATGGAATGTCATCTTAAGGGAAATCAAGAATCATTGTGTTCTTTTATGTCCATGCATGCTCTTCCATTTTGGGAGGATGGGTATTGACCCTTTTTAATGCTGGTACAGGTTTGCACACAGCGGTCATGGAAGAGGCCCTATGGTGTTGGCCTCCTTGTTGCTGGACTGGATGAGTCAGGAGCTCATCTGTATTACAACTGCCCCAGTGGGAACTACTTTGAGTACCAGGCATTCGCCATCGGTTCTCGCTCTCAAGCCGCCAAAACTTTCCTCGAGCGCAGGTTCCAGGGCTACAACGACTACACCCCAGAGCAGCTCATAAAGGACGCCCTCTCTGCCATAAAGGAGACGCTGCAAGGCGAGAAGCTGTCAAGCTCCAACTGCACTGTGGCCATCGTCGGCAGGAAGGATGATGGCACCATTGAGCCATTTGAGATGATTGACGCGACGAGGATCCAAGAACTTATCGACTCGATGGAGGTTGCCGAGGAGGCGCCCGCGGAGGAGGCCTCCATGCAGGAGGAGGAGAGGGGCCCAGAAGATGCTGCTGCACCCATGGACATCTAGGCCCTGGGATTAGGGGCCTCATATTATGAACCCACCCTTACACTGCATTCCGAGTTCCCAAAGACTAGACTGCCTCTTTAGAAAATTGTGTTGTGACTTGTGTACTCTTTGCTTCCAAAAAAAAAAAAAACTTTGTGATGGGCTCTCCGACGAACAGTTGCTTGGATTTGGACTGATTATTTATTATGTGATGCAAAACATAACGTTTTGGTTTTGGAGGAGGCCGCCAGCTTGACGTCTTGCGCCTGAAGTGTTTTCGCTCTGGTTTCATAACTGAAAATTGCGCCTGACGTGCATGCCACAAAGCTTGAGGGAGTCATCTAATACCTTTTTAATAGTTGGATGGTTAGATAATTGAAAATTGACTATGGCTAGACCATATAATTGAGCTGTTTGGATCAACTAGAGAGTTTTTTAGCAGTTTTTAACAAGCTCTTCCCGATATCGAATTTTTAGCAGTTTCCTTTTAATAAGCTGTGCCTGATATCGTGCGGTGCCACAATTGTGCTGTGCTGTGGTGGTCTAACCGTGCGAGTGCTGTGGTGATTCATTCCGCTCTATTTACGTCCATGGGTGCCAGCCTGCAGGGGCAGCACGGCCATGTTCCTCGTAGCCTAGGACGCCATTGCCTTCTCGTAGCTCGCCGCTCGCCTTATGTTTTCTCTCCTAGTCTCCTAGATCCATTACAACAAGTCCTCGAGTAATTATAAAGCCCCCGACATATCGGTACGGATGCATGTTGCTTACGAATGCAGATCTAAAAAATTTCATCTATGGTTGGGATATTTGCACCCATTCTGAATCGTGACTCGGCCGAACGTGGATGTTCAACAGCATTTATTCTATCTATTGTTAAACCAGAAAAAATACCACTAATTTCTGAACCTAAGATGATTATATGGGTAGAGTGTTTTATGCAGTGTTGGGTCTGAATAATGAGATGTGATATATATCATTAGATCTACCATGAAATATATTTGCAGAATAAATCTAATTAGAGATCAAAATATAAATAATATTTTCTATAAATTTAGTCCAACTTAAATATTTTTGGACTCATGAAGCGAGATTTATGTCCTCAAGGACCGAGGTAGTATTTAATTTAACAAATGAAGAAAGAATTAGAAACGAAATTTTCTCATGACTAGGCGTAACACCCATAGCCTGTTTGGTTCCCTGCATCCGGCCGAACCAGGCTAGCGGGACGAGATGCATGGACCAGCCGTTTGGTTGATTGCTCGACCGGCTGAGCCAGGCTCTACGCGTGCACGAGGCACCCCGCAGTCAGGCTCTATGAGAACGAGGAAATCAGCCATTCCTGCCAAGCCTAGCTCGCTGGATGCAACCGTTTCTCATCTAATGACACTGTTAGTCTATGATTAGTGAATATCAAGTGATGTTATTACTCCCTCCATCCCAAATTATAAGTCATTCCAAAAATCTTGGAGAGTCAAATCATCTCAACTTTGACCAAGTTTATAGGATAAGATAATAATATTTACAATATCAACTAAGTATCATTAGATTTTTCACTAAATATATTTTCATAGTACACTTATTTGGTGTCATAAATTTTTGTAGTTCTCTCAATAATTTTGGTCAAACTTGAGATGTTTTGACTCTCCAAGATTCTTGGAATGACTTACAATTTAGGATGGAGGGAGTACATTTTAAAGATGTTTAAGGCATAATTAGATAAAATAAGTATTTTAGCAGTTTATTTGCATAAAATAAAAAATCATAATCATGCATTGTAATATTTTTATCTCATGCTACATGTTTTCGTGTAAGCAACTAAGCAGCATCTTTTCTTAGCCAGGCTAAGTCGATGCAGCTAACCAAGAGCCTGTTTGTTTGTCATCCAAAATTTTCCATGCCCTGAATTTGGCAAGCCAAATGTTACGCAAAAAAACTTGCCATAGATTTGACAAGCCAAACAGGCCCCAAATACGATAAGGTCATATGAACTCAACCTATTTCATATGAGACAGACTCTCGGATACGAGACATAGGTGTTGTTAGTTGGCAAAAGGTTGCCAAAAATTACACTATACCACTTTCGTTTGTATTTGACAACTTTTGTTTAATCATGGCCCAAATAGACTCAAAAGATTCGTCTCGAGAAAACCAGGCAAAAAGTAAAAACATGCAACAGCTGCTACTTCATTCAATACTCCATGCATGCGTAAAGGACAATCGATGTGACAGGGAATCTTGGACTTTTTTGGGAACTACACAGGGCCATATACTCTACTAGTACACGAACTAAGGCTCTGTTCGCTGGAGCTGAAAAGCTGAGCTGATTTTAACTGAACCTGGTTTGTTACGAGAGAAAATTGCCTTATAAATCCTCAATAACTGCATGTGATCGTGTGACTTCTATGGAGATCCCATCACATTGCACTTGCACACACGGTGAGCACACGAAACGTGGAAAGTACCTCTGTTCTCCTGGCCCACATGTCAGCTTCTCCACATGCCCGAATTAACTGCAGCCATGTGTGCCCCCAACTGTTCTCCCACGCGGGAGATCCACCGTAGCTGGCGCCCGTGTGGTGTGGGCCCCGCGCGTCAGTGACCCCAACCCCCTCCGGTCGCCGTCATAACCTCCCCCGTCTCGTTTCTGTCCCTCGTCGCCTTCGCCACGTCAACGCCGCTCTCATTCCACACTCTCCACCCCGTCCGCCACCGGCATCCGCCATGGCGCAAGCCCCCGCCCGCCTCCTCGCGGCAGCCTTCACGGCCGCCGCCGCGGGGCACGGGGGCGCCGCGTTCAGGCGCGTCCTGGTTCCGGTGTCCGCGTCGCTCTCCTTCCCGCCGCGCCACCCGGCGCCATTCCGCGGCCGGGCCAGCCTCGCCTGCCCCGCGGCGGCCTCTCTCTCCGTCCCCTCCGGCGGCGCGCCCTCGCTGCCGGGCTCCGTGCCATTCAACCTCCTGCCGCCGGACTCCGAGCCCTTCATCGAGTGGGACCCGCCCCCGGGCGACTCCGCGGCCTCGCCGCTCGGCGGCGGCGCCGGGCCCGCAGGGGGCGCCACGCTGGTCGTGCTGCTCGGGTGGCTCGGCGCGCGCCAGAAGCACCTGCGCCGCTACGCCGACCTCTACCGCGAGCGCGGGGTCGGCGCGGTGCGGTTCGTCGTCCCCGTGCGCGAGCTCGTCGGCCTCGACCTCGGCCGCCGCGTCGAGCGCAGGGTCGCCGACCTCTCCGAGGAGATCGCCGCGTGGTGCGACGCCGACCGACGCCGCACGCTCCTCTTCCACACCTTCAGCAACACCGGATGGTTCGCGTAAGGAATCGGAGTCGAACCCCCCACCCCTCGCTTCTCCTGAAGCGCTTCAGTTCTAGTGTGGATGATTCAGTTATAAATTGGAATGTCCGAAAGTGGAGATTTAGTTCGATGACATTTGATAGACGCGTGCATGCGTTCCTCATTCGATTGCACACTGACATGGGGGCTCTAGCATGTCGTATGACACGTTGTTGTTATGAAACTTTAGTGTGGTATACAAGAGATTCAAGGGTGAAGTTTGCCCGATTCGGGAGGTATATCCTCACCAAAGATACCTCGAGTTCGATGGGAGCATTTAGTACGGTACTGCAATCCAATTCTAGTTGGAAAACTAAAAGTGCTTGTGCCAGCATGCCTAGGGGAAAATCTTCATCGTCTGTTTGGTGTGCTGTAGAATGGATCTCCTCGTGGTTGTCCGGGGCATGTGTTTCCCCTCCCAATGGTAACATAGGAGTAGGACAAATGGTGAGAGTGAGCATTAGTAGTTATCTGGCAATGAAAATACTGCATGACATTGATGCCATGGTTCTGATTCTCTGGCAATGCTCTCATTGTTACTTTTTGCACATTTTTCCTTATGGTGATCTGTTATGCGTCAACTGTGTCATGGACTTGTTGTCATCATTTTTCTTATTCTAAAAAACAACCTGGGTCACGTACTTGTTGCGCTGAACTACATGCACACACAGCAAATTCTGTCCTTGCAATTTTCATTAGATCTCATTATTTTTCATTTTGTATGTTAGCTTCATTTTGGGCTAGTTCGGTGAATATACTGAATCCAGTCAAGGATATCTTACTTGAAATCATAGTAAAACAATTATTGGATTGTTTAATGTCTACAGTGATGCATTAAATTAACTATTAATAAAAATCTTTTTTTTTTTTGCTTTCTTTCCAGCTATGGTGCTGTACTGGAGAATCTACAATCAAGAGCTGACCTAACTGAGAGAATAAGAGGATGTATTGTAGACTCTGCACCAGTTCTAGAGATAAGACCTGAGGTTCGTGTATCAGTCCTTTTTTCTTACTGAATCAGGTATAAAATTATAATACAGTTTTAACTTGTTAGGAGAAAATGTTCCAAGATCCTCCACACATTTACAGATATATATTTTCTATCTTGTCATTTCTGTATCCAGTACTGTGGTTGCCTATCATGCTTTCTGCATGGCATTCTATGCAATTAAGCTTGTTTTCCTTGAAGTTCTCATTTTTACATTAAACTCAGGTTTGGGCAGCTGGGTTCTCTGCTGCAATGTTAAAGAAAAGTAGTTCCATGACAGGACCTACAGCTGAATCTCTTGATGGGCCTATTCTAAATGGCACCTTGAACAAAGTTGGCTCTAATGTGACACAACCTTCATGGGGCGAATGCTTTCTTCTGTCAACTCTGCAGAAGTTCTTTGAGATTGTTCTTTATTTACCTGATGTAAACAGGTAAGTTCAATTAGCATTCTGAATCACTGCTCTGCTTAAGTGCCATGAACTGCCTTGTGCCAGCCAGCAGTCATCGACTATATTAGTTATTATTTTGGGTATGAGCGAGGGGGGTGGGGGTATCTGAAAGCGATCTAAGGCAGTATCGATTGTCTGGGGTATTTAAATGTTTGACCATTCTTTTATTTTAGCTGAATATAGTTTATAACTATATTCTGGGTTATAACTCAGTCTGTTTATTAAATGTTTCTCGCCTTTCAGCAGCTTTAGATAGCCTCCCTTAACCCTGCAAAACCAAAACCCAGAAGTTTTTGTTTTTAATAGAAGGACATTTGTGTATCAATTGTTGAATCAAACATCAAAGAGGCCAAAGGGGCAATAAGAGCTGCTATTAAAACAATGGACAGAAAGCTAGTAACAGAGAGGGGGCTATTCTTTGTGTTAGGGGGTGTTTGAATCCATTAGCAGATAATAACTCCCAGCTATTTAGCTGGCTAAATATTAGCTGCGAGGTGGTTGGATTCCACTAGCTGATAGGTGGTTGAAGAGTTTTACCAATACACCCCCCCCCCACCCCCCACCCCCACATGCGCACGCGCGCGCGCACACACACAAAATGTTTTTTACTGTTTCCTAACTAAAATACTTCTCAATTGGTGGGAGGGCATTTCGGTTCATTGACTACTAATTAGCTGCGCTTAGCTAGGTTTGCCCAGCTAGCCTTGTATCTACCTCAACCCACATGTGTTGGAGTGGAACTTAGTTTAATTTCCACTCTAATCCACTTCACACATGTGGGTTGAGGTAAATACATGGGCATCCAAACAAGCCCGAATGAGATAATTGTTAGCTATGTGCCCAGCAATCTCTTGGTTGATCTATTATCTGGGATGTTTGGATTCACCCCATCTCATGGTGTTCTTATGACTAACTATTAGCTTGTTGGATCCAAGCATAGCCCAAGTCAAACACATGATGTTCTATTCTTCCCTTCCTTCTTCAGATTTATTGTACACCTTATCTTCTTTTTCCACAGATCTACTACTGTAGGCCATTCTGTTATCTGATCTGACACTGTTGCTTGCCTGCTGATCATGTACAGGCGACTGTGCAAGGTTCTCTCGGTTCTTTCAGAGAAGCAGCCTTCCTGCCCCCAGTTCTACCTGTACAGCTCAGCCGACCGAGTCATACCAGCAGAGTGTGTGGAGAGCTTCATGGACTCGCAGAGATCCCTAGGGCGCAGCGTGTTCGCCCACAACTTCGTCTCGTCGCCCCACGTGGACCACTACCGGAGTTTTCCCCATGTGTACTCCGCCAAGATTGACGAGTTCCTGAAGATCTGCTCCACTGTCAAAGTATCATGAGTTCATGACCAGCCTTCGATCCGACTAATATGCAGGCCCCTTGAGCAACCACCTGATCTTGGTGATGTTGGTGTGTTCTCAAAGTGTAGCCGCAGTTACATCACCCTGATGAGAGGTACCTGTAGTTCGTTGAATACCTTGATTCAATTCAGCTAAGCCCTGGAGGATCCATCGGAAGTACGCATTGAAAGGAATAGAGATGTTGAGCCAGAATTTCTGTGATCCATTTCTGTTCATCCATGTTCTGAGAAAGGATGGTAAATGGTTGGTTGCTTCCCACTGAATATGATGGCGAGGAGAGGTGAAATGAATTTGTGCTCTAATTCTTTTGAACGCGAGTTATACCTTGATCGGACGCCCAATTGCGTGCTGCGTAGTCCCGTAGCGTCTGAAGTTATAAAGTCAATGTATGCTTATTTCCCATCAGTATGGTCACTAAGTGAAATGTATGCTTGTTTCCCATCAGCATGGTATGGCACACGCTGCATCCATCCCGGCGCGTCTGTTCATAGAACTGGGGTGCTCGGCCTTTTGTCTGATACATATCTGAGCTTTTTTGCCTGTTGTCTGTTCATAGAACACGGCTGCCGTTCTATCTGCGAATCGGATTCCATCTCTGCTCGCTGACCTGGAGCAGCAGCAGCACCACCCAGCAACAGCCTCTCGACGTCGCCTGGCCTGACGGCGGAGCGGCGAGGTCGAGAGGCCAGCCTACGGTCGATTTCGCCGTGACTTTTTTTCACCGTCACCGAGAGTCGATTTCACCGTGACACTTTTTGTCACTGACGAGGCCGATGTGGAGTCGATTTCGCCGTGACTTTGGCACTCACGCGTCCATTTCACCGTGGCTTTGTTACCGTCCACCGATACCGACTAGTAGTAGTAGTCGTACGAGTCCGAAACGGGACCCACTTAACGGTGAAAAAATTGAACAGGACTGGACTAGCAGTGGAACCTCAAAACCAGGCGCACCCGCGACGCCGCTAACCAACCAGCCCAAAACCAGCCCGCCCGCCCGTGCCTGTTTGGTTTGTTCGGTCGGCGCACGCCATGGCCATGGAGGAGGGATCAGGAGCAGTGGAGAAAGGGCCGGCCGTGGCCACGGTGGCTGACGCCTCTGCCGCCGCCGGCGCCGCCGTCATCGTGGGCGACAGCGACGGGAAGGAGGAAGCCGAGGGGAGACGGCCGTCCTACGCCGCCGTTGTGATCGGGGGCACCTTCGACCGCCTGCACCAGGGCCACCATCTCTTCTTGAAGGTGCGGTACGGGCGAAAGGAACTGATGCGTTAAAACTTCAGTTGATCCTTTGATTCCTGCTTGTTTTTTTATATATATCTCTCTCTCTCATTGCTACTTCTTGTTCTTTCTGGTAGTAGTTGAGCCTCAATGGAAGAACATACCTTTCTTTTTCGTTTATTAGTTTATTATATGATGAATAAATGAACGGCGATGATTTTCTTTCCGTTTTCTAAAAACATATAAATAATAACAAAGAAAACAACGTTTGTGACAGGCGGCGGCGGAGCTGGCGAGGGAGAGGATCGTGATCGGCGTCTGCGACGGCCCGATGCTCGCCAAGAAACAGGTCAGATCAGCTTTCGCGTCATTAGCCGATCCATCCTCATTCACTAGTAAACAAATTAAACCTCGCTTCTACTGCCCTTGATGCGTGCTTAGAATACATCGCGATTGCTTCTACGCTAATAAACCCGGACCATAGTGTTCACCTGATGCCACAGCAACATCAGCTTTTCAAATTTTGAGATGTGAGACGTCTCAACCTCATACCAGCTGCATGCCTCAAATGATCCCAAAACATGATCCTCCAGTTCCAAATTATGTGTTTTTTAATGTAAGTTCCAAATTATAAGTCGTTTCTAGTTTCAGTTTGGACTTGGAACTGAAGGAGTAGTATGATTTGTAGTTTGAAACTAGAGGGCTTTATTTGGGTATGCAATTCCAAGACTAGAGGACAAACTGTTACTAACTACAGCACACTAACCAATGAGCATAATGGGACCAACGGGGTATGGTGAACTGACAAGTAACCTAGTGCAATCAGAGACTGGGACACACATACTGACACACACCACAGGACACCACAGGAATAGGTCGATATCAAACACCAAAACCATGTCATTATCAAATAATGGCCGAATTTAGTATTTCAGGTGGGGAGTTCTACTGATTCACAGTTTTGCAAGTTCATTGAACATGGACAGGTTCCCAATTCGATGGCCACCTCTCACAAGTTTGGTAGTAGAGTCTAGAGGTTGGGTGGTTAACCAATAACCACTAGTTGAATTGAACGGCATATTCCCCTTCAAAGTATGCATGTGAGCTGCATATAGATGTGGTCTCTGGTCATGAGATGCTGCTGAAGAATCTAGACTTTTAGTATTATCAAGTAGAGAAGTCTGATGGCATCTTTCGCGCCTTGGCTGCTTTTTTCATTGCAGTATGCCTACCTCATACAACCAATCGAGAAGCGGATGCAAAATGTCAAGGATTATATTAAGGTAGGTATCCCCAGATCCAGTAAATATTTCTTGTATCAGTTGGGTGGGATGCGACTCCATGTACATGTGCATCAATGAGCATCCTTAACCTTCATGTAATGAAAATCAACAATTTATTATTAGTATATCTTTACATGCACATGTGCATCATTGAGCATCCTTAACCTGCATGTAATGAAAGTAAACAATTTATTTGTTAGTATATCTTTACATGTCAGGGCTTTTTTAAGAAAAAAAAATGCATGGAGGGTTGTAAACCATACTTGTAAATTCCATTCCGGTACCGGCCGGAATGGCCGGAATGCCCCGTTCCGGTGCCCAAACCGGCATAGAAGGGCTGCAATCCCGTACCGGGTCAAATACCGGTCAATACCGGTCATTCCGGTCAATTCCGGCCGAAACGCCTGTTCCACCCATTCCGGTACCAGACTAAAACCAAGTGACGAAACACTTTTTCCATGTGTGAGCTATGGAGTTTAGAAAAAATATGTGAGTTTAGAAAAAATGTCAGTGTGATGAAGCGTAACTATGCCATAAGTATATATTTATATGATTATTTATGTATATGTATATTCATATATTTTTAATATAATAAAGTCCGGAACGGTACACCGGTATCGGTCGGTACCGGAATGTTCCATTCCAAGAGTAAAAACGGAACGGCCTCCGGAATGGAATTTACAAGTATGTTGTAAACAGGTTGGTATTTTTATTTATCCTGCTAATTTCTGTATTTCGGGAAAGAAAACTGAATGGGATGCGGTGATCTGGAGCTGGACAGGAAATAGGTGAGGGTGTTCCCTGCCTGTTTTTAGGTGGTGGGAAAAAAACCAATTCCCTAGGAGATATATACAGAGGGGCCCAAGTCCAACGCCAATTAGAAAAAATTAGCCCATGATTTTTCAATGATATGGAGCCCCTTATCCCACTGATTTTTAGTTGATCCAAACGTGCCCTCAAGTTGTTTCGTTACTAGGTGTACCTTAGTACCATGATGCAGGCATGCAGCTGTGTTCAACTTAACAAATTGCCGTCACAACAGTAACAGGGTTCGTGCACAAAATCAGCTTAGACAGCCACTCTTTCCATTTGCAGTCCATAAAGCCTGACCTTGATGTTCATGTGGAGCCGATCGTGGACCCTTACGGCCCCTCCATCGTTGACCAAGGTCTTGAGGCCATCATTGTCAGGTTAGGATGTTATTGCCCTACAGTTTTCTGATAGTGTTCAGCAGCCCTAATCTAGTAGGTAAATCTTTTACTTAAGCTGATCATGTTGATTGTCTGCAAACCTTGGAGCAGCAAGGAGACATTGCCAGGAGGACACGCTGTCAACAGGAAGAGAGCAGAGAGAGGGCTCACTCAGTTACAGGTTTGGCTACAATGGTTTTTATTATATATAGGAAAAGGAAAAAAAAAAAAAACCTCACATGTTATCAGACTCCAGATTCAGGTTACAGTTTCATGGTTTAAAATCTTGCAGATTGAGGTGGTAGAGCTGGTACCAGAGGAATCGACAGGCAATAAAATAAGCTCCACAGCATTCAGAAAGATGGAAGCAGAGAGAGAATTGCAGCAACATAACAAGCAGCAAGAGACAGCAATAGGGAAACCAACTGGGAAGCAAAATATAGCAGTTAAATCATATGGAGCTGAATGATGACTTGCAGTTCTATACCTGAAATCGTTTTTATTCATATATATGAAACTTATTCTGTTTTACATAGAAAGGCAAGATGCTCCGCTCAAACATGTAATCCTCAAAACTAAATACATAAAAGTTACTGTCCTTTACATAATCATATCGAAGGATAATCTACCAAGAAAAGCTAAAAAAAATCCTTGACTTTGTAGCTTTAGCTGTCTTCTGCTGATGAAACGGCAGGGCATCACACACTTCAAATTGATGAAACGTCCTGGCCAAGCCATCACTGATTAAAAATGTGTTCATGCTTGCTCAACATTACGAGAACACCAAAATAACTAGCTCAGCCTTCATGAATCAAGTTGAAACCATAACTCTAATTTCAAAACTATAACTCCAGTTCAAAGCCCATGACCACAGCCACATTGTGTGCTCCTCAATTAGGGGTGAAGCGGAAACAGTTGGCAAATTATGAATGATCATTGCCAAGCATATCAAAAGAAAGCATTAAGTAAACAACAGGACCAGCAAGAAAAAGATGGAACAGGATCAAGTGCAGTGGTCCTCAGACATCCAAGGAAGGATTTAGCAGCACTAGCTCTCAAGCCTGGCAGGGCGAAAGCTCTTAGGCGGCAACTGCGAATGTAGAGAAACAAGCCTTGATTTTGTCATCATAGGACACTTGACTGCTCAGGAATCAAGTCACATCAACAAACAAATGTAGAGAACATCTGTAGGAAAATACCAAACATGTTTGTATTGCATTGCATCAGGCATCCAAGGAAGGATTTAGCAGCACTAGCTCTCAAGCCTGGCAGGGCGAAAGCTCTTAGGCGGCAACTGCGAATGTAGAGAAACAAGCCTTTGACTTTATCATCATGTGCAATGCACAACAACAGCTAATAAAGCAGCACAACATACAGAACGTACTGAAGAATGAAGAGCTGGACAAAAACAGATGTTACATATGGCTCAGACATCCAAGGAAGGAATTAACAGCACAAGCTCTCAAGCCTGGCAGGGCGAAAGCTCTTAGGCGGCTACTGCGAATGTTGAGAAACAAGCCTCATCTCTATCCTCATTGCCATATGCATAAAGTAGACAGAACAAAATAAGCTAAAAGCAAAGAACTAATCATAATAAATCAATGAATGTAATCACAGAAACCGGCTCTGTGGACAGATAGAGAAGCCGTCCCCAGGTTCCTATCAACATGTGAAACATTGAAACAACTTTGTATTGGCCTAATCAAAGCATCTCTGGTCAAAGCTCGTAGCTACCAGAGACGTGGCATCAGGCCCAAACTACGCCAGCAATGACATCAAGATCTACAGACTAGCAGAATACAAACAAAATAAAACATAGTGGCAGTTCTGTAGAATCCCTCAGAGACCCGATTTAAATCACACACCACAGCTGACAAACAGATGCAGATGGGAGCTCCAGCCTGACCAAACCACAAAGGTTATGGTCAAGTATGGACCACCTGCAGCTGAGAGAAGCAGCTGCTGTTTAAAGTGTCAAACAGCACTTCCTATCGGTAGGTCTTGAGATCCTCACAGGGATTACATGGCTTAACTACAATATGACAGATACAGATCTTCCAAAATAAGATGTGATTTCAAACATATTAAAGTAGAGCATCATCAGAAAAGAATTGCCTTCTCATTCACAGCGCGATAACATCGCCCTGTGTCAGAAGGTGTCCTAAGATTGTTTCGTGTTTTCATCATCTGATGCCAAAAAAAAAGATGCACGCAAGAGGATCACTGGCCAAATTGACGAATGCAAAATGACTATTTGGGTGCATGATGTTTTAAGGTAAGAGCTCAAAGAGTTGATAAGTTCTGCTCAACTAGGGGCATATCAAGACTAGATACAAAATTGACGAGCTCAGAGAGTTGCTAACCTGCTCAAGGAAGGGAAAAGTCCCTTCTCATACAAGAGGTGTCAGAAATAAGCAATAACTCGTCACAGCAAAATCAGCCTAATCTAAAATAGTAAAGAGCCATATTAAACGATCTCACGAATTCGTAATCAGATGCTAACATACGCAGCGAAGGGCCATGTTTGCTCAGAGGGAAAAAAAAATGACTGCTAGGGAGGAGCTCAGAGAGTTGCTGAATCTGCTCAACGGAGGGAACGAAATCCCTGCTCATACAAGAGGTGTCAGAAGAAAGCAGTGCTCATCACAGCTACTCCTAATAGCGTATCATCAAGATGAATAAAAAGGAAACGCAGACCCATCCGCGTGCCCAGTACGCCGCATGCAAATTCACAACAAAACAGGATTGGTAACCCACGGCACGCAAGGCCGGAAGAACACCGCCGGACGAGATGAGCGGGAGGCGGCTAGAAGATGTCGCCCGGGCAGCGAAGGGCTAAGAGCAGTAGGGCGAGCGCTAGGGCACGAGAAAATGACTGCGATTGCGGTGGCGGTGGCGGCGCTAGGCCTAAACCCTAGCGAATAAGGCGTGGCCACGGCCGATTTATAAAGACGAGGGTGGCAGGGTGTGGGATGGGACTGGGCTGGGCTAGGCTGGGCCGGTCCGATGTCAAAGCAAGTATGCGACGAGCCGTGGGCCATCTGAAAAAAGCCTGACCCACTTGTTCATTTTCACTGCTTAGCCCACCTAGCCCACCATGCTCGGGTCACGACGTTTGTGGGCGACCAGCAGCTGTCGGCGTGTGGGCGAGCTGTCGCTGCGGCCACGCGGGCAAGCAAGCACCGCCGCCGCTGTGGGCAAATGAGCAGGTGTCGGATGCGCGTGCATTGGCAGAGAATGAGGACGAGAAGATGCCACCCGGTTTCCGTGGTCTTCTTCACCAACCACGAGGCCGTCGGGCTCGGCCTAGACGTGGACGCCGCGGTCGCCGTACGTCGTCAGGTGCCAATGTCCGAGTGCGGCCTGTTCTGGGGCGACTTCGAGCCCGGGCCCCGGGGAGCTGGCGAGCGAGCTGCATCTGCACCTGGATCTACCACAACGTTAGCTGCCCGCTCAGTCGTCGCTGACGGTAGCATCATCTCGCTCTTGCGTGGCGACCACGAAGACGCATTCTGCCGCGACGAGGGTCGGGTACAGAAGCCTGGTACGCGTTTAATTTGCTCGGCGCCCCTGCTCCAGCTTCGTACGCACGCTCACCTCCACCCGACCCTGCTCCAGCTCAAGCAGCCTCGCACGCGGCCCAGGCCTGCTCTAGCTGCGAGCACGGTGCGATGTCTCCATGGCCGGGCCGACCCTCCACCCTCCAGCCTCTCGCTTGCTTCGGCCTGCTCCAGCCTCTTACCTGCTCCTGCAACTTGCACCACCACCTCCGCCTTCCTCCCCTCTGAGCCTGAGCGCCCAACGCGCTCGCCGGGGAGCGGCGCACGTCGCCGCGTTGCAACTGCACGCTCCAGCGCTCGCGGCTCACCGTGTTCAGGCCGTAGCCGCTGCCGCCGCTGCAGTGCCCGCACATCCCTCCCACACGGCACCGGGCAGCGCTCCACAAGGTGACGGTAGATTAGGGACCCAGATAGCTGGATTTTTACTTCGAGGACATAGGTGGGAATTAATGCCTCAAAAGTTTGAGGATTCGGTGTGCATTTTACTTTAAAAAAAAAAGTAAGTTGAAGTTGAAGGCGTCTCTATAAATTATTTTTGAAGGCAATTAAATTAGAAGCAGCATATGTAGAAAAGAACCTCCTAAAAATCATTTTTGGAGTAGTGACTATTGTTACTTATGATATAATTCTATTTCTAACACATTTTGTATCAACACGATATAGTAAGGAAAGCAGGCTTTGCATGGCAACCCATTGATGAGTTTAAAGTTTCAGGCGTGACTGCTCCTTGAATATGGCGCATCCGCCACAGTTACCCTCCGCTTCCTGGGTCTGACGGCCTCAAAGATATTGGGTTCCAGATTCCGAATGCTTGCTCCATGGATCCAACAATCAGTCCAGAAGAACAGAAGAACGTAGATTCTCCATTGCCAACAGCCGGACACTTTTGCTCGCAGGCTTACGGCTGATCAAAACTACTCTGTAGCCTTAGCCTATGGCACGATGTTCTTTGGCTCTTCTTCACCACTAGGCGCAAAACAACTTTGGAAGACTGCAGCCCCGCCGCGTGCACGCTTCTTCTACTGGCTGGTGTTTCACAGGCTGAACGTCAGAGAGGATGTTCCGCCATGGTCTGCAGCCGGATGATCGCTGCATTTTCTCTGACCAATGTTCGGAGACCATGGAACACATCCTTCTTGGCTGTAGTTACAGCAGGGAGGTGTGGCAGCTTTGGATCAATAGGCTTCATCTACTTCAGGAGATCGTTATTAGGGAGGAGCCGGTGATGTCCTGGTGGATGCGCACTCGAAAGCATCTTTCGAAATCATTATGTAAGGGCCTCGACTCCTTCTTCCTTGTTGGGTGGATGATCTGGAAGGAGCGCAATGCCAGGACCTTCAATGCCATTGTAACGCCGGCTGCACGTTTGGTGGCCTTGATCAAGGATGAAGCGGATTCCTGGAGTGCAGCGGGGATTCGGACCTTGGGGTCGCTCTTGGCTCGGCTGTGACTCTCCAGTGAATGTGGGGAGTGTCGCAAAATTGTTGCTCATGTAAACACAAGCGTGTGTGCTTGGTGATTGTGTTTGGCTGGTAACTTGTAGTTACCGTACCTTAGTTTGTCTATTTATTTTACCAACTCTATTTTGCTTAATGAAATACACGCCTAGGCATGATCGCAAAAGAAAAAGAGTTTAACTAATAGCACGGGAGTACTTTTAATCTATCATTAAGATATATAGATCTAAATATATCATGCTTTTAACTGTGTTCGCTTCAATTAGTTTCAGTTTATTTTCATTCATAGAACCGTATTTTTCTCTCACAACAATTTAGCCGTAGGATTCGGCCGCTGTTAAAATAAGCTCTGCCGAACAATTCAATATCAAAACTTTATCAGTTTGAACAGATTCAATATCTATATTACATATCTCTTATAATCCTAAATCTCGCTAGAAGCTTATGTCGACATGTAAGCCATGTGCCTATAAACATAGGCAATTATGACACATATCTATTCATGCAAGATATCCACGTCATTGACTAACATACATTGTTTCGCCAATGTCAGCATACAACATGGCAACGCAGAGGGTACGCTTCTAGTTAGTCATAACGTCTTTCCATGTTCATTATAGACCCTTTTCACTGTTTTTGCCTCGTGTTGATTTATTGTGCGAGAATAATAATGTTTGGTGGCTGGAAAATAAGAGCTTTGCTCAAGCTAACAGGCTAAGTATCCTCTACTACATCAATGCCTAAATTAAAAATTAGGTTGAAGACGTCTCTATAAACTATTTTTAAAGGCGGTTAAATCAGGAGCCACATCTGCACCTTCTAAACATCGTTATTGGAGTAGTGACTATTGTTACTTATGATATAATTCTATTTGTAACACATTTTGTATCAACGCTATATAGTGAGAAGGAAAGAAGACTTTGCACAGCAAACCATTGATGTGTTTAACTAATAGCGCGGGAGTACTTTTAGTCTATTATTCAAGATATAATATAGATCTAAATATATCGTGTTTGTAATTACGTTCATTTGAATTAGTTTCAGTTTATTTTCATCTATAGAACAGATTGTTTCTGTCACGACAGTTTAGCCGTCGATTCAACCTCAATCAAAATAAACCTTGCCAAACAGTTCATATATATCAAAACTTTATCAGTTTGAACATATTCAATATCTATATTACATATCTCTTATAATCCTAAATCTCACTCGAAGCTTATACGCCCACTGACATACGCAATTATGACACATTTATTCATGCAAGATATCCACATCATTGACTAACATACATTGATTCGTCCATGTCAACGTACAACACGATCCACTACATTTTATATGTGATTCCCGAGCAACACGGAGGGTACGCTTCTAGTTAGTCATAACATCTTTCCATGTTCATTATAGACCCTTTTCATCGCTTAGACTGAAAATAAACATTAATTTTGTCTCATGTTGATTTATTGTGAGAGAATAATACTGTTTGGTGGCTGGAAAAATAAGCGCTTTGCTCAAGCTAACAGGAGTATCGTCTACATGAATGCCTAAAAATACTAAGCTAGTTTGAAAATAGGTACGTGCATGCGGAGCGCCACGGGTCTGGCTTCCTATCCATATCGCTCCTCCCCCCTTGATCGTAGGCTACCCGACGTACGGGCGGGGAGGGAAAGGAGAGGAAGCAAGGGAGGGAGGGGCACGTAGGACGACAATGGAGAACGCGACGGCGGCGGCGGAGGCGTTGAAGCCGATGAAGGCAACGTCGGACGGCGTGTTCCAGGGAGAGAACCCGCTGCAGTCGGCGCTCCCGCTCGCCATCCTGCAGATCTGCATCGTCGTCGTGCTCACCCGCGTGCTCGCCTTCATCCTCCGCCCGCTGCGGCAGCCGCGCGTGATCGCGGAGATCATCGGCGGGATCCTGCTCGGCCCGTCGGCGCTGGGCCGCAGCACGGCCTTCCTCAACACCGTGTTCCCGAAGCAGAGCCTGACGGTGCTCGACACCCTGGCCAACATCGGCCTGCTCTACTTCCTCTTCCTCGTCGGCCTGGAGCTGGACCTCCGCGCCATCCGCCGCACGGGGAGCACGGCGCTGGTGATCGCCGTCGCCGGGATCTCGCTCCCTTTCGTGATGGGCATCGGCACCTCCTTCGTGCTCCAGCACACCGTCGCCCGCGGCGTGCCCACGGCGCCGTTCCTCGTCTTCATGGGCGTCGCGCTCTCCATCACCGCGTTCCCGGTGCTGGCGCGCATCCTCGCCGAGCTCAAGCTGCTCACCACCGACCTCGGCCGCATGGCTATGTCGGCCGCCGCCGTCAACGACGTCGTCGCGTGGATACTCCTCGCGCTCGCCATCGCGCTGTCCGGCAGCGGCTCCCCTCTCGTCTCCCTGTGGGTGCTGCTGGCGGGGGCCGGCTTCGTCCTCGCCGCGTTCCTGCTGCTCCGCCCCGTGCTCACCTGGATGGCGCGGCGGTCCCCGGAGGGCGAGCCGGTGAAGGAGCTCTACATCTGCGCGACGCTGGCCATCGTGCTCGCCGCCGGGTTCGCCACCGACACCATCGGCATCCACGCTCTGTTCGGCGCGTTCATCGTCGGCATCGTCGTCCCCAAGGACGGGCCCTTCGCCGGCGTCCTGCTGGAGAAGGTGGAGGACCTCATCTCCGGCCTGCTCCTGCCGCTCTACTTCGTCTCCAGCGGGCTCAAGACGAACGTGATGACCATCCGGGGCGGCGACTCGTGGGCACTGCTGGTGCTGGTGGTGGCCACGGCCTGCATCGGCAAGATCGGCGGCACGGTGATGGCGTCGCTTGTGGTGCGGGTGCCGTTCCGGGAGGCGCTCACGCTGGGGTTCCTGATGAACACCAAGGGCCTGGTGGAGCTCATCGTGCTCAACATCGGCAAGGACCGGCACGTGCTGAACGACGAGACGTTCGCCATCCTGGTGCTCATGGCGCTCATCACCACCTTCGTCACCACGCCGGTGGTCATGGCGATCTACAAGCCGGCGCGCCGGGGGGCGCCGTACAAGAACCGCGCCGTGCAGCGCGGCAACCCGCACGACGAGTTCCGCATGATGGCGTGCTTCCACAGCACCCGGAACATCCCCACCATCATCAACCTCATGGAGTCCTCGCGCGGCACGCGGCGGCGCGGCATCACCGTCTACGCCATGCACCTGGTGGAGCTCTCGGAGCGGTCGTCGGCGATCTCCATGGTGCACAGGGCGCGGCGCAACGGCATGCCGTTCTGGAACAAGCGGCGGAACGGCGACGGCGACGGCGACCAGCTGGTGGTGGCCTTCGAGACATACCAGCAGCTGAGCCGCGTGTCGATCCGCGCCATGACGGCCATCTCCGACCTGGGCACCATCCACGAGGACATCGTCGCCAGCGCGCACCAGAAGCGCGCCGCGCTCATCGTGCTCCCGTTCCACAAGCTCCACCACCAGCCGGACGGCGGCGGCGGCGGACACATGGAGTCGCTCGGCGACCAGTACCAGCACATCAACCAGCGCGTGCTCCACCACGCGCCCTGCTCCGTCGCCATCCTCGTCGACCGGGGGCTCGGCGGCGCCGCGCAGGTCGCCGCCAGCGACGTCTCCTACACCATCGTCGTCGTCTTCTTCGGCGGCCGCGACGACCGCGAGGCTCTCGCCTACGGCATGCGCATGGTCGAGCACCCAGGCATCGCGCTCCACGTCCTGCGCTTCAGCTTGACACAGTCCGGCGGCGGTGCGGCCACCGGCGCCGGGGACGACGACGCGTTCCTCGAGGAGTTCCGCACCAAGGTGGCCAAGGAGAACGATTCCGTGCGCTACGAAGAGAGGGCGGTGGGAGGGAAAGAGGACGTGGTGGAGGCGATCAAGGCGACAGGCCGGTGCAACCTGTACCTCGTCGGGCAGGGCACGCCGTGCATGCCGCTGGCGGACTGGAGCACGGACTGCCCGGAGCTGGGGACGGTCGGCGCTTTTCTAGCGCTGCCGGAGTTCTCGACGGTGGCGTCCGTGCTGGTGATGAAACAGTACGATCCGACGGCGAAGCACTACGACCTCGTGGAGGAGGTGGCCGACATAGCGGTGGATGTTGACACGCCGGGCCCCAGCAACAGGGGAACCAACACTAGCAGCAGCTTCCGGGCCGGATGATACGCGTACGTGCTGGTGTACGTTAGAGGTACGTATATTATTAAGATGTCGAGCAAAAAATGTATGTAGAATGATTAACATCGTGTAATGTAATGTAATCTGAAGTGGTGTATACATGGATGGAGCCAGGTATCTATAGATACAGATACATATAATCCTGGTGGCTCCTATGAACAGTACCACGATAGATACAGTAGCTACAGTGCCGGATCCACATGAACAGTAAAAACCCATTTTGGGTAAACATCAATACCCGTTAGTGAAGAGCGATACCCATTAGTAAACAGTGTCATACCCGCTAAGGAACATTAAACCCCTTAAGGAACTGTACACATCCGTTAAGAAACAGTATCGAACACTGACGTACCCGTTAAAGAAATTTTCTCTCCACCTGTTTTTTTCTCCCACGCGAAGCGTGGGGGCTCTCCTCTAGTATATATAGGATCCCCTTGATGTGGAGTGTCCAATCGGTAATCCAATCCAATACTATACTTTTCCAAACAGTTGATAGTACTACAAAGTACATGTCCCAAAACAAAGGTCATGTTATATTATACAAGAACAAGGGTGCTAGCAAGTCGTGTACCGACCGTATCATCACACATATAACTGGTATGTATGACAATTTCTGGCGCGACTGAAAGGAGCTGAGCCCAAAACACATGGCCAAACGCCACCATGCATGCAACCGCTATTAAAAAAGAAAATCAAATATCCGTTTTTGCTAATCGGGTCTTATTTAGTCCTTCGAACAGAATCGAGAAATATCCATCCTGTTTTCATCCCTAAGTAGGAGGTTGGGCCTCACTGATCTTGCTAGTGCCGTTCTACGTCGCTATGAAGCTGTCGAGCCCGTGAGCGACGACAAAGGTATACAACCTTGTCCTCACCATGAATCTTGCACACGGCCCAACACTAGTATGTAGTCAGCGTAAGATATAAGAACATCTATAGTCAGGGGCGATCTACAGCCCCCCAGAGCTTGTACATCTATGGAAATATGGAGAGGGTGAGGAAGAAAAAGAGATGGAGGAAAGAAGAAAAATAGAGAGAAGATTTAATTAAATATATGACAACCAAATAAGAACAAAATTATGTGCTGCTACTACTATAGTCGAACAGCGAGATGCTGAGATGTGCAGATTAGTCATTTTTTATTAGCATTCTGACGTACTCTATCCGTCCCAAAATAGATACCGTTCTCATTTTCCGAGAAGTCACCTATTTTAGCTTTTGACCATCTTCATCACCTCCCAGGAATAGTATTAATGCCTCAAATTTCAATTTATTAGTATTAGCAGTAGATTGTGTGTACATTCTAGACGTGAAAATGAACGATAATATACAGAATGTTTCAAAGATTTTAATCAGTATCCATATGGGATCCACCAGGGTCTATCCATATGGGATCCACCAGGGTCCTCACCGGCACTCCTGGCGCGATTTGGACCATGTCCAGGTCCGTGACTCCCAAGAAGAACCAAACACGATTCAGAATCAGACAACCTAAGCGGACTTTGATGGAAAGTACCTCCTGTAAAGTAGAATAGGGCACTCTCTCTCGAACCGGATTAGAATTAGAAATGACTCTCGGCCCTCTTGTAACTATAAAAGAAGGGCCGAGAGCGCCCCATGGGGGGCCAGAACAGTTATTCTATAACATAACCAAATCAACAGATAACACGAACCAACGCAAAAGCTAACGCCGGCTTGACGTAGGGCTATTACTCGATTACGATGGCCTGAACCAGTATAAATCGTTTGTTCTCGCGTTCACCGCCGAGTTTCGGAGTTCACCGAAGCCCGAACAACTATCCCAGGTGCCCCCCGCGGCAGGCTATCGGTCGTAAAATACCGACAATCAGGTACAACTTATATCGCACAAGCAGATAATGCATGACTACAATATATGCATGATGATTTAATGATGCATTGATTTTCTGCATGAGACATCATGAAATTTTAAATGTACTTGTACCGTAACCTACTACATGTATATGGTAGCTGTTTAATTAGGATTTGATGAAAACTAATCCTAGGTTTATTATATGTGTTTTACAGCAGCAGCCGCTTCCGCCTTCGCCGCCATGTTCGATGTCTGCATGCCGCTCATCGGCAGAAACGGAGCCACGGAGGCGAGGAGGGGCTATGCCCCCTGTCGGGTACCAAAGTATGGGGTACCCAACTTCGATGCAAAAACACATATTCTAAGAACGGCCCAGCCCAGGCAAAACCTGTGAAAGCCCGTGAAGGCCGCATCCACGGAGGCCCATGACGGTGCTGCATCAACGCCAGCCTACCCTTGGGAAAACGGCACCCTCGGGCGCCAATTTTCCAAATCGCCCGAGCCTCTCCGAGAGAGCTCGGGAAAGCGGCACCCTCGGACGCCAATTCTCCGATTCGCGCGAGCCTCCCCGAGAGAGCTCGGGAAAGCGGCACCCTCGAGCGCCAATTCTCCGATTCGCCCGAGCCTCCCCGAGAGAGCTCGGGAAAGCGGCACCCTCGAGCGCCAATTCTCCGATTCGCCCGAGCCTCCCCGAGAGAGCTCGGGAAAGCGGCACCCTCGGGCGCCAATTCTCCGATTCGCCCGAGCATCCCCGAGAGAGCTCGAGAAAGCGGCACCCTCGGGAGCTGAATCTCCGATTCGCCCGAACTTCACCACCCCCCTCGAGCGCAACCTCTCAAAAGCACCCAATGCACAGTTGACGTCAGCGGAGCAATCTTGGACCACAAGAGACCTCTCTGACCACTTTACAAGCACTGTCCCGTCAGGCGAGATTCTTAACGCGACTGTGCTTCGCACGCGCACGACGGCCATACCACCTGTCAGGATTTCCCTGGCGATGGATTTGACGGACCCACTACGGCCATTCTCTCCACAGTATGGTCTACGGTGCTCCGCCCCGTTTTCCGCCGGGATATACCAACTACGACTATGACAGTCCAAGCGCCTGACGAACGAGCTACGCAAGAACGGGAAAGGCACCAGCTGCACTGTCCACTCGAAAGGACGAGCACACCTTCCATCCGGGCCCACCTGACCCTCGAAAAACACTGTCCGAAAGCCGAAAATGCGCCCGAGGGGAGATATCGCCCTGCTCCGTTCCATCACGCCTCCAGGAGTCCCGAGCCTCGGGAGACAACGCCCTGAGGCGACTCTCCCTCTTGTCACATCGTGCGGAAGGACAGCCATCAGGTGTGCCAGGTGTGACCCTACGCCATGCCGTAATCCCGATGACTGTTGCCGCCTTGGAACTCACCAAGATCGTACGAACCACTACGGCCATACCCCTGGAACGCGGAGACAAGACCGTAGCTGACGACAGTCAAACAGAGGCAACAACTCCCCAATGCAACATGCATAGCAATGTACACGTTGCAGTCTCCCATCCCTTGTGACTATAAAAGGGAGAGCAGAGGTCAGCCTTAGAGAATCTCTCGGGTTCTCAAGCTCTCTCTCACACACACACACACACATCGCACCACTCGACTCCATACACAACAACAAGCAATCTGTACACATTTAGACACCCACAAGAGACTTGGGAGCACTTCCCTCTCTCGCCTAACTTGTAACCCCTACTACAAGCACCCCGGTGCAAGGCAACACGACTCTCCTCTCCACTGGACGTAGGGCCCTCTTGGCCTGAACCAGTATAAACCCTGTGTTCCCCCTTACACACCATCCGAAGCCTCAACCGCAAGCACCCGCTAAAACTAGCACCGACAGTTGGCGCGCCAGGTAGGGGGCTTTTTGCGTGTTGACTCAGGTTACGGATGGGTGACATCTCCATGACGCTTCCTGCTGGCGCGGTGCTCCGGTTCGGGAGTCTTGAGTTCGTGGCCACCGGCCACGGGCTCGAGATGAACCCACGCCCGACCGAGCCCCGCACCATCATCGTCCTGACTCCGGCCCATCAGGCGGCCGGGGAAAGGAACACGGCGACCAGGGAGAGGACGGTCCAGCAACCAGGGAGAGGACGGTCTTCCTGAGGCACCACCCGTGCCACCAAGCCTCGCTGATGCCATTACCGCACTTGCTAATGCGGCAAATGCTTTCGCTCAGAATCAGGGTCAGCGTGGAGAGCGCCGTGGGCGCAATAATGGGAACCAGGAAACCACCTATGTGGACTTCACCGACACCCGTCCACCGGTGTTCACCAAGGCGGATGAGCCGCTTGAGGCGGATGACTGGCTCCGTACCATGGAGCAGAAGTTTGGTTTGATCCATTGCACCGAAATCCAGAAGCCACAGTTCGCAGCACAGCAGCTGCGTGGTCCCGCAAGTGCCTGGTATGCTAACCTCCTGGCAACACAACCCGCAGGACACCAGCTTACCTGGGCAGAGTTTCGCACTGCATTCCGTGCCCACTACATCTCTGAAGGGATAATGAGAATGAAGCTCGACCAGTTTCTGGCATTGCGGCAGGGGGACTCCACTGTGATGGAGTACGTGACCAAGTTCAACCAGTTGTCTCTGTATGCCCCAGAGTACGTGAATACTGATGGTAAGAAGAGGAGCTGCTTTGTCAGAGGCTTGAACTACAAGATCCAGCGCAGCTTATCCAACAACCGCCACTGCACCTATCATGAAGCTGTTGACAGCGCGCTCGCTTTTGAAGAAAGTGACCGCCAACTTCAAGGAGAGAAGAAGAAGAAGAAAGCTGTTTTCTCTGGCAGCCAAAAGCGCCAGAAAATCATCTACCATCCCACCCACCACAACCGACCACAATACCCACAGCAGCAGGTAGTTGTGCGTACCGCCGCTACCTCCCACACCTCAAACCAGCAAAACACCACTCAGCCGAATGCCCCTGGCGTTCGTGTCACCTCACCACAGTTCACCTACAATCAACCATGCTACAACTGTGGCCAGATGGGACACTGGTCCCGCAATTGTCCTTTCCCCAAACAGTCCAATCAGAATGCACAGAAGGGTGCTGGTGGACAGCAGCAGCAGCAGGGACAGCACCGTGGACAGCAGCAGCAGGCCCAGAAGGGCAAGGTGGTCAAGAAGGCTGGCCAGGTGTACTACACCCAGATCGCTGATATCCCGGAAGGAGAGCCCGTCATGCTCGGTAGGTTCCCTATTGCCGATAACCCTGCAATTACACTCTTTGATTCTGGTGCATCACATTCATTCATCAACCGTAATTTTGTCGTCAAGCATGACATACAAATTGGGGAGGTTAATGAAAATTTTATCATACAATCGCCCGGGGGGCGTATCAGTACTAAGGAAGTGGTATTTCGGGTACCCATAGAATTGGGAGGGCATAAGTTCCCAACCACTATGATAGTGCTAAAAGATCAGGACATAGATGCCATTTTGGGGATGAATTGGATGTATCAGCACAAGGCTGTGATTGATGTGCTGAATAGGACAATCAAAGTTAACATACCTGATAGTCAGTCCAAACTTCTTATCCAACTTCCGTTACCCCTGAGAACCGTGAAGCAAGTCAATGCTACCTCAGTGCAAGAAATCCTGAATATTCCAGTAGTTTGTGAATTCCCGGATGTCTTTCCTGATGACTTACCTGGTTTGCCTCCGGACCGTGATGTGGAGTTTGCCATAGAGCTTAAGCCTGGTACGGCACCTATATCTCGTAGGGCGTACAGGATGCCACCAAAAGAACTGGCAGAGTTGAAGGTTCAGTTGCAAGAATTGCTTGACAAAGGTTTTATCCGGCCCAGTTCGTCACCTTGGGGCTGTCCGGCCATTTTTGTGAAAAAGAAGGATAACTCTCTCAGACTGTGTATTGACTATCGTCCTCTCAACGAGGTCACCATCAAAAATAAATACCCTTTGCCCCGTATCGATCTTCTCTTTGACCAGCTTGCTGGGGCCAAAGTATTCTCTAAGATTGACCTTCGATCGGGGTACCACCAAATAAAAATCCGTCCACAAGATATTCCCAAAACCGCTTTCACCACCAGATATGGCCTATATGAATACCTAGTCATGTCTTTTGGCCTGACCAATGCTCCTGCCTATTTCATGTATCTGTTGAACTCCGTGTTCATGCCTGAGCTTGACAAATTCGTAGTCGTTTTTATAGATGACATCCTTGTATACTCCAAAACCCCCGAAGAACATGCTAACCACCTTCGAATTGTCCTAAACCGTTTGAGAGATCACCAACTTTATGCCAAGTTCAGCAAATGTGAGTTTTGGTTGGACAGAGTTCCATTCCTCGGTCATATTCTGTCTGCGGAAGGAGTGTCCGTAGATCCCAGAAAGGTCGAGGAGATTCTGAATTGGAAGCCGCCCACCACAGTGCATCAGGTCCGCAGTTTTATGGGTATGGCAGGTTACTATCGTCGTTTTATCCCAGATTTCTCCAGGATATCTAAACCCATCACCAACTTGCTGAAAAATCAAGTGAAGTTTGTTTGGTCATCAGATTGTGAGGAAGCTTTTCAGAAGCTGAAGGAATTGCTAACCACTGCACCAGTGTTGGCTCAGCCGAATATCGAGAAACCATTTGATGTGTACTGTGATGCTTTGGGAACCGGTCTTGGCTGTGTGTTGATGCAAGAGGGTCGTGTCATTGCTTATGCTTCACGGCAACTCAAGCGTCACGAAGAAAACTATCCTACTCATGATCTAGAGTTGGCAGCCGTGATTCATGCTCTGAAAATATGGCGTCATTATCTGTTGGGAAGTACCTGCAATATTTACACTGATCACAAGAGTCTGAAGTACATTTTTACTCAAGAAGAGTTGAATATGAGGCAGAGAAGGTGGCTCGAGTTGATCAAGGACTATGACATCGAAGTACATTACCATCCTGGTAAAGCAAATGTGGTAGCTGATGCATTGAACCGCAAGGTTCACTGCAACTGCTTGAATGTGAAGTCATATACTCTGACCTTGTGTTGTGAGCTGGAGAGATTGGATATTGAAATGGTGCCACGGGGCAGCATAGCCAACATTAGAATTGAAACTTCTATTCGAGAACAGATCATTACCGCTCAAAAGAAAAGCAAAGGGATCAAGCACATCAAAGAAAAGATCCAAGCAGGCAAGGCTGACTGTTTCAGGATTGATGATGATGGTGTGGTCTGGTTCAAGGACAGATTAGTTGTCCCCAAGATTCCTGTGTTACGTCAAGCGATCCTCGATGAAGCGCACTCAACAAAATTCTCTATTCATCCAGGAAGCAATAAGATGTATCAGGACTTGAGGCAGAAATTCTGGTGGACCAAGATGAAGGTTGAAATTGCTCAGTATGTGGCAAGGTGTGACACATGTCAGAAAGTTAAGGCTGTTCACATGAGACCTGGTGGAGAGCTACAACCATTGCCTGTGCCAGCATGGAAGTGGGAAGATATCAGCATGGATTTCATTGTGGGATTGCCCAAGACTACTCGGGGTTTTGATTCCATCTGGGTTGTTGTGGACCGTCTTACGAAACAAGCCCATTTCATGCCAGTCAAGAAGGACTTTAGAGCTCCAAGGTATGCTCAGTTGTATATTGAGAATCTGATGAAACTGCATGGAGTGCCAAAAACCATTGTCTCTGACCGTGGTACCCAGTTTGTCTCCAAGTTTTGGAAGGCATTTCATAAGTCCTTGGGGACAAAGCTTCTGCACAACACTGCATATCATCCGCAAACCGATGGGCAGACTGAAAGAGTCAATCAAGTATTGGAAGACATGTTGAGAGCTTGCGCGTTGAATTACCCGGACAAGTGGGACGAGTGTTTGGCCTTGGCCGAATTCTCATATAACAACAGCTATCAAGAAAGCATCCAAATGGCTCCATTCGAGGCCGTGTATGGTAGAAGATGTCGCACACCTTTGAATTGGTCCGAACCCGGAGAAAGATGGTACTATGGGGTAGATCTGGTAAAAGAGGCTGAAGACAAGGTTCGAGTGATACAAGAGAACTTAAAAATAGCCCAGTCTAGGCAGAAAAGTTACGCTGATAAACGACATCGACCGCTAGAGTTTAAAGTGGGGGATTTTGTTTATCTGAAGGTATCACCAATGAAAGGAGTGAATCGTTTTGGAGTTAAAGGCAAACTAGCCCCGCGTTTCATTGGACCCTTTGAGATCATCGAACGTGTGGGAAAAGTGGCTTACAGGTTGCAGTTACCTGAGCACATATCAGAAGTACACAACGTATTCCATGTGTCACAGCTGAAGCAATGTCTGCGAGTGCCAGATCAAGTAATCGATGTGGAAGGAGTTCAGTTGGAACCCGACATGACTACCTCCGAATATCCAGTTCGGATTCTGGATATTAAAGATCGTGTTACCCGCAGGACTACAACCAGGTGGTATAAAGTACAATGGAGTCAGCAATCTGAGGACGAAGCCACCTGGGAATCTGAAGACTTTTTGGCAGAAAAATTTCCCGAATTCTATGCTTCTATATAGGTATAACCTCTCCCTGTATTTGATCTTTTCTAGTCCCGTGTTTTGAGTTTTGTTTGGGTAGTTATGTTGGAAAATTTTCTGTTTCATTACTTTGTTTAAAAATAATGTTATCTACCTAATCTCGGGACGAGATTTCTTTTAGGGGGGAAGGCTGTAATACCCCTGGTATTACTGTTAATTAAAATGCCATGTCATCATATCATCATATGCAGTTGCTTGTCATTAGGGCTAATAGTGTGATTAGCTTGTTTAACTCTTGTGTGTGCTTGAAGGAACCCTAATTGAGTTGTTATTGCATGTTGATTTTAATTTTCCTAAAACCCTAATCAAAGGCTTCAAAATGCACTTTCTAAATTTGATCAAATTTGAGGTAGGTCCCTTAATAAAAGTTGTAGAGTTTTTAATGTAGAACAACTTCTATTTTGGGTGATTTTGAAGTTATGTTGAAAATTTTTGAATTAAGCTCAAAACAGTGTTTCAAAATTTGAATTTAAAACTGCTTTTCAAAAACTAATGAGAATTAGACAAAACTTCCTTAATAGAAGTTGTAGATCTCTCTGGGATGCACAACTTATATTTTGGCCAAATTTCAAGTTCTTTAGAGAAATAAAAAGTAATTTTAAATTTTCAGTTTGAAATTCAAAACCCTAGTTTACCCCCTTTTGAATATTTTCAAATCTAGGCCGAATTTCAAATTGGTGCAAAAACAAAAGTTGTCTAGCACAAAAATATCTACAACTTTGCTTTTGGGCGTGGCCTCGGGTTCGGTCGTTTGGCCGGTCAATTTGAGCGATTTTCTCTGAGCAAGGTACTGTACCGGCGACACTGTTCACGCGTCACGCACGTCCGGCCGCGGCGCGCACGTCGCCGGCGTGCGCGACTGTGCCGCGCGTCCTCCGACGCCGGAGCTCTGTCCGTGGTACGCGCAGCATGGAGCCGAGCCCTCCCACGTCCTCTTTGGCCTGTTCCCCGGCTATTTAAGCCCC
Organism: Eremochloa ophiuroides; assembly: GCA_038502445.1. Taxonomy (NCBI): domain Eukaryota; kingdom Viridiplantae; phylum Streptophyta; class Magnoliopsida; order Poales; family Poaceae; genus Eremochloa; species Eremochloa ophiuroides. Next base: position 5,786,300 of record JAHLJS010000005.1, read on the forward strand.
CGAACGCGCCTCCCCACCCATCTTCTTCCCCGCCACCATCGCCGGCGAGTTTTCGGTCTCCGACCGAATTCGTCGACCACCGTCCACCTCCACCCTCTCCATCTCACCGGTAGGTCGAGCACTTCCTGGCGAATCGGTTGGTGCCTTTGGAACTAGCTCTAACCCTCTGTGGGTCGCAGGGTCACCGTCGCCGCGCGTGCGCGTCCGGCGGAGCGCCGCCGCGAGCTCACACCCGTCCACAGCTCTCTCCAGTGAGCCAATGCCTCGTCCGAGTATTCCTCCGTGCTCACTGACCTTCCTTGTTGCTCATGCGCCTGTTGGTTCTTCGTCTCTGACCGTAGGTTCACCGGAACGGAATCCTCGCCGCCGGCGGAGGTCGTTGCAGCCGCGGCCACCGTCACCACCGTGCCTTTTCACCATCTCGGGTCGTTCTCTCCGTACTAGTCAAGTCTCGGTGAGCTCGCGAATCTTCCCATGCCCTAACCCGGCTTGATTAAGCCTTGGCCTCGCCGGAGTAGGTCCGGTCGCCGCCGCCGAGCCGCGGCGGAGGTGCCCGAGGGTGCTCCGAGTGTCTATCCTTGCCATTTAGTAGCTTGTTGGGTGCGGCTGGGAGCCCCGAGGGTCGTGGGAAGGTTGGTTTGGCCGTTGGGGTCACCGGCAGTGAGCCACGGGCGGCGAACCGCCGGCGCCTCACCTCTGTTCGAAAACAGAGGAGGTCCAGGGGCGTCGGATTAGAAGGTGAATAGTTCCAGGGGGGTTTTTGCAATGTCAGTGACTCTGGTGAATAGTGTGAGTTGGTCCGCGGGTTGATAACCGTGTTTTCCAGGGGGTTTTGCGCAAAAGCGCAGGCGCCGGGCGCGGGCAGGCCGAGTGGGCCGGTCTGCTTCGCACTTGGGCCGAGTTGGGCCGGCTTCGGGCCGATTTCGATTTTTTCTTTTTCCAGGTTTTTCCAAAGCCTTTTCCATTTTATTTTCAAATGAATAGCGCTGCAGTTTCATAATTTTGTTAGAATATTTTGGCTGATCCAAAATTCATGAGAATTTTTGTATTTTCTCTCTGAGTAGTGTAGAATTTTATAAAAATATTGTTTGTCATGTTTGAGTACTTTCTGCAGTAGGTAAAAATCCCTAAAATAAATGGAAAATGGATTTTTGCACATTTTTAATTAATTCTAGGCAACTCCAAAAATCACCAAAATTTATTTGTCTCTGTTTGGCATGTAAGGCTATCTGTTGGTGGAGTTTGGTCTCAAATGGGATTAGTTTGCTCTTGTATTAAATAGATATGGGTTTATTAAATAGTAAAAAAGAAGTGTAGAAAATAAATTTAGGGTTTGTGTGACTTTGGAATTGATTGTGGTTCTAGGTCAAACCATTTAAGACCTAGAACACCCTAGTGATGTCGTTTTATGCTTGTCATATGTTTAGTTCTTGATTTCTGGCATATGCTCTTTTCCGCATCGCATTCATACATGCATTGTTGCACACGTGTAGTGCCGGTAAACGAGGAAGTCAAAGTCGAGGTGCCCGGAGGAGAAGGTTCCGAAGTGGTTCTTGAACCTGAAAGCTGTGGTGCTCCTGCCCCGACTGTTTTTGCGCTGCAAGGCAAGCCCCGGTGCATTTAACCCTCTATTTATAAATGCTTTTATCACTTGAGTTAATCAACTGCATTAAGTTGTTAGGAGTTGCCTGATGAAACAATTGATGCATTTACCATCCTTGACTACTTGTTATCCAAGGAACCTAATGATTTGAAATGAGTTGAAAAATGCTTAGTCATGCTTAAATATTAGAGTTGCAAAAATGCTATTTTAAACTTGATATTTGGAATGAAGAATTATCAAGGGATGGGTATGAGTCCATGTATGATGGCAGGGTCCTTTGGCCAGGACACTGTTATTGTAATGGATGGGTTTCCCGAGTGGTCGGCCATCTGTTTGGGTTAGAGTCCCCAACTGATCGTCATCATCGGGAAGGGATTTGAAAACCGGGCAGAAACCAGGGTATTTGAGTTAGAGTCCCAATGCATGGTCTCTGACGGAAAGCAGTAGGGACCGTTCGTTGTAAGGCCTGTTGTGATCATGATGAACAGCCTGGCCACATACCAATTCGGAAAGCCTAGGGTCAGGTCGCTCTATTGCTGGAACCGACAACCGCGCACTGGGAGTGTAGAGATGGCGAGAGTAGCGTGTACCCACGTGGCCGGCGTGCCTGGAGACTAGTGGAGTACTGTGCTCTCGGGTGGCGTAGGACCGGGTCCGAAATAGAAAAGCCGTGACAATGGGTTGGTATATGCAAGGTTAAGTGCTACATATGCAGTGTGGATAGAATCCCCAGCTGGGTATACTTACTTGATTCGAATCGACGTGCTCCTCGGTTATGGAGACTTGATCCTCACGTCTACCTCGAAAAGTGGTTCGAAGAATAGGATGTTTTGAGAATAATGAAAAGAATAAAATAGATGGAAGTGATGAATGATGACTTATGATACTAATAAAGTTATTCAATGAGCAAAATACTGAGATAGGATAATAATGCTTTTCCGCTAAATACCTTACCTCCTGCTAAGCCTTACCCCTAACCTTGCATTCCAAGAGTCAGATATTTTTCTTAGTCGGGTAAGTCTTGCGGAGTACCCAGTACTCAGGGTTTGTTAACCCCGTTGCAGGAGGGCCACAGCCGGAGATTTGTCTCGACCCCTGTTGTGCTACAGTGATCGAAGAGGATAGTGGTGAGGAGTGAAGGACCCGTGGGCTGGGTTCGATTATCTACTATCTATTTATGTTGTATCGTTGTTCCAGTGCCACTGCTACTGTTTTAAGTGGTTTGTAATAACTACACCTATTTACTATTTGAACTCGGTTTGTAACTTAAGTACTAATTAATCTTCCGCATTTACTCTGATGTATTTTGATTATGAAATGTTGTAACCCTGTAATGGCTTCGCAATGGAGATCCTGTCGGCATACGGGCACTGATGTAGCCCGGCAGGGCTGCCTCGATCATTTGGAACACGGGTACGACTGTCAGAGGTCATTAGTGACGATGACAGGTGCTTGTGGGCCATGTGATTAAGGTGGTTCTGTTACAGCAGGGGACACCAACTCGGCACCGGCCGCCACTCCGACACCTCCGGCGCCGGCAGCTACACACCCGCCAACCGCCCGAAGGACGGGCAGGGGCGGGATCGCGGCGTCGATGGGTCTCTCTCTCCGCCCTCATGGCGGGAGGGGGACGGCGCCGCCATCTCTCTTCGGGCTCCAAAGCGCTGTGGACGCCCACGTCCGCGCAGTCCGCGCTTTGCTGCGCGACTTGGTGGAGACACCTATCCATCGCTTCGAGCGTCTAGATGACCTCGTGGGCGACCACGTGGCCTCCCCACCGTCTTCTCCCGGGAGCAGTCCCAGGGCGTATGGCGGGGGGAGACAGACTCCACTGATAGTCTCACTCCCCGAGAATACTGGGAGGAGTGGGATCGTCGCGGTTGGACCTCGCCGTCACGACGGGGCCTCAGCGCCGACGACGATGAATTCTGGGTGAACGTGGACTTCACTGTCCACCCCGACGACTCGTGGGAGGACCCCCCGAGGGTCGTCACCGACTCCGACCAGTCCTACATCGACCCCGCTCGGGAATGCTACCACTTGGTGCACCCCGAAGACGGACGGGTGGAGGATGTCCATTCGGGGGACGACAACGACGTACCTTCGCCGCTCTAGCCGCAACATACTCCACCTCCGGCGACTCCGCGGCAGGACCCGGGGGCTGGGACATCTCGCCCCGCACACCAGTCTCCGGAGCTAGAGCAGCTCCGGGAACTGGAGGCACGGATGGATGAGGACCGCCTACGCCTCACCCAGCTGCGAGCAGCGCTCGAGCGCGAGGAGCAGCAAGGCACCGGCGGAGCAGCTCGTCACTGGGCCCGGGACGTTCAGTTTCGTATCATCACCGACGATGGAGCCAGAACACCAGGAGCCCCGTCTCGAGCAAGCCGCAAGCTCATAGAGGCGGCAATGCTGCTTCGGAGCATGCCTGAGCCCTCCACCGAGGAGGCACGGCAGCTCTGGAACCAGCTCAAGGATCTCCTGGAGGATGCGGTCGTTCTCCAGGCGGAGAGTTTAGCGTCACGATATCATGGCGCTGAAAGTCACAAACGTGGCGGTACGGCGCTCCTTGAGCGGGAGGCCTCGGTGCATCCCGAGGTCCCGAGGGCCCCGTCGGTTCACCAACGGCTTGGCAAGGACGTCGACGTCCGAGCCATCCTTCAAGCTTGCGGTCGGCGGAAGACCGATGGAGCCGCACGAGGCTACCATGTCCATCGGGGCGGGCGCTACGACTCGGACGAGGACCGCGAGCCCTCACCCGAGCTCTCGGGTCCTCGCGTCTTCAGCGAGGCCATTCTAAGGGCCAGATTCCCACCCCGGTTCTGACAGCCGGCTAACATAGTCAAGTATTCGGGGGAAACCAACCCCGAACTGTGGCTAGCGAACTATCGTCTTGCGTGCTAGCTTGGTGGTGCGCAGGATGATCTCATCATCATCCGCAACCTACCCTTGTTCCTCACCGACTCTGCAAGAGCTTGGCTGGAACATCTCCCCCCACGGTTGATCTTTGACTAGAGCGATCTGGTCAGGATCTTCGTAGGGAACTTTTAGGGCACGTACGTGCGCCCTGGCAATTCCTGGGATCTCAGAAGCTGCAAACAGAAACCAGGCGAGTCCCTCAGGGACTGCATCTGGCGGTTCTCCAAGGAGTACAATGAGTTACCCCAGGTCGTCGACTCCGATGTCATCAGAGCATTCGCTGCAGGAACTTCCTGCAAAGAGCTCGTGCATGAGCTCGGACGCCGGACCCCCACCAGCGTCTCCGAGCCCATGAAAATTGCAACCAGCTTCGCCTCGGGGGACGAGGCGGTGGGAGCCCTCTTCTCCAACCCTAAGGGCAAACAGAAGGAGAAGGCCCCAGAGGGCACCTCTTCCCGAGGCCCAAACAGCAAGAAAAAGAAGGGGAAGGGAAAGGGCCCCCTCCGCCACGACTCTCTCGTGGCAGCCACCGAGCCCAAGAGGGAACGACCCCCTCGGGGCCGTTTTGATGAGATGCTCAACAAACCATGCCCTTACCACCAGGGTCTGGTGCATCACACGCTCGGGCAGTGTGTGATGCTCAAAAAGCACAACGGCCGGCAGGCGTTCAAGGACGACGCTGGCAAGAAGCCCGCCGGGGATCAGGAGGACAAAGACGGGAAGGACGACGAGTTTTCGCCCATCGACAAGTGCCTCATGATCTTCGACGGGCCCGGGACCGCTCCAACACCGCGACAGCGAAAGCGCGAGCGTAGGGAGGTCTACTCTATCGGACCTGCGACACTGCCCTTCCTCGACTGGTCCCTCGACGCTATCACCTTCAGCTGAGACGATCACCCGGACTACGTCCCATCACCGGGGCGCTACCCGCTCGTTGTCGACCCCGTCGTCGGCAACACGAGGCTCTCCAAAGTCCTCATGGACGGAGGCAGTGGCCTCAACATTCTCTACGCTGAGACCCTTGACTTGATGGGAATCAGCCGCTCGCTCCTCCGGGCCACAACGTCCCCGTTCCACGGGATAGTGCCCGGGAAGAGCGTGCAACCCCTCGGGCAGATCGACCTGCCCGTCTATTTCGGGACTCCTGACAACTTCAGGAAGGAAGTCCTGATGTTTGAAGTGGTACGCTTCCACGGCACCTACCACGCCATCCTCGGGAGGCCATGCTACGCCAAATTCATGGCGGTCCCGAACTACACCTACCTAAAGCTCAAAATGCTGGGGCCAAAGGGGGTGACCACCATCAACGCTTCCTACCAGCACGCGTATCAGTGCGATGTCGAGTGCTGCGAGTACGCCGACGCGCTGGTGGAGTCCAAGGCCCTCATTGCCGACCTCGAAAAGGATGGCAAAGGAGGTCCCCGACCCTAAGAAGGCCACGGGCACCTTTGAGCCCGCCGAGGGGGTGAAGGAGGTGCCCCTCAACCCGAGCTCCCCCGACGGCAAGGTGCTAAAGATGAGCACCACCCTCGACCTGAAATAGGAGGCCGTGCTCATCGACTTCCTCCGCAAGCACTCTGACATGTTTGCATGGAGTCCCTCGGATATGCCAGGCATCCCGAGGGAGGTCGCCGAGCACTCCTTGGACATCCGGGCCAGGTCCAAGCCGGTGAAGCAGCGCCTGCGCCGATTCGACGAGGAGAAGCGCCGGGCCATCGGGGAGGAGGTGCAAAAGCTTTTGGCGGCCGGATTCATCAAGGAGGTCTTCCATCCAAAGTGGTTAGCTAATCCTATTTTGGTTAAAAAGAAAAATGGAAAATGGAGAATGTGTGTTGATTACACTAGTTTAAATAAAGCTTGCCCTAAGTATCCATTTCCATTATCTCGCATTGACCAAATAGTTGATTCCACTGCTGGCTGTGAACGACTTTGCTTTCTTGATGCATATTCCGGTTACCATCATATTCGCATGAAAGAGTCCGACGAGTTAGCGACTTCTTTCATTACCCCTTTTGGCACATATTGTTACGTAACCATGCCATTTGGCCTAAAAAACGCGGGCGCGACTTACCAGCGTTGCATGCTCAAAGTTTTTGGGGACCTCATCGGGCGAACCGTTGAGGCTTACGTAGACGATATAGTGATAAAATCTAGGAGGCCGGGCGACTTAGTAGCCGACCTAGAAGAGGCGTTCGAATGCCTCAAGAAGCGAAACATAAAGCTAAACCCCGAGAAGTGTGTTTTCGAGGTCCCTCGGGGCATGCTCCTCGGGTTCATCGTTTCCGAGCGTGGCATTGAAGCCAACCCAGAAAAGATATCGGCCATCACACAGATGGGTCCGATTCGAAACCTCAAGTGTGTGCAAAGGCTCATGGGATGTCTCGCGGCCTTGAGTCGATTCATCTCAAGGCTCGGCGAAAAAGGACTTCCCTTGTATCGGTTGCTAAAGAAAAATAAGAACTTTACCCGGACCACCGAGGCCCAGGAAGCCCTCGAAAGGCTTAAGGCATTGATTTCAAAAGCACCGGTTCTCGTGCCCCCTATGAAAGAAGAGAATCTCTTGCTATATGTTGCTGCTACTAACCAAGTTGTGGGTGCAGCGATCGTCGTGGAACGGCAAGAAGTAGGGCACGCATTACCGGTACAACGGCCAGTCTACTTCATCAGCGAAGTCATGTCCGAGACCAAGACATGCTACCCTCAGATCCAGAAGCTAGTGTACGCAATCATTCTTGCCCGGCGCAAGTTGCGGCACTACTTCGAATCCCATCCCGTGACCAAGGTATCATTCTTCCCCCTCGGGGAGGTGATCCAGAATCGGGAGACGACTGAGAGGATCGCTAAATGGGCTATCGAGCTCATGGGTGACGGCATCACCTACGCGCCATGAAAAGCCATTAAGTCCCAGGTGCTAGCGGACTTCGTGGCAGAGTGGACCGAGACGCAACTACCGCCACTCCCGACCCAAGAGAAATATTGGGTCATGTATTTTGACGGGTCGATGATGAAGACCGGTGCCGGTGCAGGCATCATCCTCGTCTCGCCCCTCGGGGTCCGACTCAAGTACCTGCTGCGGCTGCACTTCACGGCTCCAACAACGTGGCTGAATACGAGGCTCTGGTCAACGGTCTCCACATTGCCATCGAACTCGGGATCCGGCGCCTCGAGGTCCGGGGGGACTCCCAGCTTGTCGTGGACCAGGTCACGAAGGAGTTAACATGCCAAAGCCCCAAGATGGCCGCCTACTGCAAGCTGGTGTGGTTGCTCGAGGAGAAATTCGACGGCCTCGAGCTCAACCACATCGCGCGTCGGTACAACGAAGAGGCCGACGAGTTGGCGAAAATCGCATCCGAAAGGGCTACGGTCCCGACGGGCGTATTTGCCAACGACCTCCATAAGCCCTCGGTCAGTGTTGATCCCTCAGGGGCCAAGGGGAAGAAGACCCCCGAGCCCTCGGGAGAACTCGAATCGTCTTCAATCGACGCAAGCCCCTCGGGGCTGCCGACCACTCCGACAAAGGGGAGCCACCCGAGACCCTGGCTGAAGATGGCGATGAAGCCGAGGCGATGGAAATTGAAGCCGAGATGGACGACAACGAGCCAGACTGGCGCGAGCCGCTGGTCAGCTGGCTTATCCGAGGAGTATTGCCTTCGAACAAAACCAGAGCACGACGGCTGGCACGTAAAGCTAAGTATTTCACGACGATCGACGGTGACCTCTATCGACGGAGTCCCTCGGGTGTCCTCCAGCGCTGCATTCCCTTCAGTCAAGGCAAACGCCTACTCGAAGAGATACACGCCGGAGCCTGCGGTCACCACGCCGCACCAAGAACTCTTGTCGGTAACGCCTTTCGGCAGGGCTTCTACTGGCCAACCGCTGTGGCCGATGCCACCGAGGTGGTACGCTCCTGCGAGGGGTGCCAGTACTACGCTCGGCAGACACACCTACCGGCCCAAGCTCTCCAGACGATTCCCCTCACTTGGCCATTCGCCGTATGGGGACTGGACCTTGTCGGGCCCCTCCAGAAGGCGCCCGGGGCTTCACCCACTTGCTTGTCTCCATTGACAAGTTCTCAAAGTGGATCGAGGCTCGGCCGATCGCCCAAATCAGCTCAGCACAAGCGGTGTTATTCTTCACCGACATTGTCCATCGGTTTGGTGTCCCGAACTCCGTCATCACTGACAACGGCACGCAGTTCACCGGAAAGAAATTTCTGTCCTTCTGCGACGAGTACCACATACGAGTGGACTGGGTGGCCATAGCCCACCCAAGAACGAACGGCCAAGTAGAACGTGCTAATGGCATGATTCTCCAAGGCCTTAAGCCGAGAATCTTCAACAGATTGAATAAGTTCGGCAAGAGGTGGCTGGCCGAGCTCCCAGTAGTGATATGGAGCCTAAGGACTACGCCAAACCGAGCCACGGGCTTCACGCCCTTCTTCTCGGTGTACGGTGCCGAGGCCGTCCTCCCCACGGACTTGGAGTACGGCGCCCCGAGGATTCAAGCCTATGATGAACAGGGCAATCAGACCTCCCGCGAAGACGCGTTGGATCAAGTCGACGAAGCTCGGGACATGGCCTTGTTGCACTCGGCCAAGTACCAGCAATCACTACGCAAGTACCATGCTCGGCGCGTCTGGGGCCGAGCCTTCAGCGTAGGCGACTTGGTGCTGCGGCTCAGGTAGGACAACAAAGGGCGTCACAAGCTGACACCACCGTGGGAAGGACCATTCATCATCGCCGAGGTGCTACGTCCCGGCACGTACAAGCTCGCAAACGAGAAGGGCGAGGTCTACAGCAACGCTTGGAACATCGAACAGCTACGTCGCTTCTATCCTTAAGATTCCGAGCACTGTATAATTTGAAAAATCTTGAAATAAATAAAAAGACCCGACTTCTACTCTTTTTACCTGATTTCTAGATTTTCGATCCGAGCCTACACTCGGGAGTGAAATGACCTTTCATTTCATCGCGCATTAAAAAAGAGAGGCTCGGCCTAACCTATGGAAAGGCCGACCCTCCCTCGGAGGCTAGGACGGGGGGAACCCCCGGACTCTCCCGAGCCTCAACGATTTTGAAAACGCAAAAATTTCAAAACCCGTTGAAACCGTTTCTCCCTAAAACATGCTTCCATCCTAAAACTAAGCATGAACTTATAAGACTCGGAAGAGTAAGAGAAGTCCCAGAGGACAGAGCCGGCCGAGTCGAGGAGACCGCTTACGCCCCTGGGCTACAGCATCTCCCCTCGCCACTCCGCGTTCGAAGGCTAACTCGCGCTCGGAAGAAAACTTATAAGATCTACGATCGGCAAAGGGAGGAGGCTCGGGAAGAAACAACTAAGCCTTTTTTCCAAGGATTCTTTTCTGCCAAAGCTCCTAGGACTACGGCTGCGTCTATGCTGCTAAAGCTACGACACCCGAAAAAGTCCCCCGAGGCTCGATGGCCCGGGCACAGGATCGGCAAGAAGAAATGCCTAAGGAAAAAGCACGAAAGGAATCAAACATGCGGCAAATATTTACATAAATATAAAGGCCGCGACGGGCCACATGTTTGTTTCCTCCCGGCCACTCACGAAAAGTTATTTTTTACAAGGGCACTACAGCCCGGCTGATCAACACAGCAGGTCCAACGGAGGGAGTTCAACTTCGGCTTCGAAGAGGCCCGCCAGCGCTTCTCCGGGCTCCTTCATCGAGTCCTCCAGCGCCAGGAGCTCGGCGTCGTCGGCCTCAAGGAAGCCTTCACTGACAGGGCCGGCGTCAAAGTTCCCATAATGGGACTTGACGACTGCCAATGTCTTCTGGACGCCCGTCAGTAGGGCCTCCTTGATACGACCGCCGACGCTGCCGTAAAGTGCCTCCAGTGGGCTCCGGAGCAAGACCCCCGAGGGTTCCCCACCGGTGCCGATGGAGTCACACAGCACACGCGCTGCCCTGTGCAGTTCCAGGTGATCGGCCGCCTCGCCGTGTAACACCCGAAAAATTGCATTCTTTTAAATAGTAGGAATTTATTTAATTATGCAATTAGTTGATCATTCCAATATAGGGAAATAATAATTTTTCACAAATATAAAATCAAACCTAGGTCATACACATGTATGATGCATTCATGCTGGAGCATTTCTTCTTTGTACTGTTGTAGCTTATTTGAATTTTTCAAATATTTCAAAACCCAATTTGAAAATCCTTTTGGAAAATAAAATTAGAAAATAGAAAAGGGAAAAAGGAAAAACCCTCCCCTCTCTGATTTTGGCCCGAGGGCCCAGTCCTCCTCTTCCTTTCGGCCTGTTCCCTCCCTCCTCTTTCTGTTGGGCCGAAGCCAGCGCGCCGGCCCAGCTAGCAAGCCAGCCCAGCCGCAGCAGCACAGTGCCTCTCTTCCCTCTCTGCGGCTGACAACCGGGACCCACACGTCAGCCCTCTTCCCCTTCCCTCTCCTTCACCCGAAATGCTCACAGCAGAGCACGGCCGCGAGACGGGCCGCCGCGGCCGAGCGCGCGTGCCCTCTCTTCGCCCTGCGAGACTGACAGCTGAGACCCAGTGCCTTGACTCGCTGCCGCATGGACCCCACTGGTCGGCGTCTTCCCTCCCCAATCCCCTCTGCCGCGAGCGGAGCCCGCTCCCGAAAACGAACGAGGCCGAATTCGATGGAGGAATCGTCTCCGATTCAATCTCCTACGAATCACCCTTATCCAATCTCCTATCTACTCGCGCCTCAGGTGTATATAAGCTCGGGCGAACCCCACTGCCACCACCACGCAACCCTAGTAGCTGCCGCCTCTCTGCCCACGCACGAACAGAGCCGCCGCTTGAAGCCTTTCCGCCGCCGTGAGCAATTCGGCCGATTCGTCGTGGTATCGTCCCCACAAGCACCTCTCGGAGGTTTGTATTGAATCTGCGAACACACCGAGCCACTTTTCTCCTTGATTAGTGCTCTAACACCGCCCCTCCGCCGTCGCAGTGACTCGTCACCCGCCGGAGCACGTGGAGAGCCACCCCCGAGTCGATTTCGGCCGTCCGAGTCACCCTAGGTGAGCTTGCGATGCTCTTCCCGATCTATGGGTACCCTTCCCGACCTATTTCATGCACCGGAGGTCGAGTTCGTCTTCTCCGGCGATGCGCCGGCCATGGCGCCGCCGCGGTCGGCTTTGTTCCGGCCGGGAGCACCGCCACCCCTCATCTCTTTTAATCTGATCCGTCGGTTTTAAATCGGACGGCCCAAAATAGAAGATACCGATTCGGCCGGCGTTTTTGCGAATAACCCCCTACAGTTTTTAATGCTAAACCCGCGATCCCTTAGCGTATTCTGTGATTTGCGCTTTCCAATTTAGAAAACGTATTTTCTCCCGGTATTTAGAAAATGTGTTTTCTATTATTTACAGATTTGCCACTAAACTTCATTTGATCATAATTTACTTGTTTTAGATCCGATTTGAACGATTCAAATTGCGTTAGATTCGTAATTTCATAATCTATCTGATGGTACCACTGTTTCATATATTTTCAACTTTTAAAATTCGAGATTATATTTAATCTATTATTATTCTATTATAAATCTTGTAAAATTCATATCTTCCTCGTTTTAAATCCGATTTGCGCAAACTTTATATCGATGTGATCGTAGCAACGTGTAGATTTGTTTTATAACCTTTTTAATTTATTTTCTCTCTATTGGTGTACTGTTCTAATGAAAACTCTTGTTTGTATGCATGATTGCCCCTGTATGCGTGTGTGTTGTTATGATGGATCGAGTATAGACGGTGAGCCTTACGTGGGTGATCAAGATCAGTACTGTGACAACCCGGATCACCAGGAGTTTGCTGATCAAGGAAAGTATTAGTATGGATCATCCTTATTGTCCTATTCACCAAATAAATAATTGCATTTGCATGTGTCTTCCTTGTCAACCATAGTTACTTCCTAGTTTTGTTATCCTGTTCCTTGCAACCTATGGGATTATGCATATGGTAGTTGATGCTAGTGCGTTATTGATATCATGATCATGTAAACTGATTAATTGAATATGCAATAAGGATTAAAAGATGCCTTTTTAGCAACATGGAACTAGGGGATTGGAGCATAGTTTTGTGATGCTCCATATCCTTCCCCCTTGGTAATGATCTGTCAGCAAAAGCTGGGACTTACAGTGCAACTATGAGGGCTACATGGCTCTGGTTTTAGTCAAGTATAGGTCCTTTTTCTAGCTTGTTAGAGGTCACTGAAAGGCGTGATGGGGCCTGACGACTCGGGTATAGTGCGGCTCCTGTCCGAGTGTGTATAACCTACGTGACCTTGTGCCACGACGAAGGGGGGCTCCACATCTGCTTGCCGGGTCCCTAGCGGCCCTAACTTGTTAGTCGAAGTATTTTGAAAGACTTCATAGTGAAACCCTGCTCTCTCACCTTGGTAGTGTTATGGGAGTAATTAACCCGAGCAAATGGGAATCACGGCTCATAGTGAAAGTGCACAACCTCTGCAGAGTGTAAAACTGGTATACTAGCCGCGCTCACGGTCACGAGTGGCCCGGAAAACTCACGGAATAGTTATCTTTCAGGGTGATGTTTACTTGTTGCTAGTCTATTTATTGCTACTCATTAATTATGTTTACTATGATCATGAGAATGGGCTTATTAACTTGTTGCTATTCAATTGCATAAAAGGTGATTAATTAAAAGCAAACAGCTGTTAAACCCGTGTCAACCTTTTGAGCCTCATGAACCCATGCTAGTCTTGTTGAGTACGACATGTACTTACGCTTGTTTATTTTTCATTACTTGGTTAAAAATCCCGGATGGGTAACAGTTGGTGATAGTGATGAGGACTACCCAGAGGACTACTAGACTTGTGCTTCACCAGTCGACGTCCCTATGCTATGGAGCTACCGCGAGAGTTATCTTTATTTTTCCGCTGTGTAATGACTTTGATATTATTCGCTATTTATTAAACATTGGTTATGATACAATTTATGCAATTTGTTGGCTTATGTGTGTGACTGATCTCTGGGCGCACATAAGATTATGCATCCCATTTTATCCTTAAAATTGGGTGTGACACGCCGTCATAAACCGCCTGCAGAACTGCGGGAGCAAAACATGGAGTGAACAAAGATGCAACAAGCAAGCATGACGAACAAAACGAAAAGTACGACACTGCACATACCGCCAGCCTCCTCCCGAGCCTTCTGCGCCTCCTCTCGGGCCGAGTCCGCCGCGCTAACCGCCAGACGCAATGCCGCCTGAGTTTCACTCAGGTCAAGAGCCAAGACTTCAGCGGCAGAAGTCTTCTCGGCGGCAAGCTGTCGGGCGGCATCGCGCTCCCTCGTCGCCTCGGCCAGGACGCCCTCCAGCTCCTGCACCCGTGTCACCAAGGCAGCGGCTCGGCCCTTCTCCTCTGTGACCTCCTCCTTCAAGATAGTGTTGTCAACACCCACTTCGGCGAGCTTGGAGGTCACGGCGGCGAGCTCGCTCCGGGCACGGGCATGGGCCTTTCCCTTGAGGTCAACCTGCTTCCGGAGTCCTAGCCTGCCGCGGAGGAAGCGGGACTTGTCCCGAGAGGTATGCATGAGGTCCTAGAATGGAGAGAGGAGCGAAGACGGTAAAGACGACGCTCATACACAGGTAAAGTTACGAGACACGGAGGCTCACATGAAGCTGGGCCGGGAGCTCCGTCTCGAGGACGTCGGCGATCGCACGGAGACCCGCCGCAGAACTGAGCCCGAGCTCTTGAACGGCGTCCCATTTGGGAGCCTCGAGGTCGTCCCGGAGCGAGAAGACGGGCGGCGGTTGAGGATCCGCTCGGTCCGCCCACTCGATCCGGGAGGCGGTCAACTCCCGAGGTGGAGCCTGCCACAGTGCCAATGCCCAGCGACCTTCCTCACGAGCGGTGGGAGCTCTTGCGTCGACATCCACAACCGTCGAACCCGCGGCTGCAGGCTTCGTGGGGGCGGCATCAGCTGATGCTCCCGAGGCGTCTCCGGGCTGACGACCGAAGCTTTGGGAACCGGCGCTGGCGCCACCTCCACGTCAGCAGCAGGCGCGACGACGGCGGCCACAGCAACGACCCCTCTCGAAGGAGGAACTTCGGACGCCACGACCGGACCCGTGGGGGGACGGATTTCCTCGTCCGTCGAACGGGCGCTCCCCCCGGCCGTGTCGTGGCCCTGCACCTTTAGGACCTTCAGGTGCGACACCTGGAGGTCCGACCCCGAGCGCTTCCAGAAGCAGAGAAGGAAGAAAGGAACGTTCGTAACAAGATCTCCGACGAAAGAAATAACAGGTACAGATACTTACCTCGTCTTAGGAACCACCCTCCTCCTCCTCGCCGCCCCCGTGCTCGGCGAGACGACAGATCGCGTGAGCGGCGGCGGCGGCGGAGGAGTGGGCGCCACCTCGGCGTCCGGGCCAGCCCCGCCCTAAGGCAGGGGTCCTTCCTAGGCGCCAGGGGTCGCCTCGACGCTGAGGCCCCTCGTGGGGGAAGCTTGAGTCTGGGAGGACCCCAGCTCGAGTTCCGGCGTCTTGGCGCTGCTCGGCTCCGGCTCTGACGGTTTCTGCCCACCGCTCCCCCCGCCTACGGCCGTCGCGCCGATCAACGACGCGTCGGGGGGGAGGGTGCGCGGAAACAAGAACCTCCCAGTCCCGCCGGCAGCAGCCAGGCTTGCCACGGGCGCCGGGTCCGGGCCCGTTCCCGGCCTCTCCAGCGAGCCCTCACGGCCGCTAGAAGGCGGAGCCGTGGCTCCAATAGTCACGCTGCCAGAGATCGCGCCTTCAGACAAGGTCTCCGGCAGTTTTGCCTGGGGGCTCGGGTCACGAGCCCCGACACTTCCGCCGGTGGACGTCGACATCGGAGCCTTCCCAGGCTCGTCTGCGCCCACCACGGGCTTTGTGGCCACGAAGGGCCATTCCAACACCATCAAATCATAAAAATCTTCTTTTTCTTCGTCATCCTCCTCGTCATCTTCGTCGGTGAGGGTGTCCTCCTCTGGCTCCCCCGCCTCCTTACGGCGACGATGGCGCTGGGAGGTTTCCTCCGTCTTCTGAGCTCTCTTCTGTTTCAGCGTAGTCTTCCAGTCCTTCTCCGCCTTCGCCGCCTCGTCCCGAAGGCGGTTCTGGGTTCACTGAACCTTGTCCTCCGGGACAGGTGGAAGGGAAGGTTTCCCGGTCCTTGAAAGACCCTGCGACGAACGAAGAAGGAAATCAGGAAGAAGACGGAGGAACTGCAAACTCGAAAGAGCAGATGATGCTCACCAGCGCGATGAAGCCCGTGCGGGGGCGCATGGGTATCCGGTTCAGCTCATCCCAGGTATGATAACCGCCCACCATGTATTTAACACGGCGCATGATCTCTTGTTGGCCGATGTCCTGGGGCAGCATTGTCGTGCCCTCCTGCGACGTCCCGATGAGCATCTGGTTCAGCGCCAGCCTGCGATCCATCAGCGGCAGCACCGTCCGCGCATGGAACTGCGCCGCCGCGGCGGCTCCCGTGAGACTTTGGTCGCGCAGCACCTGGAGCACGCCGAAGTAGGCATCAAGATGCTTGGCCTCCTTAGCCGGGCACCCCTACTCCCACTGAGGAAGGGGAGCGATAAACGCTCTTCCCGTATACTTGGGAAAGGCGTTCCCGTCATTGCGGAGGTAGAGCCAGCCGTGGTGCTAGCCCTTGTTGGAGGAGAGGGCCTTGCAGGGGATGTACAAGCCAGAGCGGATCACAAAGCCACAGCCCCCCACGCGCGGGATCTCCTGCGGCTTCTTCAAACCAGCCGCCTTGGTGTACCAATCAACGTGGGAGATATGGCGCCATAAGTTTCAGTGCGGGGGTACCCCGAGGTAACCCTCGCACAAGGCGGCGTAGATCGACGCCTGCGTGAAAGAGTTGGGGGTGAGGTTGTGGAGCTCCAACCCATTGTTGAAGAGGAGCGCCCGGCAGAAGTGGCTCGGCGGCGACCCGAGCTCGCGCTCGTGGCAAGCGATGAAGCTCACCACGTACCCCTCGTCGGGTTTCGGCTCGTCGTGGTCGCTCGACAGCACGACCCACTCTAGACGCTCCGCATCGGTGCGGGGGCGTAGGAGCCCCAGCTCCACGAGCCGCTCCAGATCCTCCTCCGCCACGGTGCTGCGCGGCCACGGCTCTAGCCTGAGAATGCCGCCGGCGGCGGCGGCAGCATCGGTGGGAACCGGGGTGGAAGCCATGACGAGCTGAGGAAGAAGAGCTATGGAAAGACAGTGACGGCTGCCGCGGCGGCGCTTCTCACTCGAGCGAGCAACGAAGGCAAGAAGGTGGACGGCGGAAGCAAGAAGGCGAATGGCCGCGCGAGAGAATGGCTAGGGTAGAAAGAAAAAATCACGAGTTTTTCTTATATACCCAGGTGGCAGATCGTGTGAGATGTGAAGAATCCGCTGCATTAACTGCGCGGGGCTCGCCACGATCCCAGCATCGCCGCCGGCCTCGCGCACGCAACCGCCTCGACTGCCCCGAACCGTCACGTCCGTCAGGCTGCGCGCCTCAAAAGGTGAGCCAAATCATTACGCCCGTTCGCCTCGATCCCGCCGATACATTCTCCTTCTCGACGAAGGAACCTCGGGCTCGGACGTCCGTTATGTTCCCAGGGGATCGAAGACTGGCCCACAGTGGCTCGAACAGTCACCCCAGGGAAATCGAGTTAGGGACAGCTAGCGGATGGGTCACGAAAACGGCCAGTATCCCGGCGCCCGAGCGTCAAAAGGGACATCCCGTGCTGTGTCCAAGTCCCAGTAGTGAGTCGATTACGTGGAATCCCTCCGTGGGAGGCATCAGGCCCTCGGGACCCATCGAAGGGACCCGACATCCTCTAATTGACCCTCGGGAAACATTTGGAGTGTGCTCAGGCCACTAGCCGACCCCCAACGAACAGGGCACGGACCTCCACTTGGACCAACCCGTTTTTAGCTCACCGGAAATGCCGACTCGCGCCCCCAATGGGGAAGTCGAGCAGGACTAAACCTTCCTCTTCCCGAAAAAAGAGCGTGAAGGTCGAACTAAAGAGACAGGGAAGAGCCCGATCGATCTCCGATACGAAAACGGAGGCTCGGGAACTTACCCTGCACCTTGGAAAGACCACCGAACGACCTCCCTTACACGATGGGAGGCTCGGGGGCTCCGCTTCCAAGAGAACAACTCCCCTAAATAAATCAAAAGAACACCCGAGAACTTATAACCACGATTTTAAGATATCCCTCCAAAGCCTCGGGGGCTACACCCGGCGGGTGCGCTCGCGCGCACCCACCGAAAAAAACAACCTATACTTCATTTCCTCGACAGAAAGAGCCAGCAGTGAACCTGTGGAGGAGTGCCTTCACTCCACCACAGGCTCGGGGGCTACTGTCGGGTACCAAAGTATGGGGTACCCAGCTTCGATGCAAAAACACATATTCTAAGAACGGCCTAGCCCAGGCAAAACCTGTGAAATCCCATGAAGGCCGCATCCACGGAGGCCCATGACGGTGCTGCATCAACGCCAGCCTACCCTTGGAAAAACGGCACCCTCGGGCGCCAATTTTCCGAATCGCCCGACCCTCCCCGAGATAGCTCGGGAAAGCGGCACCCTCGGCCGCCAATTCTCCGATTCGCCCGAGTCTCCCCGAGAGAGCTCTGGAAAGCGGCACCCTCGGGTGCCAATTCTCCGATTCGCCCGAGCCTCCCCGAGAGAGCTCGGGAAAGCGGCACCCTCGGGAGCCGAATCTCCGATTCGCCCAAGCTTCACCATCCCCCTCGAGCGCAACCTCTCAAAAGCACCCAATGCACAGTTGACGTCAGCGGAGCAATCTTGTACCACAAGAGACCTCTCTGACCACTTTACAAGCACTGTCCCGTCAGGCGAGATTCTCGACGCGACTGTGCTTCGCACGTGCACGACGGCCATACCACCTGTCAGGATTTCCCTGGCGACGGATTTGACGGACCCACTATGGCCATCCTCTCCACAGTATGGTCTACGGTGCTCCGCCCCATTTTCCGTCGGGATCTACCAACTACGACTACGACAGTCCAAGCGCCTGACGAACGGGCTATGCAGGAACGGAAAAGGCACCAACTGCACTGTCCACTCGAAAGGACGAGCACGTCTTCCATCCGGGCCCACCTGACCCTCGGGAAACACTGTCCGAAAGCTGAAAATGCGCCCGAGGGGAGATATCGCCCTGCTCCGTTCCATCACGCCTCTAGGAGTCCCGAGCCTCGGGAGACAACGCCCCGAGGCGACTCTCCCTCTTGTCACATCGTGCGGAAGGACAGCCATCAGGTGTGCCAGGTGTGACCCTACGCCATGTCGTAATCCCGATGACTGTTGCCGCCTTGGAACTCACCAAGATCGTACGAACCACTACGGCCATACCCCTAGAACACGGAGACAAGACCGTAGTTGACGACAGTCAAACAGAGACAACAACTCCCCAGTGTAACATGCATAGCAATGTACGCGCTGTCATCTCCCCTCTCTTGTGACTATAAAAGGGAGAGCAGAGGTCAGCCATAGAGAATCTCTCGGGTTCTCAAGCTCTCACACATACACACATCGCACCACTCGACTCCATACACAACAACAAGCAATCTGTACACACTTAGACATCCACAAGAGACTTGGGAGCACTTCCCTCTCTCGCCTAGCTTGTACCCTACTACTACAAGCACCCCGGTGCAACGCAACACGACTCTCCTCTCCACTGGACGTAGGGCCCTCTGACCTGAACCAGTATAAACCCTGCGTACCCCCTTGCACATCATCCGGAGCCTCAACCGCAAAACACAAATTCATTAGCCGGTGTTAGCACCCACTAAAACTAGTACCGACACCCCAAGCACAACAGTTTCTTTAAATATTTATATTCTTATGAGTATTAAAAGTGTAGAAAAACTATTGACACATGCACTCGTTATATATAATTTTATGTTTACGATGCGTTGTATTATTGTTCACCCCGCCACTGCTCATAGGCCACCTACACCACGTCGGCTCCTAGCGTGGGATGCCAGATACGACCATCACAGCCTGCTCCTCGTCCGCCTAGCGTCCGTCGATTCCCGCATTAATTGGTGGTGTTGTACCTGGCAGCCGTGGAGGCGGTGATACATGCGTACGCTTGACACGGAGGTGGGGTCGTGACCGTGCCGTGCACTGTGGCACGCGCCCTCTTCAACGGCTGGCCGGATGGATGGATGTCGCGTTCTCCACATACGGGGAGCACTAGCGCCAGGAAGGTGTTGATTGCTCACATGCTAAGTGCAAAGTGAGTCGCCGCACTCAGATGAGTACTGGTCGGGAGGAGGAGGTCCTTATCGCCATTTCAAACATTCGCAGTCGTGGACTGTGGATATGACCGAGATCCTCTACTGATTTTGCAATTGGGGGGCACAGGCACCCCCTATTCATAAGGCAGCTTCGCCCCTGCTTGTTGCGCAACCTGATTATTCACGAGACGACCGTCCTCGTAGCGTTCAACATGGATGACTACTTCCTCGTGGATGGGACTTTTCTCAAGTTCCATGCGCATCAGGGCGGGAAAGCTCAAGATGAGGTGGGATGCTAGAGAGGCTCATCACCGACCACCACGAGGCGGCGGGGGACAACCAGCTGGTGCAGCAGGAGGA
Organism: Eremochloa ophiuroides; assembly: GCA_038502445.1. NCBI lineage: Eukaryota > Viridiplantae > Streptophyta > Magnoliopsida > Poales > Poaceae > Eremochloa > Eremochloa ophiuroides. Next base: position 5,806,432 of record JAHLJS010000005.1, read on the forward strand.
CTTCATTGGGGCTATCCTCGCTCATCAAGACGACTATGGCCTTACACACCAGAGGCGACGGGAGGGCCCTCATCGTTGTAAGCAACACCTTATTATTACCTTGTTATCACCTATTGGAAGCTCAGGGCTTCCTATAACTTATTGGGAGCTGGGAAATCGTGTCGTGGGCAAGGGACTTTTTAGTTGCATTCGTTGGGTCGGAATATGGATTCGTTGATTAGTTCAAGGTATTATATATAGGAGCTTTTGTGGTCATTCTGCCATAATATTTTAATTTGTAGAAGAATATCTGGAACATCTAGTACATTTGATTGAAGGCAAGGAGCAAATAATACCTCGTGTGTTGCTGTTGACTTAAGCATAGTATATATATAATACCTCTTATAATTTGAAATGGAGAGAGTACACGCGAAGGAATTATGAAAACCTTGTCTTGCTTCCATGTTTCTTTGGCTGGAACATGCATGAGAAATCATTCACCCAGACTTTCCGTAGCCCTCAGCATCTCTGCATTGCCTTATTAACAACACTATTGCACCGGGGAAAGGCATGAAATCCATTTCTCTCAAAGATCAAAAGAAATGAAAGCAATAAAAGTATAAGAAAATAAAGAAAAGAAAAAAAAAGACCACATAAAACAAATGGTAAAAGAAACGGAAGCAAAATAAGAAAACTAGACAAACAATAAAGAAAACATGAAAAAGAAACATACCTACCTGAGGAATTCCTCTGCTAGATGATTTCCGCCAAAACAACCCTTGACTCAGAAACGCAGTTTACAATATAAAGCCTTTTTTCTGAACAACGAATTAGAAGTGAATTTTGCTAGAGAACAGAGAACGCCTTTATATTTACAAAGCACCTGGTATTCATTCGTCCACAGCAACACCAGTCAAATGCACGAAGAACGCGTCTGCACACACAGCACATGCCTGAAACCGATAGTCTGCTACGTGCGTGCGTACCCAAGCATCCAAGGAGAAGCTTCTCCTGATTTGATGCCAAGTCGCCGATGCAAGGGGCGACAATTCGCAGCGACCCGGCCGAGATGATTAATCGTGGTCGCGGCCATAAACTCAGAACGATGAACAGTAGTGTATCCAAGATAAAGCAGGTCGCTTTCGCAAACCAGCACGGTCGGGGAACTAACAACAACAATAATAATAATCACATGGATGCTGACAGAGTTATATTGTATACGAAGGCCGACGACGAATTCAGAGTCAAATCAATTGTACCAGTGTTGATGGCTTGATGCGTCTCTGCACGCACGCAGAGGGGCTTTCTTCTCTGAGTCCCCAAATTAGTTCTACCTGTGTTGATCATGTTTGTTACTCGACGAATTCAGTCCCCAACATCATAAACACAAGTACGTCCGTGAATGCAGAGGGACCCCTTAAGTCCCCAAATCAGTTTTTTTTTTTTTATCATCCCCGAATCAGTTCTACTTGTGTTAATGATGTCGTTGCGTCTCTGAACGCAAAGGGGCCTTCTTTTCGAGTCTCTATTACTAAACAAGTAAACCTCCACTAAACCAAATAAAAATCTATCCTTGATGTTTAATTCCACTGATTAATTTTTCTGGGGACATGTATTGATGTGGGTTGGGAGCATAATTTAGAGTGGGCACAGGAAAGAACATAACCGATGCATTCTAGGGGGTAGAGATAGATGATCCATAGCTTTATTTTACGGTTCACCGCGTCAAATCAAAGAAAGGGGTTAAAACGCAATACTGGCTTTATATAACCGTTCAACTCTGAACCTAATCTAATTGGAGATTATCACTAAGGTCAACGTTCTAGAAGACGGCTGGATCAGGAATGATTCCAATGCCATCCTTTAGCTTGTTCTACGACAAGGAGCGTCTTCTTTGTTGTTTTAGTATCTTTATTATTAATCACACCCTTGCTCTGCTTCGAATATTCGAACTCAAATAGCTGTTGGTGGGATACAGCTAGGGTCTTCAACTTAGAAATTCAATTCGAAGTACTAGAAAATATGTCCCAAATCAACTCTTGGCTCAGAAACGCGGTATTCTAATATATATAAAAACCCTTTTTGGAACAACGAATTGAAAGTGGATTCCCTTAGTAGAGATCGTAAAACAGCTTTACAGAACACCTGGTATTTGTGATCACAAATAAGGCAGCTGCTTGAAGCTGAAACAGGCTGTTACGTGCGTGCGCATAATCACCAGACAAATCACCGATGCAAGTGGCGACGTTTCATCTGCTCCAACTCCAAGCAGCCAGACCGATGATGACCAATCAACCGTACGTGGTCGCGGTTAGAATAACGATGAACAGTTGCTTATCCAAGACAAGCTGGTCGCTTTCAATCGCTAAAGCGACACGGTCGCTGAATTAAAAATAATCGCATGGATGATGACGACTATACAAAGTCCGACGACAAATTCAGGGTCAACAACGGCGCGCGCGCGCAATTCTTTTTTTGTCGTTTTCAATTTTTTTGTATTCACAAGATCGGAATTAATGCATGGCGAAGGAACAGTTGATGAACAAATTGGATGCTGGAATTAACCAGTCTTAGTATTTTTTGAATGAAAGAATCTTTCTCCTCCTCGGAGATCAGCTTGGTGGTGATCGCCGGCGACGGGTAGCGGTAGCTAAGCTATAAAAAATAAAAAATTAAGCTAGTAGGGGTGGTGCGAGCGGCCGAGCGCGTGCGCGGAGGCGAAGAAGCCGACGATGCCGGGGCGGTAGGGCAGGTACGACTGCTGCTGCTTGGTCCTGTCGCCGGCGAGCCCCGCGGCGGCGGCAGTGGCGCCGGGCTTGCCGTAGAAGAGCCTGTGCGCGGTGGCCATGTCCATTTCGGGCTTCTTCTTCTTGCCCTGCTTCTGCTTCTGCTTCTGCAGGGGCGCCGCGGCGACAGCCTTGTGGTCGGACGGCGCGGCGCCGGCGGGGCTGGAACTGCTAGAACCTGATTGCAGGAAGACGAACTTCTCCTTGCCGTCGCTGCGGGAGCGGCCGCCTCCGCCGGCGACGAGGTCGCGCAGGCGCCAGAACCGGCGGGCTTCACCGGTGGAGGCGGACTTGGGGAACGGCGGCGTGCCCCGGTCCCGGTCCCGGTCCCGCGACGGGGACCCCGGCGCGGACCGCGGCGCCCACGCGCAGTACGTGTCCGGCGACGGCGGCGCGGTGGATGAGGAGGAGGTGGCGGCGGCGGCGGCGGCCAGCGACGCCCCGTCGTGGTGGGCGTCGTCGTCCGCGAGGAGGCGGAGGTGGCGGTCGAAGAGCGGGTAGGCCGGGACGATGCGGCCGTGCGCGAAGAGGTCATCAGCCGGCACGAGCGCGGGGCCGCCACCACCGGCGCGCGGCGACAGCGGCGGCGCGAACGCGAACTCGAACTCGTCGGCGTCGGTGTCGCTGTCGCTGCCGGCGTCCGAGAATTCGAAGGCAGCAGGCGCGGCGGCGGCGGCGGCGTGTGGGCTGTCAGGTGCGTCGGGCGAGGTGGCGGTGGCGCCGCTGAAGCTGAGCACGGAGTCGAGGTGGCGCGAAGCAGCTGCTGGGGGAGGCGCCGCCATTGCGGACATGGGCTGTTGAGGCCTGAGGGCGTGAGGCTGCTGATCGGAGCTGGGGTGGTGCCTGGTCTCTCGGCTGGTGGTGGCGGGATGGGAGTTGAGACGGTTGGGCGGCGGCGTTTATAAAGGGCGGGAATACGCGTGAGGTGGGGCCGAGGCGACGGATACGGAGGATGGCGCAAGCAATTACGGAACGGAACGGAAAGCTGCGTGCAACTCATCAGCCGGCCGGTAGATGATTCGTGGCCGTGCGTGCTGTGCGTGGGGAAGGAAGCAAGAAGAAGATTCGACGGCGACGTGGACACGGTGACAACGGCCCGGACGCGGACGGTTGCTTGCTTGGACGGCAACGAGCGGCAGCCAGGAAATGAAGAAGAAAAAAAAAATGAACGCCCGTGCGTGCCGCGTGCGCGATGAGTGTGGTAGGGTCCACCCATATCTCCGCCTCCGCGTCCCCTGCATGTTTTGCTTCGTGTCCAAGGAGGCAAGGCGCGGCAATGCCCTGCTCTGCTGTGCTGCATCCCAACGGCTTCCTTTCGTTTGTCCGGCAGTCCGGCTCGGCGCGTTCTATTACGAGACCACGTGCGCGGCGGCAACCCAAGGAAGCAGCACGTGTGGTGTGGGCGACCGACCCCCGCGCGGTTAGCACGCACGCACCATCGTCGTGTCGTGATGGTCAGATGGCGAGGAACGTTATGCCGAAAATAATTACTGGTTGATTTGTTGTTTGTTTGAATTAAAAATTAGCGCTGATTTTTATTGGTGCTGATTTATTGTTTAAGCTGAAAATAAGCGCTGGTTTTTACTGGCTGGCGCTGATTCGTTTGTTTGTTTGGGGTGAAAATAAGAGCTAATTTTTATTGGTGCTAATTTCTTGTGAAATTTTATTTTATTTTATGACTGAAAATAAACGCCGATTGGTCAAACGAGTAAGATGAAAATCATTACTCGTCTAGGGGACAGACAAAATTTTATTGGTATAATTGGCTTATTGCTCAGCTAAATAATATTTTCTTCTGACGTAAAAAATAGAAGAAAGAAGAGGGAAGATAACTCGATCTTACGTAAACATCAAGCTAGGCATAGATGCATATACAATAGTTAGTCATACAAAGAATCTGTTTGATATAACTCGTAACAACTTTATAAACTATTGTGAGCTATTTTTTTTTCAAACACCGCCGAACTCTCAAAGTGGCTCCTATAGAAGATTCTATTTGAGAAAAAATTAAAAGAGTAAAGTGCACCAGCGGTCCCTAAACTTGCGCCGCTGTGTCATTCCGGTCCCTAAACTCTCAAATCGACCGTTTAGGTCCTTAAACTTGTCCATCTATGTCATCTCGGTCCCTAAACTTGTTCGGCTGTGTCATTCCGGTCCCTAAACTTGTGAATCATCCGTTTAGGTCCTCAAACTTGTTTACTTGTGTCATCTCAGTCACTAAACTTATTCGGCTGTGTCATCTGGGTCCAAACAAGGCGATTTAAAAACTTGATATAAAAATTAATTCATAATTTTTTCATATGAACTCGAATAAAGACAAACTTTATATCAAAATTGTAGCTCTCGATACGATCTACAACTTTGTAGTTGAAAAGTTTTTGAATTAAAACTGTTTAGAGTCCCAAAATATTTTTGTATGTTTATAGATTTTAAAATTTGAAATTCAAAATTATCAAACAAACTTGGATATTGATATGGCCTATATAAAAGTTATAGTTCTCAATATGATCAACAACCTTATAGTTAAAAATATTTTTATTTGAAGTCGTTTACTATCCTAAAATTTAGTTTTAAATTTTAAATTTTAAAATCTATAAACTTACAATAATATTTTGGAATATTAAATGACTTTAAATAAAAAAATTTCAACTACAAAGTTGTAGATCGCGTTGAGGGCTATAATTTTTATATAAAGTTTGTCTTCATTCGAGTTCATATGAAAAAATTATGAATTATTTTTTGATATCAAGTTTTTAGATCGCGCTGTTTGGACCCAGATGACACAGCCAAACAAGTTTAGGGACTGAGATGACACAACTGAATAAGTTTGAGAACCTAAATGGGTGATTTACAAGTTTAGAGATCGAGATGACATGAATGAACAAGTTTGAGGACCTAAATGGTCGATTTGAGAGTTTAAGGACCGGGATAACACAGCAGCGTAAATTTAGGGACCGCTGGTGCATTTTACTCAAATTAAAATATATAAGGTACTCCGTACGGAAAAAATTGAGGATAGGGCAATGGAAGAGGAGAGACGGCGGGAACAGGTGAAGATGGGCCGGACGCGCAAGCGTCCGTGTCTCTAGGCCGGAGTGGCTGCGTGGCTAAAAGGGCCCAACTGAGTGGTAGTGCGCGTGCGCGTGAGTTTGCCGTTAGGCGTAGCAGGGCTGTGCAATGGTGATAAATGACTAGTTTTTATCTCCATTAAATAAGGTGTTATGTAAGTAAAATGGTGATGGGACAGTTTAATTAAAAAAAAGAGAGAAAAACTGAAGAAATCGTTTCTTCGAAAGGAAACCGAGTTTTCCCTCCACCCGAGGCGTGAAGAAACTATGAAATCGGCGTTGGGGAGAAACGACCGGTTTCTAGGTCGCACAGGCCGTCGCCTCGCCCGCCGCGCCCGCCCAGGCCAGCCAGCTCCGCCGTGCTCGCACTAGCGCGGGTCTGTCGCGCCCGCCGCTCCCGCCGGAGCCGCGCCCTCTTCCGCCGCGCTCGCCCGCTCGCCCACGCCGGCCAGCTCTGCCGCGCTCGCGCCCGTCCATCGCGCTCGAGCTTGCGCCAGTCCGCCGCGGTCGCGCTTGCGTCGGAGCCGCGCGCCGAAGATTCACGCTCGCCCGCCACGCCCGCCGGAGCCATGCCTGTCGGAGCCACGCGCTCGCGCCGGTCCGTCGCGCTCGAGCTCGCGCCAGTCCGCCGCGCTCGTGCTCGCCGGCTCCGCGTGCTCGCGCCGGTCCGCCGCGCTCGTGCTCGCCGGCTCCGCGTGCTCGGCCTCCGCTGTGGGCGTTCGGCCTCCGGGAGCTCCGCGCCACGACGCACGACTTCAGCCAACTGCTCATGTTCGGCGAGGGCGGCTTCGGGTTCGTCTACAGGGGCGCACTCTGGCTCCTCGGCGGCAGCCTCCGTGCTCATGGTCCGTGCTTTTGCGAGTTCGTGAGGAAGCTCTGCTAGCTTGTGCGAGTTCTTGAAGAAGATGGAGGATGGCAGTCTGAGCTGCTCTGTTTGTTCGGCAGACGGAGGAAAAGATAGAGGTTGGAGAGAGAGAGAGGAGAGGAAAAAAATTGCTAACATTTATTATCTTGCATTGTGTGAGCTGGTTTTTATAAATAATTTTTTACTGATGTGCCTGTTATAGAAATAGTGTATAGTTTTAAGCGTTAGAGTGCCCGTATAAATTACTGTTTTCACTTGCTGCTGAGGCTTCGAGGGAATGAAAACTTGTAATCATTACTCTTGTCGCTGTAAACCTTCTTCTCAACTACTCTATTCCTTCTGTCCCCAGATTCCGAAATCTCTTATCGCTCGCTAACAGCCGCATAGCAGTGTGGCACCAGCGCTCCGTCGTAGGATTTTATCGTGTGGGCTTAGCTCTTATCATGCACGTACCGGGCTTCAGCACAGCCTTTTTTTTCCTGAAAATAAGCGCTAAAGTTGATTCGCGCTGATTTGTTATAAGAAAAAAAATACTGTTTCGTGACTGAAAATAAGCGTTGATTAATTAAAAGAACAAATTGGTTTAATTTCAGGATGAGTACATGGACGCCATCCACTACAAACTACTTAATCCGTCCTAAATTATAAGTCGTTTGATTTTTTTAATTTTAAGTTTGATCACTCGTCTTATTTAAAAACTTTTGGTAAAATTGTTGCGAGGGTGCTGCGCGGCAAGGTGGCACGTACAGCTTGCGGTTGAGTAAGGCCAATTTGTACCAAATCACCTCGCTTTTGTGCGCATGCTGGTCGCCGATGACCTTCGCTATCGAGGCCCACGGGGGATCTGCAGCAGTGTCAGTGAAAGGGCACTGGTGCACAGCGTGCGCCGGCGGCGGGGGTGATGGTGTGCCCCCGGCCACAGGAGTCGAGCGCTCTGCCCAGTCCGCCCCCGCCATGGCTCTCCAGCCGCCTAGAGGATGAGTTGTGTGCGGCGTGCTCCAGTGTCAAGATTTCAAGACGCAGGTAGAGATGTTATTAGGCTATCGATTGAATGAGTGAGTGAATGGTGGTATGTGCTATGGCCACATGTCAACTGCATAATCCTCACCGTACACGGTAGAGATGGTCCCTACATGTGGTGGTGTTACTCTGTCTCTTTCTTGTTATTCCATCGAACAAAGAGACGAAGGTGGAGGCGGCCGACGACGTTCCCTCACGCAGGCTGTGGCTACCTCGCCGGCGGCGTGTCGGGAGCGGCCTTCGTGCTGCGCCGCGCTGTGGCCGAGTCCCAAAGCAGGAGGTGATGAAGGTGAGGGAGATGGAGGTGAGGCTATCGGGCCACCTGAGCCTCGGGCGCATCGGAAGGAGCCGGCCTATGAAAAAATGAAGGGGGATTTCATTTTCTTCGGGCCTAACTCCTAGATTGGGCCACGGTAGACTGCAGCCCACAAGCACGGGCCACCCTTGTGGCCCGATTCCAAACATGCCCTAGCAGACTTTAAGGGCCCCTTTGAATGGTTGGATAGAGATAGGATAGGAATAAGAAATATGTAGGATTTGGAGTAGCATTTTGGTGTGTTCCTGTGGAAACCGAATCCACAGGAAAAAAAATCCTTTGAGCCCTTTTGGTACAAAACATAGGAAGAGCAGGCCCCTGATGCGCAACACGAACTCGCAAAAAAAAGGAAAGATGCGCAATACCAATACGATGAGCAGGCCTTGATGCGGGACCCCTCTGCATTCCATCTCTCTCTCGTGGGCGAATGATGGCGGCAGCCCCCACACCTCGTGGCTCCCTCCCTCCCTCGACAAGGACCCGCCCCCGCTCAGGACGCGCGCCCCAGCGCGGGGCTCTCGACGGCAAGGGCGGCCTGGCCGCGCGCAACCCGGCAGCCAAGCGGACGCCGGCAGCCCCGCCCCCGCGACTCAAGGGCCTCCCCCTTGTAACAGAACCGCGTAAATCATGTGACTCACAGGAACTTGTCATCGCCACTAATGGCATCTGACAGCCGGGCCCGTGTTCCAGATGACCTAGGCGGTTCTGCCGGGCTACATAAGCACCCGTTATAGCCGACAGGATTCCATTGCGAAGCCATTACAGGATTACAACATTTCATAACAAAATACATCAGAGTAAAAGTGTGGAAGATTAAATAGTACTTAATATTACAAACCGGTGTTCAAATAGAAACTAGGTGCAGTTATTACAGACCATAATCAAAGAGGTAGCAGTAGCGGTAGAACATTAGCACAACAAAATAGATAAGTAGTACACGAACCCTGCCCACGGGTTCAACTTTATTCTTCCTCGCTCTCCTGGACGATAGTGACACAGCACGGAGCAAGACAGACTTTAGGCTCATGCTGACTACCTGCAACGGGGTTAACAAATCCTGAGTACATGGGTACTCCGCAAGACTTACCCGACAAAAGGTGTAAAATTAGACTCAGCAATGCAGGCTGAGGGGAGTCAAGGTAAGGGTTTAACAAGAGTTCAAGAGTTTTGCGGAAAAGCATTACTAGTCCTATTCCAATATTTTATTCCCACAATATTACTAATCATTACCATATTCCAAGTACTTTTCAATATCCATCATCATTCTTCCGATATTCCTTTATTCATTTCAAAAACATCCTAATTCCGAACCACTATCCGCTGAATGGTCGAAGGATCAAGTCTCCATAACCGAGGAGCAACGACGATTCGAATCGATTAATACACAGCTGGGGATCGCTATCCACATTGCGTATGTAACACTTAAGCTTGCATACGCCAACCCCTCCTACCACGGCTTTTCATACCCCGGAACCGGTCCTGCGCCACCCGAGAGCACAGTACTCCTCTCGTCTCCAGGCACGACGGCCACGAGGGTACACGCTACTCTCGCCATCTCTCCACTCCCAGTGCGTGGTTGTCGGTTCCAGCAGTAGAGCCACCGGAGTCAGAGGCTTCCCGTAGTATGTGGCTAGTTGCAAAGTCTCGATCCAGCAGGCCTACAACGAAAGGTCCCTAAACTTTTTTTTCCGACTGCGACAGTGCATTGGGACTCTAACCCAAATACCCCTGTCCCTTCGGTTTTCAAATCCCGTTTCCATCAGTGACAATTGTTGGGACTCTAACACAATGCCACGATCACCGAGCATGAAAACCCTTCCTCATTGATGACAATGAACTAGCTAGGAACACTGCCAACCAATAAGGACATAACCAGTCCCATAAAGTGATTCTCTTGTTTTGTATCATTACAATTTAAAATAGCATTTTTTGCAAAACTAACCATTAGGCATGGCTAAGCATTTTTTAATACTTTTAATAAATCAGGTCCTCAGGTATTGTCAGGTATTCAAGGATGGTAATGCATCAATTGGTTGTCACTCAACTCCTATTAACCGAATGCAATTAATTGACTCAAGTGATAAATATTTTTAAAACAACAAGGAGAGGGGCAAATGCACCGGGGCTTGCCTTGGATGGTGTAGAGTGTCGGGTCCGGATCGGTGCCACAAATATCAAAACCATGCACAAATTCCGGAGCAACCTCCTCAGCTGGACCCTCAGCCTTCACCTCAGGGTTTTCGGTCACTGCAAGTATGCAATATTGTATGCATGAATACGATGCACATGAAATGACAGATAAAATTCAATAATAAATAATGCACACACGTGATCAAGACCCTACCATAGGCTAACCATGATTATTCTAATTCATCATGCCCTAGGTCATAAAAGTGATTGACCTAGAATCTCAATCAATCCAAAAATCACACCATTCAATAATTATTTCATTTCCTATTCCTTTTATTAATCATTTAAACCAACATATAATTTAATAAATATTTAACTATTTCTATTTGATGCCAAATTTCACCAATAGATAGCTCTAGGCCAAAAACAGTACCAAATAAATTTTCATGATTTTTGGATCTACAGAAAATTTATTAAAAATCCTCAAAATTCCATTTATTAATTAATATGCTGATTTTTAGTTGATACAGAAAGTATTCAAAACACATTTTTAATATTTTTATAAAACAATACACATTCCAGAGAGCATACACAAATATTTTCACCATCATTCATGCAGTAAATTAATCTACACAAAAATATGAAGCAACAGCACTATTCCTAGGAAATATAAATGGAAAAGTCCTTTTTAATCTCTCGGAAAAATACGAAATGAAATCAGCCTGAGCGGCCCACTAAGCCGGCCAGTGGCCCAGCACAGCCCAACCGCGCGCGCTCGCACTTGCCTCCAAGCCGGGTCGTTGACAGGCCGGCCCCAGCCGTCAGCCCCCGCGCGCGCTCGCTCTCACACCGGGCGCTAACAGGCGGGCCACCCCTGTCAGGCCCGTCTTCTACCTCTGGCAGACGCTCCCGCGCGCGCGTGCGCGCGGCATAGCGCGGTCCTCGCCGCCGGCGACTCCAGCGACGAGCCCGGGCGACCTAGCGCCTACCCTAAGCCTAAACCGACACCTCCAAGTACCTAGCCTACACTCTACTCGCCTCCGGCGAGCTCGCGCTCGCCCATGGCGGGTCACGGCGGCACGGCAAAACTGTTCCGGCCGGTGGGACATGGTAACGCTAAGGGAAATGCATCGGGGAGATTCAGAAGCTCACCACGAAGCTAGCAGGCAAGTCGGTTGACGAAGAGGCGGTGCTGTGAGGACGACTTGACGACGACGGCGGTGGACACGACTCGGCCGTCGGCGACGAAGACCCGTTCCGACGAACCTGGTGCGCCACACCACGAACCATCATGCGCATCAGAAACTACACCACCACGCTACCCCGAGAAGGAAGATGCTCACTCTAGCAGACCGGACGGGAAGAGAACGGCCGCGGCGGAGCTCCGATGACAACCCGTGAACGCCGCAGCACGCCCCGACGACTCAACGAGACCCCAGCTAGGAACAAGCAGTGCCAAAGGTGCGCGGTGATGCTGGCTAGCTGACTACGAGCTAGAAGGCGTGGATGTGGCGAGAGAGTGACGGATTTGGCCAAGGACCGAGATGAGCACGTCGGCGGCCGCGAGAGGGAGAATGCGAAATAGCTGGGGCTCGTCGCCTTTTGAAGGGCAGGGAAGGGGTGGGATAAGAATGAGGGGTGTCCGGGCCCTCCCTCGGCCGCTCGACAGCGCCGCGGCGTGCCCACGCCGGCCGGACGACGCTCGGCGCCGGACGCGGCACGCGCATACGGCCGGAGAAGAAGAACAGGGGGACCCCCCTCTAACTACAGTAGTAGGCTTAATAGGTCAAAAGCTAGTTGATTCAAATTGATCCCCATCCCGGCCGAATCAAAGGAAACGATGAATACCAAAGTTGCAGAGAATTTTATGTAAATCATTTTTGCTTTTGACACGAAATTCAAATTTGGTCAAATTTTCAAACTACAGCAGAGGGGGTAAAAGTAGGGTTTGAATTTCAAACTGAAATCCTAAAATTACTTTTAATTTTTCTGAACAACTTGAAAAATGGTCAAAATAAAAGTTTTACCTCTCAGTGAGCTTTACAACTTTTATTAAGGAATTTTTATTAGATTCTCAATATTTTTGAAATTGAAGTTTCAAATTTAAATTTCAACATACTAATTTGAGTTAAATTTGAATTTCTGTAATATAACTTCAAAATATTGAAAAATAAAAGTTATTCTATTTTAAAAACTCTACAACTTTTATTAAGACACTTCTATCAGATCCATTATAGATTTTGAATTAGGTTTTGAGGTCAATTCTATGGCTTAATTTGATTTCTTAATTAATTAAATGTTTGAATTTTAATTCAAGGCTTAATTACACAATCCCTAATACATGAAATCAAAGCACTCTAGTGACCCTAAGCACAATCATATGCAGATGCTTAAATTTAAACATGATGACATGGCAGGTTAATTGTGTTGTAATACCAGAGGTATTACACCCCCTCCCGGCGACAAGGCCGGGCCTGGCCGTGCGCCCGGCAGACGAACGACGGCGGCCCCGTCCCACCTCTGCCCCCTACGGCTCTCTCTCTCTCTCTTTCTCTCTCTCTCTCTCTCTCTCTCTGTGCCAAGCCTGAGCGACGAACGGCATGCGCCCGCCAACACCGGGACCGGCGACGCCCCGAACCCCCCTCCCCGATGACGGATGGCGTACTGCCTTCCATCGACGCTGAGAAGGCCCGATTCGACACCTTCTTCGCTCGACTCGCGGGGAGGGAGCACCGTCTGCTTGCGCTCTGCTCTCTCTCTCCATCCGTCCCAGGAAAGTTTCCAAAAAGTTTGAGCTCATGCTTTTTTTCCTCTGGAATCCAGGCATAGGATTGTATTCCTATGGAAAAATTCCTTTATATTTGTGTCATCCAAAGGCTAGGAAAGTAAAACTTCCCTACAAATTTCCTATCCTACAAAATTCCTGTGTTTGCCCTTTGAACCAAAGGGGCCCTAATTTGGCAGCTGATCGTCGTTCATCTATGCTCTTGGTGCTAGGGAAGGAACAAGCTCGAAGACGACAACCTTTACGTGAAACACATGGACAAATGCAAAACAAAGGACCAAACAAGACTTGCTTGCTCGCAAGATCCAAGCTAACCAAACAAGTTTCAACCTAAACAACATATAAAGACTTCGAACATGTAAATCGGGAAGAGAACGAGCGGAGAACAATAGATCTAGGGTCGAAACGACCGTGGCTTGTTTACCAACCCTGGTCAATAGCGATTCGCCCCTCTGAATCCTACATTAAAACTCATTCGTTTAGCATAGTTCCTGGCGGGAATAGTTTCTAACGCTGAGCTGTCTATATAGATTATTGTAAGTGTTTCTGGCCGAAATGGTTATAAGGTGTCATTCCTCGAGAACTGAACGAGGCATAAGTGAAAAACAAGAGGGGTGTGTCACCGCAAGATCCAATCCTTACCTCATGTTTACATTCACGGAAAAAGAAGGGGAAGGAGAGAAGACGAAGGACTATGGTCATGGAGGAGGCTGTTTACATTGGAAGTGTGAGAATTCCAGCTTAGTGACGTGTGTTTTTGTTACGAGGGAGTCTCAATTTATTTAGTTTACCAAGTCGTAGAAAATGGGGTAAAGCTTCCTAGGAGTACTGAGTAGTATTCTGAACTCCGAAGCGCTTGAATAACGATACAAAGTTCTAGCATTAGATCCATTTTGGCAAACAAAACTGCGTGGGGCCATCTTATTGTTTGATTAGAAACCATATATTCTGATTTCATTTGATGTGTTTGAGAGCAATCCAGTGCGTTGGTATTTGCCTTTAAAGTGATCTGCGTGGTTGAAATTTGTTTGGATTTCCGAATTCAGCCATGGGCCCGTGGCCTTCAAACCACCTACTCCTACATCCTGAGAGCAGCCCCAACGCAGGCAGCTGGTAGTGTATGCTTCGGTTAAAAGCACCGGGACACCTAGGCAAGAAGTACAAAGGAGTATCGATGTTTACAATCCAAACCGATAGCCACACTAAAAAGTCACTTCATGATTCAACTTTATGTCATACTCCCTCTGTCCCGCAAAACCAGTCGTTCTGAGGTGGAGTAAATCGTCTAGATTCAGAGCTCATTGAATGAACTTGGACGCACGTACGTGACCCATTCAAAGATTCGTTGATGCCCCTATTAAAAGCTCAAACCAGAGATTTTCCCGGACAGAGGGAGTACACTTCTTTTTTTCATTCTCCCTGCAAAAAGCGTTAACTACTCTGGTGCTTGGTTTCCACCACGCACTCTTGGGTTGCTGCTTGAAACTTTTGCCTGACGAGGCCGTCGACGCCTCTGCAAGCATCTCTGCAGGTCTGCAGGGCTACTGCTGCTTGTTACGTGGAGTAGTATTGCCGAGCTGGACGATGGGGCAGTTCGCCACGCTGTAGCGTTGAAGAGGAAAAAAATTGGGTGCACCCTGGGTACACCGTGCGGCGCGTGCTCCCCCCAGCTAGATAGATGCCACGTGCACAGCTCCTCTATCCTACGGCAGCACGAATCCACCCTTCCGATGAAAGCCAAACAGGCACACGGCTCGGCTGGCCCATTCTCGTCGGCTCGTTCCCATCCCAAATCCTCATCAGCTCAACTCCTTCGTTCTCATCCGAAATCCCAAATTGGGCGAGGTGCCCTGCTACGCGTTGGCCGGCGAGACGGACGAGGGGTGAGGGCCGCCGCCGCGTGTTCCGGTCCGACCTCCTCGACGTTGCCGCGCTCCTCGACGCGTCGCGGGGCTGCTCGCGCGGGCGAGGGCCGCCGCCGCCTGTTCCGGTCCGACCTCCTCGACGTTGCCGCGCTCCTCGAAGCGTCGCGGGGCTGCTCGCGCGGGCAAGGGCTGCCGCCACGTGTTCCGGTCCGACCTCCTCGACGTTGCCGCGCTCCTCGACGCGTCGCGGGGCTGCTCGCGCGGGCGTCTTCCGCCTCGCCTCCCTGCACCGTGTACCGCGTCGACGACCCCGGGAAGGCGTCCGGCGGCGTGCGGTGCGTGGTGCTGACCCTGCTCCAGCCGCCAGTGCTTTTCTGCAGGACGGCGTTTCTGCAGGTGTGCTCAAAGCAATGTTTGGATATCTGAAAGTCACATGCTCTTCAGCTTGCAGAAACCACGACGAGCAGAGGTTTCTTGAAGACTGACAGATTGTCAACAAGTGTGTCAGTATAGAGTTCATTGAGGCCCCGTTTAGTTAGGAAATTTTCCTTCTCTCTCCCCATCACATCAATTGTACTTTCCGTCTGCATAAAGCACCAAATGAAGTAGTAAATGTTGCATGTTTGTACTTTTTGCCTGCCTAGGTCGAGATGAATCTTTTGAGTCTACTTGGGCCATGATCGGACAAAAGTTATCAAATACAAACGAAAGTGCTACAGTTGCAAAACTTCCCAAAATTTCTCAACTACACGCACCCTGATACTTGTAAAATGTAAAATACTATTTTTATCTGAAATGTACTTGGATGTTTTCAAATCAACAGTGGAATCTCATAGTTTCTCTGAAATGCATTGTTCTAGATAGGCTCTATTCAGAGCAAAGTCTGTAAGGCTCCTACTCTGAGCAAAAGAGACTTCCTAACAGCAAAAGAGCAAAGTTACATGGATTTGTTATTCTTGCACTCCATCAAAATGTAACTTCCTAACAGTTGTTTGCAGTGTAGCATCTTGATCAACTCCCATTGAGAGACCTGTGTATCCTCCTGGTATGTATGGAGCAGCCATTGCAGAGGGATCAGCAAGTAAATTGAACTGTGTCATTGTGGAAGTAGCATATCCAGCTTGCACCAAAGGAGCATCCATGGCTGAAGATGGCCCAGCATGTTCATCTCTTGTTTCTGATGACTCATTTTTCCGATGTCCTTGGCTACTGCAAACTAAGTGTTTCTGACATGTAGTACCATCTTGGCGGCGCTTCATCTTGCTCTTTCTAACACTGAACCCAACCTTGCCGGCATAGGTGTTGTACATGTTATAAGCCTTTTCCTCATATTCAAATGTCATTCCAACTTTAGGAGCGATGAAATTTTGCCCAGCTCTATGAACCACCTCCTGTACATATAGATTTTCAATTAAAGGTGTACTAAAAATAAACAAATTATCATACACCTACATATATATTATGTAAATTTGTTAATTATTTTTTTTACCTCATCATGTCCTTCAATCTCCACTGATCCAGGCGTATGTGAAATTGTGTCGGTGGTCTTTACTCCCATGATAACTGACAAACGGTGTGTCAGAAAGCAAACAACGTAGAAGAAAAGGCACAGTACAACGATCTAATAAGAAAACCGACCTGTGTTATATGTTCTTCTTCAAGATGGCCACCACCAACAGCATCAGTTCCAAGTGCACATGAATCCTCCATGACCGAAGCAGATGGCATCAGCAGGTCTTCGCCTCCAACGCCTGACATGGCGGCTGCTGGTTCATCCATGCAATTGGCAACGACGTGCAGCCGCGGCACTGGTCTAGGTTAAAAGGCACGATTAATCTGGGCGTTTTTTTTCCAGCTGAGCCGACGAGAATGAGCCAGCCGAGCCGTGTGCCAGTTTGGCTTTCATTGGAAGGGTGAATTCGTGCTGCCGTAGGATACAGGAGGTGTGCACGTGGCATCTATCCAGCTGGGGGGAGCACGCGCCGCACGGTGTACCCAGGGTGCACCCAATCTCCACTGAAGCCCTGAAGAAAATGGGAAAAAAATGGAACAAAAGTCAGCAAATCCGCCGCCACAACCCCCACAACGGCGTCTGCCCCACCGGCCACCTGGGCCCCGCCGCCCAGGTACGCCGTCCCCAGAATGCAAAAAGCGAGCACGAGCTGGGCCCCGCGGCGTCGACGCCCAAGATCCGGTGAGCCACCTCCCGGGTCCATTCGATGCGAGAAAAAAGAAGGGGGGAAGGATGGCACCACGCCCACGCGACCACGCGAGCCGAGGTGGCGGCGGCGGCGTCATCGGTCGTCGGCGCCGATGTGGCGCCTCGGGCTGCCAGGAATTTTCCTCGCCTAGCTTTTTTTTCTCCTCTGTTTCCTTTCTGAGCAAAACCGGAAGCTCTCTTTGGCTGGCTCCCCAACCTGTCCCTCTCCCTCCTTGCCCTTTTCTCCTTTCTCCCGTGGCTGGCTTCTCTCGCCGCCGTCCCTCCCTCCCTCCCTCTGCAATAAACCGAGCCGGGCGGCCACGCCCACGCTGCTCGCCTACGTCCGCTCTTTCGGAGCCCCAAAGGGCAAAGGCCGCGTGACTTCCAGTGCTGCCTGCTGCTTCTGGAATTCCCGGCCTTCTTCTCCTCGTCGCGTATCCTTGCCATTGGAGCGCGGGAGCTTAGCGTCTCTTGCACAGAAACAGGTGAGAATTCAGTTCTCTCCTCCTGCTCCACTTCTCCATGCGTCTTCGGGAGTGTTCAATCTGCAATCTGAAAGCCATATGCTAAAAGAAGCCAAAATCTTGAGCAGTTGTATTTTTAGTTTCTTTGTTAAAAAAAAATTTGTCTGATCCGATCTCTCGAAAGCTCTTTTTTTTTTGTTTACCTTTGTCGCTGGGATGATTAGATCTCCGCTTTTCGCCTCCCGGGAACGATCCCAGAACCGTTGTCTCGTTGTTTCATCGGAATTCTTGCTTCTGCTGCTCCTTGTTCCTCAGGATTATTCTTGCTTTCGCTGCCTCCGCTCCGTGAAATCCGAGGTTCTTGATCAGTCCCGGTGCTCGGGTCTCGTTGTTTTTGCAGGAGGCCGCGATGGCGAACCTGACGAACGGCTTTGCGAGCCTCCATTGCGCAGGGGCGATGCATGTGGACAAAGGCCACATGCAAGCTTCGGGACTGCCTTTTCTCTCTTTCAGAAGATGCTCCCAGCTTGATATCTCCAGGTGAAGTTGCTACTGTCAATTGTTCTTCAGGCTCTGTGTCAAATGTTTAGTCCCCCGCCCCAAAGGATCCCAACTGCTTATTGTGGTTTAATAACCTGACTTGTTTTTTTGAAGTTGTACATATCATTCTTAATCAAGCTGTTCAACTTCCGGGCATTGATTTTCATCTCTTAAAAGTTGTTCCCCGCATTTCTTTTTTACCACTTTTGTAAAAGAAGTCGTATAAGAATTCCAAGCTGACTGAATTCAGCTAAAATAATGACCAATCAGAGCCTCTACTTTTCTAAAGAAGTGTTTTCAGTCAATCGAGTTACTTATTGCAATTTGCACCTCTCAAGTGACAGATCCTTCATGTAGTATCACTGTTGCATTGTTTAGTCTGATGACAGTGTGTTAATTCTGCTTAAACAGACTAGGTAGCGTGCCTCGTTTCATGGGTACAAAATCGGCTGCTGTCTCCCAGCATCATGTGAGGCACAGGATCAGTGCAATCAGAGCCTCTACTCTTTCCAGCGCGCAAGAAGATACCACAAAATTCTTCGATTTCGTGGTTATTGGCAGTGGTGTTGCTGGCCTAAGGTATGCTCTGGAAGTTTCACAGTACGGCTCTGTTGCTATTATCACTAAGGCAGAGCCTTATGAAAGCAACACAAACTATGCACAAGGTGGTGTTAGTGCCGTTCTATGCCCCTCGGATTCTGTAGAAAGTCACATGAACGACACAATTGTTGCAGGGGCTTATCTGTGCGATGAAGAGACTGTCAGGGTAAGCGTTAGCATCCACCATCCTTACAGTGATTTTTCAATTGCCTCAGTGTTATATAGACGCATTTTACAACAAATCATTGCTTGTGAACAAATTCTTCCATGCTACATATTTGTTAGCAAATAAATAGCATTTGTTCTGTCTTTCAGATAGTTTGCACAGAAGGTCCAGAGCGCGTCAAGGAACTAATTGCCATGGGTGCCTCATTCGACCATGGTGAAGACGGTAGGCTGCACCTTGCAAGGGAAGGTGGACATTCTCACAACAGAATTGTCCATTCTGCTGATATGACTGGAAGAGAGATTGAAAGAGCACTGCTTCAAGCAGTTGACAATGATGATAACATATCTTTGTTTGGTCATCACTTTGCTATTGATCTATTGACATGCCAGGTTGGTACATATTAATTTTTATGACAGTAATTGACCTATGGTGGATAATACTTTCATTGGGCATGTTCTTGCCTGCTGTTTTCCTTATGTTACTTTTGGAGGCTGCCTGCTATATAGTTGTGTGCATGTTGTTTTCATAATTTCCTTCGCGAACATTGAACCTAGCAACTAGCCTTGGACTATACGAAAGCTGTTTGCAAACTGGTGATTGGCCAGATTAATGATTTATTTTTTGTCATCTGACTTTACCAAAGAACAAAATAACATAAGTTTTTTAGAAACAACCAAAATAGTGGAACTTGTTTATAATTAATGGCCCTAGATTTAAAGCAGTCTAGAGTACAAAAAAGGTTTTAGAACCTAATTGTTGAAGTGCTCGCTTTTCAGGAAACAGAGTAGGAAGCGACAATATTGTACCTTAATGGCCTGCTATCGTTGACTTTTGATTCACATGTTTGTCGATAGTGACTTCTTAAACGCAACCTTAAAATGTCGCACTCAGTGGTGCTTAACTTGCAATTTGCCTCTTCCAATCATTTTCCCACTTCTGTTCTCAGATTTACACTCAAATTTGACACGTCCTTGTTTTTGTTCATTTCCCAACTTTTAATGCCTTTGCTCAATTAATTTGTTCTATAAATTATATGCACATGTGTTTTTGATGGAAGCAAAGCCAATTACAGTTATGTTCTATATGTGGAATATTATGCCTAATTTGCTCCTCCAATTGTAAAGTTTCCACTTAAAGTGTTTTACACCAATGGCGACTAATATGAACAGTTCTGTTGCAGAAAAATGGTGAAATCTATTGCTATGGAGTGGATTCGATAGACATTGAAACTCAGAAGGTATATCTTTTGTGTGTGTTTTTTTTTTCATTTTTACAAGTGTGCCTCATTTCCTCTTGTGTCATTTGTCATTTCAGTTATAAACTTTTAGCGCCACTCTTGTTAAAAACTGTTCTTATGCCATCCAGGTAATCCGTTTCATGTCGAAAGTGACATTGCTTGCATCAGGAGGAGCTGGCCATATATATCCCACAACCACCAATCCACCGGTATACTTTAATATGTTTTGTTTAAGCCGACGTCTGTCATTATCTTTCTGTTATCTATTCTGCTAAGCCAACGTGCTTTCTCAATAGTACAATCATTAGTAGGTGAACTGGTTCCGTGAAATTTGATGTTTCAGGTAGCTACAGGGGATGGAATTGCGATGTCTCATCGTGCTCAGGCTGTAATATCCAACATGGAGTGAGTTTCTGTTGCCCTTAGATATGCTTACTTCTCTTGTTCTCAATATAAAATATATAAATCATTATATCAATCATGTTCATGCCATGATTTAAGAAACACTTGTTCCTAATTCAGTTTTTTCTTCTACTTATAATATCACTAGTGTTCATACCATGATTGAAAAAAACACTCTACTCTGCATTGTCAGGTTTGTGCAGTTCCATCCAACTGCACTTTCAGACGAGGGCCTACCATTGAAGCCAAAGACAAGAAGAGAGAATGCATTTCTGATAACGGAAGCGGTGAGAGGAGACGGAGGAATTCTCTACAACCAGTCCATGGAGAGATTCATGCCGATGTACGACGACCGCGCGGAGCTGGCGCCGAGGGACGTGGTTGCGAGGAGCATAGATGACCAGCTGAAGAAACGGGGCGACAGCTACGTGCTCCTGGACATCAGCCACAAGCCGAGAGAGAAGGTCCTCGCTCACTTCCCCAACATCGCCGCCGAGTGCCTGCGGTACGGCCTGGACATCACCCGGCAGCCCATCCCGGTGGTCCCGGCGGCGCACTACATGTGCGGCGGCGTGCGCGCCGGGCTGCAGGGGGAGACGAACGTGAAGGGCCTGTACGTCGCCGGCGAGGTGGCGTGCACGGGGCTGCACGGCGCCAACCGGCTGGCGAGCAACTCGCTGCTGGAGGCGCTGGTGTTCGCCAGGAGGGCGGTGCAGCCGTCCATCGACCACATGCTGGACGCCGACGGCGGCGCCTCCTCGCTGGCGGCGAGGTGGGCGCGGCCGACGCTGCCGTGGTCGGCGCTCGGCGACGGCGCGCTGGCTGACATCGTGGAGCGGACGAGGCAGGCCAGGACGGAGCTGCAGTCGGTGATGTGGGAGTACGTCGGCATCGTGCGGTCGACGGGGCGGCTGAAGCAGGCGGAGTGGAGGATCGGCGACCTGGAGTCGGAGTGGGAGGGGTTCCTGTTCCGGCGAGGGTGGACGCCGACCATGGTGGGCGTGGAGGCCTGCGAGATGCGCAACCTCTTCTGCTGCGCCAAGCTCGTCGTCAAGAGCGCGCTGGCCAGGCGGGAGAGCCGCGGCCTGCACTTCACCGAGGACTTCCCGTACCTGGAGGAGAGCAGGAGGAAGCCCACGGTCATCTTCCCGGCCGCCGTGCAGGAGCTCACCTGGAGCTCCAAGCCCTTGCAGAGGCAGCTGCAGTGCAAGTAGATGGCTCTTCTGCAGCTTCAGACCTCCTCCATTCGTTAAATTGTAACAGCGGGGCTGGAGTACCTCGTTCACCCGACAGCGTACACAAAATCCAGTGAAACTGGAATGTGTCAGATACTCAACAGTTAGGCAGGCTTAACTAGTAGTATTAGCCTGCATATCTTTGCCATTCTTGCCAGTTCCATTATACTAGTGAAACAGGTGTTGTTGGAGCTGCATTATGTAAGGCGTAGTACAGTATAGATCTTTGGGTGATTGCACACCAAATGATTACCTTGATGTTGATGTCAATGCAGTAAAAAAAAAAATACTTTGATTCAGAGTGACTAGAGCTTTCGAATTTTGTTCACCACAGAAGTGAGCTGCCCTTCAATATGGATGTAGGTATGTTATTGCTAGAAGTCTAGAATTCGCATCACATATATATATATACATGTAGTACAACACGATGTGAAGTCTGCACCGAAAACTTTTGTCCAGAAATGTAAGGGCAACAGGAAGTTCGACAGAAGCGGCTACATGTCTCGGCGGAACAGATTGTATGCGGAGATGAGGGAGCTGATGGCGAAAACCAGGAACGCGAAGAAAGATATGGCGATGGAGCCATTTGCCATGCTCGGGAAGGGATCGCTCCCCCAGTTGTCGATCAAATCACTTACTCGAGCCGTTGCTGATGACGATGACGATATCAGAAGGTATGCTAGCACCTGCAAAAGAAGAAATCAGCATCGGCATACACTTGCCGAGATTGAATTAAAGAGCAGAAAACATTGAGAAAGCAAGCTCGTCTCTGGGAATTTGGGGTTTACATTTGCATACTATCCTCGAGTTCTCTGTTCATATAGTTGGTGGGTGAAGGCGGGAAATGGAGCGACTCCAATGCACGGTTTTGGTAAATTTGACCAATGTTGATTTTACTCTCGTCCAGTGTTATCAAGTCATTTAGTCATTTCCATTCACCAAGGGACCGGCCAGGCAACTAGTTGCAATTAGTCATCGACCAGGGTGACTATGACTAGACAACCCTAGTCGCCCAGGACTAATATATACTGTATCATATACCATGTACACAAGTAGGGAACCAAATCTACTAAAGTGCAGCAGCCAAGCCACAACACAAGCCAGCACCCACCAGCAGCAGTAGACATACACATCAGTAAAATGGCAGACAAGCAGATAAACGGAGAGTTACTACGCTGCTAATGCAGCAGTCAAGATTCAGGAATAAGATCTCAACAAAATGGAGAAAGTAGTATCGGAGGAGGCACTCGTCTTTGCAGACCGGCAGCAGTTAGGACTTAAGGATGGAAGGGTTGCAAACTGGGCCAAAAAAATTAAGCCCAAGTGGTCCAAGCCATCCTAGATACACCCGATGTCTCAGCTGCTCAGTGATTGCAGTATGTCTCAACTGGCAGTGTCAACCTTGAACCTAATGTGATTGTGGGATAGTTGAAGAAGTTGGCCATCTAAACTATTGATCTAACCCTTCACTGAATCCAATTCTGGAACTAGCTATCACATGCTCAAACAGTGAGAATCGAGATATCTCACCTCAAATGTCAGTGACAAGGAGGCAATCTCAAGTTTGTGTAACTGACAAAATAAGAAGGTGACAATCACAATAAAGGTGCTATACAGCAATATTATGATCTTGTAACCCTTCAGTTCAGATAAGAAACCAGGGAAGTGAAGGTTCAGCAAGAAGGGGCGAACAAAATAATGATTCCACAATTTTATGCACTTGAGCACAAATCACTGTGAAATAATTTTGACATACTAAATAAGCAAGCTCATCAATTCCTCACTCACTTGGTTTACATTAGAACAAGGATGCAGCGAACGTGAAAATGAGATGTCAAACATGGCAATAATCTTGCTGATTCTCATGTATAAAGTAACAAGAGTAGTCAGGGATGAAAAGTAGTATGCATGCAGCAACCAGTCAGCTTGGTTTTATTCCCACGCTGATGTTGAATATGAACTTCAAATAAGCAGTAGCAATTAACATCCATAACAATTCATCGCAAATTCGGATGAGACAATAACCACGCTGACTTCAACCTGAGGCACCAAATGGAGCATAAAGTAACTACGGAGCATATCACCAATCACAAGCAAGACATCTTCACCAGGTTAAAAGGCTTATACTTTGCTTCAGCAAGATGATTTCATACCGATTCCACTTCCTTGGTAACTTCATATCATAATCAGGAGGGCAATCAGTTGCGCAGCCCTAAAAGGAAAGCCTAGGAAAAGCGAGCGGTAAAGGCGACAGGAGGCAGGCACAAACAGACCTGATCCATGGTGAAGTCGAAGATACCACGCTTGCGATGGGGAATCAAATGCTTGTTCCTCCTCATGAGCTCGGCAAGCGAGACGAACTGGAACACCGAGTAGATGAAGCCGATGACGTTCACGGCCTCCGAGTACCTGCGCCGCCACAGCAGCAGAATGGATGTCATACGCGTGAACAGAATTGCCAACCCAAGCTATATAGAACCCTAATAACATTGGCAGCAAACGGAATCAAGTGGAATTTATTTTGGGTGCGTGTGTGTGCTGTGTGCATACCGGAACTGGGAGTAGTTGCTGTAGGAGTCGCGGGCCCAGCCCTTGCGGGTGTCGGCGGCGAGGACGGCGAGCGCGGCGAGGCAGAGCCCCGCGGCGGCGCCCCTGGCCAGCAGCGCGGTGCGCTGCATCGCGGCGGCCCGGCGCTTGCGCGACAGGATGGTGGGCAAGACCCCGTCGGCCGACCTGACCTGCGCATGAGGAGGAGGCTGGGCCCTTGGAGCCGGAGCCGGGGCGGGAGGTGGGGTAACGGGAGGCGGAGGCGGAGGCAGAGCCGGGGCGGGCGCGGGCGGGGGCGGGGGCGGCGGGGGCTCCACGGGCTGCTGGCGCCGCGGCGGGTGCCGATCGGCGCGGGCGCGACGCGGCACGGTGCTTCTGCCGCTCCACGAGTACCACCCCTCGGCGGCGCCACCGCCGCGGTTCGGGTCGGCGGTGTGCGACGCGGCGCGCGGCGGCACGTACTTGGCGGCGGCGGCGTGGTGCGTGGAGGCGAGGATGACGAGCTCGGCGTGGTCCGGGGGCGCGGCGGCGGGGAGCTTCTGCTCCGCGCCGTCCGGCCACTCGCCGCCGCCGCGCGTCGGCGACGGGGACGGCGACGGCGCGGTGGCCTGCTGCTGCTCCGCCTGCGCTGCCTGGAGCGCCATGTGGGTGGAGTTTGGAGTCGGGAGTTGGGAGTGGGGTTTCTTTCGTGCTCCTTTGGCCTTTTTCGAAATCGAAGGACTCGCTTGCAAAGTGCTGTTGCACGATTAAGCTTTTGATTGCTTTCGCCGGTGTGTGCTGCTACTGATTTCTACCGCTAATTTGTTGAAAAATAAAAATATTTTTTTATAGTTAGAAATAAATTGAAGGTACTCCTCCATAACGTAATTCTTTGACTTCTAATTTTTCTCTTTAGCCATTCGTTTTATTCAAAATTTTTATACAAATCATAAATTAAATAAATTATTATAAAAATACCTCTAATAATAAAATATGTCATAATAAAATAAATAATATTTAAATTTTTTTTCAAATAAGATGAATAGTCAAATCGAAATTGTAGAAGTCTACAATTATATTTTTTTCGCGACGGAGCCATGGAGGGAGTAGTTTAAAAGAACACGGCAAACGGAACCATTTTTTAGAAGAACTAGGAGGATACGCTGCGCGTTGCTGCGGCGATTCTACGTAAGTTAAAAAGATATTTGACTTATATATTTATAGTTATATAAATTAAATTATTTAAAATTAATTTTGGTGAATGGTTTGACATATTGATTTGGATAACTGAATAAATGTTATACGAAGAGATGGCTATTATAATTACATGCCTTCAATTACAAGTGTTAGTAGATTGATGATGTGGATAGCTTGCATTTGAAGAGAACTCATTAGTGAGGTTTATTTATATAAGAAGTATATATTGGAGCCTGGCTCCGAGTTGCAGATCACTCGTTTACAGTAACAGCACGCAGGTGTTAAGCGGGGAGGGGCCGTCCATGGCTTTTGCCTTTTGTGGTCGGTGTGGTGGATTCCTTTCTCCAGCCGGTGGTGGTTCCCTTGTCATCAAACTTTTTCCGTCCTCCTGCCCTGCCCCTCCAGTGATCCAAGCCAGTCTTCTCTCCTTTCCAGAATGCTGGCTAGGAGCTGCTTTGCAGTTGGGGTTTCGTTGATGCCCCTCAGCATCTGCTTCCTATCACCTTAACCTTGTACACTTGCTAGCTGCTACCGAGTACTGACACACACTAGCAGGGGTTTCTTTTGTGTGTTTGTTTTCTTCTGTTTCCTGTTTTTCGTTTGGGAATTTAGATGCTACATTCCAAGACTTGTCAAATGAAGCTCTCGCCTGACAAGAACCTTCAGCGACGACAAGCCAATTCACTGACATACCCAATGTGAACAAGCTGAACATGACGAAGTAACTGCAAAGTGCTATTTATTTAGTCACCTTGTTACTTGATCACGTCGTATTACCTTTGTACATACTACATGGTTATCATGACCTAATTTACATGCAAATACTTCTATGCAGGGTTATTAAAATCACAAAGTCAAAGAGAAACAAGGATTAAATCACCATTACGTTTCAAAACTTAAGCCTCTTCCCTTTTTTTGTTTTCTTTATTTACAAGAATAAACTGTGCCCTTTGTGCTTGCACCAGTGCTTAGCTATTTCTGGCCCGTAGTACTGTGGTAAGACGCTGAAGTAATATCGAATTTTTCTTCATCTTACTATTTATTAACGCATAATCAGATCTTGTTAAAAAAATACTTGTTCCTTGACAATTTGAAACAAACCTTCCAAGTACTTAAGGACTTAAATACTCTTTAATAGACGAAAAATAAAAGGATAACCCAGAAGATGAAACGTGTAGTCGGGCTGGACCGAACCGAGAACCGGACCGGATTGGATCGGATGGCCTGAGCCTGAGAAGAGGAGATGAAACAGGATCACGGCCCACTAAATTGTCATCTTGGGCTGCCGTTTTTCCTTGATGATGAAGATCTAGATCAACACTGACGGCTTCCTACATCCTAGGTGCATGCGTGCGCGCACCGGTTCAAATACATTAGTGGCTAGCCAAGCCAAGATGCGTCGTGCATGCTTGCTCGGTCACAGTCACAGAGAAAGAGAGATGCGCGAGACACACGGCCCACCGTTCTGCGCTTCACGTCGAGGCTTCTTCCACTGCATTGCATGGTCGGTCTGTCTGTCAGTCAGTCAGACTGTCACTCTGTCTATATACATACATGCACGTACGCAGCAGCCCACTCGATCGATCGCCGGACAGCCGCGACCGCTGCCACGCCGACCTCTCCTCAATCACTCTCAACTCGACAACCGGTCCATCCACCCTCTACTCGCTAGCTCGCTCGATTATATATCATCGGCTCATCGCCATGGCGGCAGCTCCGTCGTCGTCGTCGTCGTCTCTGCGCGTCCGGCCGCCGGTGCCGCAGCAGCGGGCCGCCGTCGTCGCCGCGCTGCTCCTCGTCGTCCTCGTTCTCCTCCGCGCGCCGTGCGGCGGCGCCAGCAGGCCAGTGCGCGACGACGGGACGAGTAACAACATTGCCGGTGCATCCACCGTTGCGCGGGCGCTCGACGGCGGTCACCACCGGGTGAGGTCGACGGAGAGCGTGGCCACCGCGGCGACGTCGACGGTCGGCAGCGCGCCCATCCCGCCGTCCGGCCCGTCGCAGGGCCACAATTAAAATTAACTGAGCATGCAGTGCCGGTGGTCGTCGTCCAACCACGTGCGGTCGGCCGCCGGAGCTCACAGCTCGCCGCCGCGCGCGCCGATCATCAAGATTCCCCGGCCGGCTGTCCGGCAGGCTCAGTCCTGGAGCATGTAAAGAAAACGGTGGCTCCTTCATCCTTTTCTCTTAGCGATCATGTGGTAGTATTTAAATTAGTCTGCAAAATTTATTATAAGGGCCGCTGTATTTGATTTTGGCGAGATTTTTGTTTCATCTCATTATTGTGAAAATGTTTCTTGTCCTTCCGTAAGAGTTTTTCCCTCTGCAAGTAAACTCTCTCTCTCTCTCTCTCTCTCTCTCTCTCTCTCTCTCTCTCTCTCTCTCTCTCTCTGAAATGGTCTGTAAATAAACTTAGGCTCTCGTCACATTGCACTTGGCGGATTAGTTGTTCGGTTGTGTGCCATGTTACTACTGACAGCAGCTGACCGTGTCGCATGGTGAAAACCTACCTATGTCCTGCAACCTGCCCGGCTGCCCCCACTGGGTTACCAGTACGGCAGTACCGTACATACATGCGCGATGCGTTGCACTCATCAGCTGACCATTTCCCGAACTGAATCCTGCAGCTGGCAACTGGCATGGCACTTCCAAGGTTCAACGTCCTCGGCATTTGCATTTTACGAGCAGTATATATCCAATCCAATGCTAGATGCAGCACGACATCGAGATTTACTAAAGTTGTTCAAATTATGAATTTTTCAGGAACCAATGAGAGTGAGGTTAACAGATCTGCCAGAATCTAGCAGTTGAATCTCAAAACTTAACAGTACACCACAATCTAATTTCTCCAAGCAGGGTGCTTGTGTGGACTGGGATGACCTACATAGTTGTACCGACATTACCAGCTCAGACTGATTAACCTGGGGGATCCTGCATTGTTGGATGCATGATACCTGAGACATCTCAAGTTGCAGTTGCATTGGTGCAGCACGCTAGGCCCTAGCTACTTTGTCTGACAGCCCATGAGCCCGCGCCTCTGTCACAGCCTCGGAGATTCCTTCTCCTGAAAGGGAAATAGTCAGCTTCTCGGGTAAACAGAAACAATAACAATAATCTTCCTAAGACCCGGGCGAAATTTTAGTGGAGGTATAATGCTTGGTGGTACAAAGTACCTTTCGGCCAGTATTCCTTTTGATGCCACGCCTGGAAGCACTGATATTAGCGGTGCTCTTCAGATAGCTCTTGGCACAGGAGTTGCCAGTGTTTGTGGCGCTCTGATAGGCGGATTGAAGCTTGCGGCCCTCATCTTGTGATCTTGGGGGGCTTATTGTTGTTCGGGCAACATAGGATGCTGCTCTCTGTTCTTCGCTGTCAGAATCCTGATTGTGGCCATCTTCTGATGAACAGATTCTCTCTCTGTCACAATTACAGAACGACATAAGCCAGTAGAATAAAAATCAAAGATAACTTAACCCTGCAGCTATTAGTTTTAGTTGTAACTGCAGCGATGAATAGAATCAGGATGGGTTCATGTATATGCCTTGGCAAAGATGTGGGCTGCCTGCGCGGTGGGGTACTCGTTACTCCTCTTCTATAGTTCTCCTCAAGATGTGCAAACTGTCGCTGGAAGCGATCAACCCCACTGCAATGGTATAGCATTAGCAAAAAGTACCAGTGCTTCAGGTATTAAACAAGATTAAAACCTTCCAATAGTTTCAGTTGAAACAAAACTGTGAGACGCTTATACATAACCTACTGCTTCAAATTTGAGTATTTTTTTTGGACAATGAAATTTGAGTACTTTATTTTCCTCTTGAACACATATAGGAGAGTTGTGTGTCATTCCATTAATAGGTAGACGGTCCAATCAAATGCCGAGTCCACGGCTTTGGTTAGTATGATTGATAGGATACCACTTTCTATACGACTGCTGGTGTGCTGGCACAGATGATAGAAGAGTTAATTGAACCACAACGCAAAGCACTGCCTAAGATTAAAAACAGCAACTGAGCAACCTCCTAAAACATACTCCATCCATTCCAAGTTACAAGTCATTCCACTTTCTAGATACATATGTGGCAAAGATGTACCTAGAACAACTCAAACTAATAATTTGGAACACGGGACTTGTATAATAGACATCGGTAACAGTTGGGGGGGGGGGGGGGGAGTGTTTAGAAACAGGAATTGAGAACATACAAAGTAATTCTAAGATTGTAATTCTCAATCAAATCATCAAAGAAATTGAAAGATAGTGAGCACTGAGCGAGAAGGCATAAAAAACACAGATGCCTATGGTAGATGTACTCCTGCACCGAACTAAGAAATCAATAGTATAAATCTGCACCTTGGGTATAAGAAATGAATCTGCTCTCCACCTTCGATGTACTCCTGAAGCATCTGTGGATGATACTCCAAAATCTGTTTGCACCGAGAAGATCAGAAATCCAATACTGACTGAGTAACATAAATGGTTACATACCTCCCGATATATCATTTCTCTAACACCGGCCTTTGTTAGTTTTCTTCCCTCAAATTCAAAATCAACCTTTGAAATTGGTTGTGCTGAAGGCTCAAGTTCCAATTTAGAAAGCCCACTAAAATATGGATCAGCTAAAGCCTGGACGAAATTACAAAGATATAAACTTTATGCACGTGCACTCATGAGGAATGACATGTTTTGTCACAAATAATATACCTCTTCAGCAGTAGGTCGATCTTTAGGATCAAATGCAAGTAAACGCTCCAGCAAGCGGAGAGCCAGAGGATCAGCATTATGGAACTTATGAGAAAAGGGAATAGGGCACTTCCTCGGCATGGCAAGCAAATATTCCCTGGCCTTATCACTGCGAATCTGAATGTTACAGAAAATATGGAGATCAACATCTGAATAATGATGTCCTTATACAAAATGTCAGTAGAAAGCAGAATCACAAATTCACAAAGTTGTAGGGTGTATTTGGTTTATGGCATCTTCTAACCAAGACAAAATTTGGTGGCCTTGGATTTGGTCAGCTTTGGCCAGCAAAATGATCTGAAGTGGCCAAAAGAGTTGGATGCCAAGCTAAATTTTGGCATCCAACTAAACGGTGCCCAAAATTGGTTAAAGTAGGCAAAATTTGGATTGGCTAAGCTTTGGTACAAAACTAAAAACGCCCGTAATCATCCAATCAGATCATATTCACATCTTGATCACGTTTATTTATGCCACTTCATTGTGGTTGTGGATGTTAATTTTAACTAACTGATTTGATTAAAAACACCAAACATCTCCCACAACAAGAGAATGCATTCACACACAAACAGCTTTCCTTAATTTAATGGCACACTGATGCTAAAAAAAAAAGGCACACAAAGTTTTAATCAATGTTTGATGAACAAATAATTTATAACACAATAATATATAGAGAGCATGTACAAAGACTGATTTTTGTCTCTTTACTGTCTGAAACCATGTTTATTTATGCCACTTCATTTTAATAAACAAAATATGTTCTAAAATGAAAACTACCAAGTAGGTGGCAGAAACAGTTAGTTACAGTATGCATAAATACGTTGGCATACCTTCGATATGGATCTAAATGAAGGTGTTCCAAGCAGATCTGTTATCAAGTCTAATTGGTGCACAACATTCCTCCCAGGAAACAATGGTGTTCCAGTGAGAACTTCAGCAAAAATGCACCCTATACTCCAAATATCAATTGCAGGGGTGTACTGTACATACAAATTCATTAGTGTTGGTGAGGATGATAAAATAGGAAGGTGTTAACAAGAACTTTGCAGAATAATAAATTAAGAATGCCCCAACGGAGCTTCAGCATTTCTTAGAAATATTTTCACTTTGGTACAGAACAGAAATCATTCAATAATATAACAAATAATATCCAGAAAGATGTATCACTGTAATGGTAAAAGCTTAACTACATGATCCATGCCACATATTTGTCCACCATAAGGGTTCCAGTAAGATCAGAAGCTAAAAAGCAACTTACACTGGAGAAAAAGGAGCCACATAATTCAGGAGCCCGGTACCACCTTGTTGCGACATAATCCTTCAAGTTGCAAGGCACAACAGTTAATGAATACAATGGGCAAAAGAAAAAGAATGAATACAAAATTGATGAAAAGGATCTTACTGTCCAATAGATTGCTGAAAGAGAGTCGTTAAATGATGCACGTGCAAGTCCAAAGTCACAAATCTTTAATTTACTATCTGAATTCGCCAGTATGTTCCTGGGCTTTAAGTCTCGATGAAACACATGGGCTGCAGTGACAGTGATATATATCACATGTATAAAAAAAATAGGGGTGACTGTTGATGATAAGGTGAATTATTTAATATGGTCCAAACAAACCTGAATGCATGTACTTGAGAGCACAAATAAGTTGATACAGGAAAAAGCGGTGATGCTCTGGAGTCAGGTCATCATTTGCTTTGATCACTTGATGCAGGTCAGACTCCATGAGCTCAAAGACAACATAGATATCTTTGAACTCCCTTCGGGTCGGGGGCAGCATAATGTGTTTAATCTGGACTATATTTGGGTGATGAAGCAGCCGAAGAAGCTTGATTTCCCGCAAAATGCGAGCAGCATCCGAGACATTCTCAAATATATCATTTATCTTCTTGATTGCAACCCGCTCTCCAGTGTGACTATCAATTGCAGCAGCAACTACTCCATAACTTCCCTTGCCAATGACCTCTTGGATATGATACTGACTCGCCTCCCCATATTCCGTGAAGAAATCCATGTCCAGAGTTCTATAAAGATCAGAATATGTACTAGGTTTTTATGTCCAAAATGAATTTGCAAATAAGTTGAAAACATATAAAGAGAGCATACTAGGCTGAAGAATAACTATACAGGACAAAACAAGAATCTGCTGAATCACACAAACCTTAGTGGCACAAAAAAGTATATATACAACATATACGAGGAAGTAATTCAAGTGAGGTCAAGGACATTTCAAAGGACTAATGACAAGCAAGCTCATGAATTCGAGAGGCATAGCATAGAAATAGAGCTACAGATATATCTCATGTAACATCAAAGATCAAACTGTTGTACGTAAGGAACTACTAAGTGATGGATCTAGTAATAAAGAAAAAATCAACTAGGAGAAGATATATGATCATTTAACAATTACAAGGAATGCCATGATGAAGAAAAATACAGTGAATAACCCTGCCAACTACTGGATCATAAACTTGTGCATAAAACTCTTTCGTCTTAATTGAGCGGCAGAGCTCCTGCCTTTTGTTTCAAAAAAAAAAAGAACTACTGGATCATAAAAGCTGAAGAAAAAAAAGATTCACAGCATACAGTATATATTTTACAAAATTATTGATAAACACAGCATGGCTTCTGTAATCTGTAAGAAAAGTAAGGCGTGCGGCCTGCATACTTCATAATCAAGGTGCAAAAAAGGAAGGAAAAGGAAAGCTCGCATTTAAAAGTCGATGCCAAAACCCAAGGCCAGTAAACATCAACATCATACAGCACTACGGCTAGATTGAAGAAAGCAGTGTAACTTAGAACTAACTAGATCTAGATATACAATTATGAGCGGATACTAGATTTGAACTATGTATGGCACAAATTGAATTACATAATAAGATTACTTCGCATCGCACGCTTATGCGGAAACGAGTTAGTTCGCACCGAAGGCGAGGCGATAAGGTGATTGGGATCCGGTGGAAGTCCGTGCACCAAGCCCAGAAAGGTATTGTCTGATGCCACAGCAAGCAAAAGAGTTGATACAGAGAGTGAACAGGGAGATGTGGGATTAAGGGATTGGGGCACGAAGAGTATCAACGAACTACGAAGAGGCGCTAGGGATTGAGAGAGTGGGCAGAGGAAGGGGAAAGTGAAAAGGGGCAAGAGAACAGATAGGGACAAAGCTGTCCAAAAAATAAGGGTATATATTAATTTGCAATGAAGAGAGCAATGGGGTTCCAGCTATCCACACCCTATCTGATGCATCACCATTTAAACGTGACTTTCACCCTTGATATGGAAAAATTAAAGATTAGGTGCGATAAAAGGAAACTAATCCAGGATCCACAAATCCAGAGGAAAATGCATAGAAGTCCAAATATTTTTAGACTGTTGGCAAAATAAATTACATACTTCAGAAATACTCTTGATTCTTTTGCTAAAATCCAGTTTGACAACAATAGAATTTGGTATTGTTCTTGTTGTATAGGTAGAGACCGCATGGCATTGATTCACACATATAATTCATTTGGTGTTATGGTGGTGCTAAAAACATTACAAGATGCTAAAATTGTAGTGATAATCTAGTATTGTACTTTAAATGTATATAAGAATTGCCTAGGTGGCACTAAATCAATGTCACATTATCAGAACGGCGTCTAGTGTGGCAAAACCGCCAAAAATCAAAAAGTGCATAGTATATGGAGGGACATTACCTGGGTCAAGAAATGGCAGGACATTACAGACTTAAAATTTTTTTTGGGTTAATCCAAGATAATTTTTAAAAATCAGATGTATGTGGTTTTCTCAGCCTAAAATTAGAAAAATGTAAATAAAATCCAAATTTTAAAATTATGCATTCATTTTCCAGAAAATTTCAATGTGAACCCAAAAGGTATACATAGTTCAGTTTACATAAGCCCAATACTTATTTTCTAATTACTTGGACTCCCTGATAACTTCCTCCAGTAGTCCAGTAAAAAGAACCACACGTTCAAACTTTCCATTAATCTTATATTCATCATATGAACTAAGTGCTGCAGTTCATTTTTTATCCAACCCGAAGTAGCCGAAGGGATATGTTCTCTCCCTATCCTCTTCCCCAGCAACAAGAAAATATGCAAACAGCTTAGGTCGATTTGTCGCTCCTTCCTCATTAATATCTAAATATTGGCTGAATGTTCTATAGCTCCTAGTCCTCACTAGTCATTATTGCGAAAAATCAAAGTACTTTAACAAGGAAACAACAAAGCAGCGTTGTCTCTGATCAAGTGATGATGATGAAACCATTAGAAAACCCAACAACCAACTAAGCAATCACCACATGTTCAGGTTGCAGCATAGATTCACCAGTACCACTCTTTCACCTGCTGGCAAGTAGCATGTGATCTGCAGCTGCAGCACCTGTGCATGATGCACCAAATGCCCTGGGGATGATAATATTCAGTTCCCAGTGTAATGGGACTTGAGCTGAACTTCATATTTTTCTTTCAATGAGGTAGAATGCTTCTCCAATAATCACTTGAACTAGCGTGGATCGGGCCTCAGTCATGCTCAATCTGTTTAGCTAGATGGCTTGAATGTTGTGAAAAGCATGGAATGACTGCTCATTATGCAACACCCCACATCACAAAAGAGAACATTTTCAGCATAAGGGAATAAGGGATAGACAATATAGATATCAAAAGGAACAACTCTACAGGTGCTAAACTACAAGGGGAACATAGAGAAATGGAGATACCAGTCTAAAAAGGTTAAATCAATCAAACTAGAATGAGAGCAAGAACAATAAATAAGTACCAAATCTAGAACTCGTTAAGTACAAATGAAGAGGGCCTGCAGTGAAAGAAGACATACATGTAATAAGAGACTTGAACTGCACCGACCAAGTAATCATACAGCATAAGGAGCAATACACGATGAAGCTGGCATGAGGCCACACAAGGGCCACACAAAATTGCGAAGGCTTTTCCAGGAAACTGGCTGAACCATAGTGCCTTCTTTTTAAGAAGACCTACAGGATGCTCATGGATCCGCCAGGAAAATAGACAAGTGAGTAGCTATCTCTTTCTCTTACTAACATTGTGCCCCAGCCTAAATAGAAAACGCAGTCTCCACCAAAAGTCAAACTTATATCAATATTAAAAAGGAACTGGCTACATGGTGCAAGGCAAGGCAAGGCAAGCCATCTTATCTATGGAATTAGCAAACAACATCAGAAGGACAAGGACACTTGCGGTATCGCAAAACCTAAGCACAAGTCAGACTGAAACTAGTACGGAGAACCTAAGCAAAAGTCAGACTGAAACTAGTACGGAGAGGGGTTATAATAAAGCATCAAATAATGGTTGACTTGATGATAACAAAGGGTATATGATACAAAAAAGAAGAAATGGCACGAGTTCCACAGAAGTATGGGAGAAAACGCACCTTCCTGGAGCAAGCAAGAGCCTGAAACCAATCCAATCCGGATGAGAGGTAGCATGGTCAGAAACCAACACTTATCAGAGCTGGAACTTGAATGGCGCAATTCCCACGGCACACATGACAATAAAAAGAATATATTCAATCAAATGGACAGCACGAGCAGATTGTGGGGAGGCGTGGGCAAAAGTCGTATAACACCCACACCAGAAGCCACCTAACGAGTGAGTAGCACCGCCGCGCTAGGCAAGGCCAGAATAAGCATCACGAATTCCACTTGAGGTGAATTATTAGTAGGAAATTTTGGACACGAGTGCGGGTGCAGGATCCCGGTGAGAAAGGGACGAGATCACAGCAGCAGAATTCAGCGCATCCAGCCAAAGTTAGTTGAAGAAGCGCTCGAGTTGGTCATGCTTCGGTCGTCAGCTAACCAAAAGGACTATGCTATGCTAGAACACTGGTACTGTACAGTTCGCTTTACCACTGAAGAAATTTTGGTAACACTGCACTGCATTGATTGCACGGGCACGAAGCAGTCAAAGATCAGAAAAAGGCTGGATGAAACCAACCTTCATTTCCAGGTTCACCAAGCGTCCCGGAAGGAGCAGAGGGGGATGGGATGGGATAGGGACAGGCGGGGTTGTTGGAATTGAATTGACCTCGTCGTGACAGGAACAGGACTGACCTTGTTGGGCTGAGCATCCTGTAGCGGCGGCGCCATGTCCCGCAGCTTGGGGACGCGGATGGCTGGCGGGTGATGGAGACGAGGCCCGGGTTCTACAACCCATGGGGTGGGGTCACGCGGCGCCGCCGCCGGCGAGCGCACGGGCAACCCCCTGAGGCGAGGGCGGAAGCGCCTGCGGACTCCGTCGACGAGGGCCAGGGCCCAGGGCCCAGGGCCATGGCACCTCAACGGCGACGGCAGCGCGGTTGGCGTATAATTCCTCGAGCTCACCGTGGTTTCAACTTTCAGCTCGCCGCGGCTCTACGCTTCACTTCCATCTCCGGCGAGTCGAAAGGCCCACGCACAACACAGTGGCACAAGTAAGCTGGGCCGTTGCACTTGCAGCTAACTATCATTTTTTTTTTTAAAAAGTCTAAATAACCCCTGAACTATAAACCCTGGAACACATTTGTTTAGATAAAGGATATGAATCCGGCCTCTGCATCCGTGGATGCACACAGCCAATTATTACAACGTTTCAAAACATTTGAAAATAAAGCAAGGGTCTTAGACATAGACCAGGAAATCATTGCAAACAATATAAATGCTGCCACCCCCTATTGGAAATTTCTAAAACAATCATCTCTAGCTTCTTGCTTAGCGAAGAGAGGGTGTCCTTGACTTGCTCATCATGCTGCAGTGGGCTCCAAAAGCGTAAACAGTACGCTCCCCTGAAAATAACCTGCAGAAAAGAGTTAATTTTGCATTTATTAAAAATAACATCATTCCGGCATCTCCATAGAGCCCAACATACAGCCGCGACCCCCATCCAGATCAAGCCTTTGGTTTTCTTTTGCTGATTTGAAAGCCAGGTACCGAACATATGGTTAATTGATCTCGGTTGAGTCAGGTTAGTAACAAAAAAAAATAATCCTCCAAATCATTTTGGCCAAGGGACAGTCCAGGAATAAATGTTGGATAGTCTCGTTCCTGTTACAGTAAATGCATTTTTGACTCCCTTTCCAATTTTTCCTAGCAAGGTTGTCTTTGGTAAGCGTGACACCTTTTTTTAGAAACCATAGAAATATTTTTATTTTTAGAGGAATTTTTATTTTCCAGATCTGCTTGTGATGAAAAGGTGGTTCGGTATCCATTTGATGTAGATACATTGAACGGACTGAAAATAACCCAGATTTGGTTAGGTGCCATTTAAAGCCATCAGAACCATCCACCAGTTCAACATTAGAGATCCGTGCTACCAAATTGTGCCATTCTAAAAGTTTATTGCCCACAAGTGCTCTTCTAAAAGAGATGTTCAGAGGGATTGTGGCCATTACCTTCGATACAGTTGCGTTAGGGTCACGAACTATATTATATAGAGAAGGAAAATGAACTTTTAGAGGCCTTTGTCCTACCCATGTGTCCTCCCAAAACCTTGCTTTGGTTCCATCTTTAATGTCGAAGGAACCATGCGCCCATACCTCATCTTTGATACGCATAAGACCTCTCCAAAAATGTGAATCATTTGGTTTGGCCTTTACTTGGGTAAGGGATTTGGAGCTGAGGTATTTATTTGTTAAAAGGGACTGCCAAATGCCTTCTGTGTTTATTAGATTCACTAACCATTTGGCTAGTAGGCACTTATTTTGCAGTTGTAAATTGAGAATACCTAGACCCCCTTGATCTTTAGGTCGGCATAGAATGTCCCATCTAGCAAGTCTATACTATCTAAAACCGTCTATTTTAAAACGGTCTAATTCACCCCTTAAACTATCTAAAACCGTCTATTTTACCCCTAGGCAGTTTTCAAAGGTGGTTTACTAGTAAAACCACTTTTGTATTTTTATTTATTTTTGCTGAGTGATTTAAAAAATCATAATAAATCGTAGAAAAATTATAAAATGGAAAATTCAACTTCGTTGGACTCCTCGTGATTAGATCTATATAGTGAATATGTAATACGGTATACTTTAGTATAAAGTTTTTTTGTAACTTTATAGTGAACAATTCCAAATTTTTTACAGTAAAAACTTTGTACTAGAGCATACGATATTATATATTCACTGTGTAGATCTAATCACGTGGAGTCCAACGAAGTTGGATTTTTTATTTTATGATTTTTCTATGATTTATTATGATTTTTCAAACACTCAATAAAAATAAAAAAAAAATACAAAACTGGTTTTACTGTAGTAAACCGCCGTCGAAAACCGCCCAGGGGGTAAAATAGACGGTTTTGGATAGTTCAGGGGGTGAATTAGACCGTTTTATAGTTTGGGGGTTATGTGTTCCAGAATCCATAGTTCAGGGAGTTATTTAGACTTTTTCCTTTTTTTTCAAGTTATTTTTTTTTGCGAGTAAGTTATGAAAGTACTTTTGAATTATAAAATTTGATAATGATAATAAATACGTGTGGTTATGAAAGTACTTTTGAATTGCAGGTCATATATGTTTCTAAACTGAATGTTTTGATGACTATATTGACAACACAAGTTATTAAACTAGACAAAATTCAAATCAACACTCACTGCCTATATGAGATCGGAACACAGTGAAACACAGGATGAGCTGTGCGTGCAAGAACCAAAAAAGCACACGGTTCAGTTCATCATTCCAAGTTCCAACCACAGCCACGGCGAAAGGGCATCATCAGAAACCAAAGAGAGGCGACCTTAACACAATAGCAGCCACAAGCTTTTACAGACGCTGCTCGTGCTCGAGTTCTGCTTCATTTTTTATAATCTTTTACAATATCAGATCAGGGCACACTGGCACACGCATATAGATAGATATACAAAAATGGGAGCAGTTGATGGTGAATTCTCGCCCTTTCCCTGCTGGCTGCACTGATCTGATGGGGCGCAGCGGCGTTTCTACTTTCTCGCTGGGGCCTTGTGGAGCTTCTCGAAGAAGGGTTGTCTCAGGATCTCCTTTGCTGAAGGTCGCCTCACCGGATTAGGATCCATCATAGACTGAAAATAGACAGTGACAGAATGTTTGAGGCTATTTTTCACACGTTACATGTTACTCCCTCCGTCCACATGATAATGCAATTTCGTGTTACGTGTCAGTTAAAGTAGTTCACGTTTGACCAAGTTTCTAGTAAATATTATTCATATTTATTGCTCCAAATTAATATATTATGAAAATACATTTTATAATGAATCTATTGATGTTTATTTGGCATTATAAATATTTATATTTTTTTATTTATAATTGGTCAAAGATGGTACACTAAACATGTTACTGTGCTAGAATTGCATAATCAAAGGGACGGAGGGAGTATTCGACAAAGAAATGTTTCTGCATAGTGGTATATATGCAGATGCCAGAGTTCACTAAAATCATATGGTGGAAAGATACAAGATCCTCTAAAGATGTAAATCAGTAAACAAAAACAGAGACAATCGCTCTGTTCGTCTGGCTTATTCAGCCATCACCAGCCAGCCACTCAGCAGTGTTTTTCTCTCAGGACAACTAGCCAGTCAGTCGTACCGTACCAGCCAGCCGAACAGAGCCAATAGCTCCAACTTTAAGCAACCAAATATGTATCTAGAAAAGTAATTTTACTATCAACCAGCCAATGCTTCTGACTCAAGCCTAGAACAAACTACAAAAACTTGCTCAAAAGTGAACCACCAAAAAGAGATCCTATATCTATCCGTCTGGAGTTCGGAGTTGCCAATGTGTGTGCCATATGTTCGACCACAGTAGAATTTCAACAAAAAAAATCAGTACTACCAGTTCCAACATCATGTTCTGTTTATATACACTTATAACAATGGGATTAGGTTTAGAATTAGAAAACAGGTATGAGGTTGGTAATACTTCGTTTTATAGGATAAAATGTTTGTTCCTAAGCTAAAAAAATGTGCCTAATAAAATTATGTGTAGATAGTCGCATTTATCTTCATCCTGCTTATGAAATGAAGGCCAAACAAAGTAGCTGCGAAGGAGAAGCCAGATGTTATACCTTGATTAAATTTTGGAACTGTGTTGGGCACCCTGGAAGCAACGCAATCTTACCCTCTCTAAGGCTTGTAAAGTGAGGTCCAGACTCAGGAAGCGGGGTGCCTCTTATTAGCTCATAGACGGCTGCCCCAAGAGAAAAGATATCAACCTTGTCAAGATTCTCATACTTATCATTCAGCATTTCTGGAGGCATATAACGTGAATCTCCATCTTCAATTGCCAAACTCCGGTTAGTAAGTGTAGCACAACCAAAATCTCCAAGCTTATAAATACCATTTCTGACATATATGTTATCAGGTTTCACGTCAAGGTGTGCTATACCATGTCCATGCATGAAATCCAAGCCTTTGCATATCTTCAGATTCACAAAGTTTACTGTTAGTATTGTAACCGAGGTACACATGAAAAGTAAGATGAAAATGCTTTCCGGCAAAGTGAACCAGATATATATAATTAAAAAGAATGATGCTGGATGGATTGCTTCAGTAGTCCAACTTTGAAATGGATTGCTCCAATAGTTCAATTCTAAAGCTTGCACAAGTAGACATAAATGGATTTTGTACATCATTCACTTCAAAATGCATGCATTCTATAATTTTTAGCAGCTTATATGGATTGACTTTGCATTTGGTCAACAAGCTGGAGTGGTACAACCTAACTATAACATCAAAGTACCAAATCCATCTATCCATTATAGCAATCTCTTTAATTTCGACCTAGGGCAAAGAAATGTGTTTTTCTCCCAAATGATTTTTTTTTGTTCCAACAGTTTTGTAACCCACATGATTAGTTCCAAAAAGTTCCTTCTGAACCAAATTAGAAAGACTAAAATGAGACGCTAAGATGTGAAATATCTTCAAAAATGGTTCCATGTTTTATTTTATCGTGGCCATCCCTCTTTGGCTGCTCAGTGCACACTGGATAGAAAGTTACTGGGTAAGAAACAAAAGTGGTAAAGCTTAGGCGTCCTACAAGACCAGGTTCAATGACCAAGAAGGAATAAAATTGGTAAAAGACAAAGCCACAAACCTGATACAGCAGTTCCAGAGCTTCCGCACACTTCAGTGGTTGGTTCCGATTATT
The DNA here is from genome assembly GCA_038502445.1 of Eremochloa ophiuroides. Lineage (NCBI taxonomy): Eukaryota > Viridiplantae > Streptophyta > Magnoliopsida > Poales > Poaceae > Eremochloa > Eremochloa ophiuroides. Next base: position 5,847,677 of record JAHLJS010000005.1, read on the forward strand.
AGATAGGCAGCGATCACAGAGTTCCATCTGAATATAAAGTTGCTCATTCTCAAACCAAGAGGTGAAATAGCGAACTATGTTCTCCTGACAACCTGGAAAGACATGGTACAGATGTTATAGACGTCCTAGCAAATGCAGCTGAATATAAAGAACCAAAAGTTTAGTATGCGAGTGTGACCTAAGGCTGCCATAGCTTGGACTTCTTTCACTGCTTGCCTCCTGCAATGGAAGATACAACATGCAACATCAGTCGATGGACAATCCTGTTCCTAGTGAAACACAATGCCACTATGAAACTACCTTTCCATATCATTATGCAATTGCTTGATACTCCGTTTAACAGCATACAAGCACCCGTCTATCCTGTTTAGAACTTTGAAGACAAAACTGAAGTTGCCAGAACCAATTTTCTGAGAATTAAGCATGCCACTATATCAGTGAATAAAACCATCGATCACATTGGATACTGCAACACATGAGTAATATATATTCAGAGTGTACCTCTATTTCATGGAAATCAGTTCGGTAGCGTGAAAGACCTTTACCACCAATTGATGGAGAAAACCCTTTATACATTACAGAAGAAACTAATTAGCTGTCTGAACATTTCATTATAAAGACACAGATATTGATAGTTTTTTTACGCTGGGGCTGCAAAGGCATGTTATAGTTAAATATTAGATGTACAAGTGACTCACAGATGCATACATTTTGAATTGCTGATATCACATAATGCAATAATGATACCTGCTGAGTTGCATTGCCTCCCACCGTAAACAGCATCATCTATGCATGGATCAGTATTGAGATACGGATTCTTGACACATGGTGGAGGCATCACCCGGCAGCGCAGAGCCACTGCTGACTGGGAGACATAGCCACCCCTCTTTTCCACTGCAGGCTGCATCGGCTGCTCTTCTTCTGAATCATCTCGGGTGAGACTATCAAACGCAACTGGGGTAATCTGACGGTCGAATGAAAAGTCAGTGGATTCCAGACCTTTGGGGGAGCAATCTGCAAAATATTGGCATTCAGCAATTCAAGCAAGGCAATGGTGTAACACAGTCCATCAATGAGTTGTTAGAGTTTACAATAGTTACTGATTATAGTTGGATCATTCGATATTGTGGTAGAAAAGGTTTCACATTCCAATCAATTGGTAATCAGTTTGAAGGCAAGTTTCTCACCGGTTCTGTACCGCTTGCTCCGAGGGTTCGCTGATTTCTCCGGAGATTTCGGGCAAGGGATGTTCTCCTGCACAAAAACAAACAGTTAGGGGAAGTGGAGCTCACCACGGCATACTATCACTGCAATGGCATGCCCACACTCAAAAAAGAGAAATATCTCGTCTTCCCCACCTTATCGTCGTCGAACTCGTTGGCCACCTGCGGCATCTCCGGCGTGATGTAGTCTGGAGTGCTGCAAGAAGAGGGTGGATGAACGGGGTTAATCCGAGACCACACACGCAGTGTCACTCGGCAAACCAACACAAAGCCTCAGTCCGGACTCCGGAACGTACCAGAACAAATCCTGGCTGAGGATGCAGCAATCCTTCTCCTCCATGGTCTCGTCCGCGTCCATCGGCGATGTCTGCAGGAGCTGTGCCGCCGCCGCCGCCGGCGGGGGCGGCAGGGGCATAGACTGCGGCTGAGGAAGCGGAGGCGGCGGGGTCGGGCCGGCGCGGTAGCAGCCCAACCCCTCCCCGTGTCCATCCTCTTCCTCTAGGAGCGCCTCGAAGCGCGTGAGGCCGCCGGCGGGGTGGCGGTCGGAGAGGAAGGAGATTAACGAGACCTGCTCCAGCTGAAGCGAGAGCTCCCCGGACGGCGACCTCCCCTCGGCCTTGGCGCCCTTGACCGCCGAGGCGGCTCCGGGAGCGCGTCGTGCCTTGCCGCCGCGCGGCCGCGGGGTCTTGGTCCTCAGCATCGCCGGCGGCCTAGCGAGCGAGTGCGGGGTCAGATCAGAGAGAGAGAGCGAGAGAGATCTCCCGCCGCGCCCCCTTGTCGACCCGCGGTCGATTCGGATCCCTTGTGTTGCGGCCGCGGCGCGGGGCGGAGGATTCGTGGGGGATGCGGCGGGGCCGGAGATGGGAGTCCACTGGCAGGGCAGGACGAGGAAGAGAGAGAGGGGGGAGGGAGAAGAAAGAAGAAAAAAAAAACGGGGGCGGGGAGAGATAAAATAATTGGGGAAAAGGATTTTGAAATGGATGGGAGCGCAGCCGCGCGGGTGGAATTGGCGGGAGGAGCCATTACTGCGTTTCGTCGCCTCGGTCGCGTCCCCGGTCGGAATGCGTGCTGTCGGCCCGGTTGAGGCGGGCGTTTCTTTCTAGATTCGGGTGTTGGGCCCGCATTTGGGCCGGCCCATAAAATGGTAGGTTCGCTTCAACATGTAATTTCGTGATGCGTGTTCGTTAAAATAGTTTACGTTTGACTAAGTTTCTATTAAATAATATTCATATTTACCCCTCCAAATTAATATATTATAAAAATGCATTTTATAATTAATCTATTGATGTTTATTTTATATTATAAAAATTTATAAATTTTTATTTATAATTAGTCAAATTTAGTACACTACTATACTAGAATTACATAATTAAAAAGACAGAATGAGTAATTTTTTCCTTAACTTGGTTGGTAGAAGGAGTAGTCAATATAGTACCAAATGAATTTTGCCTCTCTTTATAACGTCGAATCCGCGTGTACTTCCCACCGCGAGAGAAAAAAAAACTCAAGATGTGAAAAGATCCGCACTGAGGCTCCCTTCGTTTGAGCTTATAAGCGCTTATTTTTCAACACTTCAGCAGTACTTTCCTCTCACAGGATTTCAGCACTTCTACAGCACTTCAGCGCTTTTTTAGCTTCACCGAACAGAGCCTGAATAACTGGAAAAGAAAATACTCCAATGCGCGATCGATCCATAGAAACTGACACACACACACGAGTCCTAAGGCCCCCTTTACTTCACGAAAAAGGTACAGTGTTTACCCATCACATCAATTGTACTTTCTATTTACATGAAGTATTAAATAAAGTAGTTGTTGTTGCATGTCTATACTTTATGAGTAATAACCTCGAGATGAATCTTTTAACTCTACTTAGACCATAATTAGACAAAAATTATCAAATAAAAACAAAAATATTACAGTGTAACTTTTCACCTTTTCATCTCCTCTTCTCACCAACTAAATGGGGCCTAAATAATGTAAATGCAAACTAGTATACTCCGTCCCAGCAGGACTGTCGCCAAGGGAGAGAAATTGAATATCCACATTCATTGTTGGACCACAACACTTGGACCTTTCTATTGTTAATGATCAATCTGTTACTCCTTTCGTCATATAGAGATTGTTGTTTTTGACTTTTCAAAAACTAAGTTTGATCATCCGTCTTATTTAAAAAATTTGTACAAAATAAAAAATCAATTAATAATTATTAAAGTATCTATAATGATATAACAGATTATAAAAAAATAATATTTATACAAAATTTTAAAATAAGATAAATGGTCAAACGCGATGTCTGAAAAGTGTAAAACAATAATTTTAATGGGACGGATGGAGTATTTATGAACCTGTTCATATCTCAGGACGACAAAAGCAACAGGACTGAGAGAGTATCATATAGATTGTATAATAGCGAAAGGGAAAACAGATATAAGCTTGCTTGGTTTAGATCTTTTTTTTTTTTTGCCATACTAAAAATTTGGCAAGCCAAAAGTTAGGCAAAGGAGTTGATGTAGTTCTGGTAAACTAAATGTGAGAGTTTAACAAGTTTTAATAGTATAAACCAAATGATAACTAAAATCATAGCTTGTCAATTTTGTTTGGCACAAGCTTAATAGATAACTTGAGATGCTAACAGTTTGAAGCATCGATCATTCAATATAAGGTAGTTCACTTTATGACCTCCAACTATCACAGAAGTCTAGATTTCAAACTTCAACTTCAAAACCAGATAAAATTAGCCCTCTAACTCTTGAAAAGTTCACTTTAGGACCCTGACTGGTTTTTTAGACGATTTTGCATGACATTATTGTGGTGCTGATGTTAACGATGACGTTTGTACTCCTTTAAAAATTGCAAAATTTGATTTCTTTTTATTTGGGACTTCAAATATAGCAAATAATATATCGATTTTGATCGTCTCAATGGCTCTATTCAGCTGGCATAATACATTTAGTTCTTTATATACATGTTCAACGCGATCTTAGAAAACACAAGTTTAATAAGCAATGTTTGCTACAACCACATTTCAAAACAAACATATTGGCTCTGTTCGGCTGACTGGTACGGTACGGCTAGCTGGTTGGCTGGTTGTCCTGAGAGAAAAACACTGCTGAGTGACTGAATATATCAAACTACACTACTTTATTTTATTGTTCGAGATAGCAATATTATATCAACTATTTTTATAGTAGCCACACAATAGCCTTATTGTTTATAGTTTAGGTCATCAAACCAGTATAATTTTCTTTCACTATTGCCGAGGCCATGTTGTCTTCCACTACCACTAGTTTTGACCCATGTAATGGTACCAATAATTCATGTGCCACTCTGTGAATTTTATAGTTACTAACTGCAATCGATTCCATTCTCACTTGTTTTATAAAAGTACTTATTTTTTATGAAATAAAACTATATCAAACAACAAAACAAACTACACCTATGCAAAGAGCTGTCGAGACGATTAAAATTAATATATTATTTGATATATTTGGAGCACCAAATAAAAAGATATCAAATTCTGCATTTTTAAAAGGTGTGTTGATATCATCGCTGACATCAGCGCTATAACAATGCCATACAAAACCACCTAGAAAATCGGCCAGGGTCCTAAAATAAACTTTTTCAAGAGTTAGAAGATCAATATTATCTGGTTTTGAAGTTGAAGATTGAAATTCAAACTTTTATGATAGTTGGAGGTCCTAAAATGTTCTTAACCTTCAATATACTAGGTGAATACCCCACGCATTGCCATGGAAATTTTCTTTTATTGTATATGAGACGAATTATGCAAGAAGAATTGATAAAGTTATCTAACATCAAATGATAATGGATTGCTGAGGTGGTCAGATTGTATGTTAAGGAAATAAATAGTTGTGTTGATAGTGGACTGCTGACGTGAACGCGTTGTATGTCGAGAAGTAGAAAGTGGGTTTTGGCTAATGTGTTTCTTTTGTTGCGAATCATCTATGGGATTCAAAACTAACTTGCTCGACAATGGCAAAAAAAAAATCGTACATGCATAAAGCGATTTAGGATATACTCTAAGAAAAACAAACCTCTTTTACCTTTTATAAAACTTGCCAATACACGATCACCACAAGTTCTTCATCGAGAGAAACAAGATACCGGCTCGCCGGCTGCACACGCTGGGAAACGGACGCCCGGAGGGGGACCAATGCGACCTGAGGCTGACACTGACAGAGCGGACACCGACGCGGCACCGGAATTCTCGTTAGCGTGTGGGTGTATTTTTTTTTTTCCTCTTATTTCTTTTCCCTTTCTTCGTGCCAAACGTGTAGGCGTATAGACGTACTACACTGTACACAGTTTTGAACGCGCATGTGGGCAGGGATCGACGAATTTGTCTAAGCTGGCAACAACCCGCCGGTGGTAGCAGCTACGTACCAGCAGCCAGACGGTAGAACCGTAGTAGTAGTCCGCAGCACCATTTGGTGGGTACTCCACGGTTAAGCTTATTTGTCATTTGTCAACAAGGAGCTACCTAGCAGTAGATGCAGGTGCAGCAACGTCACGGTTAAGCTTATTTCTCAAAATTAGTGTTTATTTACAGTTAAAACAATATTTTTTATTATTTTGTCCAAACGGTTTCACTCACGAGAAATGTATGTAGTATCTTTTTTACAAGATATATATATATAGAGAGAGAGACGACTAGGGCTAGGGAGCGCACATCAGTGTGAGTAATTATTAGTTTGTAGAGCCGTGTCTAAGACTCCGTTTGGATAACAGATAGTACATTCTGAATTCTCAGCGAGTCATCATAATTGTTGTCAAAGAAACAGAAACGTTTTGAATTTTTGGAGAAATGTTTCTATTTTTCTACAAGGGATGAGAATCACCAAATACTAAGTGTTTTGCGGTGATTCTAGTTCGTTTCAGGGAGAATTTACCGGGGTATTTAAAAATTTGCCCCTCTTACGGTTGCCTCCTCTTCAGATGCCCTCCTTAGAATGGCAATTAAAAATTTGCCCCAACATTCTCTCCGGTGCTATAATTTTGCCCCGTGGCTGTCCAACCCAACGCAACACGGTGGATCGCTCATGGAAAAGACGTTTTTGCCCCTGGCTCTATTTTGCTCTCCCTAACGCCATCTTCGGCCATTGTTTAATAAAAAATTTGTCATGATATAAGTACATATAAAATCGATAGACATAAAAATTTGACATGTCAAATGTATACATGGTTGTCAATTTTATATGGACATATATCATCAAATTTTTTATTAAACAATGGCCGGAGATGGTGTCCAAGAGAGTAAAATAGAGCCAGGGGTAAAAACGTCTTTTCTCCTGGCCAATCTACCGTGGCATGCTGAGTTGGACAGCCATAGGGCAAAATTATAGCACCGAAGAGAATGTTGGGGCAAATTTTTAATTGCCATCGTAAGAGGGGCATCTGAAGAGGAGGCAACCGTAAGAGGGGCAAATTTTTAAATACCCCGAATTTACCGATTCTCACCGACACCGAGTGCTTCCTATTTCTCTAAAATATTTTTTAAGAATATGGATTAAAACTTTTTTTTGTGTGTGGAGAATCTGATCCCCTAAATCTACACCTCCACCCGGCGATCGATCGGCGACCGTGCCATTTGCCAACCATGCCTCCATGGCAAATGGCAAGCTGCTTGGGTCTCTGACGCACGTCCATCCCCCAACACGCACACGCACACGCACATGCCCCCGGGGTGGCAACGTGCGCTCGAGTGCTCCACACCAGGGTTTTTAATCCCGACCGAAATCCGGTTACCGCCGGCCGGCGGTAACGGTATACCGGCCGGTATAAACGGTAACCGGCCGGAAACCGGCCGAATTCAAATTTTGAGTTTGAATCCCAGTTCAATCGGTTTCGGTCGGTATACCGGCCGGTTTGTACCGGTTACCGGCCGGTTTGAGCGGTTTACCGGCCGGTATAAACGGTAACCGGTCGCATTTTCAAATTTCAATTTTTTTTTAAAAAAAAAATACTAAAAAAATTTCTAAAAATAGTTCATGATTTATAGAATCCAATGATGTCAAAGTTTTTCAAATTTGAGTGTGTTTAGTATATTTTTCGACCTTCATGATTTAATGGGCCTTAACGGGCTGGCTCTTTTTTTTTCCTTTTCTTTTTTAAAAAACTTTGGCACTTCAAATAAAATCCTAAACATAGTCAAATTTGAAAAATTTTGACACCATTGGAATCTATAAATCATGAAGTATTTTTAGGAATTTTTTTACAATTTTTTAAAAAAATTTCAAATTTAAAATTTCGGTTTTTCAAATCGGCCGGTACCGGTACCGGTCCGGACCGGTATTACCGGTTACCGGCCGGTTACCGCGGTATTTCACCGGTAAAAAAAACCCTGCTCCACACACGACGGCAGCATTATTTGCTGAGTGCAGAGGCGAGACGAGCGGTACTACTAGCCGACGACGACGAGCTAGCCAGACCGTGCTGGGCCGATCGTGGCAAGTGCACGCGGCCGGCCGACGCACGAACGCGCACGCACTGGCACCGGGTTGTTCGTCGTCACATGATATACGTGTACCGGCCGGAATGCCGTGCAGTGGGTCGGCCATCCCGTTGCCATTTTTTTTAGGACGATCTCTGCTGCACTGCGTGTGTACCGTAGCGGAGGAATTCGTGTTTACTTAGTTTGGATTGGAAGCAAAGTTATTAGTGTATAATAATTATACGGTACTACTCTTTGAGATGACTAGAGTACTCCGTATGGTCCACTACGAGAGAACGGCTGCACGTACTACGGTACAAGACCGATGAGCGGTGCCAGAAGGCGGTGTGTTGATGCCCGTGGTCTGCTGCTCGTGGGAAAACGATCCAGAAGACTCCTCCTTTACAACGGAGAAAAAACATACTCTAGGATGCAACTCTCTGTTCGCTTAAACTTAAAAACATTTATTTTTTAATATTTTTATAGTATTTTTCTCTACTAAGAAATCAACACTTGTACAATATTTTCAGCATTTTCAGCTTCAGCGAACAGAGCCTCTATCTATGGAAGCAGCTGGTGCCTAAGACCATCCGCAGCGGCTTCCCCAACCGCTGCTTGGAGGAGATTTTTACGGGAAAATCTCTCGCAGCGGTTTCTCCAACCGCTCCCGTAAGGCTCTAGCTTCCCGGAAGAATACGGTGGTAGAGGACCTCCCGAATCGGGCATGGGGCCCGTAGACAGGGGAGAGAGTCGAGGGGAAATGGGGAGAAAGAGGATGGTACGCCGGAGCACCGCTTTGGCCGTCGGCCGCCGGGGACGGAGACGGAGCACCCGCGGCCCGTGGCACGACCGGGGAGAGAGAAATAGAAAGGGCGGGCCGTCGCCGGGAGAGCCGGAGCCGGGGAGCACCGTGCCGCGGTGGCGCTCGACCGCGTTCCACCGCCGCGCGCTCGCGCCACCGGGGGATGCCACAGGGTCGCGCCACCGCAGGCGCGCGCCGCGCTCGCCGCCGTGCAGGGAGGGAGTGGCTGGCCGCCTCGCCGTCGGGGAGGGAGAGCCCGTGTCGGGGCTTGCCGTGGAATCCCCGCGCGCTCGCGGCCGCCGGAGCCCCGCGCCCGCTTGCGACCGCCGGAGCCCGGCCAGCGCGCTCGCGGCCGCCGGAGCCGGCCATCACAGCCGCGGCCGCCGGAGCCCCGCGCCCGCTTGTGGCCGCCGGATCCTGGCCATCACGGCCGCGGCCGCCGGAGGCCCGCGCCGGCGCCGCTTCGGCTCGGTCGCCCGAGCAGAGAGAAAGAGAGAGAATGGGGAGAGAGGTGGGAGGGGAGTGAGAGGAATAAAAAAGGAAAAAGTAATATAGAGTAGAGATATAGAGGATGTATGAGTGCGGGAGATAGTAGTATACATGAGAGAATCTCAATGATCAGGATGGAATATTCTTTTTAGAGGAGGGATTTGAGGGAAGATGAGTGCAGTTGGTCTAACCATCAAGGCAGTGCAATGAAAGAACTAGGAGATACTTATATTTGCTACTAAACATCCTTTTATTTATTATGATTTCCGTGGGTTATCCTTTTGTCCATTTAAACACCATGTCATCCAAAAAAAAAATCCTAGCATCACTCACTCCATTAAAAAAAGATCCTTGCTTTTAAAAATCAAATTATTTAAGCTTTACTGTACTTATTTTTACCAGCCAGCAAAGACACACCTCACCACGACCACGATACCAGCCCCTTCCTCCCTTGGCCTGGTCAGATGGTAGGGAGCGTCAGCGTCAGATGTCGTGGTCAGAGACGACGTGGTCCGAATTCCCAAAGTCCGACCGAGCCGAGCCCCCTGGACAAAACAAACGCAATCATCCCGCACATTAGCATTTAGCAGACGACTAATAATCGCCCGTCAGTCCATTGTCCCCACCGCTCAGTTGCTCCTGCCCCCCGACGGCCGCTGGCGTCCCTCCCACTACCGGGTGGTTGGCCGCCTCGCTGTCCGCGCGCCGGTCAACCACGTGTCCACGTCGTGCTCCTGCGCTGCGCTCCCACCGACTGCTCTCTGCTCGCCTCCTCGCTTACGGATGCCGATAGCAAACTCTGTGTTACCGCTTTGTTTAATGCTCTAATCGCGCCGTAGATCCAGCTCGACACGGCAGCAGCTTAAGACCAGTCTCCTTCCGCCCGCTGCTTTTCCTCCCTTTCTTCCTTGAGCTTGGCATCTCCACCCTTCCTTCCTTGCTTGCCTGGCGTTCCCGTTCCCTGCCACCTCGCCCCGCTCTCCTCTTCCCTTTCTCTCCCTCGGCCGGCCTCTCCCTCCTCGGGACTCATCAGGAGTAAAGAAAGGGAGCTGCTTTGGGCGCGGCGCGGCGCGGCCGCCCAGATCTGGTCCACGGGAGCCAAGCGCCGGCAGCGGCGGGCGGCGGCGGGCGGCGGCGGGAGGAGGAGCAGGACGGCGGAGGGCGCGGCGCGATGAAGTCGTCGCTGAGGAGCCGGCAGGAGCCGCGGCGGGTCAGCAACGGCGTCATCATCGGCGCCATGCTGCTGTCCCTCTGCGTCCTCAGCATCGTCAAGGCCAGATACTGCGCCACCCCCTTCGGTGCGTCGCGTCGCGTCTCGTCTCGTTTCGTCACCTCTCATCCATCTCGTCCCTTCCCTTCTGTCTGTCTGTCCGGAGATGCTCACGCTTCTGCTGTGCTGTGGTTCGTGCAGGCAAGGCCGAGGACCAGCTCCAGGAGCAGATGAACTCCAGCATCCGGATGGAGCCCGAGGACTCGTCGCCGGCCAGGACCGCCGGAGGTCTGTCTTTTCTCCTCTGCTCTGTTCTGTCCCCTCAAATCGACCTCCCATGGTTCCCAATCCCTTGGAAATTCAGCCTCCCACAGCCTGCGCTGACAAATTTCTTCTCTTGCGGTGGTGGTCTCTCAGAGGAGGAGGACGAGCAGGAAGACGAAGAAGAAAATGGGGCGTCGTCGGCCACCACCGCCGCCACCACCAAGGTTCCCACGGCGACGAAGACTACGACGCCGGCCACCGTCGCGGCCACCGGCGGCGCCAAGAGCGGCAGCAAGGGCAAGCCGACGTGCTACATGACGAGCAAGCGGTCGGAGCGGTGCGACGCGTCGGGTGACATCCGTGTGGACGGGAACCGCTCCGCCATCTACGTCAGCGGGATAGACCGGGAGTGGAAGACGAAGCCGTACGCGCGCTACCACGACCCGGTCGCCATGGCCCACGTCCGCGAGTACACCCTCAAGCCGCTCCCGTCGCCGTCGTCGTCGTCTCCGGCGCCGGCGTGCACCGTGAACCACTCCGTCCCGGGCTTCCTCTTCTCCAACGGCGGCTTCTCGGGCAACCTGTACCACGACTACACGGACGTGCTGGTGCCGCTGTTCATCAGCACGCACCAGTTCCGCGGCCGCGTGCAGTTCCTGCTCAGCGGGATGAAGCCGTGGTGGGTGGCCAAGTTCACCCCCTTCTTCCGCCAGCTCACCCGCTTCGACGTCATCGACGTCGACAACGACGGCGAGGTCCACTGCTTTCCCCGCACCCTCGTCGGCGCCACCTTCCACAGGGACATGGGCGTGGACCCGCGCCGGTCGCCGGGCCACGTCTCCGTCGTCGACTTCAAGCGCGCGCTCCGGCGGGCCTTCAACCTGCCGCGCGAGGCGGCGTCCCGCGGCGGCGCCACGGGGCACGGCAAGCCCCGGCTGCTCATCATCTCCCGGCGCGGGTCGCGGCGGTTCCTGAACGAGCGGGAGATGGCGCGCGCCGCCGCGGAGGTCGCCGGGTTCGAGGTGCGCGTGGCGGAGCCCGACCAGCACACGGACATGGCGGCGTTCGCGGCGCTGGTGAACTCGGCGGACGTGATGGTGGGCGTGCACGGCGCCGGGCTCACCAACATGGTGTTCCTGCCCCGGGGCGCCGTGCTCATCCAGGTGGTGCCGTTCGGCGGGCTGGAGTGGCTCACCAGCGTCACCTTCAAGGAGCCGGCGGCGGACATGGAGGTGAGCTACATGGACTACGAGGTGAAGCTGGAGGAGAGCTCGCTGGTCGACCTGTACCCGAGGAACCACCAGGTGCTCACCGACCCGTACGCCGTGCACAAGCAGGGATGGGACGCGCTCAAGTCCGCGTACCTGGACAAGCAGAACATCAGGATGGATCTGGACAGGTTCACGGCCACGCTCAGGGAGGCCATGAACCGGTTGCCGTCTCCGTGACCGGCCGGCTGGCCGGCCGGTCGCCGCCGTTAGCTCCCAGCTGGTGCCCGGTCCGGAGGTAGATAGGTTGGTGTATCTATCGTCGTCCCCCCCCGCTGTGTGCTCTCAAGTCTCAAGTTGACTTAATCTTCTTCTTCCTTTTTTTTCATCTTTTTTTTTTTTTTTTTGTTACTAGCAAGATTCATTTGATCCATTGTTTTGTTTTGTTGTGTTACTATTACTACATACACTACATAAGGAATCAATCTCATCTCATGGGAAAATGATGAGCAAGCAAAGCAAGGATGACCAAGTTGTTGTTCTAAATTTATTATACATACAATAGTATACAATGAGAGAGGCCAGCTGAATCCAGCACAGATGTTGATTTGTTAATTTATATACTGCTAGTATAATACTATCAAGTAACCCCTTTTGTGATTATTGGTCACTCATGTGTGTGGATGCCTAGATCAAGATGTAAATAAAGTACGGAGTACTACTCCAAGCTGGGATCATGAAACTAAACTGATTATTTGGTCATCATCTCTCTGAATTTGTCCTCAAGGTTTTTGTCCGATCTGCTCTCAGCCATTGTCGTGTTCGAGTACGCAAAGTTCCCTATCGAGGTGGCTGGATCGCATCTCATCGCATCGCTGTGCCTCCACATGGAGGAATCGGATGCATTGGTAGCGGTAGCTGCAGCAGAAGCGGGCGAAGCCTGGTTTGGCCACTGGCCAGCCAATGGAATCGGAACGGAAGCGTCCACGGCAGCGGAACGCACCTACCGCGACGACGACCGGCGTCGCCGTCACCGGACAGCGCGGGTGGATGAGGCGGTAAGCTGATTGAAAAAAAAGGTCGGCGACTTTGCCGTGCAGTGCAGGCCCCGCTGTCCCCTTGTCGCGGTTCGGCACGGCGGCGGGGATGCCGCGGCAGCGGAGGATGATGGACCGCCGCCCGCCGTCGACCCGACGACCCGTCGTCTCGGACGGGACGGCGTCGCGGCGTGATTGCCGGACGGAGCGCCGGCTGGATCCATCCCAGAGGAAGGAGAAGGTTGGGGTCCCCTCCCGTCCGCCACGGCTGCTCGTCAACGCACACAGGCAGGCACGCGTCCCTTTCGCGGAACTGCGACGCCGGCAACTGCGGTACTGCGCCGCCGTGTTGTCAGCTCGGAGAGACGAGAGAAGAAGAAAGCGCCCGGAGACGACAGAAGTGGGAACCAGAAGCTTTTCCGTCCGCTCTTTGCCGCGTGTGCTCCATCTGTCCATTTTCCCTTCTTAAAAAAAAGGTTGAGATACTTTTAATTTTAGTTTTTTTTACAATGGTTTTAGTTAAATATATATCATTTTCTATATTTGTGCTGAAAATTTTAAATAACTTCAGGCAACACTATTGTACCGCCAACAACCTAGTGCTCCTACATGGCTACATGCAAATTGTTGCTTTGTTATTTTCACTTTCTTTGTGTCATGACATATTAATTTTTTTGCTCTTTGTCTTCATATGAAAAATAATTGTTAATTGTCTTTATGCTAGCATAAATTAATTTTTGTTAAGTTTGTAATATTGTTTAACGAGCTTTTTTATTATCGGTATACAAAATTGCAAATTGCGACAAAAATTGCAATAAACAAAACATCAAAAGTTTTCATTAGACCTAAATTAGGAAGTAGTATGCCTAAATATGCTGCATAACAGAAGATATACATAATTACGTATACTCCCTCTGTATAGAAAAAAAAGATAAAGTTTTGAAAAAGATCATGGTCAAACATCTGGAATATAAATCATGAATAAATTTTAAATTGTTGATTTTGAAAATATAAAAATTATATAAATAGATTTCTCATCAAATATATTTCATAAAAATATACATATATCATTTTTCAATAAATATTTTTACAAAGTCGAGGTCTTACATTGAAGACCGTGTTGTTGTCCTAAACGTCATCTTTTTTTCTATACGGAGTGAGTACAAGTAGAAAAGCTTGAAAGACCTATAATTTTTGAAATTGTTGTTTGAAGCACACATATAACATGAAAGCACCACTTGGTTCAAAGTAAGGAGGAGGGTTATTCAGATTTAATTTTATGGTTAGAAACGAAGTGAAAGCTAATGAGTGATAAGTAAGACACCCCACTGATACTCATTGACTTTAGCTCAATGTCTCCTACTCTCTTTATTATTTTGGCCCTATTTGGATACTCTAACAGTGTTAGATGTTAGTGCTAGTTTCTAACTTCAAACTAACACTAAACTAACACTAACACAAGTAGTGTTTGGATGCTAGTGTTAGATGCACAGAAAAAGTACTTTTTCAATGATTGGTCATGTACATGATTGGTGGAGGGGGTAGGAAAAGTGCTTTTTTGTGAGACCCACTAGAACTAACACCAAATAGCACCTTCTAGAGGTGTTAGTTTTTTGGGGTGTGTTAGATGCAACTAACACAAACTAACACATATGTTTGGATACTTTTGTGTTAGTTGTACTCAAATCTAACACAAACTAACACTAACACATGGATCCAAACAGGGCCTTTAAATTATAGGTGTTTTGGGATTTTTAGTGTGTACTATTGATGTGCGATTAAATATAAAACATATCTAGATATACATAGTAAAACAATATACTTAGAAAAACGAAACGCCATTTCTAAGAATTCAATTGTACTCCGCATGTCAAAAGTACTTGTGGCGTTTGACTTACTGTCTGCACCTACAGTCCCCTACACACATAGAAAATGCATCCCGTAGCCACGCTGGCGGCCGTGCGTCCGCGTTCTGTGGCAACCTGCGCGCTCGTCCCCCAAACTGCAGAAACTGACCAACAGCCAAGCAGCAGCTGCCACGCAGCAACACCGGCCAGCATGCAAGCGCAGGGCAGCAGCAGGAGAAGGTGCAATGGCAGGGTCCACTATTTTTAATACAGAAAAAAGATTATAACTCATAAATTAAAAATCTAGATTAAATTCTGATTGCACCATTAAATTCGTTGCAATAAATCATTCAAAACTAGATCACACATGAGTATATTTAGATAAAAAAAAATTTACAGACATATAGGCTCCATTATGGATAGGGGATGATATACAGGATAGATGAGTGCAGGAGAGAGATGAAAATCTCGATGACCAGGACAGAATATTCCTTTTAAGGGATGAATTTACAGGATTAGCAGTGCGGACAGTTTAAGATGAGGGCCCTTACACTCATGTTTAATCTCTGATATTTACTTTTAGAAGTTGTGCTTAATAAAAAGCCATCCAACTTGTGCAGTATTTCTCAATAAACAAAGAGTCAAAGATACATTGTAAATTGCATTTTTTTTTCTGCTTTGCCCTGACCCGGCCGATCATCTTTCGTTTCTACTCCTTCCATGGACCTTACTGAGTAATGTTGACGAGTCGAGCTCCGTAGAACCTTCCTGCCGTCATAACCATGAAGAAATTTTGGACATAACGTGACAATGAAGAAGGACAAAAAAAAAAAGTGAGGGGACGAACCATGTGCTCGTCATTATCTAGTTGGAGTCCACAAGATGACAAGAGTACTCGCATGATATCTTTTGGTAGTGCTTCAGTTTCATCGTTTGATAGACGAAGACGACCTCCCTCTGTCACAAAGTTGTTATTGATATCTTATTTAAGTACAGATTTTATTTTATTTTTTTATAAATATTATTTACCTTGTTATATGACATATTTTATCATTAAAGATATTTTAATAATTACTTATTTATTTTCATTTGAACTTACTCTTTAACATCAGCTAAATATTTAATAGTGTTTTTTTCTCACAACAATCAGGCAGGCAACAGTACAATCCAGTTAACTAAAGTGATTTTTTTTAAAAAATAAAATAAACGGCCGAACACTATCTAAAATAAAAAATGATGTTTTTTTCCGACGGAGCAAGATGATGACCAATAATCTAGAGCAGCTTGGTCGAAACGAACTGGAGGAGCTGTGCTGAGGTCGACTTAAGCAGGGGACAGTGATTGGACAGTGATTGGAGCTGAAGGACTGTGACGATGATTCGAGCTACGGAGTGGACATTGGACCGACGAAGGAGTGGAGGCAGTTGCCAACTCGGGCAAGCCTAGTCCGACGTGGACGCCGCAACCAGAGCACAAAGACAGAGCATAGTAGTGACGACTACAAAGGACAGCTCGTTCATTCCAACAAGCAACTGAAATTTCAGACTCCCTCCGCCGTTGGAGATAGCACGTTCCATATGAAACATTAAATAAAGTAGTAATTATTGCATGTTTATATTACTTTTTATCTGATTACTTTGAAATAAATCTTTCGAGTTTAGTTGGATCATGATTAGATAAAAGTTATCAAATAAAAACGAAAGTATTATCATATACTTCCTCCGTCCCAAAATAGATGATGCTATGGGAAGCATGCAAGTCAAACTTTTTCAAGTTTGACTAGATTTATAGAAAATATGTGCAACATTTTATTTCCAAATAAATTTGTTAAAAAAATAGATTTAAAGATCTTTCCAATAATACTAGTCGTGTACGATTGATATGAATACTTTTTAATATAAAATAAATAAAACTTTGAAAAACTTAACTTCTTGGTAAACGAGAATGATATTTATTTTTAGACGGTTGTCGGTGTGAGAATTGGCGGGTGTCAACACCAACAAGTAAATACGTGTTTGCGGTCGAAGGTTTTGGATGGTGTGCAAAGAGAACACAGCGATTTAGACTGGTTCAGGCAGAAGAATGCCATACGTCCAGTATGAGAGGGAGAGAGTCGTGTTTCCTTGCACCGAATTGCTTGTGTAGGGGTTACAAGCTGGTCGAGAGAGGGATGCGTTCCCAGGTCTCATGTGCGTGTGTTGTGTCTATGTTCATCTTTCTGAGTTCGTCTCAGCTCTCTTTCTATCGACTACCCCCTTCCCTTTTATAGTCTCAAGGGAAGGGGCGGGCTTACAGTTATCGTGTTTGTGATATAATGCGACTATAGCGATCTTCATGCTTACGTCGAGTCACATCATGGAGATGGCGGTCACTGTAGCTCTGACCTCTGTTGGCATATTACCTTTGCCCACGTTGAAGCTGGACCCTCGGTCATGCATGAAGGGAGTCCCACGTTGCCCCCCGAGGGTAGTTGGTTTCTTGGGCCGAGGGGGCATCGACTTTGGTGAAGGTTGGTCTTGCAAGCAACGTTCTGTATCACATGTCATATTGCTGGTACACATCGTGAGGGCAGACGAATCTTGACATAGAACGAGGGCGAGACTGTGGTGTCGCGTCCACAGTGCCCTATACGCAAATGTGAAGTCGTATCCACTGTGCCCTGTATGCTTAGGTGCATCATGACGCGTGAGGTGTTAACCGATCATCATGAGATTTACTCTGTAACCTACTGATGAGACTGGTCGTGTAGACTTTCGGCGTGATCTCCCTCACAGGCTCCGGATCCACGTTTCGTCAGTGACCTCGTGCGGCCCGCCGACGAGTGGGATCCGAGAGTTGCGGTAGGGGCTCGGGTGAACCGAGGATGAGTAGCCCGAGGTGTTCGTTCGGGGCTCGGGCGTCGGAGAGGTGAATAGGGAGCCTACGCCAGTCCTCGGGAGCTACACGGCTCGTAGGCCTCTGACTATTCATAAGGTGTCGTGTGGAGATGGCACTCTTATCCTGAGAGCGCCGTATGCTTTCCAGAGATGATGATGGCCTTTGTCTTCCCTAGGCGGGGGTGTTTCCACACTCGCCGCCCTTGGGCAGAGTATAGATATAAAGTAGGGGTCTAATCGGTATGATGATGGTTATGGAGTCAAAGGGCGGCAAGGTCCTATCGTGGGACCCACTGATGTGACTTGTGCCTGTAAAGTTTGTCAGAGAGGATTGCGTCTAGATAGGGTATCGGCCCTTCATGGGGAAGCGCACCCGAGCTTTACTGTGGACGGCCTCGGGCGAATCGGAGAGGCCCGACCCCCGCCGTGAGGGGTCGGGCGAATCGGAGTGACCCGACCCCTGTCGTAGGGGGTCGGGCGAATCGGGGCGACCCGACCCCTGTCGCGGGGGCTCGGGCGAAACAGGGGTGACCTCACTGGGCTTATCTTGGGCCTTTAGCATGTTGGGCCGAGATGGTTTAGCGTTGAAGTTGGGTACCCCATACTTTGGTACCCGACAGTAGCCCCCGAGCCTGTGGAGGAGTGAACTTACTCCTTCATAGGCTTGAGTCCCTCCGTCACCTGGTAAGAGGAAGAGTTTGTGTTAGTTTCTCCGGTGGGTGCGCGCGAGCGCACCCGCCGGGTGTAGCCCCCGAGGCTTTGGAGGGATGTAGTATCCGTCCAGAGGCTTGGTCTTTCGATCAACGCCACTGGGTACCTGCGGGGGAATACAGAAAAAACACAGGTGAGAGTGCCTCGGGACTGGTGTCCCCGAGCCTCCGCGTCGTCCGGGGATGGCTCGGGTTCTTCCCGAGGTGCGGAGCAGATTTCCCGAGTTCCCTAGTTCGCTTGGGAATCGTCTCGGTCCCGCCCCGTCTTTTTGTTTGTACGCCCCTCAAGCCCTTCGTTCGTGAAGAGGAGAGTGTGGTCCTGCACGACTTCCCCGACGGGGCTCGAGTCGGCATTTCCGGTGAGTTTCCAGCGGGCTTGTCCAAGTGGAGGTGTAACAGAACCGGCTAAATCACCTGGCCCACAGGCACCTGTCATTGTCACTAATGACTTCTGACAGCCGGGCCCGTGTCCCAAATGATCTAGGCAGCTCTGTCGGGCTACATCAGCGCCCAAATCTCCGCAGGATCACATTGCGAATACATTACAGGATTACAACATTTCATAACCAAAATACATCAGAGTACAGAAGCGGAATATTACATAACTTAAGTTTACAAACCAGTTGTCCGAATAGAATTCAAGTACGATTATTACAGACCATAAGTAGTGGCAGTAGCAGTTGAATAATTATACAACATTGTACATAGGATAACTCGAACCCTGCCCACGGGTTCTACATCACTCTTCCTCGCTGCCCTCCTGGATGATGGTCATGCAGCACGGAGCGAAGCAGACGTCCGATGGCGGTTCTCCTGCAGCATGGGTCAAAAACCCTGAGTACTTGGGGTACTCCGCAAGACTTACCCGACTAAGGGTGTAAGATGAGACTCAGGAATGCAAGGTCATAGGTGAGGCTAGCAGGAGATAGAAGATTTGCAGAAAAGCATTACTAAGCAACTTTTGAGTTATCAATATCATAATTATATCCATAGTTCCAATAATCAACTTCATCCATCATCATTCATCCATTTCCTTTATTCATTCAGTTAACCTAGTTGAGAACCACTTTTCGGGGTAGGGGTGAGGATCAAGTCTCCATTAACCGAGGAGCACGTCGATTCGAATCCAGTAAGTACCCAGCTGGGGATTCTAACCACACTGCATATGCAGCACGCCGGCATACATATACCAACCCGTCGTTACGGCTTTGCTATCCCGGAACCGGTCCTGCGCCACCCGAGAGCACAGTACTCCACTCATCTCCAGGCATGCCGGCCACGTGGGTACAAGCTACTCTCGCCATCTCTCCACTCCCAGTGCGTGGTTGTCGGTTCCAGCAATAGCGCCACCGAACTCTAGGCTTTCCGCATTGGTATGTGGGTAGGCTGTTCATCATGATCACAGCAGGCCTACAACGAACGGTCCCTACTTCCTTCCCGCCGTCAGACTTGCATTGGGGCCTAGCCCGAATACAAGACTGGCCGACAGTTTTATTTTCATGCCTGAAGAGTAGTGTGACATGGGAACGCCGTCCCATGAGCAGGCTACCCAACGAAACATATTTTGGTGATACCGACCAGTTCCAAACTATTCCGAAAGTGTCCATGCATCGGGACTCTAACCCGAATACACATCAACCAACGGATAACAAGTTCTTCACTTAGTCATAGAGTATATGTACATCCATAGCACAGAAAATAGTTTTTCTTTTATAGAATTCTAATTTTATTAAGCATGCCTAAGCATTTTTCAAGTCATTTATTTTAAATCAGGTTTCAGGGTAATTATTTGGGACAATGCATCTGGATAGGTAACAATCAACTCCTATCGACTTAATGCAATAGATTAACTCGAATTATAAGGAATTTCACAATAGAGGGTTGATGCACCGGGGCTTGCCTTGGATTGAGAAGAGGGTGGGATCGGGATCGGTCCCGCAGATGTCGAAACCCTGGATCACCTCCGGAGTCGTTTCCCCAGCAGTGGCCTCGACCTTCACTTCCTCGTTTCCGGTCACTACACGTGTGCAATGATGCATGCTTAACATGATGCAATAACATTTATGGAGATGTACTAATCAACATTAACACCTTGAGTACAACTTTCCTTCACGGAGAAGTTGTGACCGAAATTCGTAAAATAAGATAACAATTATCATTTTAACCGTCGTAGAAAGCCGCTGCACAACTACAAGGCTATACCTAGAACAACATCTTACACTGCCAAGGATCATATGGTGGTAGACCCTTGGGCTTCAGTCAATCCAAAATACACACAAAACCCTAAGTCCATTTCTTCTATTCATTTTATTTATTTTCCCTAATTCCACATATGTTTACTAACTGGTCAAACCATCTTCAAATGTGACCAAACTTTACCAACAGATAGATTTCATCAAGAAACAGTACCAAAATTAATTTCATGATTTTTGGAGCTACCTACAATTTATTAAAAATCATCAAAGTTGCATTATTCATTTATTTGGCTGATTTTTACTCCTAACAGAAAAGGTTCCAAACCTAGATATTATATTTTTCCTAAATACTAGGCTTCACAGATAGCATACACAAATATTCTCACAATTTTTGGAGCACCAGATTTATTCATACATAAATAACAAAAGACAGAACTATTCAAATAAATTGAAATAGAAAAGCTATTCAAAATTCACTGGGAAAAAGGAAAAGAACAACCGGCCCGGAGCGGCCCACGGCGGCCCAACAGCCGCAGGCCGGCCCAGCACCGCCCGCGCGCGCGCCCGCGCGCGCCGGCCCGTGACCAGGGACGCCGACAGGCAGGTCCCACCTGTCGGCTCCCTCTTCAACCTCCAGCCGACGCCTCCCGCGCGCGCGCGTGCACGCGGACCGGCGCGGCCCTCACCGCCGGCGAACCGGCGGCCACATGAAGCTGACCTACGGCTACCCTACACCCTAGCCAACACTCCTAGGCACCTATTCCGAGCTCTAAGCGCCCACGACGAGCAAGAGCTCGCCCGCGACGGCATGTCGGCACGGCGGCGCTACGCCGGCCAATACCAGGCGACAAAGGAAAGGGAATGGGGCGGAAAAGACTCGGTGGCTCACCACGAAGCTGTTGGGCGTGATGGCGAGGACGGAGGTGGCTCGGGGGGGGGGGGGCGGCTTGACGGTGACGGCGGGTCCGGCAGCTCGGCTCCGACGGCGACCCCGCGTTCCGGCGATCCTAGAGGGCCAGAGACCAAACCGTCAAGCGCATACGAAACTGGAGATCAAGGAGACACCAGTGCGCTCCCGCTCAAGGCCCAGAGCTCACCCAAGTGCGCTGGTGGCGACGGCGATGGCTGCGGCGGAGCTCTGCGCTATCGCGGCGGCGGCAACAGCGTTCCGGGACGAACAAGGCACCAGGGCACGAGCTAAGGGGTGGATTGGATGCGCAAGGGAGCTAGCTAGCAGACTGAGAGATGGAGGGCGTGGTGGTGGCTCGGTGGCGGCGAATTTCGCCGAGAACCGAGAGGCGGCAATGGCGGACGGGGAAGAAGGAATGGCGCGGGGGAGGGGGACGCGTCGTCTTTAAGGGGCTCAGGGAGAGGGAACACGCGCGGCACGATGCGGCGCACGCGAGCAACGGTCGCGGGGACCGAATCCCGGCCGGCACGGGCGCCGCGCGCGCGCGCGCGACACGGCGGCTGCCGGCGCTGCCGCGAACAGAGTAGGGGGGCAGATCACTGTAGCAACAGTGCCCTAGGGCTGTCGGTTTTTGCCAAAATGCGGTCAAATTTGAATGTAAACTTGAAAAAGTTCAAAAACAAAAGTTGTAGGTTTTGAAATTCTGAACATCTTTGCTTTTGGAACCAAGTTCAAATTCGAAGTAGTTTTGAAACTACAGCAAAAGGGGTAAACTAGGTTTTTAAATTTCAAACTGTATTTTCAAAATTACTTTTGATTTCAAACAACAACTTGAAAAATGGTCAAAATAGAAGTTGTTCCACTCAATGAGCTCTAGAACTTTTATTAAGGAAGTTTTGTCAGATTCCACTTAATTTTTGAAATGGTATTTCAAATTCACTTTTTAATTCATTGGTTTGAGTTAAATTCAAATTTTTATAACAGAACTTCAAAATCTCTAAAAATAAAAGTTGTCCCATTTAAAAAGATCTACAACTTTCATTTAGGGGTCATCTCAAGATTCCTTCTAGATTTTGAATTAGGGTTTTAGGGTAAGATTAGGGTTTATTCGGATCTCTAATTTGAATTTCTAATTTCCAAATCAAAATCACATTAAACCAAACCACTCTAGGGCCCTAAGCACAATCATATGCAAATTAATTAATTTAAATATGATGACATGGCATGCTTAATTATCCGTAATACCCGGGGTATTACAGCCTTCCCCCCTAAAAGGAATCTCGTCCCGAGATTAGCTATTCTAGAAACTGAAACAAAGTAATGGAAAAGAAAATACACAAGACAAGGCATTTTCACACTTAGCTCACAAAATAGATAGAGGGGTTTTTAATACAGAAAACACTAGTCAGAACATTACATCTACAAAGTGGCAAAGAATTCCGGAAACTTCTCTGCAAGGTAGTCCTCAGATTCCCAGGTAGCTTCGTCTTCGGAATGCTGACTCCATTGGATCTTGTACCACCTGGTGGTTCTTCTCCTGGTAACACGGTCCTTGATATCTAAGACCCGTACTGGATATTCTGAATATGTCAATTCGGGCTCCAGTACCACACCTTCTACATCGGTCACTTGGTCGGGAACTCGCAGACACTTCTTTAGCTGAGATACATGAAACACATTGTGTACCTCTGACAGGTTATCTGGTAACTGCAACCGGTAGGCAACTTTTCCCACACGCTCGGTGATTAAGAATGGTCCAATGTAACGCGGGGCTAACTTACCTTTAACTCCAAAGCGGTTGACTCCTTTCATAGGTGAAACTTTCAAGTACACATAATCTCCCACTTTGAATGCTAGTGGTCTACGCCGCTGATCGGCATAACTTTTCTGCCGAGACTGAGCCACTTTCAGATTCTCTTGTATTACTCGAACTTTCTCTTCAGCTTCATTGACCAAGTCAACACCATAAAACCATCTTTCACCGGGCTCGGACCAATTCAATGGAGTACGACATCTGCGGCCGTACACTACCTCGAACGGAGCCATTTTGATACTTTCTTGGTAACTGTTGTTGTACGAGAATTCGGCCAATGCCAAGCACTCGTCCCACTTGTCGGGGTAATTCAATGCACAGGCCCTCAACATGTCCTCAAGCACTTGATTAATTCTTTCTGTCTGTCCGTCAGTTTGCGGATGATAAGCTATGCTGTGCAGCAGTTTAGTACCCAATGATTCATGGAAGGACCTCCAAAACTTGGAAATGAACTGAGTACCTCGATCGGAAACAATGGTCTTTGGTACCCGATGTAGCTTCATCAGATTTTCTATATAGAGCTTGGCATAGTGCGGAGCCCTGTACTTTTTCTTAACAGGCAAGAAATGAGCTTGCTTAGTGAGACGGTCAACGATTACCCAAATGGAATCGTAACCCCTAGATGTTCTGGGCAAACCCACAACGAAATCCATACTAATGTCTTCCCACTTCCAGGCGGGAACCGGTAACGGTTGTAGCTCTCCACCAGGCTTCATGTGTACAGCTTTAACCTTCTGACAGGTATCATATTTCAACACATACTGTGCAATTTCTATCTTCATTTTAGTCCACCAGAATTTCTGTTTCAAATCCTGGTACATTTTGTTGCTCCCAAGGTGGATAGAGTATCTTGTCAGGTGCGCTTCATCAAGAATCTTGCGACGTAGCTCAGGAACTTTTGGAACTACCAAACGATTCTTGAACCATACGACGCCTTCATCATCAATCCTGAAACAATCTGCTTTCCCTGCCTGGACCTTTTCTTTGATATGCTTGATGCCCTTGCTTCCTTTCTGAGCGGCTACGATCTCATCACAGATGGAAGTTTCAATACTGATGTTGGCCAGACTGCCTTGTGGAACTATTTCTATGCCCAACTTCTCTAACTCACAGCACAACGACAGATTATAAGGCCACACAGTCAAACAGTTGCAATGAGCCTTCCGACTAAGCGCGTCAGCAACCACGTTAGCCTTGCCAGGGTGATAATGTACTTCAATATCATAGTCTTTGATCAATTCTAGCCATCTTCACTGTCTCATGTTCAGCTCTTCTTGGGTGAAGATGTACTTCAAGCTTTTGTGGTCAGTGTAAACTTTGCATGTGCTGCCTAGCAAGTAATGACGCCAGATCTTCAATGCATGAACCACAGCTGCCAATTCAAGATCATGAGTGGGATAGTTTTCTTCATGAGGTCGGAGTTGTCATGAAGCATATGCAATAACTCTGCCTTCTTGCATCAAAACACAACCAAGACCAGTACCGGATGCATCACAGTACACATCGAATGGCTTCTCGATATCCGGCTGAGCTAGGACTGGTGCAGTTGTCAAACACTTCTTCAAGGTTTGGAATGCTGCTTCACATTCTGACGACCACACAAACTTGACTTGATTCTTCAATAAGTTGGTGATTGGCTTGGCTATTCTTGAGAAATCTGGGATGAAACGGCGGTAATATCCCGCCATGCCCATGAAACTGCGGACTTGATGCACAGTGGTTGGCGGCTTCCAATTTAGGATTTCCTCTACCTTACTTGGATCGACAGATACTCCCTCAGCTGAGAGAATATGTCCGAGACAAGGAACTTTATTTAACCAGAACTCACACTTGCTGAACTTTGCATAAAGCTGGTGTTCTCTCAAGCGGGTTAGGACAATGCGAAGGTGGTTGGCGTGTTCTTCAGGTGTTTTGGAATATACAAGGATATCATCGATGAACACGACAACGAATTTGTCGTGCTCGGGCATAAAGACAGAGTTCATAAGATACATGAAGTAGGCAGGTGCGTTGGTTAAGCCGAAAGACATGACTAGGTATTCATATAGGCCATATCTGGTGGTGAAAGCTGTTTTTGGAATGTCTTCGGGACGGATTTTTATTTGGTGGTAGCCGGACCTAAGGTCAATCTTAGAAAACACCTTAGCCCCAGCCAGTTAGTCAAAAAGTAGGTCGATACGAGGTAGCAGATATTTGTTTTTGACGGTCACTTCGTTGAGTGGACGATAGTCAATGCAGAGTCGAAGAGACTTGTCCTTCTTCTTGACAAAGATGGCAGGACAACCCCAAGGAGATGAGCTAGGTCTGATGAAACCCTTATCAAGCAAACCTTGAAGCTGCACCTTAAGCTCTGCCAATTCCTTGGGAGGCATCCTGTAGGCTCTACGAGAGATAGGAGCGGTTCCAGGCTTAAGCTCGATGGCAAATTCAACATCCCGATCAGGTGGCAAACCAGGCAACTCATCAGGGAACACATCTGGAAACTCACAGACCACGGGGATCTTCATGACTTCTTCCACTGAGGTAGCACACAATCTTTGCACAGATTTCTCCACCTTTCTCACAGGTAGGGGAAGTTGGATGAGAAGCTGAGTTTGACTATTAGGTATGTTCACCCTTACGGTTCTATTCAACACATCAATCAAGGCCTTGTGCTGATACATCCAATTCATACCTAATATCACATCTATATCCTGATCTTTTAGCACTGTCATAGTAGTAGGGAACTTATGCCCTCCCAATTCTATTGGCTCCCTGAACTACCTCTTTAGTAGACATACGCCCCCCGGGCGAATGTATAAGGAAATCTTCCTTCATTTCCCCAATAGGTATTTCATGCTTAACCACAAATGTACGGTTGATGAATGAATGTGATGCACCAGAATCAAAAAGCGTAAGTGCAGGGTGACTGGCAACAGGGAACCTACCCATCATGACGGGCTCTCCAGCAGGAATATCCTCAATCTGAGTGTAATAGACCTGACCTGCTTTCTTGACAACTTTGCCCCTCTGAGCATGCTGCTGACGACCACGGTGCTGACCCTGCTGCTGCTGCTGCTGTTATTGCGGCTGACCACCCGGTGCATTCTGGTTGTACCTCTTGGGAAAAGGACAGTTACGAGACCAATATCCCATCTTGCCACAGTTGTAGCAAGGATGATTGTAGGTGGTTTGAGGGGTAGTGATACGAACACCAGGGGCATTCGGCTGAGTGGCATTTTGCTGGTTTGAGGTGTGGGAGGTGGCGGCGGTGCGCACAATCACCTGCTGCTAAGGATAAGATGGACGGTTCTGGTGAGTGGGGTGGTAGATGAATTTCTGGCGCTTCTGGCTGCCAGAGAACGCAGGCCTCTTGTTTTTCTTCTTCTCCTCCTGAAGCTGACGGTTGCTTTCTTCAAAAGCCAAAGCACAATCAACAGCCTCATGGAAAGTACACTTGAGGTTGTTGGACAAGCTGCGTTGGATCTTGTAGTTCAGGCCCCTGACGAAACAGGCCTTCTTCTTCTCATCAGTGTTGGTGTGCTCAGGTGCGTACTGTGCCAAGTGGTTGAACTGCCCCAGGTACTGAGTAACAGTGGATTCATTCTGCTTCAGGGATAGGAACTGATCCAACTTCAGTCTCATCACACCCGCGGGGATGTAATGAGCACGGAACTCCTCGCGAAACTCCTGCCAGGTGAGTTGATGTCCAGCATCCTGTGCAGGCAACAGGTTGGCATACCAAGTGGTCGCAGGACCACGGAGCTGCTGCGCTGCAAACAGGGGCTTCTGTGTCTCAGTGCAGTGGATCAAACTGAACTTCTGCTCTATAGTGCGGAGCCAATCATCTGCTTCCAGAGGTTCGTCTGCCTTGGTGAACACAGGTGGGCGAGTGTCAGTGAAGTCGACATAGGTGGTTTCCTCATTCTCGCGACGACCACGACGTCCACCATGGTCTTGCTGACTCTGAGCTAGCAGGGTTGCGACATTGGTAAGTGCGGTGATGGCCTCTGTCAGAGTGGCTGGAAGTGGTGGTGCTTGGGGAGCACCGGTCCCATAAGCAGAGTTGTCTCCCATCTGTTGACAAGCAAACCACATAGGACTGTATATTACATAGGTGAAACATAGTAGCACACACAAATATTACATTACTTATATTACACGACTCGCACCCATGCAAGAGTCACGTCCCATAACTAAGGTTCTTAATACAAGCACCTATTTTACAAACTGGAAAGGGCAACTAGATAATATCCCTAGGCCTACACTAGCCTAGTCCTCGTCAACTGCAGACGCGTCAGAAGCGTCACTGTCCTTGAAGTCCTCCTCGACGTCCTCGTCACTCTCCTCGGAGTCCTCGTCGCTGCCCTCGGAGTCCTCCTCAGAGTCTGGCTCCTCGACCTCGAGAGGCACTACCTCCTCGTCAGTCTCCTCCATGTCCTCATCCTCACCGAGGACAACTCCAAGCTCCGGCTCCTCCTCCTCAGGTGCAGGAATAGGGTAGAGCTGATCGTTGAGCTGGTGCACCTCCTCCTGCAGGGCAATGTTGTCAGCCTCTAGCTGCGCAGCACACTGCTCCGCCTCTAGCATCCTGTCGACGATCGCATCCTCGCGCTCCCAAGCCTCATCCCGCTGCTGTGTCAATCGGTCAACCTCCCGACGCAGGTCACGGTTGGTCCTCACGTCCTGGTAGTGGTTGCGGCGAGCAACCTCATACTCCTCCTCCCACTGCCTGACCAACTCCCGAAGTCTCCCAACCTCGGCCTCCATCTCCTCACTGCTGCGACGGGGTGAGCGACTCCCAGAAGCCTCGCCCTCCCCGGTACGCGGCGCCAGCTGGTGGTGTGGAACACCACGCGGTCCTGTCATCTTCCTGGCGGTGAGCTTGCAACGGGCCATCTGGAGAAGGTAAGTGGATTTATAAGTAATACGGGTTAGCAAGAATAGGTTTGGTAACTTATCCCAAAAACCCACTTTTAAGGAGGAAGTTATTAATGTGTGATTAACATGATGCATGCACGTACTTACGAATTTAAATCATGCAAGTAAACACATACATAAGTAAATAAACTTTTAACATAGGGCTAATAATAATAGTATTATTCCTCGTGCTACTGTAGCCACATAGTATTAGATATAAATTAAACTAAGACTACGGAATAAGTTGAGAATAGAAGCAATTTGGACCCAAAATACATATTAAGTTTTAAGATCCAAAACATTTTGAAGTTTTCGAAAGGTAATCCGTAATGATTAGCAATGTAATGCTCTGGTACCAACTGTAACAGAACCGGCTAAATCACCTGGCCCACAGGCACCTGTCATTGTCACTAATGACTTCTGACAGCCGGGCCCATGTCCCAAATGATCTAGGCAGCTCTGTCGAGCTACATCAGCGCCCAAATCTCCGCAGGATCACATTGCGAATACATTACAGGATTACAACATTTCATAACCAAAATACATCAGAGTACAGAAGCGGAATATTACATAACTTAAGTTTACAAACCAGTTGTCCGAATAGAATTCAAGTACGATTATTACAGACCATAAGTAGTGGCAGTAGCAGTTGAATAATTATACAACATTGTACATAGGATAACTCGAACCCTGCCCACGGGTTCTACATCACTCTTCCTCGCTGCCCTCCTGGATGATGGTCATGCAGCACGGAGCGAAGCAGACGTCCGATGGCGGTTCTCCTGCAGCATGGGTCAAAAACCCTGAGTACTTGGGGTACTCCGCAAGACTTACCCGACTAAGGGTGTAAGATGAGACTCAGGAATGCAAGGTCATAGGTGAGGCTAGCAGGAGATAGAAGATTTGCAGAAAAGCATTACTAAGCAACTTTTAAGTTATCAATATCATAATTATATCCATAGTTCCAATAATCAACTTCATCCATCATCATTCATCCATTTCCTTTATTCATTCAGTTAACCTAGTTGAGAACCACTTTTCGGGGTAGGGGTGAGGATCAAGTCTCCATTAACCGAGGAGCACGTCGATTCGAATCCAGTAAGTACCCAGCTGGGGATTCTAACCACACTGCATATGCAGCACGCCGGCATACATATACCAACCCGTCGTTACGGCTTTGCTATCCCGGAACCGGTCCTGCGCCACCCGAGAGCACAGTACTCCACTCATCTTCAGGCACGCCGGCCACGTGGGTACAAGCTACTCTCGCCATCTCTCCACTCCCAGTGCGTGGTTGTCGGTTCCAGCAATAGCGCCACCGAACTCTAGGCTTTCCGCATTGGTATGTGGCTAGGCTGTTCATCATGATCACAGCAGGCCTACAACGAACGGTCCCTACTTCCTTCCCGCCGTCAGACTTGCATTGGGGCCTAGCCCGAATACAAGACTGGCCGACAGTTTTATTTTCATACCTGAAGAGTAGTGTGACATGGGAACGCCGTCCCATGAGCAGGCTACCCAACGAAACATATTTTGGTGATACCGACCAGTTCCAAACTATTCCGAAAGTGTCCATGCATCGGGACTCTAACTCGAATACACATCAACCAACGGATAACAAGTTCTTCACTTAGTCATAGAGTATATGTACATCCATAGCACAGAAAATAGTTTTTCTTTTATAGAATTCTAATTTTATTAAGCATGCCTAAGCATTTTTCAAGTCATTTATTTTAAATCAGGTTTCAGGGTAATTATTTGGGACAATGCATCTGGATAGGTAACAATCAACTCCTATCGACTTAATGCAATAGATTAACTCGAATTATAAGGAATTTCACAATAGAGGGTTGATGCACCGGGGCTTGCCTTGGATTGAGAAGAGGGTGGGATCGGGATCGGTCCCGCAGATGTCGAAACCCTGGATCACCTCCGGAGTCGTTTCCCCAGCAGTGGCCTCGACCTTCACTTCCTCGTTTCCGGTCACTACACGTGTGCAATGATGCATGCTTAACATGATGCAATAACATTTATGGAGATGTACTAATCAACATTAACACCTTGAGTACAACTTTCCTTCACGGAGAAGTTGTGACCGAAATTCGTAAAATAAGATAACAATTATCATTTTAACCGTCGTAGAAAGCCTCTGCACAACTACAAGGCTATACCTAGAACAACATCTTACACTGCCAAGGATCATATGGTGGTAGACCCTTGGGCTTCAGTCAATCCAAAATACACACAAAACCCTAAGTCCATTTCTTCTATTCATTTTATTTATTTTCCCTAATTCCACATATGTTTACTAACTGGTCAAACCATCTCCAAATGTGACCAACCTTTACCAACAGATAGATTTCATCAAGAAACAGTACCAAAATTAATTTCATGATTTTTGGAGCTACCTACAATTTATTAAAAATCATCAAAGTTGCATTATTCATTTATTTGGCTGATTTTTACTCCTAACAGAAAAGGTTCCAAACCTAGATATTATATTTTTCCTAAATACTAGGCTTCACAGAGAGCATACACAAATATTCTCACAATTTTTGGAGCACCAGATTTATTCATACATAAATAACAAAAGACATAACTATTCAAATAAATTGAAATAGAAAAGCTATTCAAAATTCACTGGGAAAAAGGAAGAGAACAACCGGCCCGGACCGGCCCACGGCGGCCCAACAGCCGCAGGCCGGCCCAGCACCGCCCGCGCGCGCGCCCGCGCGCGCCGGCCCGTGACCAAGGACGCCGACAGGCAGGTCCCACCTGTCGGCTCCCTCTTCAACCTCCAGCCGACGCCTCCCGCGCGCGCGCGTGCACGCGGACCGGCGCGGCCCTCACCGCCGGCGAACCGGCGGCCACATGAAGCTGACCTACGGCTACCCTACACCCTAGCCAACACTCCTAGGCACCTATTCCGAGCTCTAAGCGCCCACGACGAGCAAGAGCTCGCCCGCGGCGGCATGTCGGCACGGCGGCGCTACGCCGGCCAATACCAGGCGACAAAGGAAAGGGAATGGGGCGGAAAAGACTCGGTGGCTCACCACGAAGCTGTTGGGCGTGATGGCGAGGACGGAGGTGGCTCGAGGGGGGCGGCTTGACGGTGACGGCGGGTCCGGCAGCTCGGCTCCGACGGCGACCCCGCGTTCCGGCGATCCTAGAGGGCCAGAGACCAAACCGTCAAGCGCATACGAAACAGGAGATCAAGGAGACACCAGTGCGCACCCGCTCAAGGCCCAGAGCTCACCCAAGTGCGCTGGTGGCGACGGCGATGGCTGCGGCGGAGCTCTGCGCTATCGCGGCGGCGGCAACAGCGTTCCGGGACGAACAAGGCACCAGGGCACGAGCTAAGGGGTGGATTGGATGCGCAAGGGAGCTAGCTAGCAGACTGAGAGATGGAGGGCGTGGTGGTGGCTCGGTGGCGGCGAATTTCGCCGAGAACCGAGAGGCGGCAATGGCGGACGGGGAAGAAGGAATGGCGCGGGGGAGGGGGACGCGTCGTCTTTAAGGGGCTCAGGGAGAGGGAACACGCGCGGCACGACGCGGCGCACGCGAGCAACGGTCGCGGGGACCGAATCCCGGCCGGCACGGGCGCCGCGCGCGCGCGCGCGACACGGCGGCTGCCGGCGCTGCCGCGAACAGAGTAGGGGGGGCAGATCACTGTAGCAACAGTGCCCTAGGGCTATCGGTTTTTGCCAAAATGCGGTTAAATTTGAATGTAAACTTGAAAAAGTTCAAAAACAAAAGTTGTAGGTTTTGAAATTCTGAACATCTTTGCTTTTGGAACCAAGTTCAAATTCGAAGTAGTTTTGAAACTACAGCAAAAGGGGTAAACTAGGTTTTTAAATTTCAAACTGTATTTTCAAAATTACTTTTGATTTCAAACAACAACTTGAAAAATGGTCAAAATAGAAGTTGTTCCACTCAATGAGCTCTACAACTTTTATTAAGGAAGTTTTGTCAGATTCCACTTAATTTTTGAAATGGTATTTCAAATTCACTTTTCAATTCATTGGTTTGAGTTAAATTCAAATTTTTATAACAGAACTTCAAAATCTCCAAAAATAAAAGTTGTCACATTTAAAAAGATCTACAACTTTCATTTAGGGGTCATCTCAAGATTCCTTCTAGATTTTGAATTAGGGTTTTAGGGTAAGATTAGGGTTTATTCGGATCTCTAATTTGAATTTCTAATTTCCAAATCAAAATCACATTAAACCAAACCACTCTAGGGCCCTAAGCACAATCATATGCAAATTAATTAATTTAAATATGATGACATGGCATGCTTAATTATCCGTAATACCCGGGGTATTACAGGAGGTCCGTGCCCCATTAGTTAGGGGTCGGCTGTGGCCTGAGCACCTTCAATATAATTTCCCGAGGGTCGGATAGCGGATACCGAGCCTTTTCGATGGTCTCGGGGGCATGTTCGCCTCCTACGGAAGGATTCCGGCTATCTGACCCGCTGTCAGGACTTGGACACAGTACGGGATGCCCCATTTGACGTGTCGGGCGTCGGGGTATTGGCCGTGTTCGTGACCCATCCTCTGACTGCCCCTCACTCGTTATCCCTGGGGCGACTTGTTCGGGCCACATGGGCCAGTCTTCGATCCCCTGGGATCGTAGTGGGTATTCGTGACCCAGAGTTTTGCCTGAACGACTCTTCTTTATGGTGAGAAAGGTTCGTTTATTTCAATCGTAAAGAAAGAATGATCGTAGGGTAATGATTTTCGCCGTACCTTTCTGGAGACAGCCAGGAGACGTGACGGCTCACGTCGGTCGAGGCGGTCTGTTCGGCGTTGCAGGCATACGGGTGGTTGCGTGCGCGTCGAAGCCAGCGGAGAGAGAGAAAGATACACACGACAATCAATGTGGCTTTGATAATAATGGCGGTTTGTCGTACCTCGAGGCGGGGAGTTGAAGGGCCGTGGCAGTCATGCCTATTGAAGCGTGCTGCGTGGGCGTCGTGGCCGACGTGGGCGACGTGTGCGTCGTGGCGCACGGTAGAGCGGGGAAGACGGAGGGTTCGTTCCTGGGCGGTTAATGCCCCTGTACATGCCGGCTGGCTGCTGTATATAAGGGAAGAAGGGTTGTTACCTTTCTTTCTACCTTAGCCATTCTCTTTCGCCCTCGTTGCCTTCCGCCCACCGTTCTTCCACACCTTCTACTTTGCTCCCCTGTTCGCGTCTCCTTCGTCCCCCTTTGTCGCCATGACTGGGCCTCCGGACACCCCTGCTCCTTCTTCGGCCGCCGCCGCCTCTGCCGCCGCCGCTAGTTCTTCCCAGGCCCCTGTCGCTTCGTCCGCTGATGTCGCAACCCTGGCGGTGGTTGCGGCGACGGTGATCAGTGAGGCGGCGGGCGGTGCTGCCGCCGCTACCGCTGGGGCGGAGCCACTGGAGCCATGGCCGCTGTGCACGACCACGGAGGAAGGCCATGGAGGACCTCGTCAATCGGGGGCTACTCCGTCCCCGGACCGACGCGGCGAGGCCCGAGTGGGTGGTTCCTCCGCCTGAGCACGAGGTCCCGCGCCCCGGGGCGGGGTATGTGGTGAGCTTCATGGCTTTCCACAAGCAGGGGCTCGGCTGGCCGCCGAGCAACTTCTTTCGGGCCAACCTCTTCGAGAACCGTCTGGAGCTTCACAACCTCAACCCCAACTTCGTCACGCAGGCGGCGATCTTCGTTGCCGTGTGTGAGGGGTACTTTGGCGTCCCTCCCCACTGGAACCTCTGGCGCCGGTTGACGCGCGTCGACCGGTACACGAAGTTCGTGGAGAGGGATAAGCCCCGATTGATTCCCCGGGTGGGTGGCGCTTACCTCGTCGTCCGGAACTACGACGACTACATCCCGTGCCAACTCACCTCCTCGAACAAGGGTTGGCACGGCCGGTGGTTCTACCTCCGGAACGACGACAACCTCCTTCCCCCATATACGGGGCGCACGCTGGGCAGCTTCCTTCCCCAGTGGGGCTGGGGATGCCCAGCGAACGAGGCCAAGCACCTGGATCCCTTCTACGAGGGGTTTGCCATTCTGCGCCGAGTGGGCTTGACAGCGGCCCACGTCGTGGCGCAGTTCCATGCGCGGGGTGTTCTCCCGCTGATGGAGCGTCGCCTGCCCCTCTATGATATGGTGATTGGGTCGCCGCGACGAGGGACGGCCATGGGGGATCGGAATCCGAATCCCGACGACGTGGTGCGTCGCGTGGGATCCGCGGTCGGCGGTCAGCATGACGCGGACTCCCTATTCGCGATCCCCATGCGCCCGGAGTTGGTCTTCCCTGCCGTGGTAAGTGTGGCTTTGTTTCGATCTTGTTTGGCTTCGCCTCTCTCCTTCCTGATTTTTCCGTCGCCTCTTCAGGGCATCAGGGAGTTCGTCAAGCCTTCCGCGCCGCCCGTCCCTGAGGACCGGCATCGGCGAGGCGTGAACCACCGCCTCACCGAGGCCCAGAAGGCGAAGAAGGACGAGAAGACCGAACGCCGCCGAAAGAGGGCCACGGAGAGGACGGCCCGAGAGATTCGTCGCGGTCGGCAGCGATGAGCCGGCCAGGTGGTGGAAGAGTCTCCCTCGGAGGAGGAGGACGACCAGGAGGAGGAAAGGGAGGAAGAGGACGACTACTTCGGCCAGTACGAAAGGCTGGAGGCACTCTTCCCCGACCCCCCTCTTGATGTTGTGCAACCCGCGGCGGGCGGCGATCGGGTTCCCGAGACTTCGGGACCGTCGTCCGTCGGCGGGAGTGGCCGGGGGCTTAGCCTTAGCCCCCGGGCGGAAGAAGAGCGTGATCGCCGTACCCCGGAGGGGCCGGGCACGGGGGAACCCCCGGCACCCGATGCCCCCTCAGAGGAGAGGGCGACTTCGAGCCCGTTTCGGCGGACTCTGCCAGAGGACGCGTCCCTGGTGGGCACGCCCCAGGCGCCTTCTGCCCCGGTGTCGACGGCCTCGAGGAAGAGGAGGGCTCCGCCGCGCGCCCTGTAAGGCTTCTTCTCTTTCGTATTTTGTTTCCTTTATTGCCTTTTTGGCTTGTCAATCGGACATGATTGCGTCCTTCGTTTCAGATCGCGGCCTGACGCCTCGCTGCAGCTTTCGCACCGTAAGGTGCTGAAAATCCAGCGCACGGATACGGCCGCAGGGCGTGCGCGTGCGGACGAGGCAACGGGGACGCCGACTCCTCCCCCGAGTGCCCCTACGTCGGTTTCCGAGTCGGCAGCGGCGGAGGCCGCGCACGCGCCTGTGCCGCCCGAGGTCGAGCCGTTGTCCGACCCGCGGGAGGAGGCGCCGACGTCGCCGGGAGTGGCGCCCACCACGGTTTCCGTCGAGACGGAGTCGGGCCCCGTCGAGAGGGAGTCTGACCCTTTGGTCGAGCCAGCCTCGTCCTTGCCCGTCGAGGGATCTGGCGAGGCCGAGCCAGCGGCCAGATCGGCGCCGGAAGATGGCGCGGGTGGCATCGCCTCGACTGGTCGAGTGCTTCCGGGACGGGAGATGGTGGCAGTGGTGGCTCGGCCGCGACCGGAAACCTCTGAGCCGGCACTTTCACCCCTCCGCTTCATGAGGCACTCTGATCCTCAGGGGCCTCCGGTGTTCACTCTCCGGGACGACTTCGAGGTCCCTGAGTGGGCAGAGATTCACCGGCTGCTCCAGGTTAGCGTCTGCCTCCCTGAGAATTTTTCTTCTTTCCTTTGCTTGGCGCTTTATTCTGTTTCTGCTTCAGGTCGTGAAGGCGAGATCTTTGGACAAGTCCCGCTTTCTTCGCCATGGATTCGAGTCTTGGGGTGCCGAGGGACACGAGTTGTCTCTCCGTGTCCAGGCCCTCGAGCAGACCCGGAAGGAGCTCGACGAAGTTGCTGCGTCTCTTGCCTCCTCCCGCGTGGACGCTGATGCCTCGCATGAGCGGGCCGCTGCTGCCGAAGCGCGCGTTCGGTCGCTGGAGCGCGAGCTGAGGGCGGTTCGGGCGTACTCCTCCGAGGTCCTCGCTGAGAGGGACGCCGCGCGTAACTCCGCCACTATGGCAGAGAAGGAGTTGGACCAGTCTCGGCAAGTTGCTGTCGACCGAGCCATGGCCCTCGTGTCGCGCGGGCTTGAGCTAGACGAGGCCCGGGCTGCCCTTGAGCGGGAGCGTGCAGTGACGACCCAGGTCCGGGAGGAGGTGGCCAAGTCCCGGGAGGATGTTGCCGGTACCTCCCTTTCTCTTGCTCCTTTCGCCCTGCATTTGCTTCGCTTTTTCGCTTACCCTTGTCTTGTTTTAGCTGTTCAAGCGGCTCTGGACGCCGAGGCTTCTGAGCACCACGCGCTTCAGTCGGTGGCGCGCGCTCTTTGTGACTCGCTTGGGACCCAAGGCGAGCCATCGGGGACGGTGCTCCGGAGCCGCCTTCAGGCCCTTCACGGGAGTGTCTCCGCCCGGTTGAAGGAAGCCCTCGTCGTCGGCGTGCAGAAGACGATGGCCGTCATCGCCTCGCATTACGACGGGTTCAACCCCGGTCCGGTGAGCGAGGGCTTCGGCGGCCTGGGGGATTGTAATACCTCTGGTATTACGGTTAATTAAAAACTGCCATGTCATCATGTTTATTTTAATCATCTGCATTTGATTGTGCTTAGGGTTCCTAGAATGCCTTGTTTGACTGGGTCAATGATTGTGTTTTGAATTCCTAAATTGAAAATCAATTTAAAGTTAAAAGGAAAAATCTATTTTAGGCCTCTAATGGGCCCAAAACCCTAATTCAAAAACTATTTGGAATTTGGCAAAAGTTTCTTAATAAGAGTTGTAGATATTTTAAAATGGAACAACTTTTATTTTGGGTGATTTTGATGTTCTCTAATAAAAATTTGAATTAACCTCAAATTACTGTGTTTAAATTCAAATTCAAAACTTCATTTTCAAAAATATCAAGAATTTGACAAAACATCCTTAATAGAAGTTGTAAATCTCAGTGAGTAGAGAAACTTTTATTTTGGACATTTTTCAAGTTCTTGAGAAAAATAAAAAGTAATTTTTGAAATTAGATTTGGAATTTCAAAACCAAATTTACCCCTTTTTCTGTAGTTTCAAAACCGTGCAGATTTTGGGGTCGGTTCAAAAAGCAAAGTTGTTCAACACTTAGTGCACTACAACTTTTGTATTTGCACTTTTTCAAGTTGATATACAAAATTAGTCGCTTTTTGGTCAAAAACCGAGAGGCCTAGGAGCCTAGCTGCTACAGTAGCACGCCCTCATTCCCCTGTTCGCGCGCAGGCGCGACAAGCGCCGTGCCGGCCGCGCGCATGTCGCCATCCGTGCCGGTCGGGGCGTGCTCCCGACACCGTTTTGATTGCGGGAGATCGCGCGCCGCGTCGAGCTGCTCCTGCCCCCTCTCCCTTGCCCTTATAAAGACGACGAGCACCTTCCGTCCTCCGTTCTTCCTCTCGGTCCGCCGGTGAGCTCTAACCGGTCGCGGCCAAATTCATCGTACTCGAGCCACCACTGTCCAAATTCGTGTTACTGCAAACCCACAGCTCCCTTGCGCATCGCTTGAACCCGCTCGTGCTTCGTTTGGTCGCCGGAATGCCCTGTGCAGTGCGGTTTCTCCCTCGGCTCCGGCGGAGCGCCGCCGCAAGCTTCGCCGCGGTGCCAGTCTATTTGGGGTGAGCTAAAGTCTTGGTGTTCTTGTGTTTCCTTGCCTTTGTGATCTCCTGGTCCTGATGCTTGCGTTGGTTCCTCCCGCGGTGTGCTTGGATCGTCGGAACAAGCCTTTGCCGTTGAGCGGAGCCGCCGCGTCCGCCGTCGTCGTCACGCCCGCGTCTCTGCACCACCTCGGACCCAACCATCTAGCCGAATAGCTTCGTGGTGAGCCTCCGAATCTTTCCCACCCTCTTTCCTTAACATTACCACGTTGGGTCCGTCGGAACGGGAATGTCGTGCCGCCGCGACCGCCATGGGCGAGTCCAAGCTCGTCGGAGGCGGTTGGGTTTGGGGCTGAGCTGGATGTCCGTCCGCTAGGGTCTAGAGTAGCGGGTGACACGGCTAGTCGAGTCCTTGGTGTCGTCAGCGGCGAGATCCGCGTTGCCCGTCGCGTGCGCGCGCGCGCGCGTGTCCGAGCAGAGGTAGAAGGAGGAGCTGACAGCGGGGGCCCGCTGGTCAGCGTCTCCGTGGGAGGCAACCGCGCGCGGGAGCGAGCGGGCGCGGGCGCGCTGGGCCGCGCGGCACCGATGGGCCGGTCCGCTGCTGCTGGGCCGACCCGGGCCGATTTCCTTTTCCTTTTCTCAGGGTTTTTCCAAATCCTTTTCTATTTTAAATATGGTGAATAGTGCAGATGTTTCTCAATTATGTTGGAATTAATCTGCTGCATCAAAAATTATGAAAATTTTTGTGAGCACTCTTTTTGATGCTTAGAATTTTATAAAAATGCTAGATCATGATCTTGAGTACTTTCTGTATGCTTGGAAAATGTGCCAATTAATTAATAAATACAAGTTTAAAGAATTTTAATTAATTCTAGGTAAATGCAAAAATCATTGAAATTTATTTTGGTACTGTTTTAGGTCAATACCTATCTGTTGATAAATTTTGGGCTTATTTAGAAATAGTTAAATTCATTAGGTAAATAATGTTGGTTGTTTGATTAATAAAATCTAAAAGAAAATGCTAATATTAGGTTTTGATGTGATTTTTGGATTGGTTATAATCCTAGGTCGAACACCCATGCGACCTAGGGTATCTATGTGTGGTATTTAATAAAAATATAAAATCTAGGATTTGGATGTTTCCTCTATGTAGCAAAATATGAGTTTCAATTAATAAATGAAGATTCTAGGATTTTTACAGGCCAATATAATTATCCAAAAATCATGAGGTTTGAGTTGCCACTGTTTTAGGCTAAGATCTAGCTGTAGAAAAAGTTTGGGTTCAAAAGGAGATAGTTCATTTATTTATTAATTAATACTCTATTAATCGGTTAATAAAATAAATAGAAACCCTAATCCCTTTTAGGAGTGGTGTGAACTTTTGAATTTGATTGTGGACCTTGGAACACAAAATCACTATTGTTTCTTGGTATCTTGATTACTTTTATAATCATAATCCTTGGGTTAGTGAATAAGTTAGATGTTGTATGCAAGTACTCGCTAGTGGGTTCATAGATGTTGCTTTGGTGATTTCTTGAATGCAACTTCATGGGTAAAAAGGAATAGTTAAACATGCTTCTTGTAGTAAGGTGATAATAATCCTTCCCCATATGAACGTAGAATAAATCTTTTTATGAGATAATTAAATGGAACCCTGGTTGTTAATAAAACAAGTTAGTTTTGTTGGCTTGCAACTTTACCGTGAAGGAAAGTTGTACTCAACTTTTTAAATTAAGTTTACTTTTCATTAGTTCCCAATTTAGTGCATCTCATACATCATGGCATACATATCATCATGTAAAGCATTGCATTGTTCTCTCGTGTAGTGAACGCGTGGTAATTATTATCGGAAGTGAGCCCGAGTACGGCCTTCATTCGGAGGATGTGGATATTCTTTGGTGATCAACTTCAGGGTTTGATTTACTTCGAACAACAGGCAAGCCCCGGTGCATTAACCCTCTGTTGTGAAATCCTTTATAATTCGAGTTAATCTATTGCATTAAGTTAGTAGGAGTTGATTGTTACCTATCCAGATGCATCGCCCCAAATGAATAAACCCTGAAACCTGATTTAAATAAAATGGTTGGAAAATGCTTAGACATGCTTTATGAAATTAGAATTCTATAAAAGAAAAACTATTTTCTGTGCTATGGATATACATATACTCTATGACTAGTGAAGAACTTGTTATCCGTTGGTCGATGTGTATTCGGGCTAGAGTCTCGATGCATGGTCGCTTTCGGAATAGTTTGGAACTGGTTAGTATCACTGAAATATGTTTCGTTGAGTGGCCTGCTCATGGGACGGCGTACCCATGTCACACTGCTCTTCAGGCATGATAATAAAACTGTCGGGTAGTCCTGTATTGAGGTTGGAATCCCAATGCAAGTCTGACGGCAGGAAGGAAGTAGGGACCGTTCGTTGTAGGCCTGCTGTGATCATGATGAACAGCCTAGCCACATACCAATGCGGAAAGCCTAGAGTTCGGTAGCGCTATTGCTGGAACCGACAACCACGCACTGGGAGTGGAGAGATGGCGAGAGTAGCTTGTACCCACGTGGCCGGCGTGCCTGGAGATGAGTGGAGTACTGTGCTCTCGGGTGGCGCAGGACCGGTTCCGGGATAGCAAAGCCGTGACGACGGGTTGGTATATGTATGCCGGCGTGCTGCATATGCAGTGTGGTTAGAATCCCCAGCTGGGTACTTTCTGGATTCGAATCGACGTGCTCCTCGGTTAATGGAGACTTGATCCTCACACCTACCCCGAAAAGTGGTTGTCAACTAGGTTATCTAAATAAATGAAGAAATGTGAAGAATGATATATGAGATTTCCGAGCAGTGCGAGGACGGCGAGGAGCGACGGCGACGAGTCCCCAGCCTGGTCAGAGGCGATGTCCGAGCAGTGCGAGGACGGCGAGGAGCGCGACGAGTCCCCAGCCTGGTCGGAGGCGATGTTCGAGCAGTGCGAGGACGGCGAGGAGCGACGGCGACAAGTCCCCAGCCTGGTCGGAGGCGATGTCCGAGCAGTGCGAGGACGGCGAGGAGCGGCGACGAGTCCCCAGCCTGGTCGGAGGCGTAGTCCGAGCAGTGCGAGGACGGCAAGGAGCTGGCGACGAGTCCCCAGCCTGGTCGGAGGCGATGTCCGAGCAGTGCGAGGACGGCGAGGAGCGACGGCGACGAGTCCCCAGCCTGGTCGGAGGCGATGTCCGAGCAGTGCGAGGACGGCGAGGAGCGCGACGAGTCCCCAGCCTGGTCGGAGGCGATGTTCGAGCAGTGCGAGGACGGCGAGGAGCGACGGCGACGAGTCCCCAGCCTGGTCGGAGGCGATGTCCGAGCAGTGCGAGGACGGCGAGGAGCGGCGACGAGTCCCCAGCCTGGTCGGAGGCGTAGTCCGAGCAGTGCGAGGACGGCAAGGAGCGACGGCGACGAGTCCCCAGCCTGGTCGGAGGCGTAGTCCGAGCAGTGTGAGGACGGCGAGGAGCGGCGACGAGGATGGCGAGGAGCGGTGACGAGGATGGCGAGGAGCGGCGACGATTCCCCAGCCTGGTCGGAGGCGATGTCCGAGCAGTGCGAGGACGGCGAGGAGCGACGGCGACGAGTCCCCAGCCTGGTCGGAGGCGATGTCCGAGCAGTGCGAGGACAGCGAGGAGCGGCGACGAGTCCCCAGCCTGGTCGGAGGCGTAGTCCGAGCAGTGCGAGGACGGCGAGGAGCGACGGCGACGAGTCCCCAGCCTGGTCGGAGGCGTAGTCCGAGCAGTGTGAGGACGGTGAGGAGCGGCGACGAGGATGGCGAGGAGCGGCGACGAGTCCCCAGCCTGGTCGGAGGCGATGTCCGAGCAGTGCGAGGACGGCGAGGAGCGGCGACGAGTCCCCAGCCTGGTCGGAGGCGTAGTCCGAGCAGTGCGAGGACGGCGAGGAGCGACGGCGATGAGTCCCCAGCCTGGTCGGAGGCGATGTCCTAGCAGTGCGAGGACGGCGAGGAGCGGTGACGAGTCCCCAGCCTGGTCGGAGGTGTAGTCCGAGCAGTGCGAGGACGGCGAGGAGCGACGGCGACGAGTCCCCAGCCTGGTCGGAGGCGATGTCCGAGCAGTGCGAGGACGGCGAGGAGCGATGGCGACGAGAATGGCGAGGAGCGCCGAGAGCTTGGCGGCGAGTTCCTGCAAAAAATAATAAATATGTTTGCCGGAGCATAGTCGAATTCGGCTGACGAAGCAGATCATGTTTGGCGTGAATATGGTCGCCGGTCTTCCGCCGAAGTTTGCATGTAGATGTTTGTATGTAGTCATTATCGTCACAATATCTTTTGTTGCCTTTTTTCTTGTGATTGTGTTGTAGATGTCCATGGATAGCCTGGATATAGAGCTTGACTGAAGAACAATATGAAGACCGGTGTCTTGAAGAAGTCCCCAAGCGTAAAGCTCGAATAGAGAACATGGCAGAGGCTGCCGTGTCTTTGGAGGGTGACGACAATTTGAAGATCTTCTGGAAGTCGGTGACTCAGAGAGCAGCGAGGTGCCCAAGCGAGGTCGGGGCTTATTGAGAGGTCGGCGAGGAGTCCTCCACGCCCTGCGTGGTGCCCGTGCTTTTGCCGAGACTTTTGGAGACGATGCTAGGCTGCCCAAGCGTCCTTGGGGCTTACGCGCTAGCGAAGACTTAACGGCCCAGGCGTCCCCGGGGCTCACGCTTATCGTGGGCGGAGATTTCCTGATGCATCAGGGACGGTTAGGCGGCCTATCGTGTGTAGGACTTACGCGTCATCGAGGCAGATGCTACCCGGCGGCTGCGGGGATTACGCATTGGCGAAGTCGTGCTGCCCGAGCAGTGCGGGGCTTACGCGGCGTCGAGCCAGATGCTACCCAGCGGATGCGGGGATTACGCATTGGCGAAGGTCGAGCTGCCCGAGCAGTGCGGGGCTTATGCGGCGTCGAGCCAGATGCTACCCGGCGGTTGCGGGGATTACGCATTGGCGAAGGTCGAGCTGCCCGAGCAGTGCGGGGCTTACGCGGCGTCGAGCCAGATGCTACCCGGCGGTTGCGGGGATTACGCATTGGCGAAGTCGTGCTGCCCGAGCAGTGCGGGGCTTACGCGGTGTCGAGCCAGATGCTACCCGGCGGTTGCGGGGATTACGCATTGGCAAAGGCGTGCTGCCCGAGCAGTGCGGGGCTTACGCGGCGTCGAGCCAGCTGCTACCCGGCGGATGCGGGGATTACGCATTGGCGAAGTCGTGCTGCCCGAGCAGTGCGGGGCTGTAACAGAACCTCCTAAGCTATATGGCCCACAAGTACCCGCCGTGTCCCAAGGACCCCGACAGTCGTACCTGTGATCCACATAACCT
Source organism: Eremochloa ophiuroides (assembly GCA_038502445.1). Lineage (NCBI taxonomy): Eukaryota > Viridiplantae > Streptophyta > Magnoliopsida > Poales > Poaceae > Eremochloa > Eremochloa ophiuroides. Next base: position 5,890,548 of record JAHLJS010000005.1, read on the forward strand.
AACAGGGTCTGCCGGGTTTACACGGAAACCCGTAATCTCCGAACAGGATCTTAATTGCGAAGACATTGCAGAGTACAACAGTTCATACAAAATATACATTTCAGAGTACAAGAGCGGAAGACTTAAAATATTACATAAGATTACAAACCAGTGTTATTAATTAAACATAGGTGAGATTATTACAAACCAAAATATAAGTACTGGCAGTAGGTAAGTCGCTTATACAACACTTATATTACATAACATCCCTGCCCAAGGGATCAAATACTCACTCACTATCACTAGCCTCCTCGACTACTTCCTCGAACACCGTCATGCAACAAGGTCCGATACAGACCTTGGGTGGCTGCTCACCTGCAACATTGGGTAAATAAACCCTGAGTACATGGGGTACTCCGCAAGACTTACCCGACCAAAAATTGGGGAGAAGACTCAGGAATGCAGGCTAAGGGGATTCAAGGAGAGGTTTAGCAAGAATCAAAGTATTTTGCAGAAAAGCTCTCTAATCAGCTTAAGCTTGGATCTAGATTGATTCATTGATTAATCTCAGTAACCACCATTTTCCCACATGTCAACCTAGTTCTGAACCACTCTTCGCTGTAGGTGTGAGGATCAAGTCTCCATTAACCGAGGAGCAACGTCGATTCGAATCCAGAAAGTACCCAGCTGGGGATCCCTATCCACACTGCATATGTAGCACCTAAGCTTGCATATGCCAACCCCGCCTACCACGGCTTTCCTACCCCTGAACCGGTCCTGCGCCACCCGAGAGCACAGTACACCTCTCCTCTCCAGGCACGCCGGCCACGAGGGTACACGCTACTCTCGCCATCTCTCCACTCCCAGTGCGTGGTCGTCGGTTCAAGCAGTAGGGCCACCGGAGTCAGAGGCTTTCCGTAGTATGTGGCTAGTTGCAAAGTCTCGATCCAGCAGGCCGACAACGAATGGTCCCTAATGGATTCCATTTCGTTTTCACAATAGACAGTCAGAGACACTACACCGAGACTCTTTTCTCGATGCAAGTCTACTGCCCTGCCGAGTAGCTATAAAAATATATAATAACATACCCCAAGCATGCAAAATAGCTCTTTCATAAAACTCAACTATTAAGCATGGCTAAGCATTTGTAATTATTTGTATTTAAAACAGGTATCAAGGATGGATAATCAATTCATCAAGGCAGGTAATGCATCAATTGGTTTATCAATCAACTCCTACACAACCTAATGCAATAATTTAACTCAAGTGATAAACTTTGTAAATACAAGGAAAAGGGGTTAATGCACCGGGGCTTGCCTTGCGTTACAGTGAGCGTCGGATCGGGATCGGTACCACAGATGTCAAATCCACCGACGAAACCCTGGATTCTCGTCAACGGTCGCCGGCTCGATCTTGACTTCCTCGTTCGCGGTCACTACACGCGGAATAATAATGCATGCTTAATGATGGTGCAAATGACATGATTAACATGTAAACAAGTCTTAAGACATTAACCTTGAGTACAACTTTCCTTCACGGTAAAGTTGTAATCAAGACCACAAGAAACAATGTTAATCTAACCCTAATGATTTCGTTAATCATTTTAACCGTCGTAGAAAGTCGCAATTAAAATGATTATCATCATCAAAGAAAGTGCCAAGGATCACTTAGGGTTTCAGATCCCTGGTCTTCACCCAATCCAAAACATCACACAACATTAAAGTGGTGTCATTGTAATTATTTCATTTATTTTAATTAATTAAATGTAAATCATCAAATAATTAAACTTCATCCAAATGAGCTACAAATTTTTGTGGAGGTAGCTCACTGGTCAAAACAGCTACTACAAAAATATCATAATTTTTGGGCAAGTATTTTAAGCTACAAAAATCATGGAATAGTCATTTATTAATAAAAATGGCTATTTTTGCAAGGTACAGAAATTACCCAAAATGTACATTTAATATTTTTCATAAATATTACATTATCCAAAGAAGCTGTACAAATTATTTTGGAATTTTTGGAGCTACACAATAATTCCTACAAAATAAACAATTTACAGCACTAGTTAATTCTTGCAAAAATGAAAAAGAATACACCCAGGGTTACTGGGCCGGCCCAACTCGCTCGGCCAGGCCCAACACGGGCGTCTTCAACCTCCAGCCGGCTCTGTTCGGGCGAACAGAGCGGCACGCGCGCGCGGCCGCGCCGGCCACGGCGCCTCGCCGCCGGCAACCCCTCTCCGGCCAAACCATCAGGCCACACACACGTTCTACCACGCCACGGACCCATCTACGCGCTTTCCCGACCGATTTGGAAGCCGGAGCATGCCCCGTGTCGGCCATGGCGGACCGGCAGCGGTTTGCCGCGGCGGCGACCACGTTCCGGCCAGCCGGAGCCTCCTCCGGCCAAACCATCTACACCAACAGAACCCTGAGCTCACCTAGGCTTGTGTGCGCACGCTGGTTGGATGGAAAGACGACCGGACAGGCAAGCTTGACGACGGTGGTGCTCTTGGCGGCTGCTCCGGCGACGGACGACGCGTTCCGGCGACGGCAAGGCTTCACCGAGGAAACCAACACGAGCGTTAGACTCACGGGGTCAAGGTGAACTCAAAGCAACACCAAGATTTCGATGAAGCTCACCGGAACACCGTAATCCCGATGCGCGGTTCGCGGCGGCGCCTTCGCCGGCCTCCGAGAAGAAGCGGCCGACCCGACGACTCCGACCACGGGAACGGGCGCAAACCGACCCAAACTACGCGTGACAGAGTGGCGAACTTGTTGACACTTCCAATTGGAACAGAGGAGAAGCAGGGCGGGTGGATTTGGAGCTCGAGCAGTAAGCTCGCCGGCGGCGACGATGGCCAGAAAAGACGAACAGAGGTCCTGCTCGGGTTAATATAGGGGAAGAGGATGGAACGGGGTCGCCACGTCGCGCTCGCCTTCGCCACGAAGCCCACGGCGCTGCCACGGCAACGGCCACGCGCCACGCGCGAGCACGACGGCCGGCAAGAGCGGCAAGCAGCTCGCTGCCCTGCTCCCATTGGCCAGGGTACTGTAGCTAGGGTTATCCAGTTTTCGAATTTCCAAAATTACTTCAGATTTCATATGTAAAGTGGAAAAATGTCCAATATATCAAATGTGTAGAATTTGAAACTGAACAACTTTCGTATTTGAGGTATTTTCAAATTCCAAATATTTTTGAAATTATTTAAAAGGGGGTAAATAGCCCTTTTCAAATTCAAGCCAAATCTCAAATTTTTATTAAATAACTTCAAAATCTGTAAACATCAAAGTTGTGTATTTCAGTGAGCTTAACAACTTTTATTTAGGGTTCAACTTCAGATTCCCAATACTTTTTGAAATGAAGATTCAAATTCAAATTTGAAGCTATTAATTCAAGTTTAATTTGAATTTCTGAATGGCAAATTGAAAAACTTTGTATACCAAAGTTGCTCCATATAATTAGAGCTATAACTTTGCTTTAAGGACCAAAGTCCAATTCTACTTAGTTTTGAAACTAGGGTTTTAGCCCGTTTTAGGGTTTTAAAATTTAAATTCCATTTAAAATCACTCTATTGCCCCTAAGCACAAACCATCAAAATAACTTAAGCTTATTTTAGTTAATGCAAGGCAATGTTGGTCAAAATTTATACATGTGATGCAATGCCCATGATGTCATGCCACATTTTAAGTTCAGTAACACAGAAGTGTTACAGCCCTTCCCCCTTAAAGAAATCTCGTCCCGAGATTTAGTAATGCTAATACCCAGGGTTAGGTAATGGAAAAGAAAATGTCTCAAGTAGTCATACTCCTTTCATTGCTACAGAACAGGTGGGGAAGGTTTACATTTTTACATAATGGACACAATACAGATTAGGCTACAGAGAAGCATAGAACTCAGGGAAGTTCTCAGATAAGAAGTCTTCGGACTCCCATGTAGCCTCTTCTTCAGTGTGCTGGTTCCACTGAACTTTGAACCATCTCGTGGTTGTCCTTCGAGTGACTCGATCCTTTTGATCCAAAACCCTGATTGGATACTCAGCATAGGTCAGATCTGATTTGAGTTCCACTCCTTCAAGATCAATGACTTGATCAGGCACTCGTAGACATTTCTTTAACTGCGATACGTGAAACACATTATGAACCTCTGACAATTGCTCGGGTAACTTCAGTCGATAAGCTACGGGTCCACATTTCTTGATGATTTGGAATGGACCAATGTAGCGCGGAGATAGCTTTCCCTTAACTCCGAAACGACTGACTCCCTTCATAGGTGAGACTTTCAGATACACATATTCTCCCACCTCGAATGCTAGAGGTCGACGTCTCTTGTCGGCATAACTTTTCTGTCGGGACTGAGCTGCCTTCATGTTAGCTCGGATAGTTCGAACTTTTTCTTCGGCTTCTTTGACCATGTCAACCCCAAAGAACCATCGTTCCCCGGGTTCAGACCAATTCAACGGGGTTCGACATCTGCGACCGTAAACTGCTTCAAATGGTGCCATCTTGATGCTTTCTTGATAGCTATTGTTGTAAGAGAATTCTATCAAGGGCAAACATTCATCCCAACTTGCCGAATAATTGAGGACACAGGCTCTCAACATATCCTCGAGAATTTGATTGACTCTCTCAGTCTGACCCCCAGTCTGAGGATGATAAGCAGTACTGTGCAGAAGCTTAGTACCCAGGGACTCATGAAAAGATTTCCAAAAGTTGGAGACAAACTGTATACCTCTGTCTGACACAATGGTCTTCGGTACCCCATGCAGTTTCATAACATTATTGATATATAACTTGGCATATGTCGGGGCACGATAGAGGGCGTTGACTGGTATAAAATGAGCTTGTTTGGTGAGGCGATCAACAATAACCCAGATTGAATCAAAGCCTCTAGATGTTTTGGGCAAACCCACTATGAAGTCCATACTAATATCTTCCCACTTACCTCCAGGAATAGGCAATGGGTAGAGTTCACCCGCTGGCTTCATATGCACAGCCTTTACCCGCTGACAAGTGTCACATTCAGCAACATACTGAGCAATCTCAATCTTCATTTTGGTCCACCAAAATCTTTGTTTCAGGTCCTGGTACATCTTATTGCTTCCTGGATGAATAGAGAATCTTGTTAAGTGCGCTTCATCGAGGATCTTTCGACGTAACTCAGGGACCTTAGGCACAACAAGACGATTCTTGAACCATAAGACACCATCATCATCAATTCGGAAACAGCCAGCTTTCCCAGCTAAAACTTTTTCCTTGATGTGTTTAATGCCCTTATTCTTTTTCTGAGCAGCAACAATCTCATCTCGGATAGTCGACTTAATGTTAAGATTGGTCACACTACCATGTTGAACCATCTCGATGTTCAACTTTTCAAGCTCATAACATAAAGAAAGGTCTAATGGCCTCACCATAAGACAGTGGCAATGAGCCTTTCTACTAAGTGCATCGGCGACAACGTTCGCCTTACCAGGATGGTAATGCACTTCTAGATCATAATCCTTGATTAATTCAAGCCATCTTCTCTGTCTCATATTCAATTCTGACTGAGTGAAGATGTACTTCAAACTCTTGTGATCTGTATAGATGTGACAAGTGTTACCTAGCAGATAATGACGCCAGATTTTCAGAGCATGAACCACTGCAGCTAACTCCAGATCATGAGTTGGATAATGCTCTTCATGTCGCTTCAGTTGACGAGATGCATACGCAATAACTCGTCCTTCCTGCATCAACACACATCCAATGCCAATGCCTGAAGCATCACAATACACGTCAAACGGCTTCTCGATGTCAGGTTGAGCTAAGACAGGAGCAGTGGTCAAAAGCTTCTTCAAAGTCTGAAAAGCTTCTTCACACTCAGCTGACCATTTGAACTTCACATCATTCTTAAGCAACTCTGTTATTGGCTTGGCTATCTTGGAAAAGTTAGGGATAAATCGACGATAATATCCTACCATTCCCAAGAAACTTCTAACTTGATGAACAGTGGTCGGTGGTTGCCAATTCAAGACTTCCTCAACCTTGCTAGGATCGACAGCCACACCTTCAGCTGACAGGATATGTCCTAGAAATTGAATCTCCTTCAGCCAAAATGCACACTTGCTAAACTTGGCATATAATTTATGCTCCCTTAATCGAGTCAGAACAATGCGAAGATGTTCCGCATGCTCTTCCTCGTTCCTTGAATATATCAGTATGTCATCTATGAACACAACCACGAACTTGTCTAGCTCTGGCATGAATACGGAGTTCATCAGATACATGAAATAAGCAGGAGCATTGGTCAGACCAAAAGACATGACCAGGTACTCGTATAACCCATAACGAGTAGTGAAAGCAGTCTTTGGTATGTCTTCGGGACGAATCTTGATTTGATGGTACCCGGATCGAAGATCAATCTTGGAGAACACCCTTGCTCCAGCAAGCTGATCAAACAAAAGATCAATCCGAGGTAAAGGATACTTATTCTTGATAGTAACTTCATTCAATGGACGGTAATCAACACATAGCCGCAGAGTCTTGTCCTTCTTCTTCACAAAGATAGCTGGACAACCCCACGGAGAAGAGCTTGGTCTGATAAAGCCTTTATCAAGCAACTCTTGCAACTGAATTTTTAACTCTGCCAATTCATTTGGAGGCATTCTATAAGATCTTCGGGAAATTGGAGCTGTTCCCGGCTTCAACTCAATAATGAATTCAACATCCCGGTCAGGAGGCAATCCAGGCAAATCTTCAGGGAAGACATCTGGAAACTCACAGACTACTGGAATGTCCTGAACTTCCTTCACTGTTATGGCATTCACTCTTTCAACAGTCCTCTGAGGTGTAGGAAGTTGGATGAGAAGCTGAGAAGTACTATTAGGTAAGTTCACCTTTATGGTTCTATTTAGAGTATCTATGATAGCTCCTCGCTGGTACATCCAGTTCATACCAAGGATCACATCTATATCTTGATCCTTTAACACTATCATTGATGTTGGAAAAATATGACCACCCAAGTCTATAGGTACATGATATACCATTTCCTTGGTACTCAGTCGTTCCCCAGGCGACTGCACCATAATACTTTCCTTAGCTTCCCCAATTGGAATTTCATGATTGATGACAAATGTACGATTGATAAAACTATGAGATGCACCTGTGGGGGATAAATCCGTATCCCTGCATATACATACATAGGTCGGCCCTACCGGTCAGGGCCGAACAGGTCCGACTAGGTCCGGCTAGGATTGATCGGATCCGCCAAGGACACGTCACCCATACGATCTCTAGCAGATCACGTATGTCTTCCAGGAACTTGGCGGTCAAGGAAATAGCTTTCCTAATATCTAGCCGATTAGTTTCCTAGATCGGCTAGGACTGTAATCTGTTAAGATAGGCAAGATATCTTTGTAACCCTGCTCCCCGTACTATATAAGGTGGGCAGGGGACCTACTCGAGACACTTGATCGATAAGCAATACAACACAGCACCAAACAGGACGTAGGGTATTACGCTTCGCGGCGGCCCGAACCTGTCTAAAAACTCTCGTCTCCACGTCTGTGTTCGTCTTGTTCGTCCCAGGCTCGCTCCTTACCGACTCATCTACTACCTTGGGCAATCCCCTCGGTAGACTGCCGCCGGAATACCGTCGACAGTTGGCGCGCCAGGTAGGGGCTGTGCGTTTCTGTTTCCATGACGAACAAGGTGGTTTTTTCAAGCTCCATCGAGCTCCCAGCGCCCGGCCAGATCTTCACGGTGGGGTCCATCACGTGGATCATCGACCCGAGCAGCGAAGGAAGGATTCTGGATCTGACCCAGACTTCACCACCTCCCTCGTCGACGAGAAGCCTGCCTCGATACACTCGCAAGAACGTCAGCAGCGACGACTTGATCGACTCCATAGATCGGGTCACCGAGAAGATTTCGGAAGGGCTACAAATCTTGGACTCCGCGTCCACTATGCTGCGACCGCGACCGTCCGCTCCTCGAACCTCGACGCTGGTCGTTACTGCCACGCCTCATGGGCGCACAGTCGAGGAGCGTCACCGTCTGACCAACTTCCCGTTCGGTCTACGGAACGCGGCGTCCACCTTCGTCCAGGCGCTTCATCGACGAGCACCGGAGCCCAACGCTTTCGTCGTCCCCATCAACGACAGCCATGATGAAGATCATCGTGATCGCACCCTGCCCCCCAACCTGCCTCCGGCCAAGCATATATTTGGGGGGCCGGTCCTCGCCATCAGCAGCGACAGCGACCCTCCCCCCAATGAGACGGAGGAGGCCAGGCGGGCTCGTGAAGCCAAAAACGCCGAACGTCGCCGACGTCGGGAACGACTCGCTGAAGCCAAGAAGAGCGCGGTGCGCAATCTGGAGCCCGAGTTCTACATGATGGGGACTCACGAGGTCCACACGACTCCAAGTGCCAACGTCGCCGTCGCCATAGAAGAAATCAAGAGACTTCCGAGTACTCCACAGGTCGAGCGCCTCACCGCCCTCCTTCAAGCGACTCAAGTGCAGATCAAGGAGGCTAGGTCGCAGACATCTCACAGCACGGCGTCGGCAACACAATTGATCGAAGATGAAGCTGAAGGATCTCGCGGTCACCGCAGGCGCCGCCAAGTGGACGGCGACCAAGAAGTGACCCAGTCCGATCTTCGCGCCAAGCTGAAGACCAAGGACCTTCGTGGTCGGATCGAAGATAGAAGAGAGGCGCGACACCTGGCAGAGGTCGAACGTCGGAGGGAATACGACCAGATCCATGGTTTTCCCAGCGACAAATCGACACCGGATCTGCCTTTTACCTCGGCTCTACGGGCAGTAACATGGCCTCCCAACTTCAAGGTTGTCGGTGTCAAAGAGTATGATGGAAGGGCTGATCCTATCAAGTGGTTGAACGTCTACGAGATCGCCGTCCGAGCAGCCGGTGGGAGCAGGGACGTAATGGCAAATTACCTCCCTGTCATGCTCAGCACGTCGGCAAATAACTGGCTTCATAGCTTGAGGCCAAATTCAATCAACACCTGGGAAGAATTGAAGGAGCAGCTCATCAACAACTACCGTGCCACCTGCAAGCAACCCGGCACGAAGTATGACCTCGAGAAGCTTCAGCAGCGCTCACGCGAATCTCTCCGAGACTACATCAGGCAATTCTCGGAAATCAGAAACAATATTCCCGACATCACCGACGCAGAAGCCATATCGGCATTCATGCGAGGCTTGAGACCCGAAGAAGAGCTGCGAGGCAAACTCTATCGCACCAGCCCCAACATGGTCGCTGAGATGTTACGGATCGCGAACAAGTACGCGGACGGCAACGACGCGGCTCGTCACTCCGTTCACAGTCGCCTACACTTCCCCGACCGATCTCGCCATGACGAAGACGAGCGCCAGACCAGTCGGCGCCATGATGCTGGAAGCGATCATCACCGAGGAGGTCGCGATCGTCGGCGGCGACCAGACTACCGTCGCTATGACGAACCAGAAAGCTCCAGGGACGCCGAAAGGCGTCATCAACGTCAGGTCTACAATACCCGACCAGCGGTAAAGCGCAATTATCAGGACGCTTACTCTAAGCTCCTTGATTCCCAGTGCCCTGTCCACAAGAACAACAAGCACACGATGAGGGAGTGCGAAGGTTTTCTTAGAAAATTCCAACAAGAAGAAAAGAAGCGTCCTCGCACGGACGACGATAAGGACAGGCGGGATGATAACGACAAGACTCAAGGCTTCACCGACCCACATCGAACCGTCTCCACCATCATTGGTGGACGGACGGCTACAGAGTCAAAAAGGGAGCAGAAGCTGGTCGGCAGAAGAGTTAACTCAGCTGCCAACACCGAAGAGGCCATCGCTGATCCAAAGCTGCCCTCCTGGTCACACCAAGACATCACCTTCACAAGATCCGACCAGTGGACCCAGATCCCATACCTGGGTCGTTTTCCGCTGATCGTCGATCCAGTCATAAAAACAACACGCTTTCGGAAGGTTCTGATCGACGGTGGAAGCGGACTCAATATTCTATTTTCTGAGGCTGCCAAGGCGCTTGGGTTGAGAGATGAAGATTTGAAGCCTTCAAGCGCACCGTTTTGGGGGATCGTCCCGGGCCATCCGTCATACCCAAGAGGGCAAGTAACCCTGCCAGTACAGTTCGGTTACCCCCACTGTTTTCGCATCGAGCATATTGATTTCTTGGTGGCCGACTTCGACGCCGCATACCATGCTATCCTCGGTCGTCCTGCCCTGGCAAAGTTTGGGGCCATCCCCAACTATACATATCTCATCATGAAGATGCCAACAGACAACGGTGTCCTCTCCATCCGCTCTGATCTACAGATCGCATATGCCTGCGAACGAGAAGCCATCTCCATAGCCGAAACTCTTGAAGATTCACTGCTCCGCCACACTTGTACGACAGACGCGGCACTGATCGCGCCAGAAGACCAGGTTATTCCAGAGAAGGCTCCACCAAGATCGGCGACCAAGAGCAGGGAGACGAAGGAGGTCAGTCTAGTCCCAGGCGAGCCAGGCAAGACCACTCGCATTGGGACCGGGCTCGATCCCAAATAGGAAGACGCGCTCGTCAGCTTCCTAAGGGAGCACGTCAGCATATTCGCGTGGAAGCCCGCCGACATGCCAGGCGTCTCCAGGAAGTTGATCGAGCACTCCTTAAATGTCTCGAAGACCGCCAAGCCGATCAAGCAGAAGCTCCGGCGTTTTTCCCCCGACAAGAAGGAGGCTATTAGGGCAGAAGTAGCACGGCTCCTAGCTGCCGGCTTTATTAGAGAAGTGTATCATCCCGATTGGCTCGCCAATCCGGTCCTTGTAAGAAAAAAGAATAATGAATGGAGGATGTGCGTTGATTACACCGATCTCAACAAACACTGCCCTAAAGACCCCTTCGGTTTACCACGCATCGATGAAGTTGTTGATTCTACGGCAGGATGCGAGCTACTCTCCTTCCTCGATTGTTACTCCGGGTACCATCAGATAGCCCTGAGAGAAGAAGATCAGGAGAAGACATCCTTCATCACCCCTTTCGGGGCCTACTGCTACAATACCATGTCCTTCGGCTTAAAAAATGCTGGAGCAACTTACCAGCGAGCAATTCAAGCATGCCTTCATGAGCTCATTCCAGATGTCGCCGCGGCATATGTCGACGATGTAGTAATCAAAACTCTACAAGCCGACGATCTCATCGCCAATCTCCGAGCGGTTTTCTCCAAGTTAAACGATTTCCAGTGGAAGTTAAACCCGGCCAAATGCATTTTCGGTGTTCCGTCGGGCAACCTGCTCGGTAACATCGTCAGCAAAGAAGGTATCCTCCCCAATCCAGAGAAAGTTGACGCAGTAATGAAGATGAAGCCTCCGACCAACGTCAAGGACGTCCAAAAGCTCACCGGATGTATGGCAGCGTTAAATCGTTTCATCTCCAGGCTAGGCGAGAAGGGACTTCCCTTCTTCAAGTTACTCAAGGTTGGTGAAAAGTTCGTCTGGTCAGAAGAAGCCGACAAAGCTTTTCTGCAGCTCAAGGCTTTCCTGACAACTCCTCCGCTCCTCACGTCTCCAAAGAAAGGTGAAACATTGCTAATCTATATAGCGGCGACTGCCAAAGTCGTCAGCACAGCTATCGTCGTTGAACGCAAGGAAGAGGGACATGCTTACCCGGTCCAGAGGCCGATCTACTTCGTCAGTGAAGTGCTCAATGAGTCCAAAGCTCGCTATCCTCCAGTCCAGAAGTTGATCTACGCAGTCCTCATAACCTCGCGAAAACTTCGCCATTATTTCGAGGGATTCCCCATCGTTGTCGTTTCTCAGTACCCGATAGGGGAAATTTTGAGGAACAAAGACGCTAACGGAAGGATCTTAAAGTGGGCAGTGGAACTTGGAATATACTTTATTGGTTTTCAAAGCAGAACAACCATCAAGTCACAGGCATTGGTCGATTTCATCGCAGAGTGGAGCGAGATACAGGATTCTCCGGTCCAAGAAACGGCCGACCACTGGACGATGTATTTTGACGGGTCTCTAAATCTTGACGGAGCCGGGGCTGGTGTCCTGCTCATCTCTCCGTCAGGGGAACATGTGAAGTACGTCCTCCGAATCCACTTCATGGCTTCAAATAATGCAGCCGAATACGAAGCCGCTCTACACGGCCTCCAAATCGCTATTGAACTCGGCATCAGGCGTCTCATGGTATATGGTGACTCCGCCCTAGTCGTCAACCAAGTCAACAAGGATTGGGACTGCAACAATGAGAAAATGGATGCCTATGTCGCCGCGATCAGAAAGCTTGAGGACAAGTTCTTAGGGATTGAATTCCATCATGTTATTCGAAGTGAAAACCAGGCAGCCGACCAACTTTCAAAAATCGGCTCGACAAGGGCAGATGTGCCTCATGGTATTTTCGTCCAAGACCTCTACAGACCTTCAATCGACTGCGAAGCTAACCCTGGCGACCAATCGCGTCATCAAGTTATGACAACTACTATTGATCCCGAAGACTGGCGAGCCCCCTTCATTGATTTTCTCCTCGAAGCCAAGATCCCTGAGGGCAAGATAGAAGCGGAGCGTCTCATCCGACGATCTAAAAGCTATGTCTTGGTCGACGACAAGTTAATGCGCAAGAACCCTAGATGTGAGGTGTTGCAGAAGTGCGTCTCACGCGAAGAGGGTGTCAACATTCTTCACGAAATCCACGGCGGCATGTGCGGGAACCATGCTGCATCACGCACACTGCTCGGCAAAGTTTTCCGAGCAGGTTTTTATTGGCCAACAGCTGTTGAAGATGCCGAACAATTGGTCAAGCGCTGCGAGGCATGCCAGTTTTTCTCCAAGCAGATACATGTTCCAGCACAAGAGCTTCAGACCATCCCTGTGTCGTGGCCTTTTGCCACATGGGGACTCGACATGATTGGCCTTTTCAAGACTGCGAGAGGTGGTTTTAAGTACGTTTTCGTCGCGATCGACAAATTTTCTAAGTGGATCGAGTACAAACCACTGGTCAAGGCAACGGCAGCAAAGGCCGCAGAATTCTTCAGAGACATATCTCATCGCTTTGGTCTTCCAAACAGCATCATAACCGATCTCGGATCGACGTTCACGGGGAACGATTTTTGGGAATTCTGCGAGGAAAGAAGCATATCAGTGAAATACGTATCAGTCGCTCACCCGAGGGCTAACGGTCAAGCCGAGAGAGCCAATGGCATGATACTGGAAGCTCTCAAGAAGCGCCTCTACGACGTCGTCGAGAAAAGTCCAGGGAACTGGATCGATGAGCTACCTGCAGTAGTCTGGGGACTCCGCACCCAGCCAAGTAGAAGCACCGGCGTTTCCCCATATTTCATGGTATACGGAGCTGAAGCTGTCTTACCAGCTGATGTCATCTTTCGAGCTCCACGGGTAGAATCATACAACGAAGAAGCTTCCGACGTTGCCAGAAGATATGAGGTAGAAAAGCTAGAAGAGGAGCGTTTGGTGTCATGTACCAAGACTGCAAAATATCTTGAAGGGGTCCGACGCTACTACAACCGCAATGTAAGCGGACGGGCGTTTGCAGTTGGCGACCTAGTACTTCGGCGCAAGCAAACCAAAGAGGGTATGCACAAGTTGTCTTCTCCCTGGGAAGGACCCTACATGGTGAAGGCGGTCACTCGGCCAGGAGCTTATCGACTAAGCGACCTCGACGGCAACGACATCCCCAACTCCTGGAACATCGAGCACCTACGGCGCTTCTATGCTTAAACAGATATGTGTACCCATATTTCGATATAATATATATGTTGCATTTTTTGTCTCGATTCTTTCTCTTCTATTTTAAACAAGTGACGATCGACCCACGACTTCGCCAATGTGTAAACCCCGCTCTGCCGGGCAGCATCTGGCTCGACGCCGCGTAAGCCCCGCACTGCTCGGGCCGCACGACTTCGCCAATGTGTAAACCCCGCTCTGCCGGGTAGCATCTGGCTCGACGCCGCGTAAGCCCCGCACTGCTCGGGCCGCACGACTTCGCCAATGTGTAAGCCCCGCATCCGCCGGGCAGCATCTGGCTCGACGCCGCGTAAGCCCCGCACTGCTCGGGCCGCACGACTTCGCCAATGTGTAAGCCCCGCATCCGCCGGGCAGCATCTGGCTCGACGCCGCGTAAGCCCCGCACTGCTCGGGCCGCACGACTTCGCCAATGTGTAAGCCCCGCATCCGCCGGGCAGCATCTGGCTCGACGCCGCGTAAGCCCCGCACTGCTCGGGCCGCACGACTTCGCCAATGTGTAAACCCCGCTCTGCCGGGTAGCATCTGGCTCGACGCCGCGTAAGCCCCGCACTGCTCAGGCCGCACGACTTCGCCAATGTGTAAACCCCGCTCTGCCGGGTAGCATCTGGCTCGACGCCGCGTAAGCCCCGCACTGCTCGGGCCGCACGACTTCGCCAATACGTAAGCCCCGCATCCGCCGGGCAGCATCTGGCTCGACACCGCGTAAGCTCCGCACTGCTCGGGCAGCACGACTTTGTTACCACGTAAGCCCCAGGGACGCCTGGGCCGTCAGGGTTTTAGCGCGTAAGCCCCGAGGACGCTCGGGCAGCCTATCGTCGTCTCTATAGTGCATCTATCAAGCAGGAGATGGAAGCACACCAAGCTTATTCTTTCAAGAACATTGACGACGCTCCAACATCTACCTACGATTCATCTAAAGTCCTGATTACATTCAGGCATTCACTGACAAACAGAATATATACAAAAACGTATATACAAGCAGTACGAGTCTTTCATCATCCACAAGTTTTTCAATCACATCATATGCCTTCGGTCGGAAATAGGTTCACATCGGCTGCCAATTTTCGTGCTGCGTCGCGGGCTTCGTCTTCAAGTTGATCCTCTCGCTCTTCGCTCGTGCCTCGGGCATACCCGGTCTCTACTCTTTCATTCTTGACGCCAGGGTAATGTGACCGAACGACTCCGAGCACGTGAGCAGCGACATTTTCTGCAGCTTCGACGCAAAACGCTTTGAAGAACTTCAGGGCTTCTCGGCCTCGGGATATAATATCTCCAGCTTCTGGAGCATTGGTCGGCGGCACGGCTGGCGCGTATTCAATAATATCAAGAACCGGTTTTACACCATCTACAAGGGCGCCAAACTTCTTCTCGCTAGTCTCGAGCTTCAAAGACAACTCGTCGACTTCTGCACGACGTCTGCGCTCCACGTCTGCAACACCACCAACAATGTGAGCAGATAAAAGCAGTTTCCAACAAACAGATGATGATCTTCACCTTCAAGAACAGCAAGGTTTCTTCTTGCGTCTTCACGCAGTTGCTCCGCCTGACTCTCCAATTCTTGGTCTGTACACCAAGTTTAGAAGTTATTAAAACCAGCAAGAGACAGAATTTTGGCATTGATAAGGTACACAGTACACTCACTTCGTTTCTCCGAGCTAGCAAGACGGGCGTCCAAATCTGAAGAACCGCAAAGTTAGTGGCATATCGCTCCCAATAAGTGAAGACAACCATAAAATGAGTGGGTACCTTTTTTATCCTGCGTCAAATTTCCCTTTTGCTCCACGAGCTCGAAGCAGCGCCTCTCCAGAGCATCGCGTTGGGCATAGACACCCGTCAGAACAGTTTCCAGGCGCTTTACTTCAGCCTCCAACAGATTGTTCCTGTCAGCGGCATCCCATAGACGCTGTGCTTGCTTTCGCCGCTCCTCGGCAGACTCATACACGCGCTATGAAATTACTAGGGGTCACTACCAAGAGGGTATCTCAACATGTGAAGTAGGAAAAATCAGACGAAAGATCACCTGCACCCGTGAATGAAGTTTCCCCAGGCTATCCATAAGCTTGTGAGCATCCGCCCTAGTGCTCTGGATCTCTTTCTGAAGATCTTCAATCTCCGCATCAGCAAGATCCTCTTCGGTCAACACTGCATAGCTATCACCTACCTTCCGAAAGGTGCGTACCAAGGGAACAGGATCCTCTTCGGTCAACACGATCTCCTCAACGTCCTCATCGGCAGCAGATGCAGATGTTCCACAAGGGACGCCCTGAGTTTCTGTGCGGCCACCAGAGTTAGCGTCATGAGGAGGGATAGGAATGTCTTCGGCTACAGGTGATCGGCGAGCTTGCTCATTATGAACGGGCACAGTGTCATCCTTGACGGTATCTCTCCGCGGCGATTCATGCTCAGATGACCACCCGGCATTCAGGTTTGCGGCATCAGGTTTAGCAGTGGTCGTCTCGGGTATGACTTCCACATCTTCGTCAGTCGGATCCCTTTTTGGCAAAAATAAAACGGCGTAGGCGTTAAAGGACATCAATGCTAAGAGAATAGCAGAGGCAGGACTCACATTTCGGATCGACGACGTTTTCTCCCGAACTTCCTCTGACTCCCTGTCTTGGGCGGAGCTCCAGCAGTGTCCGTTTTCTGGCGTTTCAATTGCGGCTCCGCTTCACTTGAATGAGCCGCGCCAGAGCCTTCATGAACGTCTTTTTCACTGTCACTGCTTTGTTGAGCACGAGCAGACGAGCCTCCTTTCGTGGCGGTTGCATGCTTTCCTCGGGCAATCCTCTGAGATAGAGTCTCCTCGTCCTCCGAGGACGAGAGTGTCATCTCCTCGCTAGCAGAGGATATGGTGGCCTCTGTTTTCTCCCTGGCAATTCCGCGTCGCCGAGGGTCCACGCTCTGCGGCCACTCCGAGATTGGCACATCAGAGAAGTACACCACCCGGTCCTGTTCATGAATCTTCAAGTGTTTCAGTTAGATGATAAACGACAATGTCCAACGGCACTAAGGAGGATATGCGGCGCTCACCTGAGGCGGAGGGTGATCAAGGCTGAACGGTCGGGTCTGGCCACGATTTCCGGCCAGACCAGCTTTCCCAAAATAAGCTTCCAAGATGATTTTTACGTTCTCCAGAGATATATCTTCTTCGCCACACCTGGTCGGATCCTTCCGGCTGATGAATTCATAAGCAGGGTGCACCCTATCTTTGCACGGCTGCACTCTACGAGTAATGAAGTTCATCGCAACCCCAACGCCGTTGACTTTGAGTCCTTTGATGATTTCTAATAACTCGTTCACCTGCTCCATCTGTTCTGAATGCGGCTTCGCCGTCCAACTGTCCTTCTTCTCGGGTATTCGGTCTACGTCACAGCGGACGCGTGGTTCCTGATTCGGGACGTACAACCACTCCTTGTTCCACTCCTTGATACAGGTATTCAATGGGATCTGGAGGTACTGAGCGGCCATTCCGTCACGCATCTTCAGATAAGCACCACCGGCAACTCGAGAAGCAGATGTGCTTGATTTTGAAAGAATGTAGATGTGACGGAAGAGATTAAAGTGAGGCGCAATTCCAAGATACGCCTCACAGAAGTGGATGAAGATTGAAATAAGAAGCATCGAGTTGGGATTGAGGTGGCATAAAGAAATCTCCCAGTAATCAAGTAATTTCCGCACAAACGGGTGACAAGGAACGCCAAAACCACGAACAAGATAGGCGTAAAAGACAACCATTTCATTGGTGTCAGGCATTGGGTAGGGTTCACCTTGCGGAAGCCTCCAACCGAGAGTAGCCTGGTCGGGCAGAAATCCGAAGTTAAGCAGCTGCCGCAGATCTTCTTCCACCAACACGGACGGTTGCCACTCGTTGGCGATGTTGAACTCGCCGGGGAGGACCTCTTTCCCCTTCTTCGCATCACGGGTGCTTCTGCGGGTACCCGCCATCACTAGTCTTCGCACAGATTCGACGGATTAAACGGGGGTAAGCGGCGGCGGCTGAAACCCTAGATGGTGGCGGCGGTGAGAATGGTTGCGGGCGCGACGCGAAATAGCAGATTTGTGCGGAAAGGCGGCGGCGATTGAAACCCTAGATGGCGGCGGCAGGAAGAGCGGTTGCGAGCGCGAAGGCGAAAAGGCGGTTTGTGTGAGGGAAGGCGATGGCTAAAGTATTTCAGATGCATATAACTTTCCGCGGAAGTATTTTTTGCAGAACCATCCTCGTCCAGTCATCGCCAAACGTCTCCGAGCATCAACGTTGCTCGGGGACTTCGTCACGTCTTCGCCAAGCAGCCTCCGAGCATCAACGTTGCTCGGGGACTTCGTCACGTCTTCGCCAAGCAGCCTCCGAGCATCAACGTTGCTCGGGGACTTCGTCATGTCTTCGCCAAAGCATCCTCCGAGCATCAACGTTGCTCGGGGACTTCATCATGTCTTCGCCAAGTAGCCTCCGAGCATCAACGTTGCTCGGGGACTTCGTCATGTCTTCGCCAAGTAGCCTCCGAGCATCAACGTTGCTCGGGGACTTCGTCATGTCTTCGCCAAGCATCCTCCGAGCATCAACGTTGCTCGGGGACTTCGTCATGTCTTCGCCAAGTAGCCTCCGAGCATCAACGTTGCTCGGGGACTTCGTCATGTCTTCGCCAAAGCATCCTCCGAGCATCAACGTTGCTCGGGGACTTCGTCATGTCTTCGCCAAGTAGCCTCCGAGCGTCAACGTTGCTCGGGGACTTCGTCACGTCTTCGCCAAGCAGCCTCCGAGCATCAACGTTGCTCGGGGACTTCGTCATGTCTTCGCCAAGTAGCCTCCGAGCATCAACGTTGCTCGGGGACTTCGTCATGTCTTCGCCAAGTAGCCTCCGAGCATCAACGTTGCTCGGGGACTTCGTCATGTCTTCGCCAAGCAGCCTCCGAGCATCAACGTTGCTCGGGGACTTCGTCATGTCTTCGCCAAGCAGCCTCCGAGCATCAACGTTGCTCGGGGACTTCGTCACGTCTGCGCTACGCGACTCCAAGAATCAGCAATGCTAAGGGATTTTCCTCAAATTATCTGACTGAGGTGCAGCGTTTTAATGACCCCGACACTACGTACTGACGTCACCTACTGTCAGGCTCGGGGACTACAATGGATACACCTCACCGGAAATTCTTTTCGGAAAATTTTGAGCTCCTCACATTCGTCAGTTCAAGCCATTCCAAGAACTTATTTCCAGAACGAATGAAAGGCGCTCGGGGACTAGCTGTGGGGGATAAATCCGTATCCCTGCATATACATACATAGGTCGGGCCTACCGGTCAGGGCCGAACAGGTCCGACTAGGTCCGGCTAGGATTGATCGGATCCGCCAAGGACACGTCACCCATACGATCTCTAGCAGATCACGTATGTCTTCCAGGAACTTGGCGGTCAAGGAAATTGCTTTCCTAATATCTAGCCGATTAGTTTCCTAGATCGGCTAGGACTGTAATCTGTTAAGATAGGCAAGATATCTTTGTAACCCTGCTCCCCGTACTATATAAGGCGGGCAGGGGACCTACTCGAGACACTTGATCGATAAGCAATACAACACAGCACCAAACAGGACGTAGGGTATTACGCTTCGCGGCGGCCCGAACCTGTCTAAAAACTCTCGTCTCCACGTCTGTGTTCGTCTTGTTCGTCCCAGGCTCGCTCCTTACCGACTCATCTACTACCTTGGGCAATCCCCTCGGTAGACTGCCGCCGGAATACCGTCGACAGCACCGGAATCAAAAAGCATAATAGCTGGATGAGTGGCAACAGGAAACCTACCAAGCATGACGGGTTCCCCTTCTGGAATTTCCCCAACTTGAGTATAATGAACTCGGCCAACCTTTTTCACAGCTTTACCTTTCTGATTCTGCTGCTGTTGCTGACCACCAGCTACCCTTGGAACATTCGGATTGTATTGTCTTGGAAAAGGGCAATCACGAGAGTAATGCCCTGGCTTCCCACAATTGTAACATGGAGCATTATAGTTTTGGGGTGGAGCTTGGATACGAACACCAGGGGCGTTCGGCTGAGTGGTATTTGGCTTATTAAACTGTTGTGGTGTGGCAGCAGGGCGGATGACAACCTGTTGCCGAGGTGGATATTGTGGCTGTGGATATTGGGGGCGTTGGTGCTGAATAGGATGGAACACAATCTTTTGGCGCTTCTGACCACCAAAAGATCCACTCGGCACGTTCTTCTTCTTACGCTTCTCCACCTGATGAACACTGTTCTTAGCTTCAAAGGCGATTGCTATGTTAACCGCCTGATGATAGGTGGCATCTGGGTTGGAGGTCAAGGCTCGCTGAATTTTGGAGTTCAGCCCCCTCTCAAAACAATCCTTTTTCTTACGATCAGTGTTCACGTGATCAGGCGCATATTGAGACAGGTGATTGAACTTCGCCACATACTGTATCACCGTGTCATCCTTCTGACGGAGTGCAAGAAACTCATCAAGCTTTAGCTTCATGACCCCAGCAGGAATATAATGGGCACGAAACCCATCCCGGAATTCAGCCCATGTGATACGGTGATCTTCCGGCTGGGCGGCAACAAAATTAGCCCACCAGCCGCTAGCAGCTCCCCGAAGCTGTTGTGCTGCGAACAAAGGCTTCTGATAGTCGGTGCACTGAATAAGACTAAACTTTTGCTCCATAGTACAGAGCCAGTCATCAGCCTCAAGTGGTTCATCTGCTTTTGTGAAAACAGGTGGGCGGGTATCTGTGAAATCCACATAAGTGGTTTCATCCCTATTATTACGCCCACGGCGATTTCCCTGGTTATTCTGATTCTGATTCTGAACAAGCTGGGCAGTGACATTTGCCAGTGCGGCGATAGCATCGGCTAAGCTTGGTGGAACTGGTGGTGGATGAGGAAGTTCACCCCCACCCTGGGAGGTACCAGCCCCATCAGAAGATCGAGTGTGGACAGGCATCTGTAGATATAAGCAAGCCATAATTTACATTGATATTCCAAACTGTAGCAGTACATAATATTATACAAGTTACAATATCAAAATGTGTCGTACATCTAGCACGACATAACCTAGTGGTTAACCAAGCTGGCATACTTATCTACAGATCCTACCAAGTTACTAAACCCTTCCTAGGTTCAACTATCTGGGCAAACTCAGAAGATGCAGGCGTATCACAAGCCTAGTCCTCGTCAATCGCAGACGCGTCAGAAGCGTCGTCGTCCACGAGGTCCTCCTCGATGTCTTCATCACTCTCCTCGGAGTCCTCCATGTCAACGTCCTCCACGTCCTCCTGATCGAGGACGACTCCCAACTCCGGATCCTCCTCGTCAGGTGCAGGAATAGGGTGGAGCTCCGCATACAGCTCATGCACCTCCTCGTGCAAAGCGTTGTTGTAGAGCTCAAGCTGACCAACACGCTGCTCCGCCTCGAGCATCCTGTCGACGATCGCATCCTCGCGCTCCCAAGCCTCATCCCGCTCCTGCGTCAGGCGGTCGACCTCCCGACGCAGGTCACGGTTGGTCCTCACGTCCTGGTAGTGGTTGCGGCGAGCAACCTGATACTCTTCCTCCCACTGCCCGACTAGCTCCTGAAGTCTTCCAACCTCAGCCTCAAGCTCCTCACTGGTGCGACGAGGTGGGTGGCTCCCAGAAGCCTCGCCTTCCCCGGTACGTGGCGCCAGCTGGTGGCGTGGAACGCCACGTGGTCCAGTCATCTTCCTGGCAGTGAGCTTGCAACGAGTCATCTGTAGAAATTAAGTTAGAATTAAGTTTACATAATTCACAAGTTAGCAAGAATAGGTTTGGTTCACTATCCCATGCCCCATTAAGAAGGAAGGTAATTATTATTAAGTTAACAATTATGATGCATGCAACGTACTTACGAAACAATCACAAGCAAGCATTAAATTAACTTAATAATAACCTTTAAACATAGGGCTAATATATTATAATTGCTATTTCCCTACTATGCCAATACTCATCATTATTATTTTCTACTTTAAGTAAATTGATTTAGACAAGATGATAAGCAATTTGGACCAAAGTACAAATTAATAGTGGATCCAAATTATTTTGAAATTTTGCAAAAAGACCCTGCAAGTCCTTGCAATTAATGCTCTGGTACCAGCTGTAACAGAACCTCCTAAGCTATATGGCCCACAAGTACCCGCCGTGTCCCAAGGACCCCGACAGTCGTACCTGTGATCCACATAACCTAACAGGGTCTGCCGGGTTTACACGGAAACCCGTAATCTCCGAACAGGATCTTAATTGCGAAGACATTGCAGAGTACAACAGTTCATACAAAATATACATTTCAGAGTACAAGAGCGGAAGACTTAAAATATTACATAAGATTACAAACCAGTGTTATTAATTAAACATAGGTGAGATTATTACAAACCAAAATATAAGTACTGGCAGTAGGTAAGTCGCTTATACAACACTTATATTACATAACATCCCTGCCCAAGGGATCAAATACTCACTCACTATCACTAGCCTCCTCGACTACTTCCTCGAACACCGTCATGCAACAAGGTCCGATACAGACCTTGGGTGGCTGCTCACCTGCAACATTGGGTAAATAAACCCTGAGTACATGGGGTACTCCGCAAGACTTACCCGACCAAAAATTGGGGAGAAGACTCAGGAATGCAGGCTAAGGGGATTCAAGGAGAGGTTTAGCAAGAATCAAAGTATTTTGCAGAAAAGCTCTCTAATCAGCTTAAGCTTGGATCTAGATTGATTCATTGATTAATCTCAGTAACCACCATTTTCCCACATGTCAACCTAGTTCTGAACCACTCTTCGCTGTAGGTGTGAGGATCAAGTCTCCATTAACCGAGGAGCAACGTCGATTCGAATCCAGAAAGTACCCAGCTGGGGATCCCTATCCACACTGCATATGTAGCACCTAAGCTTGCATATGCCAACCCCGCCTACCACGGCTTTCCTACCCCTGAACCGGTCCTGCGCCACCCGAGAGCACAGTACACCTCTCCTCTCCAGGCACGCCGGCCACGAGGGTACACGCTACTCTCGCCATCTCTCCACTCCCAGTGCGTGGTCGTCGGTTCAAGCAGTAGGGCCACCGGAGTCAGAGGCTTTCCGTAGTATGTGGCTAGTTGCAAAGTCTCGATCCAGCAGGCCGACAACGAATGGTCCCTAATGGATTCCATTTCGTTTTCACAATAGACAGTCAGAGACACTACACCGAGACTCTTTTCTCGATGCAAGTCTACTGCCCTGCCGAGTAGCTATAAAAATATATAATAACATACCCCAAGCATGCAAAATAGCTCTTTCATAAAACTCAACTATTAAGCATGGCTAAGCATTTGTAATTATTTGTATTTAAAACAGGTATCAAGGATGGATAATCAATTCATCAAGGCAGGTAATGCATCAATTGGTTTATCAATCAACTCCTACACAACCTAATGCAATAATTTAACTCAAGTGATAAACTTTGTAAATACAAGGAAAAGGGGTTAATGCACCGGGGCTTGCCTTGCGTTACAGTGAGCGTCGGATCGGGATCGGTACCACAGATGTCAAATCCACCGACGAAACCCGGATTCTCGTCAACGGTCGCCGGCTCGATCTTGACTTCCTCGTTCGCGGTCACTACACGCGGAATAATAATGCATGCTTAATGATGGTGCAAATGACATGATTAACATGTAAACAAGTCTTAAGACATTAACCTTGAGTACAACTTTCCTTCACGGTAAAGTTGTAATCAAGACCACAAGAAACAATGTTAATCTAACCCTAATGATTTCGTTAATCATTTTAACCGTCGTAGAAAGTTGCAATTAAAATGATTGTCATCATCAAAGAAAGTGCCAAGGATCACTTAGGGTTTCAGATCCCTGGTCTTCACCCAATCCAAAACATCACACAACATTAAAGTGGTGTCATTGTAATTATTTCATTTATTTTAATTAATTAAATGTAAATCATCAAATAATTAAACTTCATCCAAATGAGCTACAAATTTTTGTGGAGGTAGCTCACTGGTCAAAACAGCTACTACAAAAATATCATAATTTTTGGGCAAGTATTTTAATCTACAAAAATCATGGAATAGTCATTTA
Organism: Eremochloa ophiuroides; assembly: GCA_038502445.1. Taxonomy (NCBI): domain Eukaryota; kingdom Viridiplantae; phylum Streptophyta; class Magnoliopsida; order Poales; family Poaceae; genus Eremochloa; species Eremochloa ophiuroides. Next base: position 5,914,366 of record JAHLJS010000005.1, read on the forward strand.
TTAATAAAAATGGCTATTTTTGCAACGTACAGAAATTACCCAAAATGTACATTTAATATTTTTCATAAATATTACATTATCCAGAGAAGCTGTACAAATTATTTTGGAATTTTTGGAGCTACACAATAATTCCTACAAAATAAACAATTTACAGCACTAGTTAATTCTTGCAAAAATGAAAAAGAATACACCCAGGGTTACTGGGCCGGCCCAACTCGCTCGGCCAGGCCCAACACGGGCGTCTTCAACCTCCAGCCGGCTCTGTTCGGGCGAACAGAGCGGCACGCGCGCGCGGCCGCGCCGGCCACGGCGCCTCGCCGCCGGCAACCCCTCTCCGGCCAAACCATCAGGCCACACACACGTTCTACCACGCCACGGACCCATCTACGCGCTTTCCCGACCGATTTGGAAGCCGGAGCATGCCCCGTGTCGGCCATGGTGGACCGGCAGCGGTTTGCCGCGGCGGCGACCACGTTCCGGCCAGCCGGAGCCTCCTCCGGCCAAACCATCTACACCAACAGAACCCTGAGCTCACCTAGGCTTGTGTGCGCATGCTGGTTGGATGGAAAGACGACCGGACAGGCAAGCTTGACGACGGTGGTGCTCTTGGCGGCTGCTCCGGCGACGGACGACGCGTTCCGGCGACGGCAAGGCTTCACCGAGGAAACCAACACGAGCGTCAGACTCACGGGGTCAAGGTGAACTCAAAGCAACACCAAGATTTCGACGAAGCTCACCGGAACACCGTAATCCCGACGCGCGGTTCGCAGGCGGCGCCTTCGCCGGCCTCCGAGAAGAAGCGGCCGACCCGACGACTCCGACCACGGGAACGGGCGCAAACCGACCCAAACTACGCGTGACAGAGTGGCGAACTTGTTGACACTTCCAATTGGAACAGAGGAGAAGCAGGGCGGGTGGATTTGGAGCTCGAGCAGTAAGCTCGCCGGCGGCGACGATGGCCAGAAAAGACGAACAGAGGTCCTGCTCGGGTTAATATAGGGGAAGAGGATGGAACGGGGTCGCCACGTCGCGCTCGCCTTCGCCACGAAGCCCACGGCGCTGCCACGGCAACGGCCACGCGCCACGCGCGAGCACGACGGCCGGCAAGAGCGGCAAGCAGCTCGCTGCCCTGCTCCCATTGGCCAGGGTACTGTAGCTAGGGTTATCCAGTTTTCGAATTTGCAAAATTACTTTAGATTTCATATGTAAAGTGGAAAAATGTCCAATATATCAAATGTGTAGAATTTGAAACTGAACAACTTTCGTATTTGAGGTATTTTTAAATTCCAAATATTTTTGAAATTATTTAAAAGGGGGTAAATAGCCCTTTTCAAATTCAAGCCAAATCTCAAATTTTTATTAAATAACTTCAAAATCTGTAAACATCAAAGTTGTGTATTTCAGTGAGCTTAACAACTTTTATTTAGGGTTCAACTTCAGATTCCCAATACTTTTTGAAATGAAGATTCAAATTCAAATTTGAAGCTATTAATTCAAGTTTAATTTGAATTTCTGAATGGCAAATTGAAAAACTTTGTATACCAAAGTTGCTCCATATAATTAGAGCTACAACTTTGCTTTAAGGACCAAAGTCCAATTCTACTTAGTTTTGAAACTAGGGTTTTAGCCCGTTTTAGGGTTTTAAAATTTAAATTCCATTTAAAATCACTCTATTGCCCCTAAGCACAAACCATCAAAATAACTTAAGCTTATTTTAGTTAATGCAAGGCAATGTTGGTCAAAATTTATACATGTGATGCAATGCCCATGATGTCATGCCACATTTTAAGTTCAGTAACACAGAAGTGTTACAGGGGCTTACGCGGCGTCGAGTGCCCGAGCGTGGTCGGGGCTTATGGAGAAAGTATCCGAAGATATTTGGAGGTCGAAGAATTCGTAGAAAAAATATTAAAAATATGACTTAGCTTGATTGACGACGGGTGGAGTGGTCGACGTGTCGAGAAGTCGTTTAATGTGACTCGCTAGACAGCTCCGGGCTTGCTGTTGTTGTGGTCGGCGACGATGAAATATCGGATCTGTGACGTCCCGCCTTTCACAGGCCGGGCCCACTTACATCAGGCAGCTTCACTAGGACATAGGCTGCCCTCACAGACCAACACCAGTCTTTTCTGCGCACTTTGTCCTCACTCATGCGCACCCGGGAAGGACTTCCCGGTCGGTCACCCATCGCTCCAGGGCCAAGCTCGCTTAACCTCGAAGTTCTTTACAGATGGGCTTCCGGAAAAGAAGTTGCAACTTGTTGGCATGAGTATCCTATCAATCCTGATAAGCCCTGGGCCAGGGTGTTACATCCTCACCCCCTTAGGAGATCGACGCCCTCGTCGATCAACCCCAGGCCAGGAACTTCCCCTCTTGGCCACGTCCATGTGTCCAGTGCCAGCGCATGTGCCATGCTGTGTGACCACTCCGGGTCCACACCAGTCATGCGCACCATGCCTGCGCAACTGCGACACACGCGCCCGTGAAACCGCAAGGGTCGGCTCTGATACCATTCTGTAACGTCCCGCCTTTCACAGGCCGGGCCCACTTACATCAGGCAGCTTCACTAGGACATAGGCTGCCCTCACAGACCAACACCAGTCTTTTCTGCGCACTTTGTCCTCACTCATGCGCACCCGGGAAGGACTTCCCGGTCGGTCACCCATCGCTCCAGGGCCAAGCTCGCTTAACCTCGAAGTTCTTTACAGATGGGCTTCCGGAAAAGAAGTTGCAACTTGTTGGCATGAGTATCCTATCAATCCTGATAAGCCCTGGGCCAGGGTGTTACATCCTATAATGGTATCAGAGCCGACCCTTGCGGTTTCACGGGCGAGTGTGTCGCAGTTGCGCAGGCATGGTGCGCATGGCTGGTGTGGACCCGGAGTGGTCACACAGCATGGCACATGCGCTGGCACTGGACACATGGACGTGGCCAAGAGGGGAAGTTCCTGGCCTGGGGTTGATCGACGAGGGCGTCGATCTCCTAAGGGGGTGAGGATGTAACACCCCGGCCCAGGGCTTATCAGGATTGATAGGATACTCATGCCTACAAGTTGCAACTTCTTTTCTGGAAGCCCATCTTTAAAGAACTCCGAGGTTAAGCGAGCTTGGCCCTGGAGCGATGGGTGACCGACCGGGAAGTCCTTCCCGGGTGCGCATGAGTGAGGACAAAGTGCGCAGAAAAGACTGGTGTTGGTCTGTGAGGGCAGCCTATGTCCTAGTGAAGCTGCCTGATGTAAGTGGGCCCAGCCTGGGAAAGGCGGGACGTTACAGAATTGCCGAACGCCGTGGTTGATGGCGACGAAAGAAATTTCCATCTTGCTCGCCATGGAATCAGAGCGCACACCCCCTACCTGGCGCGCCAACTGTCGTCGGAATACCGGTGATAGTCCACCGTAGGATATGCCCAAGGTGGTAGATTGGTCGGTAAGGGTGCGTCTGAGACGAACAAGCGTTACGCTGAAAGCGTGAGACACAAGATTTATACAGGTTCAGGCCGCCGTGAGGCGTAATACCCTACGTCCTGTGTGTTGTTGTGTTGTATTGATATGAGTTATGTTCTGTCCGTTAGAGGACCCTTGCCCCTCCTTATATACTCTGGAGGGACAAGGTTACAAGTAAAGTATCCGAGGTGGTACAATAACCGTGCGGTGCAATGTCTTGCGCCGCACGTCTTTATCTTCTGGGCCGGGCCACATGATGGTACGACCCATGTCTTGAAATTGGGGGTTTATATCCCCACAAGATTGGATGTCGGAACTATGGATATGATTATGATAATGATAAAATAAAATATTGGATAGGATAGTAATGCTTTTCTGCAAACTCTCTACCTTCTGCTAGCCTTACCCACAGCCTTGCATTCCTGAGTCTCATCTTACATCTTTAGTCGGGTAAGTCTTGCGGAGTACCCCATGTACTCAGGGTTTGTGAACCCCTGTTGCAGGTGACCCGAGTGTGCAGTTCTACAAGGGATCGTGCCGGCTGACGGGCCGGGTACGGATGAAGAGATGCATGAGATATAACCCTCGGGCAAGGGTATAGTTGTATCTGCTACTCCACTACGAAACTTTGGTTCGGGATAATGTAAATGTAAATTATATTTGTAAATCTATAGTTATGTAACACTTCCGCATCTTGTACTCTGATTCAGATTATTCGTGTAAACTGCTGTAATATTGCAATGTTTTTACAATGAGATCCTCGGGGAAATCAGGGTTTCCTAGGAGACCCGGCAGGCCACCTAGGTCAATGGGAACTCGTGCACAGTAACCGGATGTCCTTAGAGACGATGATGGTGCACGTGGGCCCTATGATTAAGGCGGTTCTGTCACAGGTGGTATCAGAGCATTTCATTGTAAAGTACTTGCAGTATTGCTTTGCAAAAACTTCAAAATGATTTGGAATGAATAAAATGAATGGGGTAGTTTAGTCCAGGTTGCTTCTGAACTTCCCTTAATCATTCTATAGAGTCCTTCCCTAATTCTTTCTGTAGAATTATAGTTAGATTTTAAGCTTGGCAGTGGATTAGCAGTTAAATTATGCCCTACGTTCTAAAATATTGAGTGCATGTCACTCTAATAATTACTTTACCAAGTATATTTATATATATCATAGTATATTGATTCGCGTTGGAACGTTCATGCATCATGGCATTACAACAATTAATACTTCCCCCATAATGAAGTAAACCTATATTTTCAAAATATAACTTATTTCAAACGGTTTTACTCTTATATCTTTCCTTATGCTTGCTGAAAGATCTGGTGATGATTACTGACAACTCAAGTCAAGGATGAGTTTCAAAAACCAAACTGATTGCAAAAACCAGACCGGTTTTATTTAAAGTAAGTAAAAAGAAGTGATGCTTTGATTTGAAAACTAAACCAATCAAACCAAGTTTTGAAAACCATTTTGAAAAAGAAGACATTCAAAAGATTTTACTTTCAAAACTCATATTGATTCTTAAAATGGTTTTCAAATCTTCTTCCGATTTTAAAGCCTCACAAAAATGCTTCCAAATTTCCAAACAAGGTTTTCATTCAATCATCACGAAAGGTTTTGGTAATCGTACAACATTTTCTACAAATAGTCCTGACTCTGTCTACCACCATTGTTAAAATACCTTTGCCCAAAGGTCCATTCAAAAAAAAAGGAATCATAAAACGATTTGATTTCTAAAATCTTTCTTGCAAAGGTCACCAATACCTTAAGTTTCAAAAAAAAGGATGGTCATTAAAATCATTTAAAAAGGATTCCTCCTCTTGCTTGGGACATCGAGCTGATGCTAGTACCTCGATGAGATAAGTCGTTCCCGACCTACGGTACCGCTATAAAACGTGAGGTCCCATGTGTGAGGCATCCACATGGCTTGTCACTGGGCGTATGCTGGTATCGTGGTATGATCGTGACCGCCCTCAAATGGTGCTGAGCATAACTGACTTACCAAGTTAGACTCTCTTAAAAATCTTCTTACATTAAAGAGCTACACATTATAAACATGTTTTGACCATTTTAAACAAAAATGTTGCTCCATAAGTTCCTGGTTCTTGGGGAAACTTCTGGATCACTCTTTTGCCATGCCAACTCCTCACAGAACTTTAGCTTATCCTTAATTTATTTTCTTCTTTCAAGACATTGCCATTTCCTCCAAAAATTATTGTAATTGTGTCCTATGGTGGTGTCATAACCAGTGACCGCGACGCCATGACGGGTCTAGGGTCTCTCGCATGCCCGAGTCATGCGAGATTCTGCTAGGTGCGCGCATGTATCAAGGTTGAAGGTTGTGGCCTACCATAGCCTCACAATTCATGAGCTCTCTTTCGTTGCACCTTTCGTGGAAACGAATACATATCACTGTGATGAATTATGATCTACGAATACAATGTAATGTCGAGACTGGAAATCTCTTGTGGTTCGTTATCACAAGAAATTTTGCAAGAATTCGCTTACATCGGAAGCCGTAGTCATTATCCATCATAATCCTTATTGTTATACATTCACTCATGTGACTTCTGTGACATTAGCGATGTTAATTGTACCTTATGATGGTGTTTGACCATGGTTATGGTGCCTAACAAAACTGAGAATCTTTTGTGACATTGTATCACATAAGTTTTTCTCAGGGCACATAGTAATATCATAACCAGTGCTCCTCACCCATGAAGGTCACAATTAACATGCTCTCTTCCTCCCGTCATCCATGCTCCATAAGTTTCTAGTTCTTTGGCAACTTCTGGAAGCGCTCAATCCAATGCAAGGAATTACCGAATCCTTGGCTTCTCTGTGTATGTGTCAGACTTTATCCACTCACTAATACACACCCTTGACTGTCTAAATCTACATAGGTGTCAACCCTAAACTTCTTCTCCCACAACACATGTTGTTTCCTTCGAGAGCTACTGTAATTGAAGTCTATGGAACGTCATGATCCATGACCCGATGCAGGTTCGAGATCTGGATTCTCTTATGGCTCGCGACCATAAGAGGTTACTTCCAGACGCTCGCTGTTATCTGGGTTGATGGTCATAATCCTAGCTTGCAATTAGAGTGCTTTCACTCTCTTTCATATTCCTTTTATAAAAAGGTCGTATTCAAATTTCTTCCTGAATTTCTTGAATTCTTTGCTAAGTTATAACTATCATCAAATCTACTTGAGAGTTCCCATCTGATCTCTCAGGATTCTCAAAATTCCTTGTCCCTACAATCACCCTAATATGATCTGATAAAATAATGGGAACTGATTTGGAAAGGGTACCTAGGATCCATTCACTTGGATATGGTATCCGTGATCCGCTGAGGATTTCCTGTTGTATTATGGATTCCTGATTATTTATAAATACCTTGAATTTATTTTGAAAGCTAATTTCTATAGAAATTTTGAGATTGCACTCGAGATTACCCCACTGCCCTAGTCCAAATACTTGGTCCTAGTCCTTGATTTTTACCGGTGTACGTGTCATGCCTTGATCCGACACGTCTCATGTCCTTGCAAAATTCAACGTGTTATCCGAGTCATTATGGTTGTGCCCTATAGCAGTGCCATGACCTGCGACCACGGTGCCGTGTCGAAACCTAGGGTCTGTTGCGTGCCACGTTCGCGCGAGATTCTACTAGGCACGTGCTGGTATCAAGGTTTAAGATTCTGACCTGCTATAGCTCCACAACTAATCAACTTTATTCCGTTGCTGTGATGTAGCATGATTCATGATTGCGATACAATATAGCAACCCTGAATCACCGGTAACTTACGTTTGCATGTGGTTTCTAAGGGTGTATGCTCGTATCAAGGTCCTTGGTCATTTTTCATCATGGCCACCATAAATATACTTTCTCTCTTTTGACTGAGATTACTTTACTTGTGTTCTACGATGGTATCTCGATCCGTGACTATGGTGCCGTGTTAAACTTGAGATCTTCTGTGGATTTCGGCCACATATGATCTCACAGGGTATGCACTGGTATCATAGTCGGTGCTCCTGAATCATTGTTGCTCACAATTTAAAGTGCTCTCACCCTCTTTAAAACCTCTTTTGAAAATAGCCAATGATTTGAAATTTCAAATAGTGACTCACTCTAAAAGGTTTTAAGATCGCGGCGGTTTGAGGGGTTTTATTTGGGTGTATTTGATAATGGTGTTAGAGTTAACGATCGATGGTGTCGCGACGAAACCGGGAGCTCCCCGTGTGATACATACTGGGGTTAGCTGCTCGGCACGCGCTGGTATCGTCATCCTTAACCATAACTCATTATGAGACCACGCTCAAATGAGATTCCTCATAAAGGTTTATTTTTAAGAGTAAAGAGTAAAGAAAATTTTTAGTGTTGAGAGACATCTGATTAGGTCGTGTTACTCGAAGGGCTCCAACAAGATGGTACTACGTACAGCGGGATCAGCCTCCAGGAGAAAAAGCTACCTGAGGAATCACAAGATTACCCCTCTGAAAACTTTCCTAAGTTCCTTGCTACTTTTTATGAATAATTCTTACTTTTCAAGTTTATAAAATGTAAACCTCTTACTTACTCTAAAGTCAAATATGAAAAATATTTTCTTGACCTATTTTCTTTCCCTTTGCTAAAAACGAAGGCTTTAGCCATGTCTGGAATCTCGGGACGAGATTTCTTTTAGGGGGGAAGGCTGTAATACCTCTGGTATTACGGTTAATTAAAAACTGCCATGTCATCATGTTTATTTTAATCATCTGCATTTGATTGTGCTTAGGGTTCCTAGAATGCCTTGTTTGACTGGGTTAATGATTGTGTTTTGAATTCCTAAATTGAAAATCAATTTAAAGTTAAAAGGAAAAATCTATTTTAGGCCTCTAATGGGCCCAAAACCCTAATTCAAAAACTATTTGGAATTTGGCAAAAGTGTCTTAATAAGAGTTGTAGATATTTTAAAATGGAACAACTTTTATTTTGGGTGATTTTGATGTTCTCTAATAAAAATTTGAATTAACCTCAAATTACTGTGTTTAAATTCAAATTCAAAACTTCATTTTCAAAAATATCAAGAATTTGACAAAACATCCTTAATAGAAGTTGTAAATCTCAGTGAGTAGAGCAACTTTTATTTTGGACATTTTTCAAGTTCTTGAGAAAAATAAAAAGTAATTTTTGAAATTAGATTTGGAATTTCAAAACCAAATTTACCCCTTTCTCTGTAGTTTCAAAACCGTGCAGATTTTGGGGTCGGTTCAAAAAGCAAAGTTGTTCAACACTTAGTGCACTACAACTTTTGTATTTGCACTTTTTCAAGTTGATATACAAAATCAGTCGCTTTTTGGTCAAAAACCGAGAGGCCTAGGAGCCTAGCTGCTACAGTAGCACGCCCTCCTTCCCCTGTTCGCGCGCAGGCGCGACAAGCGCCGTGCCGGCCGCGCGCATGTCGCCGTCCGTGCCGGTCGGGGCGTGCTCCCGACACCGTTTTGATTGTGGGAGATCGCGCGCCGCGTCGAGCTGCTCCTGCCCCCTCTCCCTTGCCCTTATAAAGACGACGAGCACCTTCCGTCCTCCGTTCTTCCTCTCGGTCCGCCGGTGAGCTCTAACCGGTCGTGGCCAAATTCATCGTACTTGAGCCACCACTGTCCAAATTCGTGTTACTGCAAACCCACAGCTCCCTTGCGCATCGCTTGAACCCGCTCGTGCTTCGTTTGGTCGCCGGAATGCCCTGTGCAGTGCGGTTTCTCCCTCGGCTCCGGCGGAGCGCCGCCGCAAGCTTCGCCGCGGTGCCAGTCTGTTTGGGGTGAGCTAAAGTCTTGATGTTCTTGTGTTTCCTTGCCTTTGTGATCTCCTGGTCCTGATGCTTGCGTTGGTTCCTCCCGCGGTGTGCTTGGATCGTCGGAACAAGCCTTTGCCGTTGAGCGGAGCCGCCGCGTCCGCCGTCGTCGTCACGCCCGCGTCTCTGCACCACCTTGGACCCAACCATCTAGCCGAATAGCTTCGTGGTGAGCCTCCGAATATTTCCCACCCTCTTTCCTTAACATTACCACGTTGGGTCGGTCGGAACGGGAATGTCGTGCCGCCGTGACCGCCATGGGCGAGTCCAAGCTCGTCGGAGGCGGTTGGGTTTGGGGCTGAGTTGGATGTCCGTCCGCTAGGGTCTAGAGTAGCGGGTGACACGGCTAGTCGAGTCCTTGGTGTCGTCAGCGGCGAGATCCGCGTCGCCCGCCGCGTGCGCGCGCGCGCGCGTGTCCGAGAAGAGGTAGAAGGAGGAGCTGACAGCGGGGGCCCGCTGGTCAGTGTAATACCTCTGGTATTACTGATTATTTAAATTGACATGCCATCATATCATTATGAGCATTTGTTTGCCATTTAGAATAATAGGGTGTTTGATTAACTAGTAATTGGATGTGTGCCCCAAAAACCCTAATTAAGCCCCTAAATGTACTTTTAAAATTTGATCAAATCTGAGGAAGGTTCCTTAATAAAAGTTGTAGAGTTTTTAATGTAGAACAACTTCTATTTTGGGTGTTTTTGAAGTTATGTTGAAAATATTTGAATTAAGTTCAAAACAATGTTTCAAAATTTGAATTTAAAAGTGCATTTCAAAAATTATTGAGAATCTGACAAAACTCCCAAAATAAAAGTTGTTGGTCTCAATGAGATGAACAACTTCTATTTTGACCAATTTTCAAGTTCTTCAGAAAAATCAAAAGTAATTTTGGAATTACAGTTTAAATTTCAAATCCTAGTTTTACCCCTTTTTCAATTGTGTCAAATCCTGTCCGAATTTGAATTTGGTTCCTAAAGCAAATTTGATCCTCATCAAATTTCCCACAACTTTTGTTTTTACCCCATCATCGGATTCGGATCAGATCAGCCTCAATTTGAATCTTCTAGCTTTTGACCTAGGAGGGCTAGTACTGTAGCTACAGGGGGGGGGTCCCCTGTTTCTCTTCCCGGCCGTGCACGCGCGTGCGCGCGAGACGCGCTGCCGCCGTCCGGCCGGCAGGCCCGCTGTCGACGCCACGGCGGGGGTCGATGAGGGCCCCGGACACGTCCCGTTCCCGGCCGCCTTGCTCCCTCTGGCTATAAAGCCCCGTGCACCGTTCCTTCGCCGTTTTCCCCGTCGCCACCGACGACGAGCTCACCTCGGCCGCCGGCAAATTCCACACTTCACCGGCCACCTTCGTCTGTCCCATCCTTCCGGTAGGTGCGCAACTCCCAGGCGCTGCGGTTGGTGCTCATCGTGCCATCTCTAACGCCTTGGGAGGCTTGTGCAGGTGTTGTCATCCTCGGGTCCGGCAGAGCGCCGCCGCCGGCTTGGTATCTCGCCCCGAGCTCGTCTTGGTGAGCCACTCCCCTGTCGGGGCCTCGTTCCGCAATCCTTAACCGGACCTAAAGCTTTTTCCCTCGTTGGTTTTCCCTCGGGTGGTCTAGGTTCGCCGGAACGGGCCGTCATCGCCGGAGCCGAGCGACTGCGTCCGCCGCCGCCGTCAAACTCGCCTCTCCAGCCCGTTTCATCCCCAGCCGCCTACTTCATGAGCCCCTGGGTGAGCCACTGATCCTTCCCATGCCCTCTGTTCATCTTCCACCGGTCCCTAGTGGCCGGCGTGGGTCTGCCGGATCCCGGCGTCCGCCATGTGCGAGAAAGGTCTCGTCGGAGGCGGCTAGAGTGGCGGTTAGGTGCTCTAGGTTGTTTGCTTGGGTGTCCGCTAGCCGTAGCTCGTGCCCGCATCGCCATCGGCTCGCCGGCGGCAAAGGCCGTGTCGGTCCACGTGTGCGCGCGTGCGCCTCGCGTGTGGTCGGAGGAGGAAGAAGGAGCTGACAGGCGGTCCCGCCTGTCAGCGTCCTGGAGGGGGCGCGCGGGCATCCAGGTGGTGTTGGGCCGGCCTGCGGTGCTCGTGGGCCGAGTGGGCCGAAAAGGATTTAATTATTTTCAAGTGAATTTTGAAATGCTTTTCTGTTTTAATTTGGTTTGAATAGTAACCTGCCTTGTTATTTTTGTATAATTAATTCTGTAGGCCCAAAAATCATGAAAATTTTTGTGTGTGCTATTCCAGTAGTGTAGAATTTTATAAAAATATGTTTCACCATGTTTGAGTAATTGTTATAGTAGGTAAAAATCACTAAAATAAATAGGAAAGGGATCTTTGCACATTTTTAATTAATTCTAGGTAATTCCTAAAATCACCAAAATTTTTGTGGCTCTGTTTGGCATGAAAAACTATCTGTTGGTGAAGTTTGGTCTCAAATGGAATTAGTTTACTCATGTATCCATTAAATATTGGGTTAATGAATAGTGATAAAGTGTTAGAGATTGAATTTAGGTTTTGTGTGGCTTTGGAATTGATTGTGGTCCTAGGTCAAACCCATGCAAGACCTGGAACACCCTAGTGATGTCATTTCATGCTTATCATATTTTGAGTTTTTTTTATTTCATGTAAATATTCTTTTCCCGCATCGCATTCATACATGCATTTTTGCATACGTGTAGTTCCCGTCTCCGAGGAAGTCAAGTTTGAGGTGCAGGAGGGGACTGTTGAACCAGAAGCCTGTGTTGCTCCTGCTGCGTCTGTTTTTGCTCTGCAAGGCAAGCCTCGGTGCATTTAAACCTCTATTTACAAATGCCTTATCACTTGAGTAAATTATTGCATTAAGTTCATAGGAGTTGTGTGATGAAACAATTGATGCATTTACCACTCTTGACTACAATTACCAAGATAACCTAGTGATTTTAAATGTGTTGCAAAATGCTTAGTCATGCCTAAACAATAGAATTGCAAAAATGCTATTTTACTTATGATCATTATGAAGAGCTATGAAGGGAAGGGTATTTGTCCATGTATGATGTTAGGGTACTTTGGCCGGTTCGCTATCATCATTATGGATGGGTTTTTCCGATTGGTTGACCATCTGTTTGGGTTAGAGTCCCAACTGATTCTCACCATCGGGAAAGGGATTTGAAAACCGAGCGGACTCCAGGGTATTTGGGTTAGAGTCCCAATGCATGGTTTTCGGCGGAAAGCAGTAGGGACCGTTCGTTGTCGGCCTGTTGTGATCATGATGAACAGACTAGCCACATACCATTACGGAAAGCCTAGAGTCCGGTCGCGCTATTGCTGGAACTGACAACCACGCACTGGGAGTGGAGAGATGGCGAGTATAGTGAGTACCCTCGTGGGTTAGAGTCCCGGATTGGAGGTGTACCGTTTACTCGGGTGGCGCAGGACCGGTTCCGGGATAGCAAAGCTGTGACGACGGGTTGGTATATGTATGCCGGCGTGCTGCATATACAGTGTGGATAGGAACCCCAGCTGGGTCTACTTTACTTGATTCGAATCGACGTGCTCCTCGGTTATGGAGACATGATCCTCACCCCTACACCGAAAAGTGGTTCTAAGAATAGGATGTTTGAGAACAAAGAATTAATGTTTAGAAAGGATGTAGAATGACTTATGATAATATCGAGTAAACAAAACACTGGAATAGATTAGTAATGCTTTCTGCTAAACTCCTTATCTCTGCTAGCCTTACCTATAACCTTGCATTCCAAGAGTCAATATTTTTATTTTGTCGGGTAAGTCTTGCGGAGTACCCCGTACTCAGGGTTTGTTAACCCCGTTGCAGGAGGGTCGCAGCCTGAGGTCTGCCTTGGCCCGTGTTGTGCCACTGTGATCCAGGAGGATAGTGGTGAGGAGTAAAGTCAGAATCCGTGGGCAGGGTTCGTGTATCTATTTATCTATTTATGTTGTACCGTTGTTCCATGCTACTACTACTATTTAAGATGGTCTGTAATAACTGCACTTAATTACTATTTGAACTCGGATTGTAATCTAAGTACTATTTAATCTTCCGCATTTACTCTGATGTATTTTATTATGAAATGTTGTAACTCTGTAATGGCATCGCAATGGAGATCCTGTCGGAATACGGGTACTGATGTAGCCCGGCAGAGCTGCTTTAATCATTTGGAACATGGGTCCAACTGTCAGAAGTCATTAGTGACTATGATAGTCGCCTGTGGGCCATATTATTAAGGCGGTTCTGTTACAAGTGGTATCAGAGCGATCTATTGCGAAATGATTATGGAGTTCTTTTTCGAAAAACTTCAAAATGTTTTGGATCTAAACTTAAATCGACTATTTTGAGTCCAAATTGCTTCTTGTCTTACTTTATGTTAGGAGTAGAGTAGCATGTGGAACAACATATTATTATTGTATTGCCCTATGTTTAAAGTATATTGTCGCATTTAAATTACTTGCATTGATTAAAAATTTGCGTAAGAACGAATCATGCATCATGCTAAATAATATGATTAATTACTTCCTCCTTAAAAGTGGGTTTTGGGATAGGATTTACCAACCTATTCATGCTAGCCTGTTCTACCTTGGCTTATTCTTGCTCACTTTTCAGCTGGCTCGCACCAAGTTGACTGCTCGCAAGATGACCGGACCGCGCGGCGTTCCCCGTCACCAGCTGGCACCTCGCGCCGAGGAGGGCGAGGGTTCCGGCCGCCGTCGCCGCACTCGCAGGGAGCTGAAGGAGGAGATCAGGGCCCTTAAGGCCGAGGCCAGCCTTATGGAGGAGGACTTCGAGCGGGCCATCCGCAACCACTACCGCGACTGCCGCACCAACCGTAACCTGTACCGTGAGATCGGGCAGGTGGAGGCCGAGCTGCAGGAGGCCCTGGAGCGGGAGGCTACTGCACTGGAGCGCGAGGAGGAGGTAGTCAGGCAGAGGGACCTGGCTCAGGGGCGTGAGCAGACCGCCCTTGACCGTGTTGCCAGGGTGGAAGCCCACAATGGCAACATGCAGGAGTACATCCACAACCTGCACGAGGAGGTCCACAGGCTTAACAACCTGCTTAACCCCATCCTGGTTCGCCGTGAGGAGGACCTGGAGGGTGGTGTGGTGGTTGAGCCTGAGGACGAGGAGAGCGAGTCCGAGGACTTGGGTTTCTTCGAGCCCGTGCCACTTGAGGAGGAGCCAGAGGAGCCCGAGATCCCAGCCGAGCCCGAGGACGAGATGGAGGACGACGTCGACGAGGAGATCGTGATCGTGGACTAGATCTTTGTGATGCTTTGTGTCAGCTGCTGTATCCCTGTATCTTAGTTTCGAACCTTAGTTGTGGTTGGGCTATGTTTGTATGTCGCTAAGACTATGTTCTGTGATGTTTTAATTCAGTTGGTGTTATTGTTTCCTTCCTTTTAATCTTGCCCAGTTCTCTCTCTGAGTTGAGCATGCAATTTCACAGATGGTTCAGACTCGTGGTCAAACCAGTGGTCAGGGTGAGGATGGTACTCCTCAGGCACCGCCCATTCCACCCACCCTTGCTGATGCTATTGCCGCCCTTGCAAATGCGGCCAATGCTATTGCCCAGAATCAAGGCCACCGTGGAGAGCGCCGTGGGCGCAACAATGGGAATCAGGAGACCACCTATGTGGACTTCACAGACACCCGTCCACCAGTATTCACAAAAGCTGATGAGCCGCTTGAGGCTGATGATTGGCTCCGTATCATGGAGCAAAAGTTTGGTCTGATCCACTGCACTGAAACCCAGAAACCACAGTTCGCAGCCCAACAGCTGCGAGGTCCTGCTAGTGCCTGGTATGCAAACCTTCTAGCCACGCAGGATGAGGGGCATCAACTCACATGGGCTGAGTTCCGTGCTGCTTTCCGAGCGCACTACATCCCTGAAGGGATAATGAAGATGAAGCTAGATCAATTCTTAGCTCTGCAGCAGGGAGATTCCACCGTGGTGGAATATGTGACCAAGTTTAATCAGCTATCCCTGTATGCTCCAGAGTTTGTGAGTACCTGATAAAAAGAAGAAAGACTGCTTTGTCAGGGGTCTGAACTTCAAGATCCAGCGCAGCTTAGCCAACAACCTCCACTGCACCTACCATGAGGCCGTTAACATCGCGATTGCTTTCGAGGAAAGTGATCGCAAACTTCAGGGTGAAAAGAAGAAGAAGAAGGCATCATTCTCTGGCGGTCAAAAGCGCCAGAAGATCATTTATCATCCTACTCACCACCATCGTCCCCAATACCCCCAGTAGCAGGTAGTTGTGCGCACCGCCGCTACCTCCCACACCTCCAACCAGTAAAGCACCCCCCAGCCGAATGCCCCTGGCGTTCGTGTCACCTCACCACAGTTCACCTACACTCACCCCTGCTATAACTGTGGCAAGATGGGACACTGGTCCCGTGATTGTCCATTCCCCAAGAAGTACAACCAGAACGCGCAGAAAGGTGCTGGTGGGCAGCAGCCGCAGCAGAATCAAGGGCCACATCGTGGACATCAGCAGCAGGCCCAGAAGGGCAAGGTGATCAAGAAAGCTGGCCAGGTGTACTACACCCAGATCGCCGACATTCCAGAGGGAGAGCCCGTCATGCTTGGTAGGTTCCCCGTTGCTGATCACCCTGCAATTACATTATTTGATTCTGGTGCATCACATTCATTCATCAACCGCACATTTGTCGTCAAGCATGATATTCAAATTGGGGAGGTTAATGAGAACTTTGTCATATAATCGCCCGGAGGGCGTATCAGTACTAAGGAAGTGGTATTCCAAGTACCCATAGATTTGGGAGGGCATAAGTTCCCGACCACTATGATAGTCTTAAAGGATCAGGACATAGATGTCATTCTGGGAATGAATTGGATGTATCAGCACAAGGCTGTAATTGATGTGCTGAATAGGACCATCAAGGTCAATATACCAGATAGTCAATCCAAACTTCTCATCCAACTTCCCTTACCTCTGAGAAATGTGAAGCAAGTTAATGCCACCCCAGTCCTGGGAATCCATAATATCCCAGTGGTTTGCGAGTTTCCGGATGTCTTTCCAGAGGAGTTGCCTGGGTTACCTCCGGACCGTGATGTTGAGTTTGCCATAGAGCTTAAGCCTGGTACGGCTCCTATATCTCGTAGGGCGTACCGGATGCCACCAAAGGAACTGGCAGAGTTGAAAGTTCAATTGCAAGAATTCCTTGACAAGGGTTTTATCAGACCTAGCTCATCACCTTGGGGTTGTCCTGCTATTTTTGTGAAAAAGAAGGATAAGTCTCTCAGGCTGTGCATTGATTATCGTCCTCTTAACGAGGTTACCATCAAAAATAAATACCCATTACCCCGTATCGACCTTCTCTTTGACCAGTTATCTGGGGCTAAGGTCTTTTCAAAAATTGACTTTCGATCGGGGTACCACCAAATAAAAATCCGCCCACAGGATATTCCCAAAACAGCTTTCACCACCAGATATGGCCTATATGAATACCTAGTCATGTCTTTTGGCCTAACCAATGCACCCGCCTATTTCATGTACCTAATGAACTCCGTGTTCATGCCTGAGCTTGACAAATTTGTGGTCGTTTTCATTGACGACATCCTTGTTTACTCCAAAAACCCCGAGGAACATGCTAATCACCTCCGCACTGTCTTAACCCGCCTGAGAGAGCACCAACTTTATGCCAAGTTTAGCAAGTGTGAGTTTTGGTTAGACCGAGTCCCATTCCTTGGTCATATTCTGTCTGCTGAGGGAGTGTCCGTGGATCCCAGCAAGGTTGAAGAAATTCTGAACTGGAAGCCACCCACTATGGTACACCAGGTCCGTAGTTTCATGGGCATGGCAGGTTATTATCGTCGTTTTATCCCGGATTTCTCCAGGATATCTAAGCCAATAACTAACTTGCTAAAGAACCAAGTGAAGTTTGTCTGGTCGCCAGAATGTGAAGGAGCTTTCCAAAAATTGAAAAAGTTGTTGACCACTGCACCGGTGTTAGCTCAGCCAGATATAGAAAAGCCGTTTGATGTATACTGCGATGCTTCGGGAACTGGTCTTGGCTGTGTACTGATGCAAGAGGGCCGTGTCATCGCTTATGCTTCGCGGCAGCTCAAGCGTCATGAAGAAAACTATCCGACCCATGACCTAGAATTGGCAGCCGTAGTTCATGCACTGAAGATATGGCGTCATTATTTGTTGGGAAGTACCTGCAACATTTACACTGATCACAAGAGCCTGAAATATATCTTCACTCAAGAAGAGTTGAATATGAGACAAAGAAGATGGCTCGAGTTGATTAAGGACTATGACATTGAGGTACATTACCATCCTGGCAAGGCAAATGTTGTCGCCGATGCACTCAGTCGTAAGGTTCACTGCAATTGTATGAATGTGAAATCATATGCGCTGACCTTATGCAATGAGTTGGGAAAATTGAGTATTGAGATAGTGCCATAGGGCAGTGTGGCCAATATTAGAATTGAAACTCCAATTCGAAAACAGATCATTGCCGCTCAGAAGAAAAGTAAAGGGATCAGACACATTAAAGAAAAGATCCAAGCAGGCAAGGCCGATTGTTTCAGGATTGATGATGACGGAGTAGTATGGTTCAAGGATCGTTTGGTTGTTCCTAAGGTTCCTGATTTACGTCAGGCAATCCTAGAAGAAGCACACTCAACCAAATTCTCCATTCATCCAGGGAGCAATAAGATGTACCAGGATTTGAGGCAGAAATTCTGGTGGACCAAGATGAAGATTGAAATTGCACAGTATGTGGCAAGGTGTGACACATGTCAGAAAATCAAGGCCGTTCGCATGAGACCTGGTGGAGAACTCCAGCCACTGCCAGTGCCAGCATGGAAGTGGGAAGATATCAGTATGGATTTCATTGTGGGATTGCCCAGCACAGCTCGAGGCTTTGATTCCATCTGGGTCATTGTGGATCGTCTGACAAAACAAGCCCATTTTCTGTCTGTTAAGAAAAAGTACAGGGCATCTATGTATGCGAAGCTCTACATTGAGAATTTTATGAAGTTGCATGGTGTACCCAAGACCATTGTTTCTGACCGAGGAACCCAGTTCCTATCAAATTTCTGGCAAGCCTTTCATAAGTCAATGGGCACCAAATTGTTATACAGTACGGCGTACCACCCTCAGACCGATGGACAGACTCAAAGAGTCAACCAAGTTCTGGAAGACATGCTGAGAGCCTGTGCGCTGAATTATCCGGATAAATGGGATGAGTGTTTGGCGCTGGCCGAATTCTCGTATAATAACAGCTACCAGGAGAGTATCCAGATGGCTCCATTCGAGGCCGTGTATGGTAGAAGGTGTCGTACACCATTGAATTGGTCAGAACCGGGAGAAAGATGGTATTATGGTGTAGAACTGGTAAAGGAAGCTGAGGACAAGGTTCGAGTGATACAAGAGAACTTAAGGATAGCACAGTCTAGGCAGAAAAGTTATGCCGATCGACGCCGTCGACCTCTAGAGTTCAAAGTGGGAGACTTTGTGTACTTGAAAGTGTCACCCATGAAAGGAGTAAGCCGCTTTGGAGTGAAAGGCAAACTAGCCCCGCGATACGTCGGGCCCTTTGAGATCATCGAACGTGTGGGAAAAGTGGCCTACTGGTTGCAGTTACCAGAGCATATGTCAGAAGTGCACAACGTGTTCCACGTGTCACAATTGAAACAGTGCCTGCGAGTGCCAGATCAAGTGATTGACGTGGAAGGAGTTCAGTTGGAACCAGATATGACAACCTCTGAGTACCCAGTCCGGATCCTTGACATCAAAGATCGTGTTACCCGCAGGACTTCAACCAGATGGTACAAGGTACAGTGGAGTCAGCAATCTGAGGATGAAGCCACCTGGGAGTCAGAGGATTTTCTGGCAGAGAAGTTTCCTGAGTACTATGCTACCCTACAGATGTAACTTCTCCCCACCTAGTGTTTCTTGTACCTTTGGGTTTGTAATGTGTACTATTACCTTTTCTTTTCCACTACTTTGTGTAAAAACAATGTTGTCTACCTAATCTCGGGACGAGATTTCTTTTAGGGGGGAAGGCTGTTGTTGACATCTACTAACATCGCCAGAATTAATATGCTATTAGGGAATGTTATCAATTCTTAACGTCATTACAAAAGACAGATTTAATCCATCCCCGGCAATGGCACCAAGAATTCTTAATGGCAGCGAGATTAGAAGATGAATGGAAATTAATTAACTCGTCATTAGGAACTAGCCACTTTGTCTCTACCAATATTCAATAGCACGAATAGGTTGTCAATCTATTATAAATGCTAGAATAATTAAAGGCTCCAAATATAACAATTAATCCATGTGGCTAGGCAGAAATAATAATATAAAATAACTAAGAACAGGTTCTGCAAGCGGACAGATAATTAATCCATTGTAGCATTCTACCTAGGGAGTTTCTACCAGGTTGTCGATTTATATTTATACCACTGGGAAGGAATCTTATAAAACATAACTATCATGGGATAATGGGTTATAATCAATAGATAAGTGGAAGGTTTCGATATCATAATCATCTACTTAGAACAGGTAGAGGTCACAAGATAAATAATGATAAATATGATAAGTGATAAGTGCAGGTAATATCTCAAGCATCATAATAAGATAATCATCAGAGCATTCTCTCTAGTCATAATATTAGCTAGTCAATAGATAAACTAGGGAATTAATAATACTAAGGTAATTCTATAACTACGTCTATGAATAACTCTAATTAGTGCAATTACATCTAGCAATCATCGTTAGACAAATCCTACATCATGATTACGAGCAAAAGGGCATCATCTAGGGAGGCCATTAAGACCAGGGGGTCTCCTCCTTCGCGACCGCGCCTGCAAACCTACATACGGGGGATGGACTACATAGGAACCAACGTAGCTGTCACCTACGCGGACTACCACACGACCCGGCACATCAGGGGCATCTCGCAGATAAACAAAATACCTAGACACCACGTCTACATATTGTCTACCATCTATCCACCGATCGCATGGATAAACGCTATACGAGCAGTTGCAAGAATTCAATAAGATCGAACTAGCTATACTAGACATATAATTAAAGTAGACAAAGATGAATGTAACTAAGAACATATGAATAATGAAGAACAATGTTTCCCTAATAACAATTAAAGTACAATGAAGAAGAGAAAGACTAGAGCTATACCGAACTCCGGAGCTCCAGACGATCGCCGGGCGCTCTAGATCCGCCGAAGAACTAGATCTTCTCTACTTCTAATCTAACTAGACTAAACTATGAACTAGGAGGCTCTTGATGGCTTGAGGACTTGTAGACTTGATGAATTGATTCTTGAGGGATTGTTGGATGCTTCTCCAGGGGGCACCCTGGGGCTGTTTATATAGTTTTCCGCCAGCCCTTCTTCCCTTTCATCAACCGAGGTGGGATTAACTCCAAACGTGCACGAACCGACTGAAAACAGGCGTTATTGGGCTGCATCTCGTAAGGATAGAAGACTCCAGAAGGCGGGACTCGTGGGCTTGCTAGGGGGCGCCGCCCGGCCCCTAGGGGGCGCCGGCCGGCCCCACCTGGCCGCCTCTGCGCCTCCACTTCTTCGTGTGTGTTCCAGACTCTTCTAGCTTGTCCGTGAAGTATGTTTTCGTCGTGATCAAGTTTCGTGGTTATTATGCTCTTTAATCCCTCTTTTATGCTCTTCTGGAAAAGTCCCTGAAAAATACAGATAATGCACAACTTGTGGAAATTGTCAGTTAAATCCCTACACTATCTTGTATTCATGTGCCTTTTGTTGTTTTAAATTCTAATAAAAGTTGACGTTAGCGACCGTCAACAGCTGTAATACCTCTGGTATTACTGATTAATCAAACTAACATGCCATCATATCATCGTGAGCATTTGTTTGCCATTTAGAATAATAGGGTGTTTGATTAACTAGTAATTGGATGTGTGCCCCAAAAACCCTAATTAAGCCCCTAAATGTACTTTTAAAATTTGATCAAATCTGAGGAAGGTTCCTTAATAAAAGTTGTAGAGTTTTTAATGTAGAACAACTTCTATTTTGGGTGTTTTTGAAGTTATGTTGAAAATATTTGAATTAAGTTCAAAACAATGTTTCAAAATTTGAATTTAAAACTGCATTTCAAAAATTATTGAGAATCTAACAAAACTCCCAAAATAAAAGTTGTTGGTCTCAATGAGATGAACAACTTCTATTTTGACCAATTTTCAAGTTCTTCAAGAAAAATCAAAAGTAATTTTGGAATTTCAGTTTAAATTTCAAATCCTAGTTTTACCCCTTTTTCAATTGTGTCAAATCCTGGCCGAATTTGAATTTGGTTCCTAAAGCAAATTTGATCCTCATCAAATTTCCCACAACTCTTGTTTTTACCCCATCATCGGATTCGGATCAGATCAGCCTCAATTTGAATCTTCTAGCTTTTGACCTAGGAGATATTTTGGACCAACCCATCTCTGATAATTTGATCGGACGACCCCGCTTCCTGCTCCCGTTGCCGTCGCCTCGACGCAACCTCGGAGATTCCGCCACGTGTCGCCCCGCTTCCCCCGGAAGCAGCTCTTCCCGAGTTTTGAGGCCCAAACTCGGAAACCGTCCTCCACTGGTTTTGAGGCCCAAACCAGTAAACCGTCCACCACTGGTTTTGAGGCCCAAACCAGTAAACCGTCCTGGGCCGCGTCCGCCGGTCCTTGACCGCGCCAGCCCGCGTCCCGCACCGAGTCCCTTGACCATGTTCAATTGCACTTGTCGTTGTCGCAGTGTCCGCCACCACAGCTGGTGCTCCGGCCCTCAAGTCCCTCAGCCCAAGCTCGTCCATCCTTCACCGCTCCCGGTCCATCGGCACGACCCGCACACTTGACCTTCACTTCGCCATTCACCACTGCATCCGGGTCCCAACACCTGCACAACACAAGCCAACCAACATGCCAAGTGAACTCCGTTGACAATCACTCATCACACTAGGAGACCAACCCACACTTGGGTCCTCAACAGATCATGCTGCCCTTAAATACCTCCTCACTAAGAAAGATGCTAAGCCTCGGTTAATCCGATGGATTCTTCTACTCCAAGAGTTTGATATAGAAATAAGAGATAAGAAGGGAGTAGAAAATTCAGTAGCTGACCACTTGTCTAGGCTCCAATATAAAGACCCCACATGAATTACCTATTAATGACTATCTAAGGGACGACACACTCCTCGCGGTAACGGACTCCGATCCCTGGTACGCAAATATTGTGAATTATATGGTTGCAGGTTATGTACCACCAGGGGAAGACAAGAGGAAAAGCATAAGGAGTTCAAGCCTGGGGATAAGGTTCTGCTCTTCAATTCAAGAGTAAAGCTCTTCGGTCATGGAAAACTACGAAGCAAATGGGAAGGACCATTCAAGGTGATTATTACATCAACACATGGCGCCATCACCATTCAAGATGACTCAGGTGTTATATTTAAGGTAAATGGCCAACGCTTGAAAATATTCCTTGAACCTGAAAACTTAGAAGAAGTAGACTTGATTGAATTTTTGCAATTTAGTGACCCAATTTAAAATAGTAATTAAAATAATAATAATAAATGTAGTTACTTTTTTGCATTATGAAATATATATCATGCATATATATCTATTTCTCATGCATACATATTTACCATTCATCATTTCTGCATAAAAAATTAATAATATAGAAAATCCTAAAAAGAGAAATCCTGTTAGAACCTATCAATTTAAAATCAACTCAAAAGAATAATCAATTACTTATTGGCTGACCGCTAACCCCTTATCACATTCGAGCCTCGAGTTTTGGTTTTCTTGTTGGAGTATAATTATGCAGGATAAGATTATCTAAGGAGTGAGTTCATCAGTGGAGCTGCTGACAAGCTTGCTCTAAAGATCATCAACGCCAAGTATTGCAAACATCCAGTTTGGGGGAGGGCATCCTCCATTTAAAATCCCGCTAAGTATAAATTTCCTACCTTATTATTATTATTACCATATTGCTTTTTCAGAATTAGACAGTAAAATAAAATTTGAAAACTAAATAAAAATACTTAGTCATCTATTAAGGTATAATCTTAGAGTGTGTCTAGAGTCAATCTAGTTTGGAGTCAAATAAAAACTGAAGAACATTAAAATCTTATCTTGGAGATGATGAATAGTTGCTTTACTGTAATTCCTTTCAAGAGCCTAGTTTCCAACCTGAAATTCTCTCGAGTTTGAGATATTACTGTTTTGACCTAAGAATTTACTCTGAACCCAAAACTTGTGGAGGCATATGCTTGAGCTAAGTCTAAGTAATTGACTGATATGATACATAAAGGTTTGAGCTGCTATTTATCTTATTCCTAGCATTACTAAGTTCTAGAGATTTACTTTTTGAAAATTCAAATTTACATGATGAGCTCTTGTATGACAAATAAAATTCCTACTAAGGCCATATATGATTTATCTATAGATAGGAAAATCTTTGCATATTATGCTGCTTGTTTTACATTGAGTTTAGCCAACCTTTGTCGTATACCATATGAGAGTCTTGTCATGCTTTTAAAACCAAGATCACGTACACTCCAGTCACTATTGCATTACTCCTACACCAGGAATAATCGCAACCCACTTCCACTTTCATCCACCTCAAAATGTTCTACTCCTATGCTGGGAGTAAACCCCAAAATATTCTTGATAGGTTTATCCAAATATAATGCTCCAAGTTTTTGTTATTATCTCTTAAAATAAAGTTGCAGAGAAAAGGCATGAGGCTAGGCAAAAGTGTGAGATATGAGAGAAAACAATGGGTACAAAGATGCCCGCCTGAGAGGTAAAAATGGACAAGTGTCCGAAGGAATAAAACAATGAGTACTCAGATGCTCGCCTAAAAAAAAAGAGAGAGAGAAGAGAGAAAGAAAAGAAAAGCTAGCCCATGTTATCCTGCAACACAAGTCTCAAGTTTCAAAAAGAGAGAGATGTTTACAAGAGCAAAAGTAGAATTAGATTAGCCACCAAATAGTCCACACACATGCACATCTCGGTTTGATTGTATGACTTGATTCTCTATGGATCCATTGTTTGACTTTACAATATATGAATTGCCTGTATGCTCATCCTTGTTATTGCCACTCCTATAAGCTCCACTATAATCCTTAGTTGTAGGAAGGCATAACAATGCCTCAGTGAGATCCATAAATACCACATACTAAGAGACTTGAGGGTGTCATATAATTAAGCTCTGAGTTTTATTTTGAAAACTTGCAAAACTCCGGAATATTGGTACTGTGAAGAATTTGAGACATAGTGCTTGACTTGATTGTTCTGTCTTTTGATTACTCAAGACTGATGCGAAAGCTGTAAATCCCCATAGTTAAAGGTAAAAGGGTAAGTTCAAGAGTTAGAGTAGTTTTGTCTAATCCTGAGAAGAATTTCTGCTTGAAAGCATGCGTACTTGAAAGGCATGAAAACATTGTAGCAACTCCTGATCCAAATATATTAGTATTTAGGCTTAGTTTGTTTGCCAAGGGACTGGCAAACAGGTAAGCTTGGGGGTGTTGTTGACGGTCATTAAGTACCAAAAATAACCGTCAACTATAGCTTGGTATGATATAAATTGAATCATAAAGTATAGTTATAGGTTTTGATTCTAACGAGTTCCACGAGTTTTGGTGTTCTGACTTGTATTGTAGGAATAAGCTATTTTCCAGCAATAAAAGTATCCAAATAAGCAGTTGGGCTGCACCATTACGACGGGCTCGTCGAGACGATCGAAACGGACCTATCATTTGCTATATTCGGAGTTCGGAATCAAAAAACTGCGGGAGAAACTGCGCCATTGGGCTGGGAACGGCCCGAGAAGACGACACACGAAAGGTGGGCCAGAACGGCCCCGGAGGGGCGCCGACCGGCGCCAAGGGGGGGCCGGCCGGCCCCCCACCTAGGGTTTCGGCCCTCCACTTCTGGAGTCTTCCACTACCTTCACGAAGGATCATCTTGGACGTCCTTTTAGGTCGGTTTGATCCCACGACGCTCGTCCACCTCGGTGCCTTGCCTCCTACTCCACCTCGGCCTATATAATGATGCCCAAGGCACCCCCCAGAAGGCATTCTACACCCCGGAGCTTCATATTCTCTACATAAATTAGGGTTAGGTCCCTCTAGTAGATCTAGTCCAGTTCGTCTAGTTCTAGTTCATCTAGATCTAGTCTAGTTCTAGTTCATCTAGTTGTAACTAGAAAATAAGGAGAGACGAGAGGAAAGAGATCTAAGGAGGAGCCGGCCTGTCGGATCTTCCTCAACTTTGTACCTCTACAGAGACAAGTCTTCATCGATCAATCTTCAGTTCTTCAGTCGGTAATTCTAAGTTTTCTATTTAATTAAGTTCAGTTCTTTCTTTACTTTGCTTATGGGATCTTCGCTCGTATTGAGTGCTCTAGTTATTACGTGTGATTAGAGTAGTTTTCATTGGTGTAGACGTGGTGTCTAGGCTAGTGTTTACCTGAGTTTGCACCCAATTCTTACGGTTAGTTGTGGTAGCCCCAGAGGTGACAGCTCTGTCGGTCTTCGTATTCCACCACGTCGGAGTTGGTGTTTCGTAGAGCTTTTGGCAGCCTTCGTTGATTACCCCTTCCCAGTCTATTCGAGAATCGGAAAGGAACTGCTGCTCCAAAGTAGGTTTAGTTTAGTTGGTCTGAATCTTTTTCATCTAGTTAATTTTAGATAACCCCTCTTTACCCACCAAAAATATATATCCCATCTATCCTTGGACGTTCTTGATTTGTTCCTAGTTCACTTCACGTTCCCTGTGGAAATCGATACCTTAGAATACTCTCGGGTGAAAGCTACAGCGGTATCCGTGCGCTTGCGGATTATTCTGTGTGCGTTAATAATTACCAACAAGCTTTCTGGCGCCGTTGCCGGGGATCGGTAGCTGTTCTGGGATCGAACCGAGTTCATCCGCTTATCTTTTATTTTTACAATTTACCACTACCTTTACCATATGGATTCCATACCTATTTACCAATTTTCCGCTCCAACGGGCGAATTACTAGAGCCACCACCATCATCACATCCTATTCTTACGGATGGCTTTCAAATTCGCCCTGGTTTCATAGCCATGGTTCGGGAGCAACCCTTCTCTGGATTAGAAGACGAAAATCCCTACACTCACCTTAGAGAATTCGAGCAATTATGTGCTTGCTTGACTATTTCTGGCATGACACATGAGACCTTGAAATGGATATTGTTTCCGTTCTCTCTTTCTGAGAGGGCGAGACAATGGTATGATCATAATGTCAGAAGTGTAGATGGAAATTGGGAAAAACTTCGGGACAAATTTTGTCTTGCTTTCTTCCCAACTTCCAAGATCGCCGCTCTTCGAATAGAAATCCTTACCTTTCAACAAAAAGAGAAGGAGACCATAGGAGCAGCCTGGGCCAGATTCATAAAACTTATCAATACCGGTCCAAACCTTTCCTTGCCTGACAACGTGCTTCTTAGCCACTTCCAACTTGGTCTTAGCAAGGAAGCTGCTCTTCATCTTGACTTATCTTCTGGAGGCTCATTCTCGCATAAAACCATTAGTGAAGGGAAAGCCATTTTAGAGAAAATCCTAGAAAACACCCCTTACACTGGCATTTTTGATGAATTTCCTGAAGAAGAAGAAAAAGTCGAGCCAAGCCCCGACCAACAAAAGGAGGTAGATACAATTGAATCTGAAATTCTTTCAAATCCTTCTGATGATTTAGTTGTCGAAAAACCTCCCACTGTGGGAACACAACACATTTTGGAAGATGATGAACCCAATCCTTCCTTGTTCCCTTTTGAAATCGAGGATGGTCTTTTTGAAATTTATGGAAACGCCTCGAATTTACCTATTCAAGTGAAGCCTCTGGCACATTCAGTGTCATCTAAAGATGACGATGGTCCACATAATGAACCTTTCCTTATAGAATACATTAAAGGATTATCGGCCATCATGAGTCATGAGTGGTTAGCAGAATCAGAGTTATCCACTGAGGTGGCCCGAATTATTGCTCCCTCAGACATCTTCTCTTGTATCCTTAAGGGGACCACCTTAGAGGCTCACTATAGTCCAACCGTTGGGATGAATATTATTTCAAAGGCCTTGGCCGAACAACTATGCCCCAACGAGTTCGTGACCCCATCTCAAAGGCTTCTAAGAATTCCTTCTGGAGTTACTTTAGAAAGTTATGGGGTCATAAGGTCTATCCCTTTGCGAATAAAATGTTCTGACTATCGTCTAAATTTTTATATCTATGACGTCCAGGACAAATCCCTCTTGATTGGTGTGCCTTTTGGGACACTCTTTCGAGAGCGACCAAAGCAAGGTATCTTAGACCTAAAATTAGGAAGTTCTCCTATTGCCATCTCTCTTGCACGCTCAACTAATGCAATAGTAGAACTCAAGCCCGAGCAAGACCCAATTGAGGTCTTAATGGCATCTCTAGAAGACATGGCGCAGCCAACTCTCGATGATGAACACTTTATTCAAGAAGAGGAAGAGTTGGCAGAGCCTGTTGAATTAGACAAAACAGAAGTGCCACCACAACCCTCAATTGAGTTAAAACCACTTCCTTCTGGCTTGAAATATGTTTTTCTGAACAACAATCGAGAAACCCCTGTTATCATAAGCGACAAGCTTTCCCAAGAAGAAACCTATAAACTTGTCACTGTCCTAGAAAAACATAAAGCAGCTTTTGGCTACTCACTCGAAGACCTCAAGGGCATTAGCCCTGCTCTCTGCATGCATCGCATCCCTATTGAGAGTGATTCTACACCGTCTAGGGAACCACAACGGAGGCTTAACAACGCTATGCGAGAAGTTGTTAAGAAAGAGGTCCTCAAACTCTTGCATGCTGGGATTATTTATCCTGTACCGCATAGTGAGTGGGTAAGCCCTGTCCAAGTTGTGCCAAAAAAAGGAGGAATGACGGTCGTACGGAATGAGAAGAATGAACTCATCCCCCAACGAACTGTCACTGCGTGGCGAATGTGCATTGATTACCTAAAACTCAACAAGGCTACAAGGAAAGACCATTTCCCGTTACCTTTCATTGATGAAATGTTGGAACGGCTTGCAAAGAACTCTTTCTTTTGTTTCCTTGATGGTTATTCTGGATATCATCAAATCCCGATCCACCCCGATGATCAAAGTAAGACCATTTTCACATGCCCGTATGGAACTTACGCATATCGACGAATGTCATTCGGGTTGTGCAATGCCCCAGCTTCCTTCCAACGGTGCATGATGTCTATTTTCTCTGACATGATCGAGAAAATCATGGAGGTATTCATGGACGACTTTACCGTCTATGGAAAAACCTTCAATGATTGTCTAAAGAATTTAGACACAGTCTTACAACAATGTGAAGAAAAGCACTTAGTCCTGAACTGGGAAAAATGCCATTTTATGGTTCGGGAAGGAATAGTGCTAGGACACAAAGTGTCCGAACGTGGGATAGAAGTGGACAAAGCAAAGATTGAAGTTATTCAACAACTTCCACCTCCCGCAAATGTGAAAGGAATCCGTAGCTTTCTAGGCCATGCAGGGTTCTATAGGCGTTTCATCAAAAACTTTTCTCAAATCGCTAGACCCCTGACTAGCCTCTTAGCCAAAGATGTACCTTTCATTTTCGACAATGAGTGTTATGAAGCTTTTGAAATTCTCAAGAAGGCACTAATTTCAGCTCCTGTTATCCAACCACCTGATTGGAATCTTCCCTTTGAAATCATGTGTGATGCTAGCGATTTTGCGGTTGGTGCCGTTTTAGGCCAAACCAAGGATAAGAAGCATTATGCTATATCCTATGCTAGCAAAACCTTGTCTGGACCTCAGCTCAACTATGCTACTACTGAAAAAGAGTTGTTGGCTGTTGTCTTTGCAGTAGACAAGTTTAGATCTTACTTAGTGGGGGCAAAGGTAATTATTTATACAGATGAAGGACCGAGAAAGGCGACCAGAGGGGGGGTGAATGGGAGCCTCAAAATTTCTTTCGAAACTTTTAGGTCCTTGGCTCGACAAACAACCCCAAGAAACAAAACCCAAGTGGTGATGATCACGACCCTATTGAGAGGGTGGATGTTCTCTAGGAACACAGCGTGACACCACAAAAGCAGCGGAACAAACTGAGAAGAGATCAGAGATCAAACGCACAAGCTGCAGGAAAAACTGTGTTCTGGACAGGCCATACCGGACATGTCCTGTATGAAACCGGACTTGTCCGGTATTCTGGACAGCACAGCGAGCTGTAGGAACAAATCCCAAAACCCAAACAAACGGAGTCCAAAAATCGTGAGATTTTACTCTAAGCTTCTAGACACCATAGGGAAGGTCTCCAAAAAGTTTCAGCCCAAAACTCCAAAGTTGAAAATACCGGACATGTCCGGTTTGATATCGGACATGTCCTGTATTTGCGGGCAGATTTCTGGAAACAATGATTTCAAGACCAAAACTGGACCAAAACAACTCCGATTGACTTGAAACTTTGCAGGAAGGTTCCTGGGAGTGTTGAGAAGATTTCTTCAAGACATCAACACCCAATTTCAAGAAAATCACCGGGAAAACAAAAAGTCCCCAAACTAGAGCCCTCTCATGAACATGGTGAAGAACATGACCGATCTACGCGTAGGATAGGATTCAATCGAATTCCTTCGGTCAAAAGACTTCAAACATGGTTGTGATCAAGCTCTAGCAAAAGAAACAAAGCAAAACGAGCTAGAACTCGCGAATCGAAACAAAAACAAAAAGGTCCTCGAAGGCAACCTCACATGAACACAAGAACACGAGAGTGATTCCAAAACGTCGGAGACGACACGAGGTTAGGGCCTCGATTTCCCACTCAAGTTCACGAGTTGCTACACCACCATGGACAAGTGGAGGATCTCTCTAAAAACCTAGCTATGGTGAGGGAGAGAGCAAATGGAAGAGAGATAGTGCGAGAGATCGTGATGAAGGCTGCCATCCCTCTATAGAGTTGGCAGTTTTACAACTTACCCCCTACTCCTAGATACAACTTACTTATGCGATCCAACTAACACGAAGATATTTTGGACCAACCCATCTCTGATAATTTGATCGGACGACCCCGCTTCCTGCTCCCGTTGCCGTCGCCTCGACGCAACCTCGGAGATTCCGCCACGTGTCGCCCCGCTTCCCCCGGAAGCAGCTCTTCCCGAGTTTTGAGGCCCAAACTCGGAAACCGTCCTCCACTGGTTTTGAGGCCCAAACCAGTAAACCGTCCACCACTGGTTTTGAGGCCCAAACCAGTAAACCGTCCTGGGCCGCGTCCGCCGGTCCTTGACCGCGCCAGCCCGCGTCCCGCACCGAGTCCCTTGACCATGTTCAATTGCACTTGTCGTTGTCGCAGTGTCCGCCACCACAGCTGGTGCTCCGGCCCTCAAGTCCCTCAGCCCAAGCTCGTCCATCCTTCACCGCTCCCGGTCCATCGGCACGACCCGCACACTTGACCTTCACTTCGCCATTCACCACTGCATCCGGGTCCCAACACCTGCACAACACAAGCCAACCAACATGCCAAGTGAACTCCGTTGACAATCACTCATCACACTAGGAGACCAACCCACACTTGGGTCCTCAACAGATCATGCTGCCCTTAAATACCTCCTCACTAAGAAAGATGCTAAGCCTCGGTTAATCCGATGGATTCTTCTACTCCAAGAGTTTGATATAGAAATAAGAGATAAGAAGGGAGTAAAAAATTCAGTAGCTGACCACTTGTCTAGGCTCCAATATAAAGACCCACATGAATTACCTATTAATGACTATCTAAGGGACGACACACTCCTCGCGGTAACGGACTCCGATCCCTGGTACGCAAATATTGTGAATTATATGGTTGCAGGTTATGTACCACCAGGGGAAGACAAGAGGAAAAGCATAAGGAGTTCAAGCCTGGGGATAAGGTTCTGCTCTTCAATTCAAGAGTAAAGCTCTTCGGTCATGGAAAACTACGAAGCAAATGGGAAGGACCATTCAAGGTGATTATTACATCAACACATGGCGCCATCACCATTCAAGATGACTCAGGTGTTATATTTAAGGTAAATGGCCAACGCTTGAAAATATTCCTTGAACCTGAAAACTTAGAAGAAGTAGACTTGATTGAATTTTTGCAATTTAGTGACCCAATTTAAAATAGTAATTAAAATAATAATAATAAATGTAGTTACTTTTTTGCATTATGAAATATATATCATGCATATATATCTATTTCTCATGCATACATATTTACCATTCATCATTTCTGCATAAAAAATTAATAATATAGAAAATCCTAAAAAGAGAAATCCTGTTAGAACCTATCAATTTAAAATCAACTCAAAAGAATAATCAATTACTTATTGGCTGACCGCTAACCCCTTATCATATTCGAGCCTCGAGTTTTGGTTTTCTTGTTGGAGTATAATTATGCAGGATAAGATTATCTAAGGAGTGAGTTCATCAGTGGAGCTGCTGACAAGCTTGCTCTAAAGATCATCAACGCCAAGTATTGCAAACATCCAGTTTGGGGGAGGGCATCCTCCATTTAAAATCCCGCTAAGTATAAATTTCCTACCTTATTATTATTATTACCATATTGCTTTTTCAGAATTAGACAGTAAAATAAAATTTGAAAACTAAATAAAAATACTTAGTCATCTATTAAGGTATAATCTTAGAGTGTGTCTAGAGTCAATCTAGTTTGGAGTCAAATAAAAACTGAAGAACATTAAAATCTTATCTTGGAGATGATGAATAGTTGCTTTACTGTAATTCCTTTCAAGAGCCTAGTTTCCAACCTGAAATTCTCTCGAGTTTGAGATATTACTGTTTTGACCTAAGAATTTACTCTGAACCCAAAACTTGTGGAGGCATATGCTTGAGCTAAGTCTAAGTAATTGACTGATATGATACATAAAGGTTTGAGCTGCTATTTATCTTATTCCTAGCATTACTAAGTTCTAGAGATTTACTTTTTGAAAATTCAAATTTACATGATGAGCTCTTGTATGACAAATAAAATTCCTACTAAGGCCATATATGATTTATCTATAGATAGGAAAATCTTTGCATATTATGCTGCTTGTTTTACATTGAGTTTAGCCAACCTTTGTCGTATACCATATGAGAGTCTTGTCATGCTTTTAAAACCAAGATCACGTACACTCCAGTCACTATTGCATTACTCCTACACCAGGAATAATCGCAACCCACTTCCACTTTCATCCACCTCAAAATGTTCTACTCCTATGCTGGGAGTAAACCCCAAAATATTCTTGATAGGTTTATCCAAATATAATGCTCCAAGTTCTTGTTATTATCTCTTAAAATAAAGTTGCAGAGAAAAGGCATGAGGCTAGGCAAAAGTGTGAGATATGAGAGAAAACAATGGGTACAAAGATGCCCGCCTGAGAGGTAAAATGGACAAGTGTCCGAAGGAATAAAACAATGAGTACTCAGATGCTCGCCTAAAAAAAAAGAGAGAGAGAAGAGAGAAAGAAAAGAAAAGCTAGCCCATGTTATCCTGCAACACAAGTCTCAAGTTTCAAAAAGAGAGAGATGTTTACAAGAGCAAAAGTAGAATTAGATTAGCCACCAAATAGTCCACACACATGCACATCTCGGTTTGATTGTATGACTTGATTCTCTATGGATCCATTGTTTGACTTTACAATATATGAATTGCCTGTATGCTCATCCTTGTTATTGCCACTCCTATAAGCTCCACTATAATCCTTAGTTGTAGGAAGGCATAACAATGCCTCAGTGAGATCCATAAATACCACATACTAAGAGACTTGAGGGTGTCATATAATTAAGCTCTGAGTTTTATTTTGAAAACTTGCAAAACTCCGGAATATTGGTACTGTGAAGAATTTGAGACATAGTGCTTGACTTGATTGTTCTGTCTTTTGATTACTCAAGACTGATGCGAAAGCTGTAAATCCCCATAGTTAAAGGTAAAAGGGTAAGTTCAAGAGTTAGAGTAGTTTTGTCTAATCCTGAGAAGAATTTCTGCTTGAAAGCATGCGTACTTGAAAGGCATGAAAACATTGTAGCAACTCCTGATCCAAATATATTAGTATTTAGGCTTAGTTTGTTTGCCAAGGGACTGGCAAACAGGTAAGCTTGGGGGTGTTGTTGACGGTCGTTAAGTACCAAAAATAACCATCAACTATAGCTTGGTATGATATAAATTGAATCATAAAGTATAGTTATAGGTTTTGATTCTAACGAGTTCCACGAGTTTTGGTGTTCTGACTTGTATTGTAGGAATAAGCTATTTTCCAGCAATAAAAGTATCCAAATAAGCAGTTGGGCTGCACCATTACGACGGGCTCGTCGAGACAATCGAAACAGACCTATCATTTGCTATATTCGGAGTTCGGAATCAAAAAACTGCGGGAGAAACTGCGCCATTGGGCTGGGAACGGCCCGAGAAGACGACACGCGAAAGGTGGGCCAGAACGGCCCCGGAGGGGCGCCGACCGGCGCCAAGGGGGGCCGGCCGGCCCCCCACCTAGGGTTTCGGCCCTCCGCTTCTGGAGTCTTCCACTACCTTCACGAAGGATCATCTTGGACGTCGTTTTAGGTCGGTTTGATCCCACGGCGCTCGTCCACCTCGGTGCCTTGCCTCCTACTCCACCTCGGCCTATATAATGACGCCCAAGGCACCCCCCAGAAGGCATTCTACACCCCGGAGCTTCATATTCTCTACATAAATTAGGGTTAGGTCCCTCTAGTAGATCTAGTCCAGTTCGTCTAGTTCTAGTTCATCTAGATCTAGTCTAGTTCTAGTTCATCTAGTTGTAACTAGAAAATAGGGAGAGAGGAGAGGAAAGAGATCTAAGGAGGAGCCGGCCTGTCGGATCTTCCTCAACTTTGTACCTCTACAGAGACAAGTCTTCATCGATCAATCTTCAGTTCTTCAGTCGGTAATTCTAAGTTTTCTATTTAATTAAGTTCAGTTCTTTCTTTACTTTGCTTATGGGATCTTCGCTCGTATTGAGTGCTCTAGTTATTACGTGTGATTAGAGTAGTTTTCATTGGTGTAGACGTGGTGTCTAGGCTAGTGTTTACCTGAGTTTGCACCCAATTCTTACGGTTAGTTGTGGTAGCCCCAGAGGTGACAGCTCTGTCGGTCTTCGTATTCCACCACGTCGGAGTTGGTGTTTCGTAGAGCTTTTGGCAGCCTTCGTCGATTACCCCTTCCCAGTCTATTCGAGAATCGGAAAGGAACTGCTGCTCCAAAGTAGGTTTAGTTTAGTTGGTCTGAATCTTTTTCATCTAGTTAATTTTAGATAACCCCTCTTTACCCACCAAAAATATATATCCCATCTATCCTTGGACGTTCTTGATTTGTTCCTAGTTCACTTCACGTTCCCTGTGGAAATCGATACCTTAGAATACTCTCGGGTGAAAGCTACAGCGGTATCCGTGCGCTTGCGGATTATTCTGTGTGCGTTAATAATTACCAACAGTAGGGACCGTTCGTTGTCGGCCTGTTATGATCATGATGAACAGACTAGCCACATACCATTACGGAAAGCCTAGAGTCCGGTCGCGCTATTGCTGGAACCGACAACCACGCACTGGGAGTGGAGAGATGGCGAGTATAGTGAGTACCCTCGTGGGTTAGAGTCCCGGATTGGAGGTGTACCGTTTACTCGGGTGGCGCAGGACCGGTTCCGGGATAGCAAAGCTGTGACGACGGGTTGGTATATGTATGCCGGCGTGCTGCATATACAGTGTGGATAGGAACCCCAGCTGGGTCTACTTTACTTGATTCGAATCGACGTGCTCCTCGGTTATGGAGACATGATCCTCACCCCTACACCGAAAAGTGGTTCTAAGAATAGGATGTTTGAGAACAAAGAATTAATGTTTAGAAAGGATGTAGAATGACTTATGATAATATCGAGTAAACAAAATACTGGAATAGATTAGTAATGCTTTCTGCTAAACTCCTTATCTCTGCTAGCCTTACCTATAACCTTGCATTCCAAGAGTCAATATTTTTATTTTGTCGGGTAAGTCTTGCGGAGTACCCCGTACTCAGGGTTTGTTAACCCCGTTGCAGGAGGGTCGCAGCCTGAGGTCTGCCTTGGCCCGTGTTGTGCCACTGTGATCCAGGAGGATAGTGGTGAGGAGTAAAGTCAGAATCCGTGGGCAGGGTTCGTGTATCTATTTATCTATTTATGTTGTACCGTTGTTCCATGCTACTACTACTATTTAAGATGGTCTGTAATAACTGTACTTAATTACTATTTGAACTCGGATTGTAATCTAAGTACTATTTAATCTTCTGCATTTACTCTGATGTATTTTATTATGAAATGTTGTAACTCTGTAATGGCATCGCAATGGAGATCCTGTCGGAATACGGGTACTGATGTAGCCCGGCAGAGCTGCTTTAATCATTTGGAACATGGGTCCAACTGTCAGAAGTCATTAGTGACTATGATAGTCGCCTGTGGGCCATATTATTAAGGCGGTTCTGTTACAGTCAGCGTCTCCGTGGGAGGCAGCCGCGCGCGGGAGCGAGCGGGCGCGGGCGCGCTGGGCCGCGCGGCACCGATGGGCCGGTCCGCTGCTGCTGGGCCAACCCGGGCCGATTTCCTTTTTCCTTTTCTCAGGGTTTTTCCAAATCCTTTTCTATTTTAAATATGGTGAATAGTGTTGATGTTTCTCAATTATGTTGGAATTAATCTGCTACATCAAAAATTATGAAAATTTTTGTGAGCACTCTTTTTGATGCTTAGAATTTAATAAAAATGCTAGATCATGATCTTGAGTACTTTCTGTATGCTTGGAAAATGTGCCAATTAATTAATAAATGCAAGTTTAAGGAATTTTAATTAAATTTAGGTAAATGCAAAAATCATGAAATTTATTTTGGTACTGTTTTAGGTCAATACCTATCTGTTGATAAATTTTGGGCTTATTTGGAAATAGTTAAATTCATTAGGTAAATAATGTTGGTTGTTTGATTAATAAAATCTAAAAGAAAATGCTAATATTAGGTTTTGATGTGATTTTTGGATTAGTTGTAATCCTAGGTCGAACACCCATGTGACCTAGGGTATCTATGTGTGGTATTTAATAAAAATATAAAATCTAGGATTTGGGTGTTTCCTGTATATAGCAAAATATGAGTTTCAATTAATAAATGAAGATTCTAAGATTTTTACAGGCCAATATAATTATCCAAAAATCATGAGGTTTGAGTTGTCACTGTTTTAGGCTAAGATCTAGCTATAGAAAAAGTTTAGGTTCAAAAGGAGATAGTTCATTTATTTATTAATTAATACTCTATTAATCGGTTAATAAAATAAATAGAAACCCTAATCCCTTTTAGGAATGGTGTGAACTTTTGAATTTGATTGTGGACCTTGGAACACAAAACCACTATTGTTTCTTGGTATCTTGATTACTTTTATAATCATAATCCTTGGGTTAGTGAATAAGTTAGATGTTGTATGCAAGTACTCGCTAGTGGGTTCATAGATGTTGCTTTGGTGATTTCTTGAATGCAACTTCATGGGTAAAAAGGAATAGTTAAACATGCTTCTTGTAGTAAGGTGATAAGAATCCTTCCCCATATGAACGTAGAATAAATCGTTTTATGAGATAATTAAATGGAACCCTAGTTGTTAATAAAACAAGTTAGTTTTGTTGGCTTGCAACTTTACCGTGAAGGAAAGTTGTACTCAACTTTTTAAATTAAGTTTACTTTTCATTAGTTCCCAATTTAGTGCATCTCATACATCATGGCATACATATCATCATGTAAAGCATTGCATTGTTCTCTCGTGTAGTGAACGCTTGGTAATTATTATCGGAAGTGAGCCCGAGTACGGCCTTCATTCAGAGGATGTGGATATTCTTTGGTGATCAACTTCAGGGTTTGATTTACTTCGAACAACAGGCAAGCCCCGGTGCATTAACCCTCTGTTGTGAAATCCTTTATAATTCGAGTTAATCTATTGCATTAAGTTAGTAGGAGTTGATTGTTACCTATCCAGATGCATCGCCCCAAATGAATAAACCCTGAAACCTGATTTAAATAAAATGGTTGGAAAATGCTTAGACATGCTTTATGAAATTAGAATTCTATAAAAGAAAAACTATTTTCTGTGCTATGGATATACATATACTCTATGACTAGTGAAGAACTTGTTATCCGTTGGTCGATGTGTATTCGGGCTAGAGTCTCGATGCATGGTCGCTTTCGGAATAGTTTAGAACTGGTTAGTATCACTGAAATATGTTTCGTTGAGTGGCCTGCTCATGGGACGGCGTACCCATGTCACACTGCTCTTCAGGCATGATAATAAAACTGTCGGGTAGTCCTGTATTGAGGTTGGAATCCCAATGCAAGTCTGACGGCAGGAAGGAAGTAGGGACCGTTCGTTGTAGGCCTGCTGTGATCATGATGAACAGCCTAGCCACATACCAATGCGGAAAGCCTAGAGTTCGGTAGCGCTATTGCTGGAACCGACAACCACGCACTGGGAGTGGAGAGATGGCGAGAGTAGCTTGTACCCACGTGGCCGGCGTGCCTGGAGATGAGTGGAGTACTGTGCTCTCGGGTGGCGCAGGACCGGTTCCGGGATAGCAAAGCCGTGACGACGGGTTGGTATATGTATGCCGGCGTGCTGCATATGCAGTGTGGTTAGAATCCCCAGCTGGGTACTTTCTGGATTCGAATCGACGTGCTCCTCGGTTAATGGAGACTTGATCCTCACACCTACCCCAAAAAGTGGTTCTCAACTAGGTTATCTAAATAAATGAAGAAATGTGAAGAATGATATATGAGATTGGATGTCGGAACTATGGATATGATTATGATAATGATAAAATAAAATATTGGATAGGATAGTAATGCTTTTCTGCAAACTCTCTACCTTCTGCTAGCCTTACCCACAGCCTTGCATTCCTGAGTCTCATCTTACATCTTTAGTCGGGTAAGTCTTGCGGAGTACCCCATGTACTCAGGGTTTGTGAACCCCTGTTGCAGGTGACCCGAGTGTGCAGTTCTACAAGGGATCGTGCCGGCTGACGGGCCGGGTACGGATGAAGAGATGTATGTGATATAACCCTCGGGTAAGGGTATAGTTGTATCTGCTACTCCACTACGAAACTTTGGTTCGGGATAATGTAAATGTAAATTATATTTGTAAATCTATAGTTATGTAACACTTCCGCATCTTGTACTCTGATTCAGATTATTCGTGTAAACTGCTGTAATATTGCAATGTTTTTACAATGAGATCCTCGGGGAAATCAGGGTTTCCTAGGAGACCCGGCAGGCCACCTAGGTCAATGGGAACTCATGCACAGTAACCGGATGTCCTTAGGGACGATGATGGTGCACGTGGACCCTATGATTAAGGCGGTTCTGTCACAGGGATGACGACGCCCTTCTGGCGCTGGAGGATTCCATGGAGGAGCCTGCCCGAGCCCTTGCGCAGCACTTCGAGCCTGAGGTCGAGCTTCCTCCCTTGAACCTGCCATAAAACGTGGGCCATCGAGCCCCCTTTTGAGTGTAATTTTGGAACAAGTAGACAAGTGGCCCTTCGTGGCCTTTATGAATAATCGTGATGTGTCTACTCGCTTTATGCAATTGGTTTCTTTTTCCTTCGCCTTCGTTCATTCCCGAGTTGTCGTGCCTCGGAACTTTGAGCGCCGTAGCTTTTTAGTGGCGTAGGCTCGGCCAAAGTTAGTAGAACGTCTCGGCAGGAAAAAGAACTACGGTTGTTTACCAGGTAGCCCTGCTTCTTCCTAGTGTCAAACGCGTGAGTTCTTCTTCTGAATTCAAGTTGCCTTCGGACGTGGAGTGAAAGAGTGAGGGTGCCGTAGCCCCGCGGCGTAGGCGGCCCTGCGGCTCTTCCGACTCTGTCCTCTGTGACTCCTTTCATTCTTCCGAATCTCTCACATGTCTTCGCTAGGACAAAGAGGTCTCACGGGAAAATGTCGTAGTAATTTTGCGTTTTTCGGTTTCCGAGTTTCGATGCGGGAGAGTCCGAGGGTACCCCTCATCCTAGCCCCCGAGGGGGGTTTGATTTTACCAGAGTGAGATCAAACCCCACTTGCAATGCGGCAAATGCAACTAGAAGATTTTTAAAGTTGCGGGATGGCGTTTCTATCGTCTTTGGAACTATATCGCGCATCGGCGTAGTCCCTCTAGACTTGACCCCGATCGAGCTCTTTTTGCCAGAAATGGCTGAAAAAAGGAAAAGGAACCACGATTGCTTCCCAGGTAGCCCTACCTCTTTCTAGTTTGGACGTACGAGTTTCTCTTCCGAACTCAAGTTGCCTTCGGACGCGGAGTGGAAGAGTGAGGGTGCCGTAGCCCCGCGGCGTAGGCGGCCCTACGGCTCTTTCGGCTCTGTCCTCTGCGACACCTTTCGTTCTTCCGAGTCCCCCACACGTTTTTGCTAGGCCAAAGAGGGTTCGTGGGAAGCATCACAGTAGCCCTTCATTTCTTCCCAGCCTTTCTGGCTCGAGAGAATGGGAGCCGGGGAGAATGGGAGCAAGACTTTCAAATCGAAACAAGACGCAAAACTTGTTTTATTGATTCAAAAGGATTTCGGCTTGAGGTACATCGATTTATACCCTTACATTTTGGGGTGACCGTACCCCTACACCTACGCCTACGCGCCTCTCGTGCCACTGGAGCAACCCATACGCGGTGCCGTTGAGCCCTCCGCCGGACTCGTTCCGTCGCGCGGCGGCTCGAAGCACTCCGGCAGGTACTCCTTGGTGGCTAGAACCCGAAGCGGAGCCTGGGAAAATGCTTCACCAAGGCGGGCTTCGGGGGAAGGCGACGCAGCAGTAGGTGATGGGAAGACGTCGAGGAGAGGCCCTGTGAGGCGTGCCACCGCGCCTTTCTCACAAGGCTTCTCCAGCCGCCGATCTTCCCGAGCTTCACTGGGTGCGGTAGCGCCCCAGTGACGGTCGCCGTCACAAGGCTTCTCTCAGCCGCAGTCCATTACATGCGGCTTTTCCTCCGGTGGCCGTGGCAACCGGAGGCCTTGCTTGGCTATTACTAGAAAGGAAGACATTGTGGAATGGGAGTGGGATGCCTCTTTGGCTCGTGAAAGGGGCTATTTATAGGCTCGCGGCCTGTGCATTTACTCCCACTGCTCCAACGGCCAACCACTCGTCACCGACAACCTTCTGTCGTGCCTTTTACGGCAAAAGGCGACACGACGACAGGCTCTCGATTTGACCACACCGGGGCATGCCCCTGATTTGACAACACTGGTGGCAGGCCACCAGCGCCGCCCGGTCTTTTCAAGGTTCCATCCTTATCCTAATCTTTCCAGCGCCCGTGAGGGGGCGAGCCTGGCACTCTAGATAAGATCGGCCCTACTTGGTCTTACGTGGATGTGGAATTTCGAGAAGGAACTTAGAAATAAAAATATTTCTTTACTCGCATTCTAAGTTCACAGTACATCGATAAAAGTAATTCAGGGGTAAAATCGACGTAGCTGTTCGATGTTCCAGGCGTTGCCGAAAACTTCTCCGTCCTCATTCGCCAGCTTGCACGTTCCTGGCCACAGCACCTCGGCGACGATGTACGGGCCTTCCCAGGGCGGAGTGAGCTTGTGGCGTCCTCGGTTGTCCTGCTTCAGCCGCAACACCAGGTCTCCCACGTCAAAGGCCCGACCTTGGATGCGTTGGGCGTGGTATCTCCGAAGGGATTGCTGGTACTTCGCTGAATGCAGAAGCGCAACGTCCCGAGCCTCCTCTACCTGGTCGAGGGCATCCTCGCGAGAGATTTGGTTGCCCTGCTCGTCGTAAGCTCGGACCCTCGGGGCCCCGTACTCCAAGTCCGTGGGCAAGACTGCCTCGGAACCGTACACCAGGAAGAAAGGCGTGAAGCCTGTTGCTCTGCTCGGTGTGGTTCTGAGGCTCCATATCACCGCGGGGAGTTCGGTTATCCACTTTTTGCCGAATCAGTTGAGCCGATTGAATATCCGAGGCTTTAGGCCTTGTAAAATCATGCCGTTGGCACGTTATACTTGGCCGTTAGTCCTTGGATGGGCTACCGCTGCCCAATCCACTCGGATATGGTGGTCGTCACAGAACTCCAGGAACTTCCTTCTGGGTCTGCTGGACGGCGCGTGGGTCGACCCTATCTCCCAGCCTTTGATGGACTGAGATGGCCTTGGGGGCCTCGAGGCGTGTCGTAGCCTCTTGGTCCTGACGTTCGGCCTCTCGGTGGCGGGAGGCCGAACTTTCCGCCTGGAGGACCGCCGCGTCCTCCAGGAGGTTCTTGAGCTGGTCGCGGAGCTGCCTCGCCTCTTCGGTAGAAGG
Organism: Eremochloa ophiuroides; assembly: GCA_038502445.1. Classification (NCBI taxonomy): domain Eukaryota; kingdom Viridiplantae; phylum Streptophyta; class Magnoliopsida; order Poales; family Poaceae; genus Eremochloa; species Eremochloa ophiuroides. The sequence goes on from JAHLJS010000005.1 coordinate 5,955,945, forward strand.
CGCCGGCATGTCCCGGATCAGCAACGCGGCTTCCGCAAGCTTGCGGCTGGCGCGCGGCGGGGCGACGGGCGTCTTGACCTCCTCGTCCGCGATGATGCGGGCTTGGACATCACGAGCCCAAAGTCGCGCCGCGCCTCCATCACCGCGCGGCCTGTCCTTTTCTAGGACGGCCCGCAGCTGGGCGAGGCGTAGCCTATCCTCCTCCATACGCGCCTCGAGCTCCCGTAGCTGCTCCAGCTCTGGGAGCCCTTGGCCTGGACGTGATGGGCCTGCCTCGTCGTGGGCTGGCGGTGCCGACTGCGCCAGCCTTGGAGTGGCCAGCGCGTGTTGCCGCGGTAATGGCTGCTACCGCGGTGGGTCGTCATCGTCTTGACTCTCCTCTACCAGTCCGTCGTCCTCGGGGGTCCCTGTGTGGAAACACTCCCTCTCGGGGTCGTAGGACTGGCCGGAGTCGGTGGCGGTATCCCCGCCACTGCTGCTCCCGTCACTAGGTGACGAAAGCGGGGATGGTTCGTCATCCCCTACGATGGGGTCCACTCAGGCCAAACGACGGATGGACTCGCCCGCAAGTTCGCGCGTCATGGCACGAACTGCGCGGACGTGGGCGTCCACGGCATTCCGCAGCCCGAAGAGTGACGTCCTCCCACCGCTACCCCCACCCAGACCAAGGGGTGGTGGCAGATGAGGCTCGTGGTCTCCCACAGTGGGAGGTAACCCTATGAGTCGACGGAGCGGCTCGTCCGCAAGTTCTTGCCTTAGGGTGTGAACTGCGCGGGCGTGGACTTCCACAGCGGCGTAGAGCTCTTCAAGAGCAGACGGTGATCCGCCTCTCATCCCCTGGGGGCGAGGCGAGGATCCCGTCGTGCCCTCGTTGAGGCTTTCCCCCTTGTCGCGGGGTGTAGATGGTCGCACTAGCAGCGACACTGTGGAGGCCGGCGTCGTGGCTGCCACTGCATGGAGCTCCTCCAAGCGGGGATCTTGCCCTGCCGTATCCTCAACGGAGGTCTGGGAGTTGACGCGAGCGCGCCTCCTCCTGTTCCGCCGGGAACGGCGAGCAGCGGCCCCGCCCTCAGTGGTGACGACGCTGACATAGGAGTCGGTGCGCCGCATGTTCATCTCGAGTCCGTGGCCAGTTGCCACGAACTCAAGACTCCCGAAGCGCAAGACTGCCCCCGCGGGCAGCGTGATCGTGTCGTCAGCCATCCAAAACCGGAGCCAACGCGCAAAGCTCCCCTACCTGGCGCGCCAACTGTCGGTGTGAGAATTGGCGGGTGTCAACACCAACAAGTAAATACGTGTTTGCGGTTGAAGGTTTTGGATGGTGTGCAAAGAGAACACAGCGATTTAGACTGGTTCAGGCAGAAGAATGCCCTACGTCCAGTATGAGAGGGAGAGAGTCGTGTTTCCTTGCACCGAAGTGCTTGTGTAGGGGTTATAAGCTGGTCGAGAGAGGGATGCGTTCCCAGGTCTCGTGTGCGTGTGTTGTGTCTATGTTCGTCTTTCTGAGTTCGTCTCAGCTCTCTTTCTATCGACTACCCCCCATTCCCTTTTATAGTCTCAAGGGAAGGGGCGGGCTTACAGTTATCGTGTTTGTGATATAATGCGACTATAGCGATCTTCATGCTTACGTCGAGTCACATCATGGAGATGGCGGTCACTGTAGCTCTGACCTCTGTTGGCGTATTACCTTTGCCCACGTTGAAGCTGGACCCTCGGTCATGCATGAAGGGAGTCCCACGTTGCCCCCCGAGGGTAGTTGGTTTCTTGGGCCGAGGGGCATCGACTTTGGTGAAGGTTGGTCTTGCAAGCAACGTTCTGTATCACATGTCATATTGCCGGTACACATCGTGAGGGCAGATGAATCTTGACATAGAACGAGGGCGAGACTGTGGTGTCGCGTCCACAGTGCCCTATACGCAAATGTGAAGTCGTATCCACTGTGCCCTGTATGCTTAGGTGCATCATGACGCGTGAGGTGTTAACCGATCATCATGAGATTTACTCTGTAACCTACTGATGAGACTGGTCGTGTAGACTTTCGGCGTGATCTCCCTCGCAGGCTCCAGATCCACGTTTCGTCAGTGACCTCGTGCGGCCCGCCGACGAGTGGGATCCGAGAGTTGCGGTAGGGGCTCGGGTGAACCGAGGATGAGTAGCCCGAGGTGTTCGTTTGGGGCTCGGGCGTCGGAGAGGTGAATAGGGAGCCTACGCCAGTCTTCGGGCGCTACACGGCTCGTAGGCCTCTAACTGTTCATAAGGTGTCGTGTGGAGATGGCACTCTTATCCTGAGAGCGCCGTATGCTTTCCAGAGATGATGATGGCCTTTGTCTTCCCTAGGCGGGGGTGTTTCCACACTCGCCGCCCTTGGGCAGAGTATAGATATAAAGTAGGGGTCTAATCGGTATGATGATGGTTATAGAGTCAAAGGGCGGCAAGGTCCTGTCGTGGGACCCACTGATGTGACTTGTGCCTGTAAAGTTTGTCAGAGAGGATTGCGTCTAGATAGGGTGTCGGTCCTTCATGGGGAAGCGCACCCGAGCTTTACTGTGGACGGCCTCGGGCGAATCGGAGAGGCCCGACCCCTGCCGTGAGGGGTCGGGCGAATCGGGGAGGCCCGACCCCCGCCGTGAGGGGTCGGGCGAATCGGAGTGACCCGACGCCTGTCGTAGGGGGTCGGGCGAATCGGGGCGACCCGACCCCTGTCGCGGGGGCTCGGGTGAAACGGGGATGACCTCACTGGGCTTATCTTGGGCCTTTAGCATGTTGGGCCGAGATGGTTTAGCGTTGAAGTTGGGTACCTCATACTTTGGTACCCGACAACGGTGTGAGTACTTTTTACCTAAACAGTATGAGATGAAAAGATTTATCATATTGATCCAGTAAGCTGAAAAATACTCCATGGCAATTGTCAAGCGTTCGTACATGCACAGCAGCACAGGGCCAGCAGCACACGGTGGCAGCTAGCATACGGTGGCAGCAGCACAATGGCTTGTAGTCTCCGCTCCTACTATGCTTTACTGTATTACTCCCTCCGTCCCTATTTGACCGTCACCATGGGAAGCGTGCTACAAGTTTGACTTAATTTGTAGAAAAAACGTACAACATTTATATTTTTAAATAAATTTGTTAAAAAACTAGATTCAATGATCTTTACAATAATACTAATAATGATACTAATCGATGATATTTATTATTTATATAAATTGCCGACATTTGCTTCTTGAGAAGCGAAGCGATAGTTATTTAGGAACGGAGGGAGTATGCTACAAATAGCCAGCCACCGACACACAAGGAGGAAGGGAGCCAAGTTACAGAGGCACAATGACTAGTGGAAAACAGCGCGCGTACTCATGGAAAACACGGGCACGATGACTGGTGAGCAAGTACCGAGTACAGATACAGTAGGTAGCTGGCTGCCACGAGAGACAAAAAAAAAAAATGGGTTGACTCGTCGCAGCCGAGCAGAGCCAAACAACGTTTGCGAAAGCGCAACTCTTCCCCCCGTCTCAAAATACTTCCTCCGTTCGCTTAATAATACAACTTCATGTTGCGTACCAGTCAGAGTAGTTCACGTTTGACTGAATTTTTAGTAAATACTATTTATATTTATTGCTACAAATTAATATATTATAAAAATATATTTTATAATCAATCTATTGATGTTTATTTGACATTATAAATATTTATATTTTTTTATTTATAATTGGTCAAAGATGGTACACTGAAACATGATACTGTGCTAGAATTGCATAATCAAAGGGACAGAGGGAGTAAATGTCATTCTCGCTTCTCGAGAAGTCAACTTTTTTTAACTTTGACTAATTTTATATTAAAATATATTCATAACGAACATACACAACTAGTATCATTGAAAAGATCTTTAGGTCTAGTTTTTTAACAAATTTATTTAGAAATAAAAATGTTACACGTATTTTCTATAAATTTAGTCAAAGTTAAAAAAGTTTGACTGACACGCTTCCCATAGCGTCGTCCTTTCTGGAACGGAGGGAGTATCATACTAATATAATTTTGTTTTAGTATGATGAAAATGCTGTCTTACCAACTACCAAAGCATATGCATGCTGTCTGTTGTGGCCGTCAGCCCGTCACGAATTATTGCAGGATGCAGATGCCCTCATATATTTCTCTATTAAAAAATCACAAAAATGTCATTGCACACAATTCGCTGGGCCGAAAATTCTAACGAGGCGTCTAACACCACTGTAATTTGCTACCGGTCCATGGATGAAGCCGGGGTCGACCTAGGTTGGGAATCTCAGGGTAATTGAATAATGAATGTTTACCAGTTAGTAACTTAGTATCAGCCAGCTTTCACAACAATTAGTCAGACAGCCCTATAATCGAGTCAGACGAATGAAGTGATTTGACAACCTCCCTCCCCTGATCCACCACTAGATGAAGATGTGAAGAACCTATAGAAAATACTAAGTAAAATGTACGGACCAAATACTTATATAGCTTTTTTAGTATACAATACCACCTCTAAAAGATAGAGCTAGCAAAGTCTTCTATTCATTATAAAAAATGAATCAATACAGACATCTATCAATATACAAAGTCTTCTAAATTGAGTGATATACTCTCCCTTTCCAAAATAGATGTCTGTATGAGATTTGTGTTATTCAAACTTTCACAACTTTGATTAAGTTTATAGAGAATATATGCAATAGTTTTTTTTTGTAAGTAAATTTGTTAAAACACTAGATTTATTTCAATGATACTAGTGTACGTTCGATATTAATATTTTTTAATATAAAATTAGTCAAAGTCGAAAAATATGACTTCTCAGAAGACAAGAATAACATCTATTGGTATAAAGAGAGTATGTTAGCTCCGACCCAACAAAAATAACCTACTTTCACCAAATTTCAACGTTATTTAGAAACAATCATTAACGGGAGGCAGTATGCTGTGTGCACGAAGGTGGGGCCTCTCAGTTGCTGCTCCGGTCTCCCGTCGTGCGTCGTGCCCCGGCGGCCGGCGGCGATGTCGGTGACCCGGCCGCCGGCGCGCATGTGCCGCCAACCTCGGTGCGCGTGGCGCGGCATGGCCGACAGGACGCGGGATTAGATTCCGAGCCGAGTAGCATGTGCGCTGATCGTGGATTAGTGGGCCCAACAGCCGAGGTTAACAGCCCCCAAATTGGCCCACCCGCACGTCATCGTCAGCCCATCACCGTCACTCCCGTCAGCCCCGATCGCCCCGTGCTTGAACTGCAGTAGATGTAAACTGGCTTGTCCTGCCTTTTACGAGTTATTTTTGGGTTTTAAATCCACATGCCTTTAAACTGGTTAATTAACGTCTTTCTAGATGCATTATCTGTGCACAAAGTTTTTTTTTTATTAACAATGGTTTCCTACTCGTAGTTATTACCTTTTTTTCGAATGGGAAGATAATGATGACAAACAATTTAAACCATGATGGTCAACGGTTTTCGTAATATCAATTTGTTTTTTTCTTGAATACACAAAATGTTTGCATGTGCGTCATTTCATCAAAGCGGAACAGTTTAAACTAAAAACGATGTGTTTTTTTACGTCCTAAGTGGTCTATAGTCACAATGAAAAGTCGGAGCTCTCTAGTTTCAAGTTCACACTAAACTATTAGTTATGGATGGTAAAAATTAGAGGTTCAGAGAGTTTCTAGGTAGTTGACAGGCTCATTAGTTCGGCCATCCAATGGACAATTTTCTGAGGAAAATTGATGCTAATACTAACATCAAGGGGATCCCATTTCTCATTCTGGCTTCGAGTGCTACGAGTTTTTGGGCTCACTTCCTTGACACCACAGCGACACTCTGACTTCTTTGGTTTGTGGCTAAGCATTAGAAAGCAAGTTGCCAAGCAGTTGTGTCACACAGTGACATACAAAATAGTAATCACAAAAGATCTTAGCTACATCTCACCCATTAAACGATTTGCAGACAAGTAAATAGTTCATTATATAATCTACCTTTTATAAACTATTTATTCGTTAGATTCAAGGCTTTTGCAAATGACCTCTCATCTGAGAGTAAGTCAATGATTGCCATGAAATGTTTTCCAATCGAATTGCTATAACACTGCCGTGCATGTGCCAAATATAAGGTGATGTGTGCAAAATTTCACCTTAAGAACATTGGATTACTAATATAAATATGTCTGATTACTTATCTAAAAAGAAACGTTGATTTTAAAATTGTTATATGATTATTACTCATTAGGCAAGCAACCTATAAGATATTAGAGCACATTTATAACAGTGCCGTACATTAGGCTCTATTCGCTGAAGCTAAAAAGTGCTGAAAATACTATAGAAGAGCTGATCTTTTGTGAGAGAAAAATACTGTACAAGTGCTGAAAAATAAGCGCTTTTAAGCTTAAGCGAACGGAGCCATTAAAACGCTACCCAGGACATGGGATGATCGAAGCTTTGCTACTGCTAGTGCTAGGAACGGGGCAGGGCATGACATAACGAGTGGTTTGCCCAACTGGTCTCCGTGTCCGGAGAGAGAGGGACAGTGGACAGGGACTATTGAACCACCGGAAGCAACCGACATGCAAGTCTTTTCCCCGCGTCCTCTAGCTCACAAAAAGTGGAGACAAAACAAAACCGGAATAAATTATTTTTCGCAACTTAAAGTTAGGAGTCGTGTCAGTGTGACAACGATTTGTATATTAATTAATTAACTATTATTTGATCATAACGAGATTCCGTCCCGTTAATCAGTCAGCACTCAGCAGCTTTGTGTGCGTCCGTCTCTCATGGGCAGATGAGGTGAGACGTCACCACTCACCAGTGCAATGAATATGCTGGCATCCGGGCTACCCTTCCCGTCCCATGTGCCTGGCTCGACGGGGTTAATCATACTATATTACTACAACTATGGTTTAACAGCGTTGTATTGAACGTGATCTGACGGCCGCGATGCATCGGCTTCACTCGTTGGGACGTTTGCTTGTCGTGTCACCGCGGCAACTGGCGTTCACTTGGACAGGATCATGTCATCGCAGTAATACAGATCACTCGCTTTTGCGTGATAGTACTCGTGTGTTGCTTTGTCCAGTTCTCTATTTAGCCAGCTTAACAAAATATTTTATACGTTTCTAATGAGAAATAAACCATTCGTACCCACTAAATGAAGAATGTGTGGAGACTTGATCAACCTTTTTTCTTATTGAGTCGATTCGATGATGTTTTCTCGATATAAAACTCCTCAACAACTAACTCAATATAGAGAAGTTATTCGCATAATAAAATTCGGATGTTTAACATTTGTCCTTCCACCTAATTTTCTTCGCCCATCACAATTTTCCATCGCATGCTCGTCCGTCAAACCAATCACCACTATCTAAACATGGTCGCAAATCAACTTCTGCCATGCTTGTGCTTTGGGTGTTTTTTTTGGCAAGGAGTTCACCCTGTGATACTACCGCTCATAATAGTAACCACTATCAGCAACATGAACAGTCTCATATAAGGCACCGTTCTTGGGGTGCTTTATTCCAGGCCCACAAGCATAGCAATGCTTAGCATCGATATATAAGTCCACCTTACCATTATCATATTTAGTCCTACGAAGTCCACCTGAAAAAAGAACGAGAAACATCATAACCTGAAATTACAGGGAAAAAAAAATGATATTTTAGACTTATGGTTTTAGAACAAACCAACTGATTTCTCTCCCTCCAGTGAAAGCACACAAGTTGCTGTATACGTATCGCGGTCCCATAATAACTCAGCAAAGAAAAGCTCCTCTTTTGAGTTATCCTGATTTGGTTTTGCTGTAAAATTCACATGGCCATAGCAGCCCTTCCTTTCCATTATTCCAGAGCTTGTGATAGCATTAATTAACTCATATTTAACCTAAAAAATAAATATGTGCAATCAGTGACAACAATTCAACAAAAAGTAAAAGAATATTGAAAATAATTGGGTAATAGAGGGAAATTACTGTGGACTTTGCAAGTTACTACCTTTGGTGACAAACTTGACTTTGACAAATATTTGGCCAACTTTTAAAACTTCAACTAGCATTAGTAGTCAAAAATCTTTAGTAAAATACAATGTACATATTCGTCTTTATATGTTTCATATACATGAACTAATTAATAGTATTTGACATGATCCCCTGGAGTCCACCAATGCATGGCAAAACTGGGTCATTGATTTGGCGACAATTAGTTTAACATTGGAAAGAAATATAACTAATGCCTATTGTTAGGCACCACAAGTTTAATGCCATGTCATGTCTAGATTTGTGTAACAGAGGATAGCTTAGTTTGTTCCGTTGCTTGACTTTTCTACCATTAAAAACAATCATCATTTAGATTACTCTAAAAGTCTAAATTCTATCTCGGTCGGCTAGAGACAAGACTACCATGATCACTGATACAATCCCACGAAGGACTGATTTAGTGCTCATTGAATATGGTTTCTAGAAGCATAATTCAATTTCTTTTTGCAGATTAGAATTAAGTAATTGGCTAATTGTAATTACTACCATTATAATGTAGAACTACTCCGTCTTTTATTCTGTTACATTGTCTCTTTACCGATCGATCTCCAATCTTATCTCCAACGTATCACGCTACCACCCTTGGCCCCTCTTGGTAAGGATGTAAGGTAACCATGGACACTAATTGGCAGAGGAATTCAAATAGTAAACTATTTTTCATTTTTACTTCTGTGACTGCTATCATTTACATAAAGGCAGCCCACCACTCAACAGTACTTAATGTAAAGTATAAACAACCATGGGCCACATTGGTTCCTGCAAACCTCCCACCCAAAGCTACTCTGTCATTTGGATGATTTTAAAAGGTAACATAAACATCCATGTTCTAGTGTTAGGAGATTCTTTAATATAAAAAAAAACCTATAAAGCCCTTCCAATTGCTATTTTCTGACCTTTAAAGACTCTCTCTTCTACTTGCATTATCTTTATCTAGATGCTTGAACACAACACCCACATAATAAAATGCTGAAGTCCTAATTTAACTTCCATATCCAATCTTAGTAGTAAAACACTGCAAATAAGGGCATTTTGGACTGTAAACCCAGAGCATGCAGATAAATGTTTATGTATATAGAAATACAACAATAAATGTTTTACCTTGTTATTCTCGCTGTTGTTGTAATGTTTCAGGGCACTCACTGCATATTTATCAGATACTTGTTGATGACTTGCCTCTTTATATAAAGTGTCCTGTGTTGTTGGTAAAAGATCTCCGGATGTAAACATGAAGTTGTCCAAAGATTTGAAGTATGGATCCTCCTGGTCGTCTGATGAATGCCATTCCTCAGTATTAAAACTAGGATCCTCTTGGCTGGCAAATGAATGCCATTCCTCAGTATCAGAAACAAATGTTTGCAACCTGTATACAATGAAACGTTTTATGTACAGTTTCCATTTTTCATGTACAAAGGAATTATTGAAATAGAACAAGTTGTTTAGTGTGGTGGCCTCTGTAATGTGAATGGCTCATTAGTCTTGCCGGTGCATATTATGAGATCGGCTAGTGATCTTTACCTTATCTGGCTAGCCGAATGTGTCAAATAGAACAGGAGTGACGCTAATAGAAGCGTTGATTTAATGGCATACAACTACTGTCTACTGAGGTAAGTGAGAAGAGATATTCAGCTTACACTGAATCCATCGATGGCGGCGGCGATGGCGATGAAATCTCATAGTCATAGGGCGGAGATGCATGAGGATATTCCAATTCTTGGTACGACTCCAGGAAGGTGAGATGAGGAGGACTGGTTGAGGAGATGGAAACGTTGAAGACGATTAATAGTAATATAAAACAATAATAATAATAATAATAATAATAATAATAATAATAATAATAATAATAATAATAATAATAATAATAATAATAATAAACAAGAGAATAATGACAGTTTCCTGCTCGTACCTATCCAATTCGAAATCAGATTCCGATCCTGGTTCTGGATGGGGTTGGGGTGTGGGCACTGTTGTGCCAATGCCATGGCAAGCAACACTGGCGGACAGACAAGATGTCAGACACATGAACACGTCGTAGAAATCAAGAGAAGGAGAGGAGGTCAACATCAACTTACCCAATAGGTGGCGGCGGGGCAGTCATGGCGGCAGCCGTCCGGCCTGGCGAGCGGCGGAGGCACGAGCGGGGACTCTGGCTGGCTCTCGTCGTTGCGGGAAGGACCGGCGGCGCGAAATTGGGGCGATTCTGGTTATTGTGTCTAGCGAGAGAAAATATATATTATGGGCCGATCTATCGGTCGCATCCGATCCGAACACCAAAATCAAATCCGCGTTCTTGTTGGGCCGAGGCCCAGCGTGTGGAGGGTTGTGCTCAAAAAAAGACCTGGAGCAGCCTGGTGGGGGATTTTTTTTTCTTTGGCAAGCTGACGTGCGGACGTACGATCCGTAGCGGACGGAGATCCTACGTCGACTGCTCTCTACCGTCGTTGGGTTGAACTCGCTCCCTGCCGGCCGCCGCTCGCTCCTCCCTCCTCGCCCGTCGCCGTTGCCATCGCCGTCGCCGTCTCCCCCTCCTGTCCCGGCGCCCCATCTCGTCACGGCAGGGCGCAGGCGCGCAGCCGCACACGCTTGCCCGCGCCGCCCCAGCCGCTCCCGCGTGGCCGTCGCGCCCTCCCGGACACCCGTTCCCGGCCCTCCGAGGTAACGGGGACTCATTAGTCACTCGTCAGCCCTCACTGCCCCTCTCAAGATCTCCCCGTGCACTAATCTGGTTGGCCTGAGCTTTCTTCTTGTTTTGTCACCACGGCAGATTCATTCACCATGTCCAGTCCGTGGAGCCCTATGAGTATCGAGGAAGACGAAGAGATCCAGGAGCTTGACGCCGAGGAGCAGCACGTCGGTGAGCAGCCGCAGCAGGGTGACGGGCAGCAGCAGGACTCAACAGCTGAAGCAAGGGCACAACAATCCGGGAAGAAACGTGCAAGACCAGTGTCCAGCTCGTCTGCAAACCAATCAAATTCTCGTAAATCAGAGGTATGTGTTTGAAAATGAAAGAAAAGAAGTCATTGAAGCTATCACTAATAGTCCTGGCAAAGTTATTTCACCTCAGATAATTGGAAATCAGATTGTCAAAAGTACAATTACATTTTTCATCACTGCTCATTATGTTGATGCTATCTGCAAAAGAGGACCATTTGGTTCAGTTAATCGCATCCACCACTTGATATGGTGTCTATTGCTAATGAAGTGCACATGTGCTTTTGTAATGCATCATATAATAATATAGAATAATCGCTACTCTTGAAGCTCACTTGCTGTCTAAAGGCACTCTTCTTACGTAGCCTTTTCTGGTTTAACTATATTTGAAGGCGAGCAAGATTGGCTCCATTCCACAGTCTTTCAGTTCCTTTCCACTAGCTAGGTAGGTCAAGGCTAAAAAACAAACATGCACTGAACTGAAAACCTTTTATCACTTTTTGCAAAGCATAAGCCTATTTGGTAGGATCTGAAGTTTATTATCTTGTCAGTAGATTGGTCATGAGAATTTAAGTTGATGGTGGGATGGCTTTAACATAGGGAAGAGGAAGATGTCCTATTTGGTGGAATGTTTGAGTTTGATACTGAACCATGCAATGCAACCTTGTTATGATGGCGTCCAACGGTCCAAGTAATGCTGTAATCAAGAAATTGCACATCCTTTTGCCCTTTATTAGATGCATACATAATTACTGTAGAAGATATGATATTCTGTAATTTTGGCTGACAGCTCGCTTTAATTATTGCTCTGATTCTGCTCATTTATCTCCTAATACTAAAATTAGTCAGTATGGAACATATGTCAACCAAACTTTGGTTAGGTTTAGCTCAACTTTTCATGTTGGAAGTTGCTTGTTGATTATAGTTAATATGATACTTAGTCAGAATATTTAGATTTCAAACAAATCTTGCTCGCTTGATATCCGTCCTGCATTAATAGTGTAATTAGCGGTGCAGGCAAAGATCAAGGTTGAGGAAAGTGCACCAGGAGCTGCAACAGGAGTGATTCTGTCTCTTCGTGAAAGGTATGTCACATTTTATGTTTGACCTTTTGAGCAAATGAATTTCCTATTAGCTTTTAACTTCATTTATACTGTTATAAATAAATGGACATAGGACTAACATGCTTCTCCTTTGTAGTTTACAGGACTGTAAACAAAGCCTTGCATCCTGCCAGGTTTGATGTCATTCACCTTTCTGATGTTTTTATTCTCTAGAGCAAAATACTGTTATGTTACCTGGTTGTATAATATTTTATGTGTTCTAGTTTGTTATTCTATAATCTATAATTTTAGAATAACTTGTTCACTTTAAATCAATATTCACTTAGTGGTTGTCTGGATCTCTTAAATAAAGACCAGTTCTGACAAAACAAGTTTTACTAGATATTTTATAAAAAAATCAATTTAAAGTTAGTTTGTTTGGTACGACGTACTTTGCTACGGAGGAAGTAGGGAGGAGAGTCAGGGGCGCGGGAGCGGGAGTCACTGTGTCGTGTGGGACGCGCCGTGATCGATCGAAGTGGGCGACAATGGCAGGACGGTGAACAATAGGTGCCTGGGCGCCTAGGGGAGATATTAATCTCAATCCCAGGCTAATCCCTTCAATCGCAACTGAGCAATACTTATACAATTCAATCTCAACCAACCAAACCTAGACTTACTCGACTAACAACTCAAATCATAACAAACTGACTTGACTAAAGATAAGAGTCCTAGATTCTAGGACATGCTAACAGACCTGGCTGGACCTGGGTGGCCAGCCCCCCACTGTGACTGAGAGCCAGCAGGACCCTAGCCACGGTTCCTGCGCTCATAGGTCTTGCCAACCGTCACTGTTAGACTGTACTTAATACGTTCCAAATTATAAGTCGTTTGACTTTTTCAACCCTAAGTTTGACCACTCGTCTTTTTCGAAAAATTTGCATAAAAAGAGTTAAATTTAACATATTCTTGAAGAACTTTCATTAGTAAAGTAGGCTATAACAAAAAATATCATGTTTTGCATAAATTTTTGAATAAGACGAGTGGTCAAACTTGGTGTCAAAAAAGTCAAACGACTTATAAATTGAAATGGAGGGAGTATTTAGGGAGTTCTTTGTTTGGGTGACACAAGCCTAAAACATGTCCAAGCAGGACGCTGCTTTGTGTGATACACACTTCATCCATGTCTAGCATTGTGAAGGTCTTTCATGTGCACAGTACTCATGAACTGGCTGTGGTCAGACCCCTTTGCGACCCTGCCAGCAGAAACAAGCCTGACTGGTAATAAGTGCAGTCTATGCCATTATATTCCCTCTCCAATCCATGGTTACCATATTATTGGATCTTCATTGCTGCTGATATGTTGGCATAATAAAAATTGTCAACTAATAAGCCTGGTGAAGAACTTGACCTATAAATAGAATTGCATTACGAAGTGATAAGCTCTTTTTGAAGATTTAGTTAGAAAAAAGAGAAAATAAAAGAAACACAAGATTTTGGTGGATTAAGTTGGTCAACTGTCGCTTCCACTTCATTACAGAGGCTGTAACACTTTATCTGCTCTACCTAGATAAAAATTGTGACCCTTTTTCCATTGGAAATTGTGAACTATTGTAACAGGTGGAACTGGAAGCTGCAAAATCAGAAATCGAAAAGTGGCATTCAGCATTTCAGAGCATTCCAGCTGTACCTTCTGGTACCACTCCAGGTTCATGAATTGAGTATTAACTCCGTATTAATATTTTGTATTTCCTAACCAAATCACCAAATATACTAAATCATCTCAAATGTAGATCCTGTTTCAGTGGTGTCTTATCTCAGTAACCTGAAGTCGTCAGAGGAGTCATTGAAGGAGCAGGTTGTTTTTTTTTTGTCTTAATATGAGGGACTGTTAAGATGTTTTTCCCCATTTGCTTCAATTTTATTTTTGTTGTTACATACTCAGCTGGAGAAAGCAAAGAAAAGGGAGGCAGCCTTTATAGTAACATTTGCAAAACGAGAACAGGAGATTGCAGAACTGAAGGTACCCTCTGGAAACCTCATTTTGCTATGAGATGGACATGAAAATATTGTTAAATCTGTTGATTATTTTGCCATATAATTTCTTAATCTCTATTTATACAGTTCACGATGCCAACCAGTTGGAAACTTACTATCAACGTTTTACTTATTTGATTGAAATATTTGTAATTCTTGCTGCTATTTTGTTCATTTTGTGGTTTCTCATTCTCATGTTGATTGTTCAATTTCTTTTTGTGTCTATTTATTTGCAGTCTGCAGTTAGAGATTTAAAAACACAATTAAGGCCACCGTCAATGCAGGTAAACACAATGTTACTTAAGAAGTTGTTTATGTGAAAATTGAAATGTTCATGTATCAAAATGGACTCTTTTTTTATTTATATCCTTTTTTATATATATTTTGGGGTTATTCATTAATGACTAAGTCATCATCCCACACCCAATGCACTCTTCTGGGTGGGACCAGAACTTCCTCTTATACCAATGCTTGCAACTGGGACAGACGCATGGCAGCATGCATGTACTTGAGCCTGGCAACTTCGTCTGCTTCCTCTCTTTGCTGCTGCTGCCTATCTTATGTTTGGTTGGAGGGATAGAGAGAGCAGGATGAAGCATCAGACATGTACGCTCCACCTGTCAGCCTTGTTCTATTTTCTTTTTCCTCCTCCCACTCGCTGTGTTGCTGGACTTGCCCTCGGCTGGTCTTATCCTGTCCAACCCTTCCAGAATACACCTACGCTATGAAACCCACCCACACCCACCACTACTCTTAGTCCATGCTTGTCCTAGGTGGGACGATTTTTTTCTTCGATATTAGTGGCATATCATGGTGATATTCCGTAGGTGGGATGTCTGACCCAGCCACCCCCCAAACCAAGCACCCACAAAAGCGCACATCTTGTCCTCCTTAATGTGATGAGGATGAACAAAATCCTCAGGTTGGGAAAAGAGGGGTGCAAAGATGAAAAGTGGGGTAAAGTTACCAGAGTTGAACTAGTTTTAAGAATGCCATTGCCCCATCTAAAATATTACTTGAATTCTACTATAGAAGGTGTCTTCAGTAATTGCCTTAATTTTGTTTAACTGCTGTTGATATTCTGGTTAGCTTAATTTAGTTCATCCTTCTGTATGGTTGACAGACAAGGAGATTATTGCTTGATCCAGCAATTCATGAGGAATTTACACGTTTAAAGGTAAATTATTACATTCCCTGAATCGGACTGTTATTTTATTGCATCGTCTCATACCTTTATGCTTAAAACTTGCAAAACAGTTTTCTGTATTTGTTTCTTTAATCCTTGGTTTGGCTATTTTACTTATTTGGGCTGTATCCACTTTGGCCCATATGTGTCTAGTACGGGTATCCAATCAAGTATTACATATTAAAAAGTTTAGAATACAGACTGGATATGTACCCATGGAGGATCCAGGGCATAACTGTGATGCATCAGAGGACACAGTAACAGGCCCTGACGAGCACCACCAGCCACACACCTGCTATGCCAAGGTACTAGGCTCCTTTATCCCCTTGTGGATGACAGGGCTAGGCAGCAGGTGCTTGATCGGCTTGGTCATGCTTGTGATGAATGGGTCCTGATCAGTATTTCTTTCAATTAAAAAGCATTTTGCTGTTTGTTTCTTATAAAGAACATAACAAAGGTTTATGTTTTCCTTTGCACTACCTTCTTAAGGGTTGCCAAATATTGGTCTCAGAAATAATATGCATATGATCAATCAGAATTTAGAACACGTTTTATTTAGTTGCCTATGAAAGCTATAACTGCCACACCTTGAGGCTCACTGGTTTTTTATCCATGCATTCCAAATCTTAAATCTGCTTTTGTGCCAGAATCTTGTGGAGGAGAAAGAGAAAAAAATAAAGGAGCTACAGGACAATGTTGCTGCTGTCAATTTTACTCCATCCAGCAAACTGGGAAAAATGCTGATGGCTAAATGTAGAACATTGCAAGAGGAAAATGAAGAGATCGGGGCGATGGCATCGGAAGGAAAAGTAAACCTTTTTTTTCGTTGCTCCTGCTTAACTTTGCGGCCATATAAATTTGGATATGCTTTCTGATTGTTTTTACGACCATCGAAACTGAAAAGGTGTCCTTGGTCATTTTCTTTTGAAACAACAGACTTCATAACAAAAGTTAGATGTGCTCTTATTCTGCTGAATTGCTCCCTCTTTCATTTTATAGGATGCGTTAGGGTTTGTAGAAGTCTTTTAAAGACATTACTACAAAATTAATGTTATGCTAAAAGATATGTGAAATACAAATATATTAATACAACTTTACTACACTAAGTATGCATATAATTTAGCTAATTGCTAGTAGTCAAAATGCATAAATTTTGACGTTCTAAAATCCTAACATGCCCCTGTAAAAGGAGATGAACTTCTAACAATGTATCTTTGTTACAGATCCATGAGCTTGGAATGAAAATTGCAGTTCTGAAGTCTCAGAACACTGAGCTCAGGAATCAATTTGATGGTTAGTGATACTCTGAACTACATGGGCTTCTTTCTTTATAATATTTTGTAATGCTTCTCAGTGATTTGCAAGAGTATCGTTCACTACACTTTGCAGTCTAAAATGTTTGATTTTTTTTGTTTATTTAACTTGTATTGCACTCTGCTAGCATGGTTAGATTGAATGCTAGTAGTCGATGATAGTACTTATGAGATCCTTGATAACATTCAACTCATTGCTGGGAAGGAAGTTTCAGTCACAGTCACAGCTGATAGTTTTGTTTGACTGAAATTGACTTTGAATTGGGGCCTTGGATTGGATCCATTTTAGACTAGTTTGCCATGACTATCAGGTTGTCATGCAAAATAAGGTTGCATTGTTGATGCGGTTAATAGCAATATTTTATTATTTCATCTGGTAATTAGCATTCCCCTTCCTGAATTACAACTATTGCATCTGGTATCCCAACATATCTCAATTTGCATACTCTTTTTTTTTTTCGAGGTACTCCATCCGTCCCAAAAAGAATGCAACCATGACAGTTGTGCCAACTGCCAACCAAACTAGTTTAAGTTTGACTTAAGTTTATACTTTATAGTAGTGAATAGTATTAGCATTTATATCTCAAACTGGTTTAGTATGAAAATATATTCTAATTAACTTAGCTTAATGCTACTTATTTTGTATCATAAATGTCATTACATTTTTATATAACTTCAGTCAAACTTTAAACTCTTTTGACTCATCAGTACAACCATACAACATAAACTCACAAGTTACCATTACATAATCTATGGTGTTGGCCAATTTACGATAATATTTGTACTAGTTTATGATAAAATGAGTACATATTTAGGACACACATGTTACTACTCATGATGGTATTTACAGTAAATCACTTAGGAGCAGTTATAAGTAAAGTAACCTTGTATATAGTACAATCATTGTGGTAATTCAAAGTGGTCATAGTATAAGTTATTCTATGGCTGACCATGGAGTACATATATAGGACTAAACCTTTTCATTTCTTTGTCAGTTTTGTATAAACACATGGATGGTGTAACAAATGACGTCGAGAGATCAAACGAAATGGTAAGCTTCACTGTTGTTAGTTGTTACTACTGTGTACTATTGGTTGGTTGCCTTTTCTGGTCACTGAGATTGTCTCGCATATATTTTTTTCAGGTGTCCATCCTGCAAGAGGAGTTAGAAGCTAAGGATTTAGAGCTAACTAGATTGAAGGAGATGCTTTCCGAGAAAGAAGGTGCCACTCAAGACGCGCCGGTGGAAGAGAGAGACGAAGCTGGAAATGATCAGAAGGCAGCTTCAGATCCACTGAAAATGGAAAGTTAAGGGAGTTTAGGCTTTGAATAGTGTTTGTTGAGACTCCCGATGTGCCAAAAGTAATAGTAGCATATTACGAATGCGGTGTAATCGTCCCATTTAATTTGATTATAACTATTTTTTATTTAAGTCCTATGATATAGGACAAGCTCTCTTTCTCTACGTTGGATGTAGATGCTTCTATGCTGTTCTCTAATAACTGGTCTGCTTGCCTCCTTACATTTCTTGTACGGTTGTACAAGTCATTCTCTCTCAGTACTATTTCCGTACCAGTCAGAATTAGTTGTTCTGCGGAGGATATGGCACGCCCTAAAAATGACCCAAGGTCACTCTCGGCCCACTCCTGGAGTATTCCCTCTTTCTTTTATATATATCGATTTTATGTTTGAGAATTCAAACGTACTAAATATATATAGAAAAAGTATTAATATTTGTAGTACAAAACTAGTATCACTAAGGCTCTGTTTAGTTACCGTACAAATTTCAACTGCAACTAGTCACATCAATGTTGCAGCACATGCATGAAGCATTAAATGTAGACAAAATGTTTGCATGTTTGTACTTTATGCATGTACATCATGAGACGAATATTTTAAGCCCACTTAGGCTATGATTGGACAAAAGTTGTCAAATAAAAACGAACGTGCCACAGTGCAGAATTGTAACTGCAACTGGTAACTAAATACAGCCTAAATAGATCATTGAATTTATTTTTTAAGGATATAAATTGTACTATTTTTTAAAAAGAAACTAGTTAAAATTATAAAAATTTGACTAGCACGACTTTTATTGGCGTAGAGCGAGTAGATGGCAGCCAAGGACGACTGTAATCCTAGCGCGGTCACGTCATGGCGCCGTTGAAGGAGGTTGCACATAGAAACTAGAGCCCTGCTCGCATATTCAATTAATCCAATTTTTTGGTTTCTTTTCATTCATATATATATAGGTAGCGTTTAGTTAAAAAGTTTTATGAATTATAACTATAACACTTTCATTTATATTTGACAACTTTTATCCAATCATAGCCTAAGTTGACTCAAAAGATTCATTTCGAGCTAGCCAAATCAAAAGTACAAACATGCAACAAGTGCTACTTTATTTAATGCTCCATGCAAACAAAAAGTATAATTTGAAGTAAACATAGCCATAGAACAACCGAAATCAGAACTCTTTTCTTTTTCAGATAAGCGAACAGGGTCAAGAGTGCATCAACATAGCCAAGGCGAATGGGCTCAGAGACAAATATGTTCAAATCAACGATATCACTTGCAACATTTCCACAAGCGTTTTACCAGTCACCGGTCCCAAATGCTAACAAACCAAGGCATGGTGACACATCAACCAGCATTAGGACTACTTAAATCCATTGTCATTTCCCACTGTGTGTATGCTGCAGCAACCACATTATTTGCAGGAACATCAATTTACAGTGCTCGGTGCATGTTATTATAACTTCTAGAGTTATATATATAGGCAGGGAATCACTGCACAAAAAACCATGGCGGAACTCTTCATAAGAATCAGTAACAATCTCCAACAGTTTATCCAATTAAGGCCGGTCCATGGTACACTTCATATGAAAACTCACATGTCTGGCACTATTCCTCATTTTCCCTTCCAAAAATGGAAACCCATCTGGTGCTTTATTTACCAATGCTGGATACTCTCAAGCCCCATATTTAGGTGCTTTCCAGAGCTTAAATGCCACTTCATGTAGAAAACGCTCAGCAAGCATAGCAAGGTTTCCACCATGCTGTTGATCACATCACAAGAATAAAGTTATTAGTTATACGCATCCTGTAAATCCAGATCAAAGAACAAAAAATTTCAATCACACCATAATAAGTACTGTATACATAGACTATTGGCACAGAAGGGACGATGAAGGAAATATAGGACGCATGACAGCAGTTTATGTATATTTGACGCAACATGAAGTGCAGCCAATCAAGCATAGCTCATGGATACCAAGTAACAAGACATAGCTCAACTATGGATTATGCAGACTGACTACTGATAAAGCATGCCAGGGCCAAAAATCAAAATCAAATATAAAACAGAAAAAAAGGTGTGAAGTATGCACGCAAACTTATTTTCACGCCATATACAGAGAAAAATCTACAGTTGCCTTCAAGTTTTAACCATTACCATAATCAGCCTGAAATTTGCACATGGTGTTGCTATGTTGATGTGATCTAAGAATGATTCTGTTGGTTGCATATGCCCTGTGTTCCTGTAGAGTGCAATGTGTTCATTCTGGTCTAAAACATGTTGCCAGATTTTCACTTTACAATACATCGACTAGCAGCATGTAGAATTTAAACAAATTAGCATATTTTTGGTTTTATAGCACTGCAGTTTGGCTTGATATAAAAAAGCCAAGGAAAGAAAAGTAGAGAATTCTCCCAGAAACGATACACGCTGCAAAACTGCACAGATCTGCATGATGCCTATGCTATGTAACAAGCTTTTGTCAAACAGAAAAAAAATAAAAAATCACCAGTTTTGGTAATTCTTGTGCAGCAGCTTGTGATGTAGCACAGACAATGTGACAACCCACTTCACAAGGGAGAATTCATCAATCATCAATTCATCATAAGATTGTTATCTACCCACAACCCTAAAACTTTTACAAGGTATGACCAAGTCGATCGTATCTGAAAACAAGGATTCAGAATCGACGGTGTGACCGAGTATGTAATGACAGGGGCTTGTCTATCCTTCAAGGAATCAGTATGAATACGGCGTGTCTAATTTCAGTTCAGTAACATAACATTAGTCTATACAAGCAAGCATCACATTCTTTCTAATGCTGGTCCAGGACCTAAATAGAAAGGAAAACTTTGAGTTTAAGTCAAACTGTACATCTAACGCAGATGAGCCAAAATCACAAGAACATAAAAAAACATACATCTGCAGCACTGAGTAGGGAATACAAGTTTCAGCTATACATAATAAGTAGGATAGATCTAGTGCACCTTCATAAACTCCTCAAAAGAAAAACCTTTAGCCAAATCAACACGTGTAACTCCTTCCTGCCACTGTGCCAGTAGAATTGGATGATGAAGTCTGCACAGCAAGCAGCACAAATATCTGCGTGAGCCTCATAACATTATAGTGAGAAGACTTATATATGTACTTCTATTCCTCTTAAATCTTAATAACAAAACTTGTTTCCAGGATTGATAGATACAAAGTCAGATAATCTTATCTGGGCTCTAGGAAAATGAGAAGAATGAAATAAACTTTCATCAATTAGACTTCAGAGATTGCTCTAGGTGGATTAAATGGTTGCATATTGATATTCATTTACAAAGAGAAGAGATGAATAAACATTGATTCATAAAGAACATATTATGTTTCACTCACATAGTACAAGCACAACTAGCAAACTTTACTGGAACTAGATTATACATCAAAATCGAAACATCAGCGATAAATCATTTGCTAGTGAGCTAGGTGAAGGAAACCATCTACCTGACATCATCTAATGTATGTCCTGCTTTCATAGTGTAGCTCTGGCGTGGGCGCAGTAGATTCAAGTCTGAATCTGTTTCGGTCGAAGAGGTTAATAGGGAAAACTCATCCTTATTTCCAGAAGCAGACCCATAGCTCAAAATCACAGATACATGAATACGCGAAGCAATAGCTGAACCAACAGGCGCAGATTCCATGACTGCACCAACTAATTTCTCCAGCCGATTGAGATCTGTCTTCATCCCCAACTTCCCTAACTTGCTGCTTGTGTTCTCCATGGCAACATGCATGAAAACTAGGTCGAATTCAGATGTTTCCTGCACATTCCCATCCGAGAATCCTAGCAGACCAAATGCTCGGTTGATTAATCCAACCTCTTTAGTAACGCCAGACGAGCCAGATTGTGAGGCGAAATCATTGGTCTGAAAAACTTGGAAACCAAGTTTCTCTGCAAAGGAGCTAACACGGGGGCAGCTGGTGACCAAGGCAGCTCTCAGGCCCATAAACCTGAAATTTCAGAGCAACTACCACTGGTTAGTACTCTTACTAAACTAATTGGCATTTAGGAAAGCAGAGGGCACATACATGCAGGTAGTACCCACCTCTCAGACAGCTTGGGAGCCACTAGCTCCTGTGGATCCACTTGGGCAACTTCTTGACCACTCTCCGCATTCTAAAACGTAACAAGTCCAAGCAGTATTACATACAAAACTTACTTTCTCGAACAATCACTCCATTCCAACACAAATGGGAAGCAAGATCTCACACCTTCCCGGGGTAGAGAAGATCGTAAACGTCGAGCAGCTGCGCCAGTTCCAGAATCGTGCTGCTATCATCCTCGGTGCCTAGGCGTATCACAGAACGGAACTACTAAGAATTGAGCGGCGAGCAGTGACAAATATGAGGGGGGAGGTGAAGTGCGATGGATTAGTACCGGTTGTGGGATGGGACGCCGGCGGGGAGCGGAGGGTGAGAAAGCCGCATGAGGCGCGGGAGGCGAACGCGTCGAGATGGCTCCCCGCGGCTGCGGAGCCCGGCGGAGGAGCGAGCGCCGCGGCGTGGCCGGCGCCGTAGAGGACCAGCGCGCGGCTCGGCTTGTCCGCCATGGCCTCACCCGCACTTCGCTCGCCGGAGTCGCCTTCCTTTCCTCTGTTTGCCCCCGCGCTTTATTCCGCGGGGCCCACACGTCGACCTCGCCACCACGCGTCGGGACAGGGCCCACGTGTCACGTGAGCGAGGTTCTAAATGGGCTGATCATGGGCCTCGAGATGTGCTGGGCTTCTTTATATAAATTAAGCGGATCAAAAAAAAAAAAGCACGAGAAATAGAACCCTAACCCTAGTAGTCAAGGGCCCTCCCCCGCCGTCTCGTGTCGGCATAAACCCTCGCCGTCTCTCCGCGGCAATCCCCGTTCCCCTCCGCCTCGACTACGTGCTAAGAATCTCGGTGAGGGAGCTCCGATGGCCGGGAAAAAGCGGACCCAGACTGACGTCGCGGTTCCGGAGGCAGTGCCTGCCTTGGACACTACCCGCAATGAGGCTGCAGCCGCCGAGGCGCCGGCGAAGAAGAAGAAGCTGGCCATGGAGCGGAAGAAGGAGAGGAAGGAGCTGGACAAGGAGCGCCACCGCCAGTCGGCCGAATCCGCCGAGGCCACCAAGGCGCAGCCGCCTGCCGTGGAGGCTGCGGCTCCAGCGAATCCCCCGCCGCCCGCTCCAGCGGCTGTGGGGCCGGGGCTGCACATGAACGTGTTCCGGGACCTGGCATCACCAGAGGCATCGGTCAGAGAGGCTGCGGCGGAGGCGCTGGTGGCGGAGCTGCGGCAAGTGCAGAAGGCGTACGAGAAGAGCGCGCGGAAGGGGGAGAGTGAAGCTGGCGATGGGGACAGCGCCTCGCAGATGGAAGCTGAGAAGGACGACGGGCTGGATAACTGCGCCCCATCAGTGCGGTACGCCATTCGGCGGCTTATTCGTGGCATCTCTTCTTCTAGAGAGGTAGAAAATTCTTTCCATGAGATCAGGACGAGCTTCGTTTGAGCTGGATAATGCCTGCCACGATCTGCTTTACTTCAATAACTTTGGTTATTTGTTTGCAGTATGCAAGGCAAGGATTTGCACTGGGTCTTGCCGTCGTGCTCGAATCAATTCGGGCAATCAAGGTTGAATCAATTATGAAGTTGATCCCGAATATATTGGAATATTCATCTTCTATGAGGGGACCGGTAAATTAAAAAACTAATTTCACTAGTCATTATGGCTACCAACATGTCTCTTCTTTCATGTCTTGATGGCAACTTATGTTTCTGTTTTAGGAAGCTAAGGACAATCTTTTGGGGCGCCTGTTTGGATTTGGAGCAATTGTGAGGTCTGGTCGTGTTTCACGACAGTGGTCACGTGACAAAAGCTCACCCATTGTTAAGGAATTTGTGAGTATGGTTGTAGAACTCGGTGGTAAGAAACGATATTTGATGGAGCCTGCAGTTGCTGTGATTCTGGATTTAGTCAGGAAGGTACATCTCTCAAGCACAGAGACTGCTTTTTCACATGTATGCTTTTATTATAGTGTGATGCATTTGATGTTAGGATTGCACAAGTTAATACAAACTGCAGCTGAGCTGTTAGTCTGTGCTAATTCGACAATTAACATCGAAAGTGTACACATCCTGTTGGCTGTTGCTCTATATTAAAATAGTACATATGTAAATTGTCCATGTACTATCTCTTTTTTATGATTGATGCTATCTTAGTGCGACAAGTCTCTGTCTCATACTGTTCATTAGATCACTGGCAGGTTCAATCACACATCGAATCCTTCAAACAATTCTGATTGTTTTGGTTAATGAATCTTGCTTGGTTAATGAGCAAGAAAACATTGATGGTTGTTTGAAGAATGAAATATGTTCAGTGATTTATTTCAACAATTTGGATTTGTGCTGCTGCCAAAGATACAACCATATATTTGTCATTCTTAATGTCATATTATGTATTACCTCCGTTCTTTTATATATACTCCCTTTAGGTTGGTAAAAATATCGTTTTGGACAACGGCATGGTCTCCAAAGCATAACTTTGACTTCATATTTCTATAAAAATATTATTGTGTGATATATGCATACTTTTACAGAAGTATATTTCAAGACTAATCTATTCATATGGTTATCGCATTTTCAAAATCAACAATTTAAATTTTTTCGTGATTTATATTCCCAATGTTTGACTTAAACCTTGTCTAAAGTGACATTTTTTACCAACCTGGAGGGAGTATAGTTCTGTTGTTTGTCCCTTGAACTCGAAAAAGTATGAGTTATGTTAATTATTGAAATTGTGAATCAACCAGCTTTATATATAAAAAAGAATGGAGGGGGTAGCTAGTTAGCAACATAGTTGCAGACTTGAAGCAAATAATTTGTTGAACTTTATGTATGTATGAATAACAGTTGTGGTATTACCCTAACTTTCAGTTGAACATGACAATTCATGTCCTAGTACCACTGTTGGAGGTGTGCACATATTTCACAAAAGCACAGACAACAATGATGAAGGAAAATAACATTAAAGAGACTTTCGTAAGGGCTCATGCGCAAAAGCAATGGTGACAAATAAAATGCTACTATCATACTATCTCTGTTGTATACCCTGTTGACATCCACATGGCCTTGAATTATATTTGGCCATTACGTATGCATTTGTTGTTGAAAATGATAATTTTTAAGTACTTTTCCATGAAAAAGCTACTAATAACGTTTTCATATGACACTATTATAGACAGTCCCTTGTTCCTAACATTAACTTTAACAATTTATTATATTTAAAGATCTGGCTGTAATAGATATTCTTTGGCCGCATTTTGCTTTACAGTACATTTTTTGTTGGTACAATCTTTCACTGTATCTTTATCACAAGTTACATTTTATTTGCCTTTTCTTATGGGTACTATTGTCCTGGGATGTTATGCCTCCTAGATTATTAAATAGCTTTGTATAAACCTAGGTTATGCAGTTGCGACGTTGGTATTGTATTAATTAATGCATTATGTAGATGTTGCAACGTCATGGAAAAAAGGGATTATGAACTAGATGTCAAGTGAATCCTTGCAGTGGTACATTTGTACTAGTACCATTATTTTGCCACTTGGTTTATTTGGTATCTGCTAACCTCTATCTGTTGCAGCTGCCTGATGAAGCCATACTGTCTGAGGTTCTTGAAGCTCCTGGTGTTCAAGATTGGTTCAACAAAGCTGCTGATGTTGGAGATCCAGATGCACTCTTTCTAGCCTTGAAGTTGCAAGAGAGAACCATTGTGCAGAAGGAGATATTTGGGAAGCTCCTGCCTTATCCATTCAGCCCTGACAATTTTTTTGCAGAACAACATCTTAAATCCATTGCTGCTTGTTTCAAGGTATTGTTCTCAGTAACAGTATACATGAACATAAATAATTTTAGATTTTGCTAGCACCCAAACTCATCCAGGTGTTCTTTGTAATACGTGTTTCTCTTGTTTTATTAGAGTGTGCTATGCTATGTGTCATTTGGTTGCTAATCCTTTGATTTGGTTTAACTTGTGCAGGAATCTGCCTTTTGTCTCCCTCGTATTCATAGTCTATGGTTTGTCATCACAGAAATGCTTGTTCGAGAACCTGCTTCTCAGCATGATGCTAAGACCAGTTCTGGCAAGAAGCACAAAAAGAATAAGAAAGCCAGCTCCTGTGAGGATGACAAAAAGAATCTACGTAATTTTTGTGATGTTGTGATTGAAGGATCTTTGCTGCTCTCATCTCATGACAGGAAGCATTTAGCATTTAGTATACTTCTTAGCCTCCTCCCGAAATTGTCTCCTTCAGCTATCCAAGTAGTTTTGTCCAGCAAAATTGTTCATGGTTTGATGGATATTCTGTCAAATGAATCTTCATGGTTGTATAATGCTGGCAAACATTTTCTGAAAGAGTTAGTGACTGTAGCAAGTCATGACAATGATCGGTGTGCTGCTGTCATTATCAACTTACAGAAATACAGTGGTGGAAGATTTGACTCCATGACAAAAACAAAAATTGTTAAAGAGCTGGCGGGCAAATTCCATAGTGTTCAAGATTGTTTGTTTCTTGTGCAAAATTTGATGGCCCTATTCGTGGATGAAGAATCTATTACAGATGAACCATCTGATCAAAGTCAGACAACTGATGAGAATGCAGAAATTGGCCCAACTGAAGAGCAGGACCTTCTTGGCCAAGGGAATGCTGATCTTCTGAAGAGTTGGGTGGTGAATACAATTTCTTTTGTTTTAAAAAATTTAAAGCTTACATCTAAAGGGAATTCAGATTCTGAAATGGCTAAGTGCATTGAAGAAAAGTTTCAAGTGCAGACGGAAATATTAAAATTCCTTGCTGTCCAAGGTCTGTTCTCAGCATCGTTAGGAACTGAGGTTACATCATTTGAGTTGCAAGAGAAGTTCAAATGGCCAAAGAATCCCATATCTACATTGCTACGTAAGGAATGCATAGAACAACTTCAATTCTTGCTGGAAGATGCACAAAAGGATGAAGCTTTACATGTTCCTAGTGAGGTCAAATCCAACGACTTAGGCTACTACTTTATGCGTTTCATTAACACAGTATGCAACATCCCCTCAGTCTCCCTCTTCAGGACCTTGAGTGGCAACGATGATAATGCATTCAAGAAATTGATGGCTGTAGAATCAATGCTTTTCCATGAGGTTTGTAATTGTTTGTGTTCTACCTTATTAGCAAGCTACGTTTTATGCTTGCCTTTTCTGGTTGGTTACAAGATGATCTTGCTAAGTAGATTTTAATTTTAGGGATCACAAATGCTTCGCTGATTTTGTACGTGCTTGTCCATACTAAAAATGTCTATAAGTTATCTGGTCAAATGAATTATGAATTATTAATTATAAAGTATAATCTAAGATTCGTACAGATTTACTAGTGTTAATGGATACTCCATCTATGTTAGTATGTATAGGACTTTGCTTGAACATACTAAAACAAAAGCATATGCATTGAAGCTCCTGCAATGCTTGATCTGCTGTGGTACAACACATGTATCATTACAGTTGATATGCATCTTGCTTTCTGAAACAATCTAATCGGTAAGCATGAAATGACCTTTTTCAAACGCAGTAAGATAAGACCTGATTGTAGCTTCACCAAGTTGGAGTAGTAGTTTTATTTTCTTTTTATTATCCAGCAGCTGAATTATGGATTGCGTCATTAAATAGATTTTTTGTGTTTCTTATTTGAACAGGTGAAAATAGAACAAGAACTAATGCTTACTTAGAACTAATGTTGCATACTTGTACCACATATTTCATCTCTGGTTGCCATCTAATTTCCATGGTTTCTTCCTGTGTGAACAGGAGAGAAAAACTGGTCCTGGATTGGAGTCTACTAAGATGCATGCAATGCGTTATCTCCTTATTCAGTTACTGCTACAAGTTCTTCTCCATCCAGATGAGTATTGGGAGGCTGCAGTTGATGTGACTATATGTTGCAAGAAATCCTTTCCTGTTATTGCTCAAGGTGATAACTCCAGTGCACAAGAATCCGCTGAACATGGATCACAGGAGTCTGATGAGGATAGGTCTGAGGAATCTGACGAGGATGGTTCAGAGGATCCCAATGAGGAAGTGTCACTAGAGTTTATGGACGTTCTTGTCCAAACTTTCCTCTCAATTTTACCTCATGCATCAGGACCTGTGTGTTTCACAGTTGAACAGGCAAGCATACTCAGCTGTAATCTTATGAACTGATAGCATTGAGGAATCTAAGTGGATAGTACCTGGGATATGCACATGCAATCTTATCTTCTATTATTTCTCGTAATGCCTTCATATAAATTATAACTCATGTGTTATTCGTATCTTTTCTTTGAAAGGACAGGTTTTTCGTGTGTTCTGTGATGATATTACAGAAACTGGTCTCCTTGATATGTTGAGGGTTGTGAAGATAGATTTGAAAGGCCGTCGTCAAACAGATAGTGACGACGAAGATGATGGTCGTGTTGATATTGAAGACGATGATGAAACTATAATGGAAGACGAAGAGGTTGGGGAAATTGATGATGTTACAGATGGGTTGGGTGAGAATACAGATGATGATTCTACTGATGAAGGTGATGTGGATCAAGATGATTTGAACAAAGTAGTCCCGAATGAGACGAAAGGTGGAAATAAGGCAGAAGTTGCTAAAGATGGGGATGATTCAGATGATTCAGATGGCATGGATGATGATGCTATGTTCCGTATTGATCCTTACATTGCAAGGATATTCAAGGAGCGCAATCTTCCTGGTAGTGAGACTAAACAATCTCAACTTATGCGATTCAAGCTTCGTGTGCTTGCGTTACTTGAAATATATCTTCAGAGGAATCCAGGTATATTCCATTTAGCTCTTACTACTATAGTTTTCTGTCTAGATGATAAATGAAAGGTTTACTTATGAGGTTTTAATGATCTTTTTCCAATTCTTGTGATATTTTCTAAAGCAATACCATCTTCTAATGTGGTTTCAATCAGTTTAGCCAACAGTCAGGTTGTGTCTGATTATTTTTACTAATTAAAAGATCTGTTCGATGGCATTTGATTCATTGTGTAGTTTATAACGAATTGTTGCTTAGATATTAAAATTAGTACTTGCGGTTGATGAATTACATTATGCAACCTCTGTTCTATTGTTTCTTACAGTCTTTGTTCCACCTCTACAGGGAAAGTTCTGGTGCTGGAGGTGTATTCTTTCTTAATGCAAGCTTTTGTAAGATCGCATGGCGCTAATGGTACTGAACAGTTCAGGCAACGTATTGCTGGCATACTGCAAAGGAGAGTATTCAAAGGGAATGAGTATCCGGAAGGCGATGTCATTGAATTTGGTAAACTCGAAAGCTTGTTAGAGAAAGCTCTGAGGTTGGCATCACGCTCAAGATATAGCTCAGTTGCTTCTGTGGCACAGAACGCTACATTTTGGATTCTGAAGATCATCAATTCAAAGAATTGTTCTGAACAGGAACTCACAAGTGTGGTTGATAAGTTCCGTTCTATCTTGAATGATTATGACAGGAAGAAATCACGGCTGAAGCTTGGCTTTGTGAAGGAGGTTGCTAAGAGATATCCTTGGATAGGACAGGAGCTTTTTGGTTTTGTTCTGCAGAGGACCGAGAACACAAGAGCTCAATATAGGAGAAATCAAATGCTGGAGTTGGTGGACTTCATACTGAAATCATGGGCCGGTGATGCGTCAGAGGTGTTTTTGAACCATTTGGCTCAGTTGTGTGGGTTGATACAAGAAGCTCTTTCAGCTGTTCCTGAAAACAAGTCGCGCCGCAAGGAAGTACGGAATTTTTGCACTGGAATCTTGCAAACGGTGTTGAAGCTTAATCTCAAAGAGCAGTTCCAGAGCGCGTTGAGTCCTGAAGCTTATTCCCTCTGCGAGGCCAAACTAGGTGCTGCGTTTACCACCTTCAAAAAATGATTCTGTGACGATTAAATTCATTTCACCACGGACCGTGGTTCCTTGAAGTTTGTAAGATTTAGTTATCTTAGTTTTTGTGCTCCCGTGAGAGTAGGATCAATCAATTACTGTGTACTTGTGTTATACTATTAGCCGCCAGGAAGCATGTATAAGTTGCTTGGGCTCTTCTTGGATGCAAGATATTTTTACTGTTTTCAGAAAAACTACATTTGTCTCGAAATGATGCAATATATTAAATTTTGTCAGCTAAAATGCAGTAAAAATCCTTGTCAACCTCCCGATGCGACCTGGTTAACCTGGCCACTGTAGTCCTCTGGATGCGATCCCTCTCACTCACAATCGTCCCACGCCAACGGCCCCCACCACGGCAACGTCATGCGGTCCCCATGGCCACCAACACTGGACCCGCTTCCTACTGGTGTCCACGCCTCTCTTCGCATCGCAAGAACGACATCTTCCTACTGGTGTCGGCACGCCTCTCTTCGCATCGCAGGAACGACATGGTCGTGGGCAGCAAGGACGCAGGCGGCATGGGCAGTGCACGCGATCCCAGGTATTTGTGGGCAGCCCCAGCCGATGGCCGAGGCAAGCGCCGCCACCTAGCGAGGTGCGATGCCAGGCGGGGTCGCCATCACCGACGTGGGTTTCTTCCGCGATGAACGCACGGCCGCATCTCTGATGGCATCGGCCAATCTCGCGGCCGCTCCTTGGCATACAGTTTGGTGATTCTTTCTTTTTCTTCTTTATTTTTTTCTATGATTTGCATTCCAGGTTTCGTGTTAGTCCGATCCTTCTCCCAGTATCCAAACTAATAATGGATCATCTAATCCTACTCATGTTTCTTTAATTTCGAGATTTCAAATGGATCTCAAATAAGCCGTAAGCCGATTGGTAATTGTTTCTTGATTCGGCACTAACCTTAGTACCAATTGATTTAGGCAACAAAACTCTCCTTAACCATGTTTAAAAATTAATCTAATTCGTAGGGGTAAAGATATGAGAAAAAAGAACGGAAATATGCATCTTGTTATCAAGCTTTTTATTTTATCCCAGTTTGCCTGGAGATTTACTCTCTAGAGAACATAATAATTGATCCTTTTGCCTGAAGAATCAATATTAACAGAATATAATAGTTGATCCTTACTCCAACCGCATCCCTTCTTTGGTGAGTTCATAGTGGCGATGAAATATCGTTTTCAACATTTCGTGTCTACATTTTCAGGTGTCTATCATTGCTGATTTGTTGCATATTGGTGAAACAGCTGCAGAGACAATACGTCTAAAATTGATGCCAAGCCTGCTGGATGATACAAGCTGATGTCAAGCCTGATGGTTCTTGGAGAGTTAAGGGCCTGATGGTTCTTGGAGGGTTAAGGGCAGAGCTGTACAGAAGGACCTTTGTCACGCCTTATGGTTCCTGGAGAGTTAAGGGCACAGCTGTAGTGAAGGACCTTTCTCAATGGCATCAACCAGGTGGTAATATCTCTTTGTCTTTGGCCAGCCAAACTCGAAATGTGCATTGTAAAGCATGAGGTTAAAAGAACTGTTGTCTAAAGAGGTGGGACTCCGTCTTGGGAGGTGTGATGTCTGAAAAGCCAAACCTGAAACAACATTGACGCGAGGGAGGCAGTGATTGCAGGAGACGAAGATCGTTGTTGACGTCAGGTGGCATTGGATGAAGATTGACGTCTATGTGAACAAGCAAACTCCCATGGTTGTCAAAATAGAAGAGGTTCACCGTTAGCAGAAGTAAACATTCACTCTTTTTATGTTTTCTTTGTTTTCTTCTATACAGTGACATGTTCTATGGGAACTATGAGATTTCAATAGCTTATCAACTTTTCAAGAACAGTACCGCGGTTACAGCTTGTTAACCGGGAATTTTATCCCACTAGTGGCTGGGCGCGCGCATTCGCGCGCCCGCGCGGGCAAAAGTGGTGAGTGGCTGGGCTCGTGCATTCGTGCGCCCGCGCAGACAAAAGCGGTGACTGTAAAAGTCGAGTTAAAATTTAAATACTAATCCATGCAAGCTAATATGTGTTTCGATTGCAGTATTTTGATATACGTAATTAGTGAATCTCAGTAACGGGTGATTTTGTGTTTGTATGTGGTAGGATTGCTCTCAAATATGAACTAATACGTAGACATGTGGGGCTGCGTGGAATGCCTATTATTTTTAGCCAGTTTGGTCATATATTTATGTTGCGACTACATATTAATTTTTTTATGAAGCAATGATAACTGTGATTTTCTATAGGCTACATGATGCAAGCATATTAATATTCATTTGAAGTATTTATGTATGAGATATGATGTGCTCGCGTATGCGAATAGACGGAATATCATATACTCTGTGTTGAACTATTTTTTTTATGCGTAAGTATGTACGCTAGAATTTATATTCTAATATCTATTATTTGTTTTAGCCTTAAATTAATTGGTCACTAAAGTTTATGTGAAAAGATATATGATATTCGAGGTAAGGTAGATGAGCTTTTTTAGTTTCTATGTGGTACGAAACAACAATCAATCATCCACGTTGAAACGTAGATCTACATTATGCATAATTAAATATACTAAAAATAGGATATTTAAATTTTAATACATAGATAAAGTCATAATAAATCCAGCAAAAATGGTTTGATGTTTTTATTATTTTTCTACGATTTTATATGAATTTTGAGAAGTATATAGCTTCTAAAAATAGGATATTTAAAGTTTAATACATAGATAAAGTCACAATAAACCCAGAAAAAATGGTTTGATGTTTTTATGATTTTTCTATGAATAAAGGATATTTTAAGATAGAATCTTTTTAAAAAAAAAAGAGGATATTTTAAGTTTAATGCATAGATCTAGCCAAAATAAAGGCAACAAAACTTGTTTGGTATTTTTATGATTTTTGTGTGATTTTATATGAATTTTGAGTGGTATTTTGTTCTAAAAGAAAAGATTAAAACGTAAAAAAGGAGAAGAGGACCACGGGCCGTTTTTGGCCCACTAAGGCAGGTCGTCCCATTGAGAAAACTGGAACGCAGGTTGATTTCAGCAAAGTGGAAGGGGTTTTTCAAAAAAAAAACTATGAGAGGAAGACGGACTGCGAGTTGGTTTCATCAAGGTTGGAGAGTATCTGGGCCGTCCGCGCGCCGGATCGGATGGCCACGAATTTTGGCCGACGTGGCCAGGTTGGAGAGCATTTTTACAAAACTACTAAGGCCTGGCCGATCTGGGCCGTCCGCGCGCCGGATCGGATGGCCACGAATTTTGGCCGACGTGGCCAGGCCTAACGGCGGCCGAACCGTGCGGCCTTGTGGCTCTTAATATAGTGAATAAAGTTGAAAGATTAACAATTGCAAACCTGGTCCTTAAATCTTTCAGAATGTGCAGGAGGGTCGTCCTAAGCTTCCCTATGTTCTTTGAAGATTATGATATGTTGATAAACTTTAAGATCCTTTCTTACTAAGGATCCTTCTCAGTAAGGTTGTGTAGACACGTCTATTTTTTTTATGAGTAAGAAATGACCATTTTTAGAGATAGTGAATTTGCGTTCCTTTCATCAGTTGATTTATTTTTTTAGCAAGGACAATAAATGGAATATTAAATTTTCTCTTATTATCCAGTTTTTCAAGCCAACAGATATTTTTAATATAGTAGTCAAAGCTTCAATGAAAGATTGATGAAATGGCTTTTGCCCTGTGTGGGTATTAGAACTTGTGACGTCGAGCTTTCTGTGACTATATTAATTTTACGATTTTTTTTATTAAATATCACTTTAGCATCAATATTTAATTTTCTAGTATTGTTATTGTTATTTTATTTTGTGATCTTTGTTTTTAGCATAAAAATTTAGCTGCTACATGCGATCTTTGTTTTTAGCATAAAATTTGGCTGCCTTATAGGAGCGCACGGACATATTACTTAGTTTATATATAAAATGAACTAATATTTATAATACTAACTACCTCTAACACTATACCAATCCACTGGCAAGGTGTCCAGCTTCGACTTCAAGCTGTTGTCGTGCGCGGTCACCGCGGTCTACGGCGGCACACAGGGAAAATTAATCGACATGTTCGGGGACATCCTGCTCGAGCTGCTCTCCAGGAAAGAGAGAACGCGTTCGTGGGCGACGAAAAAAGCAGCTGTTGGAATCCGCGCAGAAGGCACTGGCGGACACAGAAGTAGCGCGGACGCTCGCACTTGGCAGAGGAGGTGTCGAGGCGCCGCTGAAACATGGATTGATAGCATGAGCCGGCAGCACCGGCACGCTTGATGATCTGCCCCCGCTGCTGGCACGTGAGCTACACCGCACACTATGAACGCGTCGCCGCCCACATCCACAAGCTCGCGCCTGGCTCGCAGTGCAACTCCGGCACGTCGTCGCGCAAGAGTAGCGTACGACGCGGTGATGATCGGAGTGAAATTGATGACCATCAATCTGTACAATACGATTCTTGCTAATAGTTCTCCCGGTCGCTCTCCCGGTCGCCTCCCCTGCAGGCGACGCGGGAGGCCCCTGCCCGACCAAGCGCCGCCCCTTCCCTTCTCATCTCTGGCCGCGCCGCCGCCTGAGCTGGCCACCGGCATGGCCGGCCGGCCGGCCGTGAAGGTGGCGGCGGGGCGTTTGGCAGCGGTTTGCTTCCTCCCCCCCTCTTCCCCGAGCGGCTGGGGTGCTCGGTGGAGGGCCGGTGGCGACGGCCGTCGGGGGCCTGGGGCCCGGATCCCGGGCGTTGGTGGCCGGATCCGGCCTCCGGCCGTCCGGATCGGGGAGGTTGCGGCGGCTGGCGAGTTGGAGGCCATGGCGGTCCTGGCCGCGACGGCCAGATCCGGCGGCGCCCACCTTCCCTCCCTGCTGCGTTCTTCGTGGGGGAGCTTGGGGCGGGTTGGGTGGGCAGTGACGCCCGCCAGCCCCCCTCCCCCCCCTCCGTTGCTGCTGCTCGGCTGGCTTGGCTGCGGCTGTGCTGGCTGTGCTACTGGCCGGCCTTGGCTGCCTGCCGGGCTTCGTGTGGTGGGGTGCTTGGAGATGGAGCGGCTCTTCGGTGGCGTCATGGCGGCGTGGCTGGCTCGGTTTTGGCGGGTTTGCGGTACCATGGTGGCGCTGCGTACTGTGCCAGGTTCGGTGTGGGTCGCCTCCTCTCCGGCATGGATCGTCGGCAGGGTGTTGCAGGGCTCCCGCCCTTTTGGGTGTGGGGGACGGCGGGGGGTTCCCCCCTCTCTTCGAACCCCGCCTTCTCTTGGTGGTGGCCGTTTCATGGCGGTGGTTGGGGTCGTGCTGGCGTTGGGGGGCGGTCTTCGTCTATGCCGCCCTTCCCCGATGCCCCCGGCCGCCGTTGTGGGGTGGTCGTCGTGGAGATGGAGGCCTCGGCATCCGCGAGGGTGTTGGTTCAGGGCTTTGCTCCGTATCCGGCACTTCATGGGGCGGCGGTACCTGCGACGGGAGCTCGGCTGTTGGCGGTGATCGGCGGCGATTACGGCTTCGGCGGGAGGCTTGGTGGACGTTCGTGATGGCGGAAGGCTGGGGTTCGGCAGGGGGCCTCGCAGGGTGCTGACGTAGCTCTGCGGCTGCTCGTGCGGCCGGCGCGTCTGCTCTGGTGAGGTTCTCTTCTGGGTGCCGGCAACGATGTCTTGGTGGCTGGCGGGGTCCCGGGATCTTGACCGACGTTGGTGCTTCGGGTTATTTGGGCGAAAGCCTGGCGACGACGACACTTGTGAGTGTCGTTTCCCCTGCTGAGGGCGTTGCGTCCCCAGCACTTTCTGTGGGTGAGAACCCAGTCCTGTTCTGGACGGACGACGGCGGCGCTTGGTCGTCGTAACCTTCTTGAAGGCGTCGTTGTGGAACTCGTCTCGGTCGAGATGTCTTTGGGCAGCGCTTTTTCGCCGTCTTCGCCATCGTGTTCGTGGTTGGTGTCAGTGGTGGAGTAGATTTAGCTTGTGCTTGCTTTTTTAGGTTTTTGTTGCTTTCTTTTAGTTTGTTTTGTGGTGTCAGTGGTGGAGCTCCTAGTGGTTTAAAGTTGAGGCTCGTGTCGACGACCCAATCCGATCGAGTTCTAGTGGAGTGGATAGAAGCTTGTGTCGATGTCCCAATCCGACCAAGCGAGGAGTTGAGTTGAGTTGAGTTGGCGTCTTATGGCGCGAGTTGAGTTGTCTTTGGTACCTAGGTGTGCAGACGGAGTAGGGTACCCTCCGCACTTGTATATGTGGTTTTCGTCCAGTTTCCACCTCAAAAACTGGGTGGGGCACTTGCCTTCTTTTTTCTTTTTTCGTCTAATAGAAATCGCGGCAAAGCTTTTGCCGTCCTTTCTAAAAAAAAATACGATTCTTGCTCCATTCTTTGGCAAGGGGGAGTGTCACGTCATCAGAAATTCGCGGTCCTCTGATCGGCCAGCCGCATAGCCCAGATCGGGCGAATCTTGGTCAATTTACAAAAACGTCCTCGAGCTTTAGTGAAATAGAACCCGTAATCTATCCTCCTCTCTTAGGTTTTCTTGCAAAGAAGCCCTTAATTTTTTTCAAAATCAACCCGCCATCCAGGCTATTCAATGGGCCGGCCTTCCACCGCGTCCGCGCTAAATGGGCCGAGCTGCGCCAGATTCGGCTCAAATGGACATCTCCTTTTTTTTTGTCTGTTATTAAATCTCATGACATGCTTAATTTTTCTATTTCATATAAAAATAATTATAGCTTTTACAATCATGAACATTTATTTGTAGCCTCTCCATGATGTTATCTATTTAGAAAAAGATATTAAATTTACAA
This sequence comes from Eremochloa ophiuroides, assembly GCA_038502445.1. Taxonomy (NCBI): domain Eukaryota; kingdom Viridiplantae; phylum Streptophyta; class Magnoliopsida; order Poales; family Poaceae; genus Eremochloa; species Eremochloa ophiuroides. The sequence goes on from JAHLJS010000005.1 coordinate 5,992,477, forward strand.
AATAAATACTTTTAAAATGATTTAAAATAACCTCTTTTAATTAATCAATAAACTTCTACAATTTCTACATATTAAAACATTAAACCAAAAATTATAAAATTTGTTTTGTGGCTCCTTTATGATGTTTCCAACCCATAAAAAAATTTTGAGATAAATTTGAAATGTTTTAACAAATTATTATCCCATGCTCATTTGGTTGGAACTTGGAAAAATAAAGAATTTTAAAAAATATGAAACTTGGAAAATAATAAATTTAAAATGATTCAAAATAACCAATTTTGGTTAATAAATAGATATTTCATGTTTTATATAGATTAAAATATTAAATCATAAATTATAAAATTTGTTTGGTGGCTTCTTTACGATGTTTTCAACCTCTAAAAAAATTAGACTAATTTGAAATGTTTCAATAAATTATTATTCCATGCACAGTAAATTAATTTAAAAAGAAGTTCATACTGGGTGTTTATAGGACTCTTTACGTATATATAACAAAATAAAAAAAACCATGCTTAACATATATAATCATCCACAAATAATAATTTTTAAACACTAACACATTCTATAAGAAAAAAATTAGTTAACATTATTCAAACTCATGTACCTAAGTACTAAAGTAAATACAAATATCTTGCGCGGCAAAGGCGCGCCGCTTGGGTGTGTTTAGTTGTTGAAATATGGAGGTGAAAAGGTGAAAAGTTGCACTATAACATTTTTGTTTTTATTTGAAAACTTTTATCTAATCATGGCCAAAGTAGACTCAAAAGATCTATCTCAAGGTAGTCACCCAAAAAGTACAGACATGCAACACTTGCTACTTTATTTAATGCTCCATGCGGACGAAAAGTACAATTGATGTGATGGATGAACACTGTAACTTTCTGCGAAGTAAACGGGGCCTATATGGGCAACGCTTGCCCCCGGACGTCCTAAGATTTTGATTCTTAGGACGGTCACCGTTATAACTCGATCATGTCAATTGTTACAACTCGGTATTGACAATTGTTACAGTTGTAACACTCAGACTGTTACAGCTGTAACACTATATAGTTATAGCTTAATATCAGCAATAATTATAGACTCAAAACGGCAATTGTTACAGCTCAAAAATTAGCGATATCAGAAAGGAATCGGGAGAAAACTTAGAAAAGGAATCGGAGCACAGGAGCACAAATTGGGATCTAGGCTCGCCGGGGAAGAGAGACGAGAGAAGAGCAACGGAGAGGAGAGAGGTGGAAGAAGGAGGAGGAGGCCTACCTGGCCAGATCCACCACCGCCACCGTAGATCTGCCATCGGAGAGGGAGGCGGCGCGCGCGAGAGAGGCGGCAGCGGCGACGACGACCATGCAGATGGGCGGCGGAGGGTGGTACCGTCGCACCCGCACCGGCCTCCACCGGTGCCGCAGGCGCGGAGGCGGCGGCGGCGGCCATCGTCAAAAGGGCGCGCGTGGGCCACGAGGGCGCGCGTGGGCCGTGGCGGCGGCCACGACGCTCGGGGCGTGTGGCACCGGTGGAGGCGGCGGTGGCGGCCACCGTCAAAGGGGAGCGCGTGGGCCGCGGGGGCACGCGTAGGCCGCGGCGGCGGCCGCGACGCTCGGGACGGTCGCGCTGCGCGTGGTTGGTGTCCTATACATTAGGACGCTCGGCTCCCAGTGATTCCTGTCCTATATTGATGCGCCGAGGCGCCGAGCGTACTGCACGGGAGAGCGGAGCGACGCGCATAAAGTTGGGACTCGGATTGGAAAAGAAACAGGCTAGCGACCTGGCCCCGCGCAGTAGTGGACAGCCATTGGATGCGGACTCAATGGTGGATATTAGCAGGTAAGTTACGGTGTGCCGTGACGAAGCTACGGCACCAAATCTGGATCCGGCTGCACCAGCCAGCTTTTCTTTCTTTTTGTATTTTGTATTTTTCTTTCTCTCCCTGTCCGCTTCGTCCCAAATTGCCGCGGATACCTCGCTCGAGCGCGTGCGCCATTGCCAACCGCGGAGCTCGACGCGCTCGGTACATCGCGCCGCCACCACCGCTCAGACGCGGCCCTCGCGACGCCGCCGCTCGCGCACCGTCTATCGTGCTGCTACCAGCGCGCGCAACCCCGTCGCGCTGCCGTCGCTCGCGGCTCCTCGCCGGCAACCGGAGCCTCACTCGCGGCCGCGACAGGAGCCTGAGCCCGCGATTCCGTCCGTGACCGGTGCTATTCTTCCTCAGCCAGCGAGCCGTCCCACCTGGGGCGGCCCCGTCCGTCGAATCTCTGTGTACGGAGTGAACCCGGATCTCAAGCGAAGTTCCTCAAATTCCTAACCCTAACACACATGGTAAGCGCCTTTTCTTGCAAATCTCTTCGTCTAACTCATCACGGCAGCAAACTTGGTACAGTGCGAACTAGAAATTTTACTGAATTCGATATGTTTTTTTGGTCTGGCAAACTCCGTGAAAAAAAAAAAAATCTAAGTACCCGTACCCCACTGTCCCCCTAACGTTGTCCTCGTTGCTTCTTTATCGAATCACAGCCTCTTTAGATATCGGGTGACTATGTCGTCTCGGTTCCCCCCTGCATCGACGTCGCCGTCTCACCCACGCTGCTCAACCATGGGCAGATTGCTCCGCTGCCGTTCTCAACGCCGGTCCCGCTTTCATCGGTCCCGACACGAGCAGACATTGAGATACCGCCGCTTTCTCCAGTCCCAACACGAGCAGGAATTGAGATCGGATAGGTAAAGCTGTTCTTGTCTATTGATTATGTTTTTTTTTTTTATCTTCACAACTACTAGATGAATCTTATCCTGACCTGTTGCAGCACGTCCAGAATTCGGCATTCATTTTTGCCACAATCGCTTGATGAAACAGATGTGAGTGCCCAACTCCAACATGAAGATCAAGAATCAAGATCAGAATTGGATAGGTACCAACAACATTTCATATTTCACTTACTACATCCAGTTAGCTGTAAATGCTTATCTAGTTTTTTTTTTTATCTAACTAGTTTTGATCATTGTTTTCGATCTCTTAACTAGCCCTTCTCATGTCACCATGACCATGTTCCCTAAAGCAAAAGCAGGGAAAGAATATGACTTTCCTACCTCTCCCACACCTAGTTCACAATGTTCAGTCAGGGTGAATCCTAATAAATGATAAATTCTTTACTTCACTCTTGAATCTCCTCTGCTCATATCTCTTCACTATTCTATTTCATCTTCTCTGCTCATGTGTTAGTGCTAAGGCAATGATTTGGAGTTATTTAATATTTATATAAAAGGCCACTACTTATATAACATATATGATGTTATCTTTGTCCCAAAAAGTCCATCTTAAAAAAATATTAGCTAACTAAATTTATGTGTATACAGTATAAACCGTGTATAGAATGAATAAAAAATATGTGTTCATTGTTTATATGGCATACCTTCATGTCATGAACAAACCACTATTCTTGCCTGCCTTCTTTTGATTATGGTTTCTTTCTATTCTTTTATTTATGTCTTCAATCACCACACCGGTTTTATTCTGAATTGTTGCAGCAGGTCTGGAGATTGGCATTCATTATTGCCGCAATCGCTTGATGCTACAAATGTGGGTGCCCAATCTCAACACCAAGGAGAACAACAATTAGGAGCAAAATTGGATAGGTATTAGCATCATTTCATTTATTAGATGTCAATTACCTATTTGGTTTTGATCACCTATTTTTTATCTTCTTATCTAGCTCACCTCGCATCATCGTGCTCCCTGGACTAGAACTAGAGCAGCCTGACTCTTCTACTTCACCTGGTGCATCTTCACCTGGTGCATCACATTCAGTCGGAATGAATCCTACATGGTAAACTTTTCTCCATAATCTGCTTTCAGCAACTCTAGAGTTTTTATAATGAAATAAAGTGACACCCCTTATATTACAGATATGATATTATGTTTAGTCCGAAGAGTTTTTATAATGAAATAAAGTGACACCCATTATATTACAGATATGATATTATTGTTAGCCTGAACACTTTAAAAGAAACCTAACTAATTTTTTTTACATAAACTAACTAAAGCTTTGTATCATCTGAATCTAACAAGATATCCTAACAAACTACTAGAAATTGACAAAATCTTGTCGCCATACTGTTGTGCTTATATGGCATACCGGCATGCCATAACACAACTTGTCACTTATTAGTCAAAATTATCTAACTATATTAACCTTTTCATCAATTATAGGCCAACCAAAGACTCCCCAAATGATGAGGACAACTTTGTCGCTGATTCTATATTGTCAGACGATGAAATCGAATACAAAGTAGAAATTCATCGTCAGTCTGTTCTGTGTGCAAAAAGTGCCTTGGAGCATTACAACAATGATGAGAAGAATAAGGTAAAATTTATTAGTTCAATTGTTTTGTGCTTGTAAATTTATTTTTTCATCATGAAACTTAATGCATTATATTATTTAAAGTGAATAGGCCCATAAAGTTGGGATGTGTAGGTTCCACTGAAAATAAGACTAGCACTTACATTTTCATTACCCCTTTGTTTCAAAGTATAGTTCGTTTGACTTTTTGACCCTCTTATTCAAAAATTTGTACAAAACATCATTTCTTTTGTTGTGGCTTGATTTAGTAATGAAAGATCTTGAATAATAATTTAAATTTGACTATATTTGCACAAAATCTTTAAATAAAACAAGTGGTCAAACTTGGGCTAAAAAAATCAAACGAATTATAATTTAAAGCGGAGGGAGTATGACACAAGTTCTTTCTTCGCCAGTAGGATAAGGACATGACCATTACTTTTGGAGCCATATAGTCTAGTAGTTGATAGTTGGTAGCATAGTCTCATGTACTTGTAGTTTGACGTGTGTGAATGGGAAGTAAAGGGCCAACTTCACTAAGTTTACCATTTGTGTCACGGCAAAGCACGGACAATAATCTCACTGCTTCATAAATTGTTTTGATATTACCAAAGTTTTCGTCATGTATTTCTTTAGAACTTATTGTATGTCTTATATATATATATATACTATGTAATAATCTAGCTCCAAACTTAAGTCAGACAAGACAGCCATTTTTATATGCCTAACAATAGTTGTTGTTAAGTTCTAAGTTCATGGCAATGTTTTTCCGTTACTAGCTGCACTAAGTTTACCATTTGTGTCACGGCAAAGGACAAACAATAATCTCACTACTTCATAAATTGTTTTGATATTATCAAAGTTTTCGCCATGTAATTCTTCAGAACTTTTTGTATGTCTTCTATATATATACTATGTAATAATGTAGCTCCAAACTTAAGTCGGACATGACAACCATTTTTATATGCCTAACAATAGTCGTTGTTAAGTTCTAAGTTCGTGGCAATGTTTTTCCCTTTCTGATGAAACTTTTTTTTTTGTAAATATAGGATTTCACATAGTTTAAATTGTAAATATAGGATTGACAAGTAGACTACATTAAACTTTTTTTTTTTTGCGAAGTAGACTACATTAAACTTGTAACTTGATGCATCAATATTTTGTTCGGTTACAATAAAAAGTCGGTCTTTGTTTTTTCTAGATTTTTTCCCCATATATCTAGACATTATATATATCTAGATTTTATATATATATCTAGATTATATATATATATATATATATATATATATATATATATATATATATATATATATATATATATATATATAATATATATATATGCATATAACAAGATATAAACGCATTATAGTTTAAAATGGAGGGAGTAGTATTCTAGTTGCGTAAGTTATGTTTCTAATATTGTATTTATCCTTTGTTAAATGTTTTATTTATTATATGTTACTATTAGTTAATTTCTACTAATTTTTTCTTTTTTTTTTCAATTTCAGATCAAATACGAGTTAATAAATGTAAATGTTAGCATGTGTAATGATATGTTGATTAGGGAGGGTTGTTTTAGTCATGTGAATTTTACAGCAAAAGTAAACGAACCGAATGCAAAGGAGGAGCTTTTCTTTGCAGAGCTACGTTGGAATCATGATACCCCTGAACCAACTTGTGTTATTTGTTTTAAAGGGATCGAGAAAGTTGGTTAGTTCTAAACCATAAAATTTATAAGTTTTGTTTTTTAATCTCAAATAGTTATAACTTTTTTTTTTACTTTTTAGGTGGGCTTTGTGGCACCAAATATGACAACTTCTGTTTGGAGGCGTTGGCTGTTGATAAACAACATTGTTATGCCTGCGATCATCGGCTTAAGCACCCAAAAGATGGTGAACTATATAATATCGGTCATATTGCCATGAGCGAATACTATGGGTCCTAAGGACACCCTTGGAGTTTTTGGTTCTGTTTAAAGTTATTAGCCAGTCATTTAACAATGTTTTTCTCTAAAAACAATTAGACAGTTAGTCATATAATTTAACAGCCAAACAAAGTGATTTATCTTGAGGAAAATGACGTTTATTTGTTTACTCCGCATAATTGCTTGTTAACTGACATATATGCCTCTAAATATAGAATTTTGAAGTGTTATAATTCATTAAGTTAACTTTTGTATGTATTTTTTAAGTATACGTGTACTTTCTCCGTCCTAAAATACGTGTCGTTTTTTACTTTATGAGATTGGCTTTTGATCATTTGTCTTATTCAAAAAATTTGTGAAAATATAAAAATAAATCAATTAAGATTAAACTAATACTAATAATAAATCGTTTCATAGAAATAAACCAATTAAGATTAAAGTACTACTAATCATGGTGAGAAACAAAACTGGTCGGCTGACATCATTTAAGGAAGAGTGGTTGGCTGACCGTACTTGGAGAGCATGATGTGCACAAGCGAGTTGCAACTATACTGATAGGCGTCATTTGAGGAGTGATGTGCACAAGGTCGCAACTATACTGACGGGTGTCATAACTTGAATTAGACGGATGGGTTATTATTCCATTACTAGCAAAAGTGCTCTCGCTTCTCGCGATTTGTTGGTGTGCTCAATAGCAACACATGATTAGTTGATTGCAAAAGTCATTGGCACAGGGTTTAAATCTTGGGTGTGACATTTTATCCTGAATTTATTTCAAGATTTTCCGGTGCTACACATTAAGTGGTAGGCGACGTTCCCGTCGACAGCGACGCCTGTGGTGACTTCGTGAACTTCAAGATTTGTTGGCTTAGTCCTTCGAAGGTGCTCATAGGGGTAAGGTTTGCGTACGTGTATTCATAGGGGTGAGTGTACGTGCGTGTTAAGCGTCTGTGTTGTACTGTGTAATCTAAAAAAAAAACTTCTAAGCACCTATAGACACATAATAGTTATCCATCTTCACGGCGGTAGGTAAGTGGGCAGTACTACAATTTACTTGTTTTTTTTTGTGTTTTTTTTAGAAAAAGAGCTTGTCCCTCATTCTATCTCTATTTCTACTCTACAACTTATATAAAAATAAAGAGGAGATAATTTTTTGGTGCGATATTTGTTTTCATTTTGTCTGGCGATCTCTCTCGTAGGATCCCTTTCCTCCGCACGCCTGCCCGCTCACCTATCTCCTCCCAAATCGCGGCAGGCATGCGGCGGTTTCCAGCCTGAAAGGATCAAGGATGTCCAAGAGGGGTTGAATTGGGCAATTAGTAAATTTTCTTGAAATACAATTTAACCTATCGCAAATTGCCCAATGTCACCTACTTGTGCTAGTGTGATCAACGAAGCCTAAAACAAGTTATGCAACCTAGAGCCGGGTCCTAAACAAGTATACTACTGTAGGAAAGTAAATCACACACAAGCAAACAAGAGAGAACGAGAATAAAATGCGGGAAAGTAAAAAGGTGAATGAGACTGCCAATTTTTCCGAGATATCGAGATGTCGACAAACCCCCATAGTCTTCGTTGGAGCACCCGGGCAAGGGTGTAGCTCCCCCTTGATCGTCACAACGACCAAGTGCTCTCTACAGGCTGATCCTTTGCCTCTCCGGCGCGGTGGATCACCCACAACCGCACACAAACTTGATCCGGGCCGCCCACAAGCTCAAAGCGGTCACCGAATCACCAATCGCCACCGAACCGTTTAGGTGATGCCGATCACCAAGAGTAACAAGCTCGAACCCTCACTTGACCTTGAACAAGATCAAAGAGGGTGATGGATGCACACAAGTCACTCTTGATCTCACTAGGAAGTTGCTCTGAAGCAAAGTGGAAATCACACAACCTTCCTAGGGCTCTTGCTCTCAACCAATCTCTGAAAGGGGTTCTTCAACTGTTAGAAGTGGCAAAAGTGGGAGAATGGAGGTAGAGGTGAGGTATAAATACCCCTAACTCACTAAACTAGCCATTTTTCATTTTTTGGTGAATTGTCGGACGGTCCGATGCCCCTGCGTTGGATTGTCTGATTCTCACAGTCGTCCTGCGGGCAGCACTGTGTACGGGCAAGCGTTAGACGGTCTGACGCTCCCCGTCGGAACAATGTTCGACGCTCCGAGAGACTCTGTCCCAAAATGCATAGTGCCAACACTCGATTTCTAAACTGGTCCAGCATCCGACGGCTACCGTAGAACACGTCCGCCGGTCCATCCGACGCTCTCCCAAACATTGTTAGGCACCGTCGGACGACGTGCGATGGTCCGACACCCATTCTGCAATCGTCCGACGCTCCTTGTCAGCACAGAGCTAACCAGGGGCTACCACGTACCCGTCGGACGCAAGGCTACTGTCTGACGTTGTGCTTGACTAACGTCCGACGCCCAGAACATGATCAAAACTTTCCAAAACGAAGTTTGATCCTCTCTCTCTAGAGTTTCACTGGGCTGTCTAGGGCTATGTTTGACCAGTGTGCACCACATCAACACTCTCTAACCTTGCCCTAACTCAAGCTACCCATTCAAACCCCCTTTATAGTACAATTGAAAGCTCTATGTTGGTTTTGATAATTGATGACAACCATAATACTAACCTCTATGCTTAAGTGCTATGATTACAAGGTGGTTAAAAGAGACAAGTGTGGAGGTGGTGAAGGCATCCATGAGATTGGAGTAAGCCCATCCAATTGAAGATCAAAGACTCCAACACTTGGCGAAATGGATTGAGCTCAAGGCAAAGGTATAATTCATAGGGCTCTTTTCATTTTGGTGGACAAGGCACTATAGAGAGTGCGTCCACATTTATAGTAGTTGATCATACTATTAAGGGGGATGAAAATCTTGTTAACATCATTGGTCATCAAGTGCCTCTAGTTGATATAGTAATCATTTGCATGTAGATCACGAGCACTAACCTTAAAACCTTGCATTTGAACTTAAAATCAAGTTAACACTCATGCCTAAGTGCCCAAACACTTAGTAGTTAGCTCCCACAAGCAAGGTAGTTGAAGAGAGAGCGGGAACAGCTTTTAGAGAAGCACCAGACGCTGGCAGTGTCCGGTGACCAGTCACCAGACTTCTCTGGAAGTGAACCAGACGCTGGCACAGTGTCCGGTGACATTTTCACTAGTGTTCGATGATAAACCCTAGGTGCTGACCATTAGAAAGCACCAGATGCTGAGAGTGTCTGGTGATCCGTCACCGGAAGCGTCCGGCGACCTTTGGTGCTCTCTGAAACCTTACTGGACAGGCACCGGACACAAGTCAGGGAAGCGTCAGACACTGGGGCAATGTCCGGTGACTCGGTGGGAGCAGTTGAGATTTAAAAGGCTAGGACACGTGGCGAGCTGTAGTGCACAAGACGTTGCACCCTAGCGTCCGGTGATCACTTAAGTAGCGTCGGTGATCCCGAATCAACTGCAAAACGGCTAGTTTTCAACCCAATCCTATTTATACCTGATCCAACTGTTGTCGAAGGGACTCTACCGTATTTCACTATTTGTCTAACATCTCTTGAACCTCCCCAACTAAAAGGACCGGATTGGCTAGAGAGGAACAACAATTTAAAACTTTACCACTACACACAAGCTACACAAGTCGTTAGTAAAACAAGCAAGTGCAACAAAGCACTAGCACTACTTCTATTACGCCAGCCACCTAACACAAGTCTACTAAGTACAAGATATACACTCAACCGAGAAAGACCAACTCCCCTCGATCCTATGGGGATGGCGCCAACTAACGGGAGTGAGGAACCGAGAAGATTATACCTTGGGGGCTGTGGAGGTGAGGTCCGTTTACCGTGCCGAAACCAATCACCGGGAAGAAGATCAATCAAGAGAATCAAAGAAATCCTGGAACACCAAGAAGACCAACCACCCACTCAAAGGTGGGGAAGAGATGAACACCAAGATTATCCCGTGGTTCACGTGATCGCCGTCATGCTACGTCTACATTGTAGCACCGGTCGTCCTTGGTGGATTGTGAGCTAGGCCTCACACGTCAACCCTCATCGGGTTTTGCTCACCAACACAAGAGAAGTGGCTTATTTACTACGAGAGCAATCCACTAGGTCAGTTTTAGCACTCCGTCAGGGATCAGTCGTAAACCCCTCACAACAACACGGTGTGGCCTCAAACAATCACCAACTTGATCTCAACACCGAATCAACCTTCGCAAACTGCTAGGAGCCTGGCAAGACTCTAGGAGAATAACACCACGCCTTGGCTTGCTCTCAAGTGCTCTAGAATGCAAGTCACTAGCGATGATGCACTTGAGAATCAACTCACTCACTTGAATGATCAAGAGATGCTCAAGAGTGAGTGTGGGAGGCTAAAGAGTGCTCACAAAGAGTGTGAATGAATCAAATGTGCAAGAGAGGTACTCAAGTGACCTAGGAGTCAGTATAAATAACCCTAACCACTCTCCTAGCCGTTACCCCAAAGAAACCACTCGAAAAACTACTTTTAGAACAGTCGAACGCTATTTCCATATTGTCCGATGCCCTACTGAAAGATCCTCATTTGGGTTTTGGTAATTGACTAAACCTAAGTACTAACCTAAGTGCTAAGCATGTGTGTAGCAAAAGAGGTTAGTGGAGGAAGATGGACATGGGCTATGAAGGAGGATCAAGGAGAGATGAACAGAAGGGACTTGGAAAGGATTCTAGAGGCAAAGGTATAACTTGATAGGGCTTTTCTTTCGGTGATCAAGACTCCAAGTAGGAGTGATCACATTTAGGATAGATGACCGACTATCAAGGGGAGACCTTAGTCCTAAGATTGCATTGAAGTGCTCTAGGATTCATCTCACATGCATTGATCTAACTATTCGAGAAAATGTTTGAAAAACCCTTGGCAAATGATTTCAAAAGCTAACACACCATGCACAATCATTGGATTGTTTGGTGTTAGCATTCGGGAGCAAGGGTTGCAGTGGTTAAGTGGTGTTTGGGATCTCACTCCCTCCTGCCGAGCTTGCGAGGTAGGATTCGGCGATTTCCGGTGAAGTAAGTGTAAAAACACCTAGTTTTCGAGCGTCGAACGATGAGAGTCAGGGCGTCGGACAGTAAGACTTGTCCGACGGTCCCTATGTGCTAACAGCGTTTCAGGGCGTCGGACCGTCGGATGGTGGGCGTCGGACGGAGTTTTTCAGGGCGTCAGACGCTGGAGTGACACGTCCAACGATGGCGTGCGCGCTGTGTGCGTATTGGCATGGCCAGTTCACGCCGTGGCGCGGCGCGAGGAGCATCAGACAGCAGTCACCGTCTGACGGTCGAGCGTCGGACGTCTGTCCGACGGTTCAGAGCTTTCTGTCTACTGTGCGCTTAACCTTCACGAGAGCGTCGGATTGTCCGACGCTGTGCGTCGGACTGTCCGACGACTGACTTCGCGCGCTGGTAACAGTGACGACCGTTGAGATCCAACGGGCGTGGTTCAAACCTGGCTGACACGTTGCGAGCATCCGAGCGTCGAACGTTGGTGTACCGTCCGACGGTAGGGCGTCGGACGATGATCAAACAGTGTCTGACGGTCCCTAAAGTGACTTTCAGCGAGGTTGAATGGGGGAAACGGCTAGTTTTGCACTTGGGGGTATTTATACCTCCTCCCTAGTCACTTGGTGACACCTTTGCACATTTGGATCACTTGCCTACTCTTTGTGTGTGCTCTTTAGCCTCCCACTCTCTCACTAGTGCATCTCTTGATCTTTCCAAGTGAGATTGTGAGAACTCAAGTGTATCATCGTGTTGATTTGCATCATAGAGCACTTGAGTGTGAGCCTCGGATTTAGTTCTTATTCTCTTGGGACAATGCCATTGATGAGGACATCGCCACGCTGGACACGTTGCCACCATCATCTTTTGTAAGCTACAATTCATCTAAAACTCAGCTGCCACGTCACCCTCGGATTCAGCAGACACGTCATCACTATTCTGGTCATAACTCCCTCATACGACATTGAAACGGCGCGATCTTGTACTCGTTGGAAAGGGGACGACGACGCCGTCGTTTTGGGTCTGGTCCCAGCTCCAGATCAGCTGTGGATCATTCTGTGTGACCACGAAAAGGTTCTGCGACACTAGTTTTGGGCCTGCCTGGCCTTTGTATCGAGTCGGGCCTTAAGCCCATGTTGTGGGCGCCCCCCTGGTCGCCCCCAACCCTAGGACATCGTTCTCTTTATATTCTTCACCGCCGCCGCTGTTAGAACTCGGGTTTTGTTTAGAGTTTAGTTTTCCATCGAGAAACTGAATCGTTCATTGTAACTGTGGTGACAAATCCTTTTACAGTGATCCAGGGTCCCTTGTTCTTGATCTCATCCACTGTGTCGATTAGTCCTTTGGAACTGAGTTCTTGAACCCTCTCTTGAAATTCGCTTCATTCATATTTGCAATTATCAGATTGTGTGATTATCCCTTCTTGCTTGTGTTCTTCGATTCGCTTGCAGGAATAGCCTTCTTGGCGAGGTCAATCAAGTTGTGCTTGGTTGATAACCAACGGAGCAGTGGTGTAACGGTTGCAGGGTTAGAATCGTGTCTGATTTGAAGCCGGATCGCCAATGTCGAGTTCTCCACCAATCGAATTTACCGGTACCTCACGGAAGATCGGGCCTGACCCTCATCAAGTGGTATCAGAATTTTAGGTTTACCGCGAGGTATAATCTCGTTTGCCTTAGACTCATATTTATTCATTACCTACAGTCCAGAAAAAATCCCAAAAATATTTCAATTTCCGCTGTCCTATCACCCTTTGTGCCTTGCAATTTCATTTTCAGATTTGTTTTGTGGAGTTTGTGTCCGTGGTCGAGTCTAGTTGCTGGTTTGGATTGTGTTCATCGTCGTAGTTCACCCGCATCGTTGCTGTTCTTATTTCCGCCGCTATCCCATCCACTGTTCCCAAAGAACAAGTCGAATTCCCCATACTACTCGACTTGCCCCGCTAGCCGCCTTGTGTCAACTCTCGCTGCCGCGTAAACCCTAGATAGGTCGCAAGCCGCTGTCACTTTCGCCTGCATCGCAGCCCTCCTTCCATCATCTGGCGCATACCTACTGCTGATCCTGTGCTCGGTGTTGGAGTTTAGGGGACGTTCTGCCCTAACTGCCGTCGCCGTATTCTCTTCTGGGCAGCCGAATTTGACATAGGTTCGGTAAAACAGGCACAGTTTTTCACTCTTTTGTCAAAAAAATCCGAAAAAATCAGGTAGATTCTTGCCTCAATTTAGAGCATACCGAAACTTGCCTACGGCCTGTTTGCCACCATCAAAATTGCCAAAAAAATTCAGGAAAATAAAGAAAAAATTATCAAAGTTTCTGCACGCTTTTCAGAGCACGTGCTGATTTTCTGTATACCACATCCAACCTCAGTTGTCGGTGCCAATTTTTGTGGTTACATCTTTGGTGTTCCTTGTTCAGAGAAAAATATAAAAAAATAGTAGAAAAAAAAGTTTGATTCCTACTAGTGCCTCTTGCAAAAATCGGGCAAAAAATTCAGGTTGTGTGCTTGTTCTGTAAGTTCTTTCCATCCTCCTTTCTTTTTCACCTTGTTGCGCTACGTCTAGGACACGTCTTAGCCAGCAATTGTGATTTGTACTTTGGATACTTATTGAACTTCGCTAAATCTGCATTCGTTACTTGCTAATCCTTGCTGGTCATAGTGAGCCTTCCGACAACTCTACATATACTTCGGTCAGCACTGGTTCATCTTGCAACTGTTACCCACGCTCCACAACTATTTGATCCGCCACTTTGGTTTCCTCCTGTTTGGCGTTGGTAAGAACACTTGCAAGACGGTGCTAAGCCGCTTGTGGTTTTGCATTCCACCTTTCACCACCCCCATCGCCACCACCACCTTTTGGTTCCTTTAGTTGATAGGGATAATACTTTCTTGTTTTCTGTTCCTATTCGCTAACCATGGCAGGAAGTCCGACGGATTTTAACGAGTGCATATCTAAGGACGAGCTGGCAGCGTTCATGACGGAACAACGCAATCTTATGACCGAGCTGACGCGCAACATGAACAATCTGGTCAACCGCATTGAGCAAATTGAGCAACGTCGCCCCGAAGATGGAGATGCTTTTGACGATGAAGACGCGGATGCTGATGGTGATGCGCCGAACCGCCGCCGCCTCAACTTCAATCGTCGAGGAATGGGAGGTAATAATGGTAATAATGATCCTTTCACTAAAATTAAATTTAACCTACCTCCTTTTGCTGGTAATGTTGATCTTGAAGCATACTTAGATTGGGAACTTGCTGTACAACAAAAATTTGATTCTCATAATGTTCCTGCTGAGCATAGGGTTAGACTTGCTACTAGTGAGTTCACTAATTTTGCTTTGTTCTGGTAGAGTGATCTTTGCAATGGTAATAATGCTGCTGCTGTGCCACAAACATGGAATGCTTTAAAGCATCGTATGAAATCTCGTTTTGTTCCTCCTTATTACCAATGTGATTTATGCTTACAATTACAAACTTTAAAACAAGCGGATAAAACAGTAGAAGCATACTATCAAGAATTGCTGACTGGTTTAGCACGTTGTGGTGTTAATGAGGATGATGCTGATGCTAGTGCTAGATTCTTTGGTGGTTTAAATCCTGATATACAGAACATTCTTGACTACAAAGAATGACGCACTTTTACCCAATTGTATCACCTTGCTATTAAGGCAGAACGTGAAGTGCAGAGACGCCAACAGGTACAGTCTTTTAGGTATCACACTGGCCGAAATTTTCAGCAGCGTTCTGAGCCGGAAACACCCAAGACTTATACTGCACCGCAGCCATCTACACCTCCATCTTCCTCCGGGGTAAGCAAATTGTCTACTGTGCAGCCTACACAGCCGAAGAAAGGTGCCACTCCGAGTTCTAAAATCATTTGCCACCAATGCAAAGGTATGGGACATGTGATGAAGGACTGCCCCAGTCGTCGCGCTTTCATTGCTACCGAGGATGGATATGTAAGTGCTAGTGATGTTGAAGATGAATTAGCTCTTGCTGCTAACATTGCTGCAGATTCCACCGAGAGCGATGACGACAAGGACACCATGGCCATTGATTCCGTAGCTGCCGCCGCAGGCTACCCTAGCCTTATTGTGCAGCGTGTGCTCAGTTCACATGTGGGACACGAAGAAGAGATGAAGATCCAGCACCACAATTTGTTCCACATGTATATCATTGTGCAGGGTTGTCGTGTTCTCACCATCATTGATAGCGGGAGCTGCAACAACTTGGTGAGTTCAGATTTGGTTGAGAAGCTTTGGCCTACCCACTCGACGACATTCGTATCCATACAAGCTTCAGTGGCTCAATAATAGTGGTAAGACAAAGGTAACTCAATCAGCCCGCATTAATTTTTTCACAGGCTGTTATCATGATACTGCTGATTTTGATGTTGTACATATGCAAGCTTGCTCAATTTTATTAGGACGTCCATGGGAATTTGATACTAATGCTTTACACCATGGTAGAACTAATACATACACTTTTGTGCATAAGGAAAAGAAAATTACTTTGCTGCCTTTATCTCCTACTGATATTGTTAAACATGCTCAAGAGATTAAAACTAAACCTACGATAGACATTGCTACCGATAATGGGATTAAGTTACAAGGAGATGTTTTTCTTGCTACTACTTCTGCAAATGCTGAGTTATGTGATAATCCTGATGCACCATGCTATACTATGCTTTGTCAACCAATTATGTCTTGTGCTTTACCTGCTGTCACTAACCTTTTGTAGGAGTCTGTGGATGGAACGGAGTCGAGGACGACTCAAGTTTTAGAAGTAGGGGATGATGAGGACATCAAGATGGTGTCGAGGATGACTCCAATTCAAGAAGGGGAGGATGATGAGGACATCACTACGCTGGACACGTTGCCACCATCATCTTTTGCAAGCTACAATTCGTCTAAAACTCAGCTGCCACGTCACCCTCGGATTCAGCAGACACGTCATCACTATTCTGGTCATAACTCCCTCATACGACATCGAAACGGCGCGATCTTGCACTCGTTGGAAAGGGGACGATGACGCCGTCGTTTTGGGTCTGGTCCCAGCTCCAGATCAGTCGTGGATCATTCTGTGTGACTACAAAAAGGTGCTGCGGCACCTATTTTGGGCCTGCCTGGCCTTTGTATCGAGTCGGGCCTTAAGCCCATGTTGTGGGCGCCCCCCTAGTCGCAACCCTAGGACGTCGTTCTCTTTATATTCTTCGCCGTCGCCGCTGTTAGAACTTGGGTTTTGTTTAGAGTTTAGTTTTTCATCGAGAAACTGAATCGTTCATTGTAACTATGGTGACAAATCCTTTTACAGTGATCCAGGGTCCCTCGTTCTTGATCTCATCCACTGTGTCGATTAGTCCTTTGGAACCGAGTTCTCGAACCCTCCCTTAAAATTCGCTTCATTCATATTTGCAATTATCAGATTGCGTGATTATCCCTTCTTGCTTGTGTTCTTCGATTCGCTTGCAGGAATAGCCTTCTTGGCGAGGTCAATCAAGTTGTGCTTGGTTGATAACCAACGGAGCAGTGGTGTAACGGTTGCAGGGTTCGAATCATGTCTGATTTGAAGCCCGATCGCCAACGTCGAGTTCTCCACCAATCGAATTTACCGGTACCTCACGGAAGATCGTGCCTGACCCTCATCAGCCATGTCCCTAGATGGCTTGGAGGCGGATTGTGGTGTGGAGAAGCTTGGTGATTGTGCTTGCTCACACCCTATGATTGTGTGGGGTTCTTGTGCCTTCCTCTAGTGGAGTGCTCAAAGGTAACTATAGTGGATTGCTCGTGTCTTTGAGTTACTTCCTCCGTGGTAGATCCTTGTGGTGCCTTGTGTAGGCTCGGTGTGTCATACCGATTAGCCACCGGATCACCGGTTGAAGTCGACACAGCGTGGATGGAGCGTGCCAGCAAGCACGTGAACCACGGGGATAAATCTTGATGTTCCTATTGCTTTCCTCACCTTAGAGTAAATGATCATTGTTCGGATTATCCCAGTGATTGGCTTCATCCACAAGGCAAAGGTATAAGCTACTAAGTACCTCTTCTTTCCTTTATGCAAGTCTAGTTTGCCTTGTGTAGTTCTAGTGTTCCTTCTTGTACCTTGCTAGTTAGCTTGTGTGTTATAGTTTGTAGTGCTACTAGACTTGTGTAGAAGGCTTGCCTAGAATAGTTGTTGCTCTAGCATTGCTATTAGCCTCTTGTTATACTAACCTTGTGGACTAGTGTATTTGTAGAATTTTAATTGTAGGCTATTCACCCCCTCTCTAGCCATACTAGGACCTTACACCTACCGTCGGATGGTCTCCCAATGTCCGACGCTCGGAACACTGCCACGTGTCAGTAGGGTTCAAATGAAAGTCGTTGGATCTCAACGGTCGGCATTGTTCCCACGCGCCAAACCACACGGTCGGACTATCCGACGCTCGGAGAATTTCTGTGCTACAGGAGACAGAAACCTATGAACCATCGGAGCCCTGTTCGATGCCCGGTCATCAGACGACAACCATCGTCTGACGCTTCACCGCGCCGTGCCGTGACATGAACGCCATGCGCTAGAATGCGAACGGCGTGAACTCTAGGCGCTCGCCACCGTCGAACGTGTTAGCCTAGCGTCCGACGTCCCAAAAAACTCTGTCCGACGCTACTATTCACAATAGCGTCAAACACAACTCCATCGTCCGACTCTTCAGGTTGAAGCGTCTGATGCCTCACTTAGAACTGTTAGCACACAAGGACCGTCGGATGAGACCCACTGTCAGACGCCCTTCCTCTCAGCGGCCGACACCCTTCCTCTCAGCGTCCGATGCTCTGAACTTAGGTGTTTTTCTATTGCAACAGAGAAACCCCCAAACACCACTAAACCACTTCAACCCTTGTTCTCGAGTGCTAACATCAAAGAATATATCGATTTGTGCACGGTGTGTTAGCGTTTGAAAACATTTCTCAAGGATTGGCCACTTAGTCTCTAAGTTTGAGTTAGATCAATGCAATGATATGCAACCTAGAGCATTTGATGGTAATCCAACACATGACCCCCCCTTAATAGTTGGTCATCTATCCTAAATGTGAACACACCCACTAGGTGTATTATTCTCAAAAATAAAAGCCTATGGGTTATACCTTTTCCTTTATTTGATCACCTTCACTTCACTTCTCCTTTCATAGTTGTGCCTTCAATGTTCATCAACATCAACCTTTGGGCACTTCTCCCTATGGATGACCAACCTAAACCTTGCATCACATAGCAACTTAGCTTAGTCCTTAGAATGTCATTAATTACCAAAACAAAACTGGGGCTTTCACCAACTCCCTGACTCACTCTAGAACTTGATTCTCATCCTTAGTGAGCCTTTGGGAGTGATCCAAGTGTATTGTTCATCTAAATCATCTTTGGGCACTTGTTGACCTTTGTTGCTGCTGGATTTTCATCTATTCTCTTGGTGATTATTGTCACCTAGACGGTCTTGGAGCAGTAGAGGAGTTTGCGGAGTTGGTGATTGTCTCCAGCCATCCTCGGTGGATCTTGTGAGGGGATTGGAACCTTCCACGGTGGAGAGCCAAAGGTATCCTTAGTGGATTTCTTGTGTCATTGAGTTACCCTTCTCGTGGTAAGTTCTTGTGGCCCTCTTTGTGAGGTCGATCTTTGTGATTGATTAGCCACCAAACCACCGAGTCGTGGTCGACACATCAGGGACGTAGCATGCCGGCAAGTACGTGAACCTCGGGTTAAATCTTGGTCTTCTTGTGTTGATTGGATTCATTGTGACCACCACCTTCGAGTCAGTTGGTATATCTCCCGGTGATTGGTTATCTACTCTCCTCGGTGGTATTGTGACCTCTCTATGATTTACATTCCGCACTTCTTTTGAGTAGAGTATAAGTAGTACTTGCTCACCTAGGTGTAGAGTAGAACAACCTAAGCTAGTTTGTGTGCTAGTAGTGATTCTACTTAGCTTGTTTAGGTTGGCTTGCTTAGTCTAGTCTGGTAGTGCTTAGTTGGCTTCGCCGCTTGTTTTACTAACTTGTGCTCAAGTTGTTGTGGTTGTAGAAGTTTTTAAAATTGGCCATTCACCCCCCTCTAGGCACTTTGGACCTATCAATGGTCAAAGAGAACACAACCTAAACTATTTCCAAGTGTCCTCCAACTCCATATGACACTTGGAACTATCCTTTCTCTGTCTTGTCCTCTATCCTTCGAAAACCAAAATGATTTCCATCACTAGGGGCTTGAACCTGCACGTTACTATGACCTAACCTCTAGGTTATCCTACAAAACACACGTTCGTCATAATAACCTCATGTTGTCATTAATCACCAAAACTCATAGGGCCTAGATGCTTACACAGCCGCCTCGCCCTTGCGGTTCTCCCCGATGAGCACGTGCTCGCGGAGTCCTTCAAGAGTGCAAGAGCTCGTGCCCCTGAGGGCCAGGAAGGGGCTATAAATACCCCTAACCACTCTACTAGCCGTTACCCCAAAGAAACAGCTCGAAAAGCCACTTTTATGACCGTCGGACGCTAGATGATCATCGTCCGACGCTTTACCGTCGGACAGTGAAACATCGTCCGACGCTCCCAGATCTCGCCACGTGTCAGCAGGTTCAAATGACGGCCGTTGGATCTCAACGGTCGGCACTGATCCTTCGCGCGCTCATAGATCGTCGGACAGTCCGACGACTAGCGTCGGACAGTCCGACGCCCACCTGAAGATCAGCGCTACAGGAGACAGAACGTCTCCAACCGTCGGACACCCTGTCCGACGCCCAGCGTCGGACAGTCCGACGCTCACCCAGACAGAGCATGCACAGGGGACAGAGAGTCCCTGACCGTCGAACACGCTGTCCGACGCCTAGCGTCGGACAGTCCGACGCTCACTGTGCCACGGCACGGCGTGAACTCGCCGCGAACAGAACGCGCACGGCGTGAGCACGGCGTGAACTCGACCGTCGGACGGTCAGCCCAGCGTCCGACGCCCTGAAATTTCCCGTCCGACGCCCACCATCGGACGGTCCGACGCTTACACACTCAGCGTCCGACGCCTGAATATAAGATAGCTAACACTCCAAAGAGATTCTCACTTAGGCTCACGAGTTAGCTTTTTCAAAAAGAGTTTTCATCAGGCTTCACTAAGAGTCTAGGTTCATGTTAGATCAATGATATGAAATGCAACCTAGAGCACTTGAAAGTAATCCAACACATGATCTCCCCTTAATAGTCGGCTATGTATCCTAAATGAGAACACACCCACTAGGTGTCTTGTTCTCCAAAAGGAAAACCTATGGGGTTATACCTTAGCCTTCATTGGATCACTTCCTCTTCTCATCACCTCCATGGTTGTGCCACCTTTGATCACCATCATCATCCTTTAGGCACTTCACTCCATGGTTGACCAACCTAATTCTTGCAACACTTAGCAACTTAGGTTAGTCCTTAGGATGTTATCAATTATCAAAACCTAACTAGGGCTTTCACTGGTCCTGCAAACCCACGACCCGGTCGCACCAAGCAGTCCGTGCGCCGTGGTGGTCGTGATGCAGCAGGCCGCACGACCCGTGAGGCATTGCGTGATGCCGCCAACGCCGAGCGGATGGGATGGGCCATTCCGGACGACGCTTGTCCGGAGACGCCGGATGAGCTTGCGGCCTTTGATGGGTCGTATCTGTGGTGGGAGGAGAATGTGCCTTATGTGCATGCTCCTGTTGAGAACCGGCAGCGGCGCAAGGTCAACTACTACAACCAGTTCCGGTCCGTGCAGGAGCAGAGGCAGGTGAATCCCTATGAACATTATAGGGATGGTGGCTTGGACTATCGCTTCTGGTCTGCTTTCCAGTCAGACTTTTATGAGTCTGTGCTTCTCTCTGCCAAGAAGCCCAGGATTGTTGAGATGAAGTATATTGATTGGGAGCACTTGGCAGCGAAGAATGACAGGGTGTGCAACCAAGTCATCTCCTTTTGCAAGCGCCGTGGGATCTATGACTTGATGGGTTTTTGCTATGAGTGGAACACCGAGATCCTGTATCAGTTTCTTGCTACCTATTACTTTGACAGGGAGGAGGATGTGCTGCATTGGATGACTGATATCCGCCACTACTGGGTTGACTACACCACCTTTGCTCGTATACTCGGTTTTGGCGCTTGGGATCGTGAGGCCTTTGATCTTCATGATGAGAGGGCCCTCACCAATGCGGAGCTTGCACACCTGTATGACATTCCTGGTCAGGCTGATGGGCTTGTGAGTGGGTTGAAGAGTCGCTACTACATCTTCAACAACTTGTTTCGCCAGACTCTTCACCCCAAGGTTGGTTCAGCTTCCAACCTATATGGGACAGCTAGGAACATGCTTGTGAGGACACAGCCAGGGAGTCCTTGGTTCTCTGTTTCTCGCTTCATATGGCGTGAGTTGATCATCACTTCCGAGGACGCGAGGAAGGCACTCCCCTATGCTCCCTACATCATGTTTATGATTGAGCGTGTCACCGGCATTGTATTCAAGAAGGATGTGTCCCATGAACCATTCCGGTTGGACAAGACTCACCACACTGCAGGTGGTGCGGACAGGGCAGCCACTCGGTCCTCTAGCAGGTATGCTGCCCCGACCACCGACATACCGAGTTCGTCCCGCTCTGGCTCTCACCGGCAGCCCCGGAGGAAGAGTCGCCTTTCCCGCATGCTACAGAGGATTTTTGGGGCTTGTATGCACGCTTCGGACTCTGCATACAAGGCCCGCTTGGAGATTCGGGAAATGCGCGAGAACTTTGGGCTGCGCCAGCTTGACCCTCCTACTCCACCTCCAGTGTACAGCGACATGTCCGGTTCCGATATTGAGGAGGTTGATTGGGACCAGCTTGCACGTGAGGAGGAGGATCGTCCCGGTCCGTCGACTCGCAGCCGCAGCACTTGCTTCACTTCTTCCACTCACCGCGGTGGCCGTGCGGTTGTCTCCGATGACGAGGAGTCCAGCGGTGATGATGATGACGAGTAGTTGTGCCCTGCTCTCCTCTCTTTTCTCTCTTTTTGGTGCTTGTTGCCAAAGGGGGAGAAGGGGATTAGAGAGGGGGTACAACTTTTCTTTTCATTATTTTCACCTTGATCAGCTTGTATCTTAGCTTGTGAGCTCTATGTTTAGATCTTGTGAGAGTAGCTGTAGTAGTGAGTTGAGTGTGTGTTTTACTCAAACTCATTTGGCTTGTAATAAAGTACTTATGCACTCTATTTTCGTTTTAATGTGAACTCATATACTTTATTTGAGAACCAGACTGTGTTTATGCATGAAATAGTTCTATTTGATATATGCTCTGTGTAGGTGCTTTGCTTCCGCAAAGCCACTGTCTTCAGGCAGGGCGGCAGTGCCGCGCCCTGGAGCGGCAGTGCCGGACCACGGCAGTGCCGGGCTCCAGAGCGGCAGTGCCGGCCTATCTGAAGGCAGCAGCTGACTCTGATTTTCTCACATGTCATTTGCATCACGATTATCTATATGACACTGTGTTCAGCACCCCACAGAGACCATGGATGTAGGGGGAGACCCCATTTCACTCTAGTATGTGAAACTTAGCCTTTCATGCTAAGTTGGAAATTCAAATTCCACTCACATACTCAGGGGGAGACTCTACATTCAAAATCTCATTAAACCTTACTCTTTATAATCTTTTATCTCTCTAATCGGGTTGTCATCAATCACCAAAAAGGGGGAGATTGTAAGTGCAATCAAGCCCTAATGTGGGTTTTGGTGATAATGACCACGCGATTAGAAGACTAATGTGGTTTATCGAGATAATGGACAGGCAAAAGCATTTGGAGGATGTTTTTATATGCAGGTGGACCCCTAACAACATAAGGTTGCGGCTTTCAGCTCAAAGGCGTTTAATTTCATTTTTGATTTTGAATTTGAGTATAGGAAAAGCCGTACTATCAAGGGGGATGCAAAAGACAGGTTTGAAAGTGTGACCAAGTGCATATCTTTACATCATTCATCCTCATTTCCTCTGCCAAAGCTAGCCACAAAGTTTCATCTCATTCTGATCAACTTTGGCAGAGCGGCACTGCCGGGCTAAGGCGCGGCACTGCCGGGGTCTGGCACTACCGCGGCTTATGCCCGGCACTGCCACGCCCTTTTCTGACCGTTAGGCGCGGGGGTGTTTCAAAATCACCCCCACTCACTCCCAACGGTCACCTGCTCCATTTGCACACTTCCAGAACCAGAGAAGGCTCTCTCTTGCTCTCTCACTCCCTCTCCAAGCTCTCCACTCATTCAAACTTGAATCCAATCCAAATCTGAAAAGTGTGAGCTGATCTTGAGCAAGAACAAGCTTCTCCCTGCTGTGATCTTCATCTCTCAAGCACTTGGTTCGCGTTCAAGCCGGTGGTTTGCATTTGTTACTCTTGGAGCTTGCTCCTAGCCGGCTAGAGCGTCGCCCTAGAGCTTGCCAACACTTGTGGCAGCCTAGGGAGGTTTGTAATCACCCTCACAAGCTAGTGAAATTACCCCTCTCTTCAAGGATTAAGTTCCTTGATTTGAGAACGAGGATTGGGCTTTGTGAACCCAAGCTTCCTTTGTGGAACCTCAACAACGTGGAGTAGGCAAGCCTTGGTGGCGAGCTGAACCACGGAATAAATCTTGTGTCACTTGTGTTGCTTGATTTGTTCTCTACTTGTTGTAGTTCTCCATTTCTAGGTTTAAGTCCCGATCTACATTGTGGTGATGATATTGCTGTGATAAGGAGGTGTTCTAGGCTCTCTACATACTCAGGAACCTCAGTAAATTACTTGATCCAATTTCCTTTGAGTAGATTTTGAATTGTGTAAAAGTTACTCTGTGAGGTCCAGCACTGCCTCTCTAGGGAGCAGCAGTGCCGGGGTCCGGCAGTGCCTCTCCTCAGGCCGGCACTGCCGCGCTGTCATTTGATCTCCGTTTGCGAAGAAATTTTGCAGGCCTATTCAACCCCCCTTCTAGGCCTCCTGGTGATCCTACAATCCCGGATGAAGTGATGTCTCACATCAATATGCTTTGTTCTTGAGTGTTGAACCAGGTTTTGAGTTAGCTTGACCGCACTCTCATTGTCACAAAGCAATGGCACTTTCTTGTAGTTGATGCCATAATCCTTCAAAGTAGCCATCATCCATAAGAGTTGAGCACAATAACTTCCCGCACTAATGTATTCGGCTTCGGCGGTGGAAAGTGAGATGCTATTTTACTTCTTTGAAGACCATGAGACAAGAGACCTTCCCAAGAGTTGACATGTGCCCGATGTGCTCTTTCTATTTATCTTGCAACCGGCATAGTCCGCATCGGCATAGCCAGTCAACTCAAACTTTGCACCCTTAGGATACCATAGTCCAACATCTTGTGTATGCTTCAAATATCTCAAGATTCTTTTTGCGGCTTTCATATGACTTTCTCTTGGAGATGCTTGATATCTAGCACACATGCATACACTAAACATGACATCCGGTCTTGATGCGGTGACATAGAGTAAGCTTCCAATTAGTGACCGATATGCCTTTTGATCAACCAAATTGCCCTTCTTGTCCTCATCCAAGTTTCCACTAGTGCCCATAGGAGTGCTAATTGATTTTGCATCTTGCATTCCAAACTTCTTGAGCATGTCTCTTGTGTACTTGCCTTGACTTATAAATGTACCATTCTTTATTTGTTTGATTTGAAGTCCAAGGAAGTAAGTGAGTTCACCCATCATTGACATTTCAAATTCTTTGGCCATCATCTTCTCAAACTCCGCACACAAAGCTTTGCTTGTTGATCCAAATATGATATCATCCACATAGATTTACATGATCATCAATTCACCATCAACTTTCTTGATGAATAGAGTTGTGTCCACTTTGCCCATCTTGAAACCTTTAGAGAGGAGAAAGTCCCTTAGCCTCTCATACCATGCTCTTGGTGCTTGTTTCAATCCATAGAGTGCCTTCTTTAGCTTGTATACATGATTTGGTTTCTTCTCATCTTCAAATCCGGGAGGTTGTTCAACATATACTAGCTCATTGATGAAGCCATTGAGGAATGCACTCTTCACATCCATTTGGTAGAGCTTGATGTTGTGAGCACAAGCATAGGCTAGAAGAATCCTTATTGCCTCCAATCTTGCAACCGGAGCATAAGTTTCACCAAAGTCCAAGCCTTCTACTTGAGTGTACCCTTGTGCCACTAATCTTGCTTTGTTCCTCACAACTACACCATCTTGATCTTGCTTGTTTCTAAACACCCACTTGGTGCCAATGACATTGTAGTTGCTCGGTCTCTCTATCAATTCCCAAACTTCATTTCTTTGAAAGTTCTTTAGCTCTTCATGCATTGCATTCACCCAATTACTATCTTTCAATGCCTTCTCAATGTTCTCCGGCTCTTCAAATGATACAAATGAGTAGTGAGCACAAAATGATGCTAGTCTTGATCTTGTTTGCACACCCTTTTGAATATCACCAACAATTTGATCCAATGGATGATCTCTTGCAACATTTGTGGGTTGAAGCATTTGAGGTTGATGATTTGAGCTTGGTTGAGCATTTGCTTGAGATGAGTTTTCTTGATCTTGATCTTGAGCTTGAGTGTTACTAGCTTCTTCATTTGTTGGAGCTTGCACTTGATCTTTGTCATCTTCAATGTCAACAACTTGAGTAGGCCTTATGTCACCAATGTCCATTTCTTGCATAGCCTTTGCCAATTGAGGTCCACTCACATCTTCTAAGTTCTCTTCTTGATCTTGTGAGCCATTGGTTTCATCAAATTCAACATCATGCACTTCCTCAAGTTGACCACTTCCCAAGTTCCAAACTCTATATGCTTTGCTAGTTGTGGAGTAGCCAAGCAAGAATCCCTCATCACATTTCTTATCAAATTTGCTCAATCTATCACCCTTCTTCAATATGTAGCACTTGCAACCAAAGACCCGAAAGTATGCAATATTGGGCTTTCTTCCATTCAAGATTTCATATGGAGTCTTCTCTAGCATAGGATGGCAATAGAGTCTATTTGAGTAGTAGCATGCCGTGTTGATTGCCTCGGCCCAAAATGATTGACTTACATTGTACTCACTAAGCATAGATCTTGCCATATCAATGAGAGTCCTATTCTTCCTTTCAACTAGGCCATTGGATTGAGGAGTGTACTTAGGCGAGAATTGATGTTTGATTCCAAGATCATCACAAAGTTCATCAACTCTAGTATTCTTGAATTCACTCCCATTGTCACTTCTCACCCTCTTGATGGTGGTTTCAAACTCATTGCAACTTCTCTTGACAAAAGATTTGAATATGCCATAGACATCACTCTTGTCATTCATGAAGAATACCCATGTGTATCTTGAGAAGTCATCCACAATCACCAATCCATATTTGTTGCCACCAATGTTTGTATAAGTTGTAGGACCAAAGAGATCCATATGCAATAACTCAAATGGCTTGCATGTGCTCATCATGCTCTTCTTGGGATGAGTGTTGCCAACTTGCTTTCCGGCTTGACATGCACTACATAGCTTGTCCTTTTCAAATTCCACATCCTTGAGACCTCTAACCAAGTCATGCTTCACAAGTTTGTTCAATTGCTTCATTCCAACATGACCAAGTCTTCTATGCCATAACCAACCCATGCTTGACTTTGAGAGTAGACATATTGACAATTGAGATTCCCTTGCACCAAAGTCCACAAGATAGAGATTTTCATATCTAAAGCCCTTGAATATGAGGTTGGAGCCATCAACACTTATGATTTCCACATCATCAACACCAAAGATGCATTTGAAACCAAGATCACACAATTGAGCCACCGACAATAGATTGAAGTTTAAGCTTTCAACAAGTAGCACATTGGAGATGCTCAAATCATTGGATATTGCAATCTTGCCAAGACCCTTGACCTTGCCTTTGCTATTGTCCCCAAATATGATACTATCATACTCATTGCCACTAGAATTGAGAGAGTTGAACATTCTTGAATCTCCGGTCATATGTTGAGAACACCCACTATCAAGAACCCAATGCCTCCCTCCGGCCTTGTAATTTACCTACAAAACAAATCAATGCATTTTAGGTACCCATGCTTGTTTGGGTCCTTGGAGGTTAGTTACCAAAGCCTTTGGTACCCATATAGCCTTCAACTTTGGGCTCTCTCTTGGTGTACCAATGTATTTAGCTTTGACACCTTTCTCACCCTTGGTAAGCATGTAACAAGAATCAAGCCTAATAGATTTGGCACTAGCAAATTTTATTTGCTTGTTCTTGTTATTAGTGATGCAATTTGCCTCAACATGCCCTACTTGCTTGCACTTGTAGCAATACCGGCCATTGCTCCTCACAAAGCTAGGCTTTGAAGTCACAAAGGCGGCCTTGCCTTTCTTGGGAGTATAGCCAAGTCCCTCCTTAGAGTGACTATATCTTTGGCTACCCAAGCATTGTAGCAAGCGGGCATCCCCACCATAGGCATTGCCTAATGCGCGGGTTAGCTTGTCCACCTCCTTCTTCAAATTCTCATTTTCAACTCTTAGTGTTGGATCAACACTAGTAGTGAAGGTAGAAGTGGAGGTGGATGGTGATGAGGAGCTAGTGTGATTAGGTGTGGTTGCAACAAGTGTTTCATTAGTTGGTTCATTCATTAGATCACAAGTTACACCCACATCACATGTTATAGCAACATCCTCAACTTTGCCTAGCTCCAAGAGTGAAGAGTGAGCTTCTTCAAGCTTAGTGTGAGCTAGTTTGAGATCCTCATGGTCTTCCTTTAGACACTCATGAGAAGCACTTAGCTCATCAAAGGATTGCTCAAGAGATTTTAACTTCTTGGATAATTCTTTGCACTTCTTCACCTTAGAGTTAAGCAAGTATTCGGCTTGCTCTAACATGTCCATGAGTTGAGTTACACTAGGCTCACCATCATCATCATCACTATCATTAGCATCTTTTTCATCATTACTTGTGTCATAGTGTCTCACCTTAGTGGACTTATCTATGAAGCATGAAGAATCAAATGATGAAGGCTTCTTGGAGATAGCAATGGAAGCCATAGCCTTCTTCTTGGATGTCTTCCTCTCATCATCACTAGAGTCATCATCCGAGAAAGCATCACTATCCCATGTCACAACATAGGAGCCACCCTTCTTCTTAGAGAAGTTGAACTTCTTCTTCTCCTTCTTTTCCCCCTTGTCCTTCTTGCCCTTCTTCTTGTAATCATCTTCATCATCACTAGCTTGAGGGCAATCGGCTACAAGGTGATCGGTGCTCTTGCAATTGTAGCACTTCCTCACAAAGTTCTTCCCCTTTGTGGTATCTCTTCTTCTTCTAGCACCATAGCCCTTCTTCTTCATGAATTTGCCAAACTTGCGCACGAAGAGAGCCATTTCTTCATCATCATCACTATCAAGACTTGAGAGATCATCTTCACTTGATAGTACTTTCTTGCTCTTGCCCTTGTTCTTGGAAGAAGAGGTGGTGGACTTGAATGCCATGGTCTTCTTGCCTTTGTCATCCTCCTTCTTCACTTCTTCATTGTCACTCTTCTCATTGTATTGATCCTCGGTCATCACATCACCAAGAATCTCATTGGGAGTAACATTCTTCAAGTCACTCCGGAATAGAATGGTCCTCAAAGTCTTGAATCTCTTGGGCAAACACATGAGAAACTTATGGCAAAAGTCCTCATCATTTGTCTTGATGCCCAAGGCCTTCAAATCATTGACAATCACTTGAAGCCTATAGAACATCTCCGGGATGCTCTCCTTCTCTTCCATCTTGAAACTTGAGAGCTTCTCCTTGAGCATGTACATTTTGGCACTCTTTACCGTTGTAGTGCCCTCATATGTTTGCTCTAGCCTTGCCCACACATCATGTGCTCTATCCAAGTCCTTGATTTGCTCAAACACCTTTGAGTCAATGCCATTGTAGATAGTGTTGAGAGCCATTGTGTTGTATTGGTTGTTCTCTTGCTCTCTTGGTGTGGTGCTTGCGGGATCAAGCACAATGTACTCCTTCTCGGTGACTTCCCACACCTTCTCATGAATTGAGCCGAGATACATCCGCATCTTCCTCTTCCAATAATCAAATGAGCTTGTGCCATCAAAGTGAGGTGGTTTGCCCCCAACATGGTTGAACATGATATGAGCCATACTCTTGCACCAAGGATGTTAAGCCTTGTCAAATGGTGACCTTGGCTCCGATTCCACTTGTAAGGTCCTAGTATGGCTAGAGGGGGGGGTGAATAGCCTACAATTAAAATTCTACAAATTCACTAGACAACAAGGTTAGTATAACAAGAGGCTAATTGCAATGCAATAGCAACAACTAACCTATGCAAGCCACCTATACAATTCTAGTAACAACTAATTCTAAGGCACACAAGCAATCTAACAAGATATTACTACACAAGATAATCTAGATACACTACTTTGCACAAGTAGAGAAGAAGTGCTTAGAACCTTATACCTTTGCCTTGTGGATGAAGCCAATCACCGGGAAAATCCAACAATGATCACTCACTCGACGGTGAGGAAAGCAATATGAACACCAAGATTTATCCCCGTGGTTCACGTGCTTGCCGGCATGCTACGTCCACGTTGTGTCGACTTCAACCGGTGATCCGGTGGCTAATCGGTATGACACACCGAGCCTACACAAGGCGCCACAAGGATCTACCACGGAGGAAGTAACTCAAAGACACAAGCAATTCACTAGAGTTACCTTTGAGCACTCCGCTCGGGGAAGGTACAAGAACCCCTCACAATCACCGGGTGTGAGCAAGCACAATCACCAAGCTCCTCCACACCCCAATAGCCTCCAAGCCGTCTAGGGACACGGCAATGTCCCCAAGAGAACAAGAACTGAATCCGAGGCTCACACTCAAGTGCTCTATGATGCAAATCAACACGATGATGCACTTGAGTTCTCACAATCTCACTTAGAATGATCAAAAGATGAACTAGTGAGAGAGTGGGAGGCTAGAGAGCACACACAAGAGTAGGCAAGTGATCCAAATGTGCAAAGGTGTCACCAAGTGACCAGGGAGGAGGTATAAATACCCCCAAGTGCAAAACTAGCCGTTATCCCCACTGATCCTCGTTGAAAGACACTTTATATATAGCAAGTTTTATCTTGATATCGATCTTTTCTAGTTTATTAATTTTGTCTAATGATTAATTAAGAGTAAGAGGATTCACCAGGTCATTGATACGGATAATATCCAAATACCAAATACCAAATACGCTCACTGTGTGATCCATGGAAAGAAAAGTGAATTGTTTTGGTTTTGGTGAACATCAAAGAAAAAACTTGCTTTTCTTCCGTAAAAAATTCTTCTAAAAATACCGAACCCAATCGTTGCATAAAAGTTCGTACCGTATTTTTATGTTTACGAGCTAAAGTTCTCGCACATGAAAGTCGAATTATATATTTTAGTCGATACAAAGTCTGTTTTTTTGAAGATCCACTATGATAATGAAAAAGATTTCTACATATCCGACCAAAACGATCAAGAATATCCCAATCTGATAAATCAGTCCAATATGTGCATTTTCTATACTCCCAGGAGTAGTTACTCCTACCTTCAATAAATCACATTGTGTATGTGTGCATACTAATTTATCAAATTGAGTATATTTAGATACTTAAGTTAAGATACTTCAAATCTTAATATGCAAAAAAATTTCATCAGAGCACATACTTTTAAATATATTTTAAATATATTACTAAAATACACTACTGCAGTAGTATATTAAAAAGTATAACCATATACTATATAAAAAATAAAAAAATATGACCATATACTACTCTAGATGGTTTAGTATGACCATATACTTCGTCCACATATATATTTTTTTAACCATAGACGATCTAAATCTACAAATATAGACATGGGATTAACTACTCCCTAGAAGTAAAAAATAATTCCCATATATATATAATTACCCTATATATATATATATATATGGAAATTCCAAATTTCATTCCACATACACCAGTTCCACATTTCATTCCAAATTCAAGCCACTGAATTCATATTTTCCATACATCGGCACAGAGAGACAAATCACATAAAAAACATCAGGCCACAGCTAACGCCCTCACACCTACAAATCACACAAAAACTGAATAATCCAAGCGATTCAGGCTTCCTCGACCGGCCATTGGCGTGGTGAAACACCCTGAAGAACAAGCTGGCGGCATACTTTTGTTGCTGCATCAGATAAACAAAAGCAGGGGAAAAACCTAGGGATACTGCGAGAGCGAGCACAGAGGCCGGAGGCGCGCCGGGATGGGGCGACCAAGGCCAGGGTGCCGCGCAGGCGAGGCCGGGCACGGAGACCGCCGGCGGGGTGGGATGGGGTGGGCAAGGGCCGAGCGCGCGAGGTCAGACGCGCACAAGCAAGCGAGGACGGCAGGCGGAGAGCTCGGCCGGCGCGGTCTCCAGCTCACCGGTGGCCAACAACGGCTAGGGTTCAGGCGATGTCGCGCCGTCGCCGCGTCGTACAAACAGATACAGAGCGAGGAAAGATCGAATACAAGGCGATTCTAGTCCGTTGCCTATTTCACGATTGAGACAAGGGCAAAAACGTCGATACAAAAATACGTAATTTGGGGATTGCTCAGATGACAATCAAAATTTACCATGCCATAGAATTGACAAACTAAAACTTAATTAAAAAACTTGTCATAGAATTGGCAAGTCAATTGTTAGACATTGGCAAGTTTTAGTATCTCTTCTCTACAACTAATAAGACCAAAGAGGAGAATGGATTTTTTTGTGATAAGACCAAAGAAGAGAATGGATTTTGGTGCGACTTTTGGATGGTCCTGTCCACCCACTCCGCCTGCGAATTCTTTCTCTGCCACGCACTCCTTCCCAACACCATAAATCACGCATGCGTGCGATTTCTCTCCACGCCGTCAATTTCGCGCTAGGCCTGCACCCTCTCCTTCGCATTGTTCTTCCGCGCCATCGTCCCATACTCCCATGCCAAGCACGAGTCTCCTCTCCGCCAGGCCCTCACCTTGTGACGCCGCCCACGCCGCAACCTCCCGCGGCGATGGCTACTACCGGGGACGACGACGACTGCGATAGTGCTGCACAGTCACATGGGCTCGCGCCGCCGTTGATGCGCGCGGAACACGCCGCCTCCTCCACACCGCCAATCTCCGCGGGATGCGCCGCCGCCTCGACGCCGATGGACGTGACACCGCTTGCATGACCTGCCCCGCTGCCATCGCAACGACCCTGCCCCGTCAACCCAGGCGCCCAGGTCTCCACCGTTGCTGCTTCGCGCTGCCACCGCCGGACGCCGGACGCTAGCCGCTTACCGGTGAGCACCACCAACAGGTATGCTAACCCTTCTCTGCGTCATCTCAATAGAGAAGAGGCGACATAGCAAAGAATGGATAATGGTGTGTTGTGCAGGGCGACTAGCTACCTGAGGGATGCACTCATGGTGTTTGGTAAAATGTCCCTTACCGCATTCTCTTTGATGTCTTCTGCATTTCTCAAGTAGTTTGGGGCAGGACGACCATGGACATTGGTGCTAGATGTTATCGATGTCCTCACGCTCAAGAGAATACCCTAGGATTTTATTTTATATATATTCATGTAAAATTGCTTATAAATAATTATATATATTCATGCAGTTTGGCTTATACCATATCAAACCAGAATTGTCTTATAAATAATTGCCCTCAGTCTTGTGTATTGCTGATGGATGACGAATCGATGGTTCAATTAATCAGGTGATGGAAATTAAATACGGACACTGGTCCCTTCTCTCTAGCCTCGGTTGGTGCTTCCTCTTCTCTAGCTCCAGATAGGCAGGTACTACTTAATCCATCTGAATTGCAGTTGCGAGAAGCACTGAAGATTGGAGAATTATGTGAGGCAGCTATTTGCTTCATTTGGTTATAGTCACTATATGTATTAAGTAGATCTTAGATCTACATTTTTTTTGTTAGGAGATAATGTAGGAGTCCAAGTATCCTCTTGCATAGATTGCAACAATCAATGAGATGATCACCATTTTCAGACATTTTTCTGAGAAATATTGAGTTTATTATGGAGTGGAATTTAACATATATTGCAAAATATTAGACTGAAGACATGGTGATTATTTTTTTCTGCTAACAAAAGTGTGAATAGCATGGTGAGTTAGAAGAGTTAGATAAATGACTGATCCTTAGTCACGTGTCTGAAGCAGATTTTGGCCTATTTGAGGCACCTAGGCACATATAATTTGCTAAATATATTTATTCTCAAAATACAGTGCGTGGATCATGAATTAATTTAAGGCTTTTGGTGCATGTGACTGTAAAAAGTGTGATTTCACCTGTGGGAGCCAAATCAAAACTATTGGAATGTAGATGCAGTTTATTTATTGGATATTCTGCAAGTCTTAACGATCTACAGGGCACACAAGTCATGTTTTGACAGGGGACGGACCTTGTATATTTGTCAACGTCTTTGAGAAGCCAATGGGAATTGCATCTCATGTAATAGGTACCAGCAGAGAAGTTTATATTACACTTCTGTTGATTTTATGAACATGAGCATTGTCAGGCTTGTCAGTTGCATCACAGGTTCAGGATTTGGTGATGACAGGTTATCTATTCATGATTTTTGATTAATTCAGATATTTCCTTGATAAATCACATATTCATGTGCTTTTGTGTATTGAATGTAGCTTATGTCATTTTTCATCAAATTGTGTTTCAACAGTAGTAAGCCCACCTGGCAATCAGTTGCGTAATGACATAATCATAACTTGTTGGGCGACGGCACGATGCAAGCTATGTGACAATATTTCTTCCTCGTGGGAGGAGCTACATCTCTCACCTATCTGGTCATAGCTTCAATATTGTTTTGACTTTTTGGAAGAGTAAAAGCAAGAAGCCATTTTTTTATTGGTTAGTATAATTGTTTGAGCGTGGCATTTGTATCTTCTAAATATTTGATCAGCTGTTGAAGTTTGATTTTTTTTTGTCTCCTAGATATCTTCTAAAACATTGCAGCATCACTTATGAAATGGTATCTAAAAATCCATTTGTGGTTAAAGGACATTTCTTTATTATATTTAGCTCTCCACCAAATCCCAACGGCAATCCATGAGCTCGCAGCGGCGGCATTTTGGCGTGAGGCGGCTATAGGATTTGCGCAGCCTGGGCCAGACGGCGAGAGGCTCACAGGCGGCTTCTGCAAGCTTGCAGCCAGGCGCAGTGTGGCTGAATCAGTCGGCGGGTGCGCAGCATGGCTGCTTCGCATGCCTTCGCCGCGATCAAGTCACGATAGGCCATCGCGGCACATCTGCCTGCTATTGTAACGCAGATTGCTGATAATGCTGTGGGAGCAACGCGAGCCCTCGCCCGACTTCCCCGTGCTCGCCACATACGACAGTAATTATCTCTTCTCATTTCTGACACTAACATGATTGTTGCTACTTCATCTACTTATGCAATTGTGCGTATATGTTGTTGCTTCTTGTGGAGTGGTTTCCTGGAGTGGGTGTAAAGACTATTGGTATGAGAGTTGTTACTTGTTAGTACGACTAGATTTTAGTGGAATTGACAATTGAGAGATAAGGGAACTTAATTTCATCTGAGCTTAAATAGTACCCGGGATGTTGAAAGTTACTGTTGTTGAAGCACACATCATGGGGATAATGGTATGTGATTTGTGCTGTAGCATGTGGGAGAGCAACGTTAGGCCCAACTACCCAGGTGTGTCTAGGATGCAGATACTGGGAGTACTTGAACCTGTATTGTTTAATTTGGCTCAATTTGATTATTGAAAATTGCAGCCCGTGCTTATTCGTATTGCCATCGTTTTTAATTGATTTGGGAAGGGACTCAGCTTCAGATAAGTCGAGAAAAAGGAGTGCAGAATTGGACATACTATTGGGGCCGAATTTCTCAAATAATAGTTGGAGATTAAGGTGAAAAGATTACTGCAGGGCTGACTGAATATTCTTAATAAATATTGAGTTCTCTTTAAGTTTTGTTTCCATTAATTTAGGAATTTCCCAAAAAGTGACTCCTATTTCTTAGTTGTAAAGTTGATCTTAGGAGTTCAGAACAATGTTTAGAAAGTGTAAAAACATTTTTTTTAGAGGTGCCTCATCTTTATACAACGAACTGCTTTGCAAGAGCTGATAGAGCATAATTCTTCAAAACAACATTATATAGTGCCATGTCAACATGCTAGGTAAAATTGACTTCTCTCTACTATTTAATCCTGAATTTGCAAAAATATGTTCTTAGTGATCACTCTTCAGTGGCGCCTTGGTGGCTTTCGTCATGCATGGGTGGTGTCTGCATGGATTGCTACCACTATTCTATCTACAGGTAATGCTCCAATTCAGTTCAACAAAATCCATGGGTCTATCATTACCCTTTTTAACTATAGTTATGATAGCTTTAAAGGGACACATATTGTATATTTCATTTTTAAATTCATAATCGTCTTGATTAAAAAGTCTCACTATACTCTCTTTGTAGATTAAATTCTAAATGTCTTGTTAACTTCGTTGATTTATTAGTACCATTTGAGGAAGACCAAGCGTTTGATGCATTCAGGTGGTAATCGTCCATGGACATGAACTGGCGGCGCAGCCAGAACCAAAGCCCTGTGTGATTGGCGGCGGAGGACCTGACTATAAGATGCAAATATCTATGCCCAGTTTTTTTTTAAGAAAAATTTGTGTTCAACCAATGATGTTTTCAGGCATGAACTGACTACTGTACTGGAGAAGGATCGACACGCCACTGTCATTCAATTTGTCAGATGATTGTTTCTGAACTCCATGAAGAGGTAATATATAGCACCATGTGTTTTCCCCATGGACAATAAAATTACTGTAATCTTCTCACCAAAAACAATTTTGAGTGTGCCTCTGAAGGTTGACTTAAGGAAAGACTTTCAATGGAGCCCCTGGATCAAGTTCAGAGTTGCAAGAACCAATTCAATAGCTTTGTGGTGATGGCAACCTCAGTTGACAGGGTACTTAACACCTGCAAGCTAATCGGTTATCAGTACATATGTTCTTGCCCAACTGCATGTGTATTGCAGCAAGTAACGAGCAAGCTAAACGTGGATGCCCAAGAGAACGTGATTAAGTGATTTCAAATGACAGATTTTTTCTATCTGGACAGTTTTTTCAATCCGCAACAGAAAAAGGTCTATTCCCCTCTTCTACTACAAATTTTAAGGCGATTTGATATTCTGCTTAGTATCCAATTTAGTATCCCTTGCAAATTGTTATGCTACAGTTTGAAATAACTTTGCGTAGCAGTTCATTGAGCAGCAGTTCATTGAGCAAAGAGAGTCCCAAGGAATTTGTTAGCATTGTGGAACCATTTCAATATGATGAATCCTTAACAGAGCACCAGTTACAATTTCAATGGTGATATGAAGTTGCAGCCTCCAACAACGACCAATGCTATGGAGAATTACTATATGAGTATACATGTGACTACATACTGTACACCGGTGACACATTTGATTGCTGCAGGGGCTTGTCCTCTGTATTTATGATATTCACTTAACCACTTGATCAATTTAGATTGTATATATATCTGAAATATTTTATGATCATGATACGATATCCAAAGCATCTTGTATTTTTACTTTATGATTATGATTCATGAACTGCATTGGTTAAGTTCCACGTTCTCAACACCTGCAACTTCAATCCATCCCATGAACCATGATCGACTCTCACGTCTTCCCTAACCTGCCATCGCGGAATCGTTATTTTGGGGCAAGCTATTGTGAGATGTTTTTCTTGTAAAACACTATTTTTTAAAAACAAATTTATGAGTGAAGATATTTTTCTCCTCTTTTATAAAAGAATGAGCTAAAAAAAGTAGTTTCTCCTAACTCTCTATCTTATTTTCCTCTCTCACCGTATATGAAGTTATTGGTGAACCTATTTTGCTAAATAACATTTCCAAAATAGCTCAGTTAAAAAAGTTACTCGTGAAGCTATTTTCTAAAAAACAGCTTCACTTATGAAGCTGAGTTGTACCAAACAAACCCTTTATCCTGCGGTTCATGTGTTTTTAGTATAAAAATTTATTTATCCCGTAGCAACGCACGGGCACGCTACCTAGTAGCAAACCAAAGACTAGCCAAAATCATGACTTGCCAATCCTATGGCATAAATTTTGGCAATAAATCAAGCAGGCCCTTGATCCTGACAATGGGCCCGAGCCATTGGTGTACGTAGATAATGGTATGGTTAAATAAAACATAGAGTTGCAATGGTAGATCTCAAAATACATGAATTATAATGGTATATTTTAAAGTTTTCAAAATTGCAATGGTATCAATCAAATGACCCCTAAAAAACCACGATGCCGGTTCTCATTAGGCATAGGCCCAATTGGTTCACTTATAGTAATAAAAAGGCCCCGCACAATAATAACTCCGAGGTGTTACGTTGTTAAGGCCCATAACCTGACGTAACCAAGCTCATGGTATATACTAATAAGTAGTCAGCTTTGTTAATAAGTTTATTGATTTTATGTGTCCGATTAAAATTTGTACTATATGGTAAAATAAGAGAGGATAACTAAATGATATGCAAATAAAATAAGAGATATAAAGAAAACTCATATGTTTCTTGACTTTTCTGCCAAAGAAATATTGATAGGCAAGTTAAACATGTATAATAATTTATTTTTTTCTAGATTAGTTACAAAAGCAAATTGTCGGTGCTAATTTTGGCGAGGCTAACACCGGCTAGTAAATATGTGTTTTGCGGTTGAGGCTACGGATGGTGTGCAAGGGGGAACACGGGGATTATACTGGTTCAGGCCGAGCAAGCCCTACGTCCAGTGGAGAGGAGAGTCGTGTTGCCTTGCACCGGGGTGCTTGTAGTAGGGGTTACAAGCTAGTCGAGAGAGGGAAGTGCTCTCAGGTCTCTTGTGAGTGTCTAAATGTTTACAAGTCGTTTGCTGTGGGCGAGAACTTGGAACTTCTCCGTCCGTTCGTTCGTTCGTTGTTTTCTGTCCTCTGTCTTCGTGTTCTGTCGTCTGTCTAAAGCTGGTCTCTGCCTTCCCTTTTATAGCCGCAAGGGAGAGGCAAAGGCGGCTACGACGCTACCTATTAAAATAGTGAAGAGTTGCTGTTCTCGGTTTGACTAGCTGCTGCCGTATGGGTATGGCTATCTTGGTTCGCGAGTTCCAAGGTAGAAACAGTCGTCTGACCATGTCTTGTCGTCGGCTCCCTGGGTCTTCTGGATATGGCCGTCGTGGTCCGCTCGACTTTGGTGCGTTTACACCTGCCGGCTGTCCTCCGTACGATGTGACAAGAGGGAGAATCACCTTGGGGCGCTGTTTCCCGAGGCTCGGGATCGTGCTCGTCCTTTCGTGTGGACGGTGCAGTGGGCGTCTTTCCCGAAACGGGGCGGCGCACCGTAGACCATACCGTGGAGGACGGTCGTAGTGGGCTCATCAAATCTGCTGTCAGGGAAATCCCGACAGGTGGTATGGCCATCAGGGGCGTGCGAAGCACAGTCGCGTCGAGAGTCTCGCCTGACGGGACAGTGCTTGTAAAGTGGTCAGAGAGATTTCTTATGGTCCAAGATTGCTCCGCTGACATCACCCGTGCCTTGGATGCCGACTTTGGCGCCGTGGATGCCGCTCTCCCGAGTTCTCCCGAGGAGCCTTCGGGCGAGGCTCGGGCGAATCGGAAACTTGGGCGCCCAGGACGCCACCTCCCGAGCTCTCCCGAGGAGGGTCGGGCGAATCGGAGAATTGGGCGCCGAGGACGCCGCTTCCCGAGCTCTCCCGAGGAGGCTCGGGCGAATCGGAGAATTGGGCGCCGAGGACGCCGCTCTCCCGAGCTCTCCCGAGGAGGCTCGGGCGAATCGGAGAATGGGGCGCCGAGGACGCCGCGTCCCGAGCTCTCCCGAGGAGGCTCGGGCGAATCGGAGAATTGGCGCCGAGGACGCGCTCTCCCGAGCTCTCCCGAGGAGGCTCGGGCAATCGGGACTTGGGCGCCGGAGGACCGCCGCCTCCCGAGGCTCTCCGAGGGAGGCTGGCGAATCGGAGAATTGGGGCGCCGAGACGCCGCTTCCCGAGCTCTCGCGGGAGGCTAGGGCGACTCGGAGAATGGGGCGCCGAGGACGCCGCGTCCCGAGCTCTCCCGAGGAGGCTCGGGCGAATCGGAGAATTGGGCGCGAGGACGCCGCTCTCCCGAGCTCTCCGAGGAGGCTCGGGCGAATCGGAGACTTGGGGCCGAGGACGCCGCCTCCCGAGCTCTCCCGAGGATGGCTCGGGCGAATCGGAGAATTGGGCGCGAGGACGCCGCTCTCCCGAGCTCTCACGAGGAGGCTCGGGAGAATAGGAGATTTTGGCGCGAGGTGCCGCTCGCCCGAGCTCTCCTGGGGAGGCTCGGGCGAATCGGAGATTTGGGCGCCGAGGACGCCGCCTCCCGAGCTCTCCCGAGGAGGCTCGGGCGAATCGGAGAATTGGGCGCCGAGGACGCCGCGTCCCGAGCTCTCCCGAGGAGGCTCGGGCGAATCGGAGAATTGGGCGCCGAGGACGCCGCTCTCCCGAGCTCTCCCGAGGAGGCTCGGGCGAATCGGAGATTTGGGGCGCCGAGGGTGCCGCTCGCCCGAGCTCTCCTGGGGAGGCTCGGGCGAATCGGAGATTTGGGCGCCGAGCGATTTGGACGCCGAGGGTGCCGCTCGCCCGAGCTCTCCTGGGGAGGCTCGGGCGAATCGGAGATTTGGGCGCCGAGCGATTTGGACGCCGAGGGTGCCGCTCGCCCGAGCTCTCCTGGGGAGGCTCGGGCGAATCGGAGATTTGGGCGCCGAGCGATTTGGACGCCGAGGGTGAGGCTCGCCCGAGCTCTCCCGGGGAGGCTCGGGCGAATCGGAGATTTGGGCCTCTGTAGACGCGGCCTTCGTGGGCTTCGACTGGCCTTACTTGGGCTAGACCATGTTGGGAATGAGCGTTTTTTGCATGGAAGTTGGGTACCCCTAACTTTGGTAACCGACAGTAGCCCCCGAGCCTGTGGCGGAGTGAAGGCACTCCTCCACAGGTTCACGCCGGTTCTTCCTGTCAAAAAAGATAAAGTGTGGGTTGTTTTTCCGGAGGGTGCGCGCGAGCGCACCCGCCGGGTGTAGCCCCCGAGGCTTTGGAGGGATGATATATCCCTTCAAAGGCTTAGAATCGTGTTCGTTAGTCCTCGGGTGTTTTTCGATTTATTTAGGTGCGTTGTCTCCTTGGAAGCGGAGCCCCCGAGCCTCCCACCGTGTTGGGAGATCGTTCGGTGGTCTTTCCAAGGTGCAGGGTAAGTTTCCGAGCCTCCGTTTTCGTATCGGAGATCGATCGGGTTCCTCCCTGTCTTTTTTAATTCGACCTTCACGCTCTTTTTTCGGGAAGAGGAAGGTTTGGTCCTGCTCGACTTCCCCGCTGGGGCACGAGTCGGCATTTCCGGTGAGCTACAAACGGGTTGGTCCAAGTGGAGGTCCGTGCCCTATTCGTTAAGGGTCGGCTAGTGGCCTGAGCACACTCCAATTATTTCCCGAGGGTCAGTTAGTGGATGTCGGGTCCCTTCGACGGGTCCCGAGGGCATGATGCCTCCCACGGAGGGATTCCACGTAACCGACTCACTACTGGGACTTGGACACAGCATGGGATGTCCCTTGTGACGTTCCGGGCGTCGGGATACTGGCTGTTTTCGTGACCCATCCGCTAGCTGTCCCTAACTCGATTTCCCTGGGGCGACTGTTCGAGCCTCGGAGGGCCAGTCTTCGATCCGCTGGGAACGTAACGGGCGCCCGAGCCCGGGGTTTCTTCGTTGAGAAAACGTAGGTGGAATCGAAGCGTGCGGTTTGTAATGATTTGGCTCACCTTTTGAGGCGCGAAGCCTGACGGACGCGACGGTTTGGCTCAGTCGAGGCGGTTTGCGTGTGTGGTGATGGCGGGTCTCTTCCAAGCCGAGGTCGAGCTCCCTCCTCTGAACCTGCCGTGAAGAAGAAGCGGGCCATAGTGCCCTTGTAAAAAGTAACCTTTCGGGAGTGGTTTGAAAGGAAACAAACAATATGGCCCTTCGTGGCCTTAACATTTATGTAAATATTTGCTGAATGTTTGTTTCGCTTTGTTTCGTGCTTTTTTCCTTAGGCATTTTCTCTTGCCGATCCTGTGCCCGAGGTTTCGAGCCTCGGGGGACGCTTTTCGGGTGTCGTAGCTTTAGTGGCATAGACGCAGCCGATGTCCTAGGAGCTTTGGCAGAAAGAATCCTTTAGAAAAGAAGCTTAGGTGTTTCCTCCCGAGCTTCCTCCCTTGGCCGAGCGTAGATCTTATAGGTTTTCTTCCGAGTGCGGGTTAGCCTTCGAACACGGAGTGGCGAGGGAAGATGCTGTGGCCCTGGGGCATAAGCGGTCTCCGACTCGACCGGCTCTGTCTTCTGGGGCTTCCCTCATTCTTCGAATTCTATAAGTTCATGCTTGATTTCCGGAAGGAAGCGTGTTTTAGGGAGAAACGAATTCGACAAGTTTTGAAATTTTTGCGTTTCCAAAATTGATCTCGGGAAAGTCCGGGGTTTCCCCCCGTCCTAGCCCCCGAGGGAGGGTCGGCCTTTCCGTAGTTTAGGCCGAGCCTCGTATTTACTGTGCGGTGAAATAAAGGGTCGCTTCACTCCCGAGTGTAGGCTCGGATTGAAAATCTAAAATCATGTTAAAAAGAGCAGAAGTCGGGTCTTTTCATCGATTTCAAGATTTTCAAAATAGTATAATGCTTGGAATCTTAAGGATAGAAGCGACGTAGCTGTTCGATGTTCCAAGCGTTGCTGTAGACCTCGCCGTTCTCGTTCGCGAGCTTTGCCGGGGCGTTGCACCTCGGCGACGATGAATGGTCCTTCCCACGGCGGAGTGAGCTTGTGGCGCGAAGTCCTCTGTCGTCCTGTGAACAATAAGTCTTGGCCGAGTGCCCATGTAAATATCAGACTTTGTGATGAAAGTTGAGGACTTAGCATTTTTAGGGATGCCGTAGCCTCGGTGGTGTAGACAGAGCCAGAGCTGTGCCAGTCCGACCCGAGGGGTTCCCACTTTGTCGCGCACACAGCTAGGTATCTCAGAGAAGGCTCGAGTGAGATCGTTTTTTACTAAATTTCCCAAACGCCCGTCTCTCTTCTCGCACTCAGGCAAAATTCGCGAAATCTTTCTGGAGCGCAAGTTGACCCTCGGGCGGAGGGTGGTGAGTGGAGGTGCCGTAGCCCGGAGGCGTAGGCGATCTCACGGCTCGGCCAGCCCTGCCCTAAGAGTGTCCTTTTACTTCTTTGGATCTCGCAAGTTTTGCTAGAGTGCAGAAAGGAGTTCGGCGCGGAATTTTCGAAAAAGCTATCGAAAAGGTGCAGAGAAAATTAGATCGTCGGTCCCCAAACGTCCACCCCTCGTCCCGTACTTGAAAAACTCCATGAAATTGCCTCGAAGCGTAAGTCACCCGTCGGACGGTGGGTGGTGAGTGGAGGTGCCGTAGCCCGGAGGCGTAGGCGGTCTCGCGGCTCGGCCAGCCATGCCCTAAGGGTGTTCTCTTGCCTGTTCGGGTTTCACGGATTTTTTTCAAGAGTGCTGGAGAGGTTCGGACGTGAGGGAGGTTTCAGTTTAAATCTCAAAATTCGTGATAATTAAAGAACGCTTATTTATTGATTCCGAG
This sequence comes from Eremochloa ophiuroides, assembly GCA_038502445.1. Classification (NCBI taxonomy): domain Eukaryota; kingdom Viridiplantae; phylum Streptophyta; class Magnoliopsida; order Poales; family Poaceae; genus Eremochloa; species Eremochloa ophiuroides. Next base: position 6,035,406 of record JAHLJS010000005.1, read on the forward strand.
ACCACAAATATGAACAAAGCATGGAAGCTTAAGGGTAACTGTGACTTAGCTGCTCGAGCTACCAGCGTTGCGCTGGTGATGATCGTAGAGGCGGTGTCCCGCGCGGGGGGCGCCGGATTGGTCGGGTTGACGCGGATGCGCTTCCCCCGCCTAGTTCGGCGGGAGCGGCGCGTGGCGTTCCCTCTGTTTCCCTGAAACGGGTGGAGGTGTCGCCGGGGTCCCTTTCCCAGCCACCTGCTGGGCCGGGGTCGGGGTGATGATGGCCCGAGGCTCGGGTTGGGCGGAGGTTCATCTCGAGGCCGAGGACAGTGGCCCGAACCGGAGCACCGAGCCAGCAGGAAGCGCAGGGACGTTGGCTGCCATCCGCAACCGGGATCAACACGCAAAAGGCCCCTACCTGGCGCGCCAACTGTCGGTGCTAATTTTGGCGAGGCTAACACCGGCTAGTAAATATGTGATTTGCGGTTGAGGCTACGGATGGTGTGCAAGGGGGAACACGGGGATTATACTGGTTCAGGCCGAGCAAGCCCTACGTCCAGTGGAGAGGAGAGTCGTGTTGCCTTGCACCGGGGTGCTTGTAGTAGGGGTTACAAGCTAGTCGAGAGAGGGAAGTGCTCACAGGTCTCTTGTGAGTGTCTAAATGTTTACAAGTCGTTTGCTGTGGGCGAGAACTTGGAACTTCTCCGTCCGTTCGTTCGTTCGTTGTTTTCTGTCCTCTGTCTTCGTGTTCTGTCGTCTGTCTAAAGCTGGTCTCTGCCTTCCCTTTTATAGCCGCAAGGGAGAGGCAAAGGCGGCTACGACGCTACCTATTAAAATAGTGAAGAGTTGCTGTTCTCGGTTTGACTAGCTGCTGCCGTATGGGTATGGCTATCTTGGTTCGCGAGTTCCAAGGTAGAAACAGTCGTCTGACCATGTCTTGTCGTCGGCTCTCTGGGTCTTCTGGATATGGCCGTCGTGGTCCGCTCGACTTTGGTGCGTTTACACCTGCCGGCTGTCCTCCGTACGATGTGACAAGAGGGAGAATCACCTTGGGGCGCTGTTTCCCGAGGCTCGGGATCGTGCTCGTCCTTTCGTGTGGACGGTGCAGTGGGCGTCTTTCCCGAAACGGGGCGGCGCACCGTAGACCATACCGTGGAGGACGGTCGTAGTGGGCTCATCAAATCTGCTGTCAGGGAAATCCCGACAGGTGGTATGGCCATCAGGGGCGTGCGAAGCACAGTCGCGTCGAGAGTCTCGCCTGACGGGACAGTGCTTGTAAAGTGGTCAGAGAGATTTCTTATGGTCCAAGATTGCTCCGCTGACATCACCCGTGCCTTGGATGCCGACTTTGGCGCCGTGGATGCCGCTCTCCCGAGTTCTCCCGAGGAGCCTTCGGGCGAGGCTCGGGCGAATCGGAAACTTGGGCGCCCAGGACGCCACCTCCCGAGCTCTCCCGAGGAGGGTCGGGCGAATCGGAGAATTGGGCGCCGAGGACGCCGCTTCCCGAGCTCTCCCGAGGAGGCTCGGGCGAATCGGAGAATTGGGCGCCGAGGACGCCGCTCTCCCGAGCTCTCCCGAGGAGGCTCGGGCGAATCGGAGAATGGGGCGCCGAGGACGCCGCGTCCCGAGCTCTCCCGAGGAGGCTCGGGCGAATCGGAGAATGGGGCGCCGAGGACGCCGCGTCCCGAGCTCTCCCGAGGAGGCTCGGGCGAATCGGAGAATTGGGCGCCGAGGACGCCGCTCTCCCGAGCTCTCCCGAGTAGGCTCGGGCGAATCGGAGACTTGGGCGCCGAGGACGCCGCCTCCCGAGCTCTCCCGAGGAGGCTCGGGCGAATCGGAGAATTGGGCGCCGAGGACGCCGCTTCCCGAGCTCTCGCGAGGAGGCTCGGGCGAATCGGAGAATGGGGCGCCGAGGACGCCGCGTCCCGAGCTCTCCCGAGGAGGCTCGGGCGAATCGGAGAATTGGGCGCCGAGGACGCCGCTCTCCCGAGCTCTCCCGAGGAGGCTCGGGCGAATCGGAGACTTGGGCGCCGAGGACGCCGCCTCCCGAGCTCTCCCGAGGAGGCTCGGGCGAATCGGAGAATTGGGCGCCGAGGACGCCGCTCTCCCGAGCTCTCCCGAGGAGGCTCGGGCGAATCGGAGATTTGGGGCGCCGAGGGTGCCGCTCGCCCGAGCTCTCCTGGGGAGGCTCGGGCGAATCGGAGATTTGGGCGCCGAGGACGCCGCCTCCCGAGCTCTCCCGAGGAGGCTCGGGCGAATCGGAGAATTGGGCGCCGAGGACGCCGCGTCCCGAGCTCTCCCGAGGAGGCTCGGGCGAATCGGAGAATTGGGCGCCGAGGACGCCGCTCTCCCGAGCTCTCCCGAGGAGGCTCGGGCGAATCGGAGATTTGGGGCGCCGAGGGTGCCGCTCGCCCGAGCTCTCCTGGGGAGGCTCGGGCGAATCGGAGATTTGGGCGCCGAGCGATTTGGACGCCGAGGGTGCCGCTCGCCCGAGCTCTCCTGGGGAGGCTCGGGCGAATCGGAGATTTGGGCGCCGAGCGATTTGGACGCCGAGGGTGCCGCTCGCCCGAGCTCTCCTGGGGAGGCTCGGGCGAATCGGAGATTTGGGCGCCGAGCGATTTGGACGCCGAGGGTGAGGCTCGCCCGAGCTCTCCCGGGGAGGCTCGGGCGAATCGGAGATTTGGGTCTCTGTAGACGCGGCCTTCGTGGGCTTCGACTGGCCTTACTTGGGCTAGACCATGTTGGGAATGAGCGTTTTTTGCATGGAAGTTGGGTACCCCTAACTTTGGTAACCGACACAAATGATTTATTGAAATTTTATGTTGACACTCTTTAGCTAAAACAAAGTTGACGAAAATTTCTCGTTACAACGCAGGAGCACATTTGCTGGTTTTACATATGCTTCTCGTAACAACGCCACTTAACTAGTAATTAAAGCAAGGACCTTTTCATGTTAAAAAGAAACGAGGACCTTTTCAGCTTAGGGTTTGTTTGGATACCGGGAAATAAGAGTTGGGATAGAAATAGGGAAATAAATTGACGGTTAAAATTAAATTTAATTTAATATAAAGAACGGATGAAGTAATACCTCTCAAAGTGTATCTCTATCCCCAACCCCAACCCAAGGCAAGCAAGCCCTTAGGTCTGTGGCCCACGTGCAGAAGGCAGCCGATAACCCAGCGTGCCTTCGTCTCTCTCGGCCGCCGCCGCCGCCGCCGCCGCAATGTCTCTTCCCTCCCGTTCTGCCTCCGCCTCCGCCTCTCTCTCGTTCTCCACTGCTGTTCCGCCACCGTCCCCCTCTCTCTCGTCGATGGAGGTAGAGGAACAGAGGCAGGATGCTGCAGGCCAGCGCCAATTGGGGAAACGGCCGCGGGAGAGGAGGTACTTCTTCCCAGCGAGCGCTCCTCTCTCTGCGGCTAATTTCTCTCGCACGCTCCTCTCCGTTGCAAGCATCCCCATATACGGCGCCCGCCTTGTTCGATCTGGAACGAATCGGACGCGACAGCGACGATTTCTGGACGCCATGGACGTAAGGCGGGAGCCATACGAATCCAAATCGAGTCGTCGGCCGTGTAGTCGCGCAGGGAGCTAGATAAGGGGGACGCCATACGAATCCAAATCTATTCTTGTCTGCTCGTTTTGTCGTCGGCCGTGTAGTCGCGCAAGGAGCTAGATAAGGGGGACGCCATACGAATCCAAATCTATTCTTGTCTGCTCGTTTATTTATGTTTTCAATCACCACACCGGTTTAATTCTGAATTGTTGCAGCTGGTCTGGAGATTGGCATTCATTATTGCCGCAGTCGCTTGATGCTACAAATGTGGGTGCCCAATCCCAACACCAAGGAGAACAAGAATTAGGAGCAAAATTGGATTGGTATTAGCGTCATTTCATTTATTAGATCCCATTACTTATTTGGTTTTGATCTCTTATTTTGTTTTTATCTTCTTATCTAGCTCACCTCACATCGTCATGCTCCCTGGACCAGAACTCGAGCAGCCTGACTCTTCTACTCCACCTAGTGCACCACATTCAGTCGAAGTGACTCCTACAGGGTAAACTGTTTTCCATAATCTTCTTTCAGGCAACTCTAGAGTTTTTATAAGAATAAATTTCACTGGTGGTCCCGAACTTGTCCCAAGTTCTCAAATAGGTCCTGGTACTTTGAAATTGCATATTAGTGGCACCAAATTTGGTTTATTGTATCATCTAGGTCCAAAGTAGCATGTGCCCTTGCTAGCTCAGCTGTAAATATCCAGACCCCCCTGCCAAGCTGTACTCCACCCCTTCGAATTGGCCTGAGGACGGCTCGACAACGACGAGCTGATAGGGGATGGCGGCGGCGCGGACCCTGGTCCTGACCCGAGGCTTGTCCTCGTGAGGCTGTTCGACGCGGTGTTGGCGCTTAAGTCAGGCTACATCAAGCTGCAGCGAGCTCACTTCCCCTATGACCCCAACAGGGTGGCCACCGTCGACAAGGCCGTGGTGTCGGAGCTTGACTCGGTCGCCGCGCTATAGTGACTCTGCACTTCCCGCCGCAGGATTGGCCCGCTCGTCGACGACCAGTGGGCCCTAGTGCATCGCTTGGAGGCCGAGGCGAGGAGGGACGCTGACATCGCCGCACTCAGATGCCATGATGCAGTTCCTGCGGTCGGGGGCTCTCGGTGTTCTGCCATGTGGCGTACGTTGCCTTTCTGCCGTCCACCCGAGGACGCCACTCTACTGTGCGTTTGCGCTAGGTCCGTGTGGTCACTCCGAGTGCTGATGATAGTGACAGCGTGCGCGTTGCTTGGAGCCGGAATCGGAGGTGGGGGAGTGTTGGTGGTGGTGTCAGGACGTTCTACGCGGGCAGGGGGAGCATGTATGCGGCGGAGTTCGAGAGTGTGCCAGCGTTTGGCATGGAAGAAGCTCGCCGCGTAGAGGCAGGCGAGGAGAACTTCATCAACACATTTACCGTGACGCCCGGTGTCAAGGTCTGCCACATGGTGGTGCCGTGTAGGATGCTTCTCTGTCGGTGGTGGGAGGGGTTCGTCCGGATCCGATAACCAACCACTCTCGTTAGTAAACTAGCTTATATTGTTACATTTTTTGCTTTTCGTTATGCTCTGAATCTTAGTATCGACAGCCCAAATGTGCAGGAGTTATTATATGTTGATATTAGTACCCCAAAATGTACAAGAGTTGTATGTGATGTTGATAAGATGATGACATAATCTGAAGTTTGGTGGATGAAAGAGCTAAAATGAGGTGGGGATAGCTTGACGGGGGGTTTCTAGATATTTACAACTGAGCTGGCAAGGACACATCCTACTTTGGACCTAGATGATATATTAAAGAAACTTTAGTGCCACTAATATGCATTTTCAATGTACCGGGACCTATTTGAGAACTCGGGACAAGTTTGAGGACCGCCACTGAAAATTACTCTTTATAATTAAATAAAGTGACCCCCCCCTATATTACAGATATGATGTTATGTTTAGCCTAATAAAAACTTAAAAAGAAACCTAACTATTTTTTTTGACATAACTTACTAAATTTATGTGTAGAAGCTATGTATGATCTGAATCTAACAAGATATCCTAACAAACTGCTGTAAATTGACAAAATCTTGTCGCCATGCTGTTGTGCTTATATGGCACACCGGCATGCCATAACACAACTTATCACTTATTAGTCAAAATAATATAACTGTATTAACCTTTTGATCAATTATAGGCTACCCACAGACTCCCCAAATGATGAGGATCAATACTTCAATTATTTAGTAGACAAGTTTGTCGGTGCAGCTGTACATGTTTGCAGCTCTACATTGCCAGATGATGAAACCGACTACGAGGTCGAAATTCAGCAACAATCTGTTCTGTGTGCAAAAAGTGCCCTGAAGCATTACAACAATGATGAGAAGAACGAGGTAATGTCATGTTACACATTAGTTTCACAATTATCACCTAGGTTGAAGTCCTTATTTCAATATTTCTCCTCCGCCCTGTGGCAATGTCATGTCCAAATGACCCTTGTTGTTCTTTATATTTGTTGTGGTCTTCAATTTCTTCATCATCAATTAGTGTCGTAACACATTCAGTTACAGCAGCTCTAAATGAACTATCATTCTGAGTTGATAGCAACTCTAGCTGAAGCTGATTGTTCTACTGATTCAGATGCAACACTTGATGGGGCACCTAAGCAACAAAATTAATGTGATAACAAAATTTAGCTTCATTATCAGTTGAGAGTTGGCAAAAATCTTGTCTGAAATTTAATCTGAAAAAATTCGTCTCAAATTTTAGTTGTGACTGCCACTGCCAAGCAGCTTGCTGTGTACCAGCACCACACCAGCAGCTGCAGCCATCCATTAGTTCACAGATTTCAGGACTTACAGAATCAATACTTGACAAGAGCCATCAGGAATTTCACAGATTTATTTGGCAAGCCATATGAGCATTTTCTGCTAGTTCAAGTTCATGAGCGACTACAAGCCAGTTCACATAAATAAAAAAAAATAGCATTTTCAGTTTGTGTTCTCAAGCCAGTTCATATAGAAATACTAAAGTCTGAAACACTACACATCCAGTTCATAGGCCATCACAAGCAACTAGAAATACTACACAGCCATCTAGAAATGTTGTAATTGTTGCTAACCCTAGAAGGGTAGCAATATAGTAGCATATACATGGGCCTCATGGGCCTAGCCTCATGGGCTGATACACACACTCTAACACCCCCCGCAGTCTGGACTTCCGGCGCAGCGGAGTACGAGACTGGACAAGAAAGAAAAGAGGAACACACACAAGACACCCCCCCGCAGCCACAACTAGCCACAAGTGATGTTGAGGCTGGAGCGAAACTCGGAGAAGGTCGAAGAAGGGAGGCCCTTGGTGAAGATGTCCGCAAACTGGGAGGTGGTTGGGACGTGGAGGACCCGGACGTCGCCGATGGCCACGCGGTCGCGGACGAAGTGCAAGTCGATCTCCACATGCTTAGTCCACTGGTGCTACACAGGGTTGGTGGAGAGGTAGACCGCGCTGACGTTGTCGCAGTAGACAAGGGTGCTCCTAGCGAGAGGGGGCGGTGAAGCTCAGCCAGGAGCTGTCGAAGCCAAGCGGCCTCGGCCACACCGTTGGCCACGGCGCGGTACTCCGCCTCGGCACTGGAGCGTGAGACCACCGGCTGACGCTTGGACGACCATGAGACAAGGTTGCCGCCCAAGAAGACAGCGTAGCCGGAGGTGGACCGGCGGGTGTCCGGGCAGCCCGCCCAGTCAACGTCGGTGTAGACAACTAGCTCGGCAGAGGAGGACCGGCCAAGGAGCAGCCCATAGCCGAGGGTGCCGCGGAGGTACCGGAGGAGCCGCTTCATAGCAGCAAGGTGGGGCTCCCGCAGAGCATGCATGTAGAGGCACAACTGCTGCACGGCGTAAGCGATGTCGGGCCGGGTGAAGGTGAGGTACTGGAGCACACCCGCAAGGCTCGGTGGAGTCCTCGGGGCCAAGTAAAGGACCCTCGGCCTCTGACAGCTTGCCCTGAGTGTCGACGGGGGTAGAGCAGGGCTTGCAGTCAGTCATCCCAGCGCACTCGAGGATGTCACTGGTGGAGAAACAAGCTTGAAGGTCGGGGCTCAACAGTGACACCGAGGAAGTGATGGAGTACACCTAGATCCTTCATGGCAAACTCCGTCTCGAGAGATGCAATGATGCGCTGGAGGGAGTGACTGGCTCGAGCCGGTGAGAACAATGTCATCCACATAGAGGAGCAGGTAAGCAGTCTCCCCCTTGGTGGTAGATAAACAACGAGGTGTCAGACTTGACCTCCGTGAACCCAAGAGTCAGCAGCAAGGTAGCAAACTGAGAGTACCAAGCCCGAGGTGCCTGCTTGAGTCCGTAGAGAGACTTGTTGAGCCGGCTGATCAAGTCGGGGCGAGAGGAATCCACAAAGCCGGTTGGCTGGCTGCAGTAGACGGTCTTAGTCAGAGTGTCATGGAGGAAGGCATTCTTGACATCCAGCTGATGCACCGACTGGGAGCGCTCAAGAGCCAGTGAGAGCACGGTGCGGACGGTAGCAGGCTTCACCACTAGACTGAAGGTCTCATCATAGTCCACACCAGGTCGCTGAGTGAAACCCCGGAGAACCCAGCGAGCCTTGTACCGCTCGAGGGAGCCATCGGCCCTGCGCTTATGTGTCCAGATCTACTTGCCGGTGACCACATTGGCCCCCGGCGGGCGCGGCACCGGGTCCCACGTCTGGTTGGCCAGAAGGGCCGCGTACTCCTCTTCCATCGTACGACGCTAGTGAGGATCCGCCAAGGCATCGCAGACAGAGGAGGGTACAGGAGAGACCGGGGAGTTGCTGCCAGTGAGGATCCACAAGGCATCGCGGACAGAGGAGGGTAAAGGAGATCCTCGGGAGTTGCCGCAAGAGCCCGGGGCCGCAGGACACCAGCCGCGTGCCGCATCACCATGGGATGAACGTGATGCGGGTGTCGCTGAAGAATCGGCGGGTGGTACATCGGCGGCTCGGCACGAGCAGTTGGTAGTGGCGGAGACGGCGGCGTGAGTGTCGACGGAGGGGTAGCCGCTGGAGGTGACCGTGGTGGTGAGGGAGGAGGTGGCGGCGGCACCGTGTCCAGCGAGGCCGGTGGCACGCGCCGCTGGTAGACACGCACCGGGTGGGCGAACCGGGCCATAGGCGCTGAGGTCGACGCCTCTGGCCCCGTACAAGGTGCGGAGGCAGGAGGACCAGCGGAAGGGGCCCTCAGAGGAGGGTCGGGCGCAGCCGGACTCGCAGAATGCGCAGGGTCAGGTGACGCACCGGAGGTCGACGGGCTGGCGTGAGGAGCCAGCGACGCTAGTGGCGGAGCACGACCTATAGGAGAACGGAAACGGTGGCTGAACCACCTTGTTAGTGGGAGATAGGAAGAAGAGGTCACCGTCGGAGGTGGAAGGAGTGGGGGCGGTGGAGAAAGGGAAGACAAACTCGTCAAATACCACATGACGAGAGATGAGAACCCGGCGAGAAGTGAGATCGTAGCAGCGGTACCCCTTGTGATCCGGGGAGTACCCGAGGAAAACATAAAGGGTCGAGCGGGGAGCCAGCTTGTGAGGAGCAATGGCAGTGGTGTTAGGATAACACGCACACCCGAAGACACGGAGGTGATCGTAGCGGGGAGCAGTACTGAAGAGGGCGTGGTGTGGTGTGAGAGCCGGGCAGGCAGTGGAAGGAAGGCGATTGAGGAGACAGGTGGTAGTGTGCAGGCTCTCGGCCCAGAAGCGGGCAGGAAGGGAAGCCTGAAGGAGAAGAGTGCGCATGGTGTCATTGGTGGTGCGAATCATGCGCTCAGCCTTGCCATTCTGAGAAGAGGTGTAGGGGCAAGACATGCGCAACTGCACACCGTGAGAGAAAGAATTCTCGGGAAGTGGAGTTATCAAACTCACGCCCGTTGTCACACTGAATGGCCTTGACAGGGAGGCCAAACTGAGTAGACACCCAGGCGAAAAAGTGACGAAGTGTGGAAAACGCCTCAGACTTAGCACGCAGGAGAAAAGTCCAAGAATAATGGGAGAAATCATCAACTATGACAAGATAATATGTATAACTAGAAATACTCATCACAGGTGATGTCCACAGATCACAGTGTACAAGATCAAAAATGTGGGTCGCATGGGAAGACGAGGTAGGAAAAGGAAGACGAACATGACGACCCAACTAGCACGCATGACATAAGTACCGATCGTTAGCCCGAGTACATGGTATGTCGGAACTACGACTAAGCTGCATCAAAACATCACGGCCAGGATGTCCGAGACGACGGTGCCAGGTAGTAGAAGTGGAGGTAGCGAAGGCAGCGGCAGCTGAAGCGCCAGCAGCAGAAGGAGGAAGCCGAAGAGTGTAAAGGGGCCCCGTGCTGTCACATCGGAGAAGAGGACGCCGGGAAGCCAAATCCTTCACAGTAAGACCAGAGGAGTCAAACTCAACAGAACACGAATTGTCAGTAGTAAAACGACGAATGGAAAGAAGGTTGTGAACCATAGAAGGAGCAACTAAGACATCAAGAAGACGAAAGGAGCCCGGAGAGGAGGCAGATCCCACGGTTGTGACAGAAATGCAAGACCCATTCGCAACCATGATGGAGGAAGGAAGAGAAGAAGGGTGGATAGCCGTGAGTATACCGGGGTGGGACGTAGTGTGGTAAGTAGCACCCGAGTCAGCACCCCAGTCAAGGACGGTGGGAGGTATTAGGCCCATGGTACTGAAGGAGCGGGCTAGGGCCGTAGTATCCCAACCGGCAGTCCTCGGCGGCGGCTGGGACGGCAAGGTCCACGGCGACGTGCCCCCAGGTGGTGGAACCTACGGAGAGGGCGCGATGCCACCGGCGAGCATGGCAGCTGGAGAGCGAGGGTTCGCACCAGTGCCCTGGAACGGCCATAAAGAGATGCGCCATGACCATGGGTTGCTGAAGGATGGCCAGGGCACACCCCTGCTACGGCTGTTGCGGCTGCTGAGGCCTTTTGCCACGCCCCCCCGCGTGACGACGCCGGCCACCACGGCCACCCCCACCCCCTCTCCGCCTGGGAGGAGGGGGGCAAGAAGAGACGACGGGTGCCAGGGTGGACGTACGAGGCGGAGGCGCGGCGACAAGGGCGGTCGAAGAGGACGAGGAGCCCGGTGTGGAGGTGGAGGCCGGCTGAAGACCCAGGGTGAGCTCCTCCATAACAAGGTCGTCCCGGACCCGCAGGAAGGAGGGAAAGGGCCTCTGCCGGAGGATCCAAGTCCGGAGGTGTGCGTAGCGCTCATTGAGCCCGCGGAGGACGTTGAGAACCAAGATCCGGTCCTCCACGGGCCAGCCAAGGTCACCTAGAGAGTCCGCCATGCCCTTCATCCGGCGACAGAACTCGCTGACAGAGAGGTCGCCCTGGACAGAGGAGCGGAAGCTGGCGTCCAGGCGTAGAGCTCGCATCTCGGCGTTGCCCAGGAACTGGCCCTCAAGAGCCAGCCAGGCACGGCGAGCGTCATTGGAGTTGTGGACGAGGTCGTGCAAGTCAGTGCTGATCGTCCTGAGGATCCACGACATGACGATGCTGTCGAGGCGAAACCACCCAGGGGTCTGGGCAACAAGCGGGGCGTCGAGGAGGACGTGGTCGTCAAGAGCGTAGCGGCGGAGGGTGAGGACGACCATGTCCCACTAGCGAGCGTAGGAGGACGACTCCGGGTCGAGGACGACCGTAACCAGGTTGCGGATGTTTTGGACTCCCCCAGCCTGGTAGTGGAGCTGCGCCACGAGCGGATCCGCCGGATCGGGAATCTGGAGCGGCGGCCGGCGGGTGGCGTGAGAGTCAGAGGAGGCTGCGGTGGTGTCGAGGAATTGCTCCGCCTCGGCGAGCTGCCGCGCTCCCGCTCCAAGGCACGGGTGGCCGCGCTCACACGGGCGGCAGTTTCTGCAGCAGCAGCCCGGGCACGGAAGAGAGCTTTGGGGTGGAGAGGAGTGGCAGTGGCCTGCTGCGCCTGTAGCACACATAGCTGGCCGGCCGGCCCGGCCTGGCTAGGGGCCAGCGAGGCCTGGCCAGAGGCCAGCGCAGCCGGGCAAGAAGTCAGCGCGGCCTGGCCAGTGGCTGATGCGGCCGGGGCATGGAAGCCCGGCGGTGGCCCCTGGGCGGAGAGGGAAGAGGAGGGCGGCGGCTAGGCGCGGGGCCGGCGGCGACGGCAGCGGCAGCATCACTGGTAGTAGTGAAAGCCACCGTGGGCTGCTGGCCGCCGCAAGCCCAGGGCTGGTCGACAGGGTGGCCGTGCACCCTGGGGGAGTAAGGGAGAGGGGGGAAGGTGGAGAAGTAGGTGGGGAAGGGAGGAGGAGGCGTCAGCCGGCGATCTGCCATGGCCGACAGCGCCTGGTGGGTGGCGGCGGCTGTAGGGGAGGGGAGGAGAGAAAACTAACCCTAGCTTGATACCATGTTGAATAGAGTGATTGGATTAGCTAACCCTAGAAGGGTAGCAATATAGTAGCAAATACATGGGCCTCATGGGCCTAGCCTCATGGGCTGATACACACACTTTAACAGTAATACACATTCGACAGTGCGTCAGCGCATAGTGCTCACCGTTCTGGCAAGCTGGAGAAGAGGGTCAAGGGGCTGCCTCACATCAAGCATGCAGGCGAGTTATGTGACAGCTGCCTGGCTGTGAAGCAGAGGAGGCTGCCTTTCCCAAATGCAGCCAAGTATCGCGCGTCGGGCGCCCTCGAGCTGGTCCACGGCGACCTCTGCGGGCCTATCTCGCCTGCCACGTATGGTGGGCGATGTTACTTCCTGCTGTTGGTGGATGATTGCAGCCGCTACATGTGGCTGCAACTCCTTACCAACAAGGATGAGGCAGTGGAGGCGGTGAAAAAGTTCAAGGCACGGGCGGAGGCCTAGAGCGGGAAGAGGCTGCGCATGTTGAGGACGGATCGCGGTGGTGAATTCACCTCGGTTGAGTTCGGTGTGTACTGCGCTGATCAAGGTGTGGTGCGCCACCACACAGCACCGTACTCGCCACAATAGAATGGCGTGGTGGAGCGGAGGAACGAGACAGTGGCTGGCATGGCCCGTTCCATGTTGAAGGCAAAGGGCATGTCGACAGAGTTCTGGGGCGAGGCAGTGACCACGGCGGTGTTCATCCTCAACCGTGCTCCCACCAAGACCCTGAAGGGCAAGACGCCATTTGAGGCTTGGCATGGACGCAAGCCAAACATGTCCTTCAGGACATTCGACTGCATCGGCCATGTGAAGAACACCAAGCCTCACCTCGGCAAGCTGGAGGACAGGAGCAACATCTATGGTGCTCCTAGGCTACAAGGAGGGCAGCAAAGCCTATCGGTTGTATGATCCCAAGAGAGGCCCAAGAGAGGCAAGATGGTGATCTCTAGGGATGTGGTGTTCGATGAGATGGCAGCTTGGGACTAGGAGGACTCAGGCTCAGGGGAAGAAGCTGCTGATGTTAGTGGTACATTTACTGTCGAGCAACTGGTAATCCAAGGAGGAGGAGGAGATGGCGCAAGAGAGCGTGCAGCTGCTGGACAGCAGGCAGTCGCTGGACACCAGGTTGCTGCTGGAGAGCAGTCTCCACCAGAAGCGGCGCATTCACCTCCACCACAGTCCTCTGTGATGGCAGGACAGGGACACTGCCACTGGAGTTCGCTACCCTACCCACCAACATCGATGAGTATGTGGATGCCTTTCACTACGACGAGGAGGTCCGTTTCAGAAGGGTGGACAACATTGTTGGCAAAGAAGGAGCTTGCTTGGCAAGTCGGCTACTCGATGACCAGGAGCTGCTCCTTGTTAGCGGAGACGAGCCACCCACATTTGCGCAGGCTGAGCGTGATGCCAATTGGAGGCGAGCAATGTTGGAGGAGATGAAGGCGATCAAGGACAACGAGACTTGTGAGCTTATTGATCCACCTCTAGGCTGCCGTCCAATTGGGCTGAAGTGGGTATACAAGGTGAATCCGGACGAGCATGGTGCCATTGTCAAGTACAAGGCGGGCCTCGTTGCCTCCGGGTTCGTCCAGCGTGAGGGCGTCGACTTTGAGGAAGTCTTTGCATCGGTGACGCGAATGGAGTCCATCCGCTTGCTGCTGGCCCTGGCAGTAGCCAAGGACTGGTGTGTTCACCACTTGGACGTGAAGTTAGCATTCCTCAACAGCGAGCTGGCAGAGACAGTATTCGTCAAGCAACCTCCGGGCTTTGTCGTCAAGGGAGAAGAGCACAAGGTGTTGCGGCTGTGCATGGCCCTCTACGGGTTGCGGTAGGCTCCGCGGGCATGGAACGCCAAATTGGACAACACGCTGGGTGAACTAGGGTTCACCAAGTGCGCCACCGAACACGCGTTCTACATGCGACGACGGGGAAAGGAAGAACTCATCGTCGACGTGTATGTGGACGACTTGATCGTCAGCGGAGCGCGTGCAGAGACATCAACGGTTTCAAGCGCGAGATGACAGATCGGTTCCGCATGAGCAATCTCGGTAAGCTCTCCTACTATCTTGGCATTGAGGTGAAGTAGGGAAGTGACTCCATCTCCCTAGGCCAGCGCGCCTACTCGGAGAAGTTGCTGGAGCGCGGCGGCATGGCTGATTGCAAGCCATGTGCAACTCCAATGGAGGAGTGGATCAAGCTGAGCAAGCATAACACCGCGGCAAAGGTGGACGTGACGCGCTACCGGAGCATTGTTGGCGGGCTGCGCTGCCTCACTCATACCCGGCCGGACATTGCATTCGTGGTTGGGTACGTTAGCCGCTTCATGGAGGATTCGCGTGAAGATCACTGGATGGCAGTGAAGAGGTTGCTGCGCTACATCAAGGGGTCGCTTGATCAAGTTATCATCTTTCCCAAGCACCGCGACAAAGGTGGGCTGAGGCTCACAGTCTTTAGCGAGGCACCACCCAAGACGAAGGAAGGTGAGTCGGAGCTCACTGTTTTCAGTGATGCAGGCAACATTGATGGTCGACGGAGCACCTCCGGTGTGTTCGTCTTCTTTGGAGCAGTCGCTAAAGCAAATGGTTGTGGCGCTATCGAGGCGGAGTATGTCGCAGCGGCCACAACAGCGTGCCATGCGGTTTGGCTATGCTGGCTGTTGGGCGAGCTTGTTGGGAAAGAGGCTCACCCACCGACATTGATGATGGACAACCTATGTCTTGAGAACAGCGCACACACACAGCACATGCACCAGTGTTGGCTAGAGCACAGCACACACTCAGCCTATGGACTAACAAATACATCCACTATAAGTTTCAGTTTATGTCTTTTTGGCTTCTACCTGTGCATAGTCACTACTCACTACCATTCATATTGAGCAGCCCAATAGCTAAAGAAAAGAGGAAAAATGAAAGAGTTCCAAGAATCTTGCCTTCTGGTTGGGATTGGGACATGGCAGACTGATATAAAGCTAAAAACATTGAAGTTGGTTGATTTTGAAATTCTCATTTAATTATTGATTGATTATCATTTGTGTCACTGCAAAGCATGGATAATAATCTCACTGCTTCATGGCAGACTAATATAAAGCTAAAAACATTGAAGTTGGTTGATTTTGAAATTCTCATTTAATTATTGATTGATTATCATTTGTGTCACTGCAAAGCATGGATAATAATCTCACTGCTTCATAAATTGCTTTGATATTACCTAAGTTTTTTGCTATGTATTTCTGTATAGCTTATTGTATGTCTTCTGTATGTACTATGTAATAATCTAGCTCCAAACTTAAATCAGACAAAACAGCCATTGTTGTGTGTCTAACAGTAGTCGCTTTTAAGTTCATCTTCATGACTGTTTTTCCCCTTACTACATTGAACTTGTAACTTGATGCATCAACATTTTATTTAGTTGCAATAAAAAATGACACAATTTAAATTATAAGACTTTTTTGTTTTTATAGGTTTTCTTTTGCTATATATCTAGACATGGCGCATAACAAGATCTATAAATGAATTATAATTTGAAATGGAGGGGAGTGGTATTCTGATTATATAATAACTTCTATTTCTAATTCACTAATTTTTTCTTTCTTTTTTTTTAATTTCAGATCAAATACGAGCTAATCAGTGTTAGCATGTGTAATGATATGTTGATTAGGGAGGGCTGTTTTAGTCATTTGAACTTTACAGCAAAAGCAAAAGAACCGAATCCGAAGGAGGAGCTTTTCTTTGCAGAGCTACGTTGGAATCATGGCACCCCTGATCCAATTTGTGTTGTTTGTTTTAAAGAGATTGAAAAAGTTGGTGAGTTCTAAATCATAAAATTCATAAGCTTGATTTTTAATCGCAAATAGTTATAATTTCTTTACTTTTCAGGTGGGCTTTGTGACACCAACTATTTGGAGACGCTGTCTGTTGATGAACAACATTGTTATGCTTGCGATGATCGACTCCAGCATCCAAAGAATGGTGAATTATATAATATTGGTCATGTTACTATGAGCCAATACTATGGTTTTTGAGCGCACTCTTTGAATTTTTATCTTCAGTGGAATGTCACCTAATTATTTATTCAATTGTTTCTTAACTACTTATATAATGCCTCTAAATATAGAATTCTATAGTGTTATATTTCATTAGGATAACTTTTGTATGATGTTTTTAAGTTTGTATTAAATCTATTTATATCCATGTTTATGGGTAGCTCTTCTATACTATAATAAGAAAATCTACTTGACACGTATCTTGTAGAACAAAATTTTGAGTTAAGTATCGGTATAGTGTGATAAGAATATTGCCAAAGAAATATAAGAAGAAAAAAATGGTTGGTTGACAGTCATTTGAGGAGCATTGGTTTGGCTGAAAGTGAGTTGCAGCTTGACGGATGGGTCATTATTCCATTACTAGCAACAGATCGTTATTACTCTCGCTTCTCACCATCTGCTAGTGTCTTGAATAAGGCACATATAATATTACCTTCATCCTAATTTAAAAGTTGTTTGACTTTTTAATCTAAAGTTTGATTAGTTTTATTCAACAAATTGAGGCAACAGCAGCAGGAGCTGCTTGTTTTATCCAATCGCTTGCCGCTTCACTTTGCAGTCCGGTAATGCACCCTCGTCGGTCGCCGATTGCTTTTCGAGACCAAACTCCCAGGTGAGGTGACGCTGACGTAGCTCTTGGCGACCATCAAACACGAAGCCAAAATGTGTGGGTGCTAGCTCATTCGGAGAGCCGTATCCAAGGCGAGGGCATAGGCTTGTTGGTTTCCTTTTTTGTTTTTTTTTTGTTACAGTGAATTTCACTCTTTAAGTTAACTAGAACATCAGGCGCCCGTCGAGCGCCCTACAATGATATAAGAAAAACAATATTTAAGACAGTAAGCACATATTCATTATTACCGTGACACACACAAGATCAAAGAGAGATCATACGATACCTAGCACACGTCATAAAGCATTCGCAAACAGCACATTTTGTATGGCCATTGCGGCCATTGTGGTTGTATTCACTCATGGATTACATGATCCTTCACTTAGGCATACGTTAGTTACATGCCATGCCGATCCAAATCTAAAGACAAGCAATTGGGTGAAGCCGGCGTGGCCTCATCCATAGCTATATGTGGTTTTCCATATCTACTTATCCTTCGTTTCGAAATTTCATTTCCATAGTTATACATTTTTACAACTCTTACAGCTTGATGGAATAATACAGTGGTTGTGCATGCGATATCCCCCCACGTGATTAACTCCTCCCACTCATCCCTCCCTAGATTAGCACAAGTGCTTAAGTACTAATCACCTCCACCATCAGATTTAGATTCAACAACGGATTTAGATCCAACGATGCACACGTGAGTTTCCATAGTTTCCACACAAACCTAGTTTCCATATATATATGTTTAGATATTTTTTTATTCTTCATTCACCTATTCTTCATTCACCGTGGATTAAATGAAATGACAACCTTTTATAGTTGCAGCACACTTTGCTTAAAGATGATTTTGAAAAGTGATAGTCCATTTGATCGGCACAAATTTCTAATAAATCAATGGAATTTATATTTTTTTTTATCTCATTGGAATTTATATTCAACACATAATTATTGGAAGACATTCATGTAAACACAGAATTCATTTTAGTTTACTCAAATGATTCAATTGGAAGAAGACGCCTTACATCGCTTAAAATTAATGCAATAAAACAAAAGAATGAACCAAAAGCAGACAAGTAGATGCGTCATGCCTACTTGCTCAAATTATTTTTAATAATCTATATCCTAAGGATTGACCATATGGCAAAGACATTATGTCATATTTGCATAGTAAAAAGGCTAAAAAAAAACTCAGAATCATTTGCACATGGCAAAAACTAGCCACATTGATCCTAAAGAGCTTGTAAAATGCAAGGCCTTCTCCATGGAGACAGAGAACATGATGATTCAAATGACCAAAGATGGCAGAGACTGATGTTTGAAGATGAAGCTAAAAGCAATTCATTGGATGAATGCCCCTGGGGTGTCATTGCTCGATGCAGTCACAAGCCCTGAAAAAGGCTGTATAAAATCAAGAAAGGTATCAAGAGTTTCATGGTCACGAGCCCTGTGAAAGTGAGAAATGATTTCACGCCTGAAATTATAAGGACACAACATCTACCACTTGACATAGAAATTAATGAAAAAATAAGCTATATGAATCATAAAATGATAGATTATTTCGGCTCAATGTGAACACTGATGTGTGAACAAACAGACTTTATACTATTATCAAATGGTTTCACATGTGAACTAAAAAATATAATTTACAATTTAGGCTCTATTCGGTGATGTTGAAAAGCGCTGAAGTACTGTAGAAGTGCTGATTTGTTGTGAGAGGAAAGTACTGCAGAAGTGCTGAAAAATAAGTGCTTTTCAGCTCCAGCCGAACGGAGCCTTATAATGTAAATAACTGTAATAGTCAAAGTGAATCATAAAACATGTTGAGATAGTTTCCTAGTCGGAAATAAAAATGTGCATCAACACAAAGCCTTTAAAGCTAATCATAAATAGTTTCAGTTGTGCAACTAATCTGCTAGAGACATTCAATACCGTGAGTTTGGCCTAAAGTTATAACCATGTCATTTAGACAAATATACGAGAAATTTATAGCTAGAGATCTTGAATTTTATTATTGGCTTTAGTGATGAGATATATTACATTCCTACAAAAATAATTGATTTGCCTCTGATCTGTGACCTAATCGGGTCAAAGAGTTTAAAATTCATTAAGCTTCAAAGATTACATACTAACAAGTTTTAACATTAACTAAGCTTTACCATTAATACATAAATTAATCTAAGATGGCATCAACCCGTCAACACAAGAGCCAAATTAGAAGAGACGAGGAAAACGTATTTTTATACCTAGTACTAGAAGCCAAAAGCTTGCTTGCTTGCTTGTTCCGTGTTATTTAGAACATCGACACCTGCACAGGAACACTCCACTGCTGGCTGTGTTGCATTGAAGCTGAACGTGGGCGTAGAAACAACTCTAAAATAGCAGAACCACAGCTAAATTATCCTCGTTTAGGCCAGCACTTCTGTCTGAAAAACTGACACGTATTCATGAGAAAAAACATCAGCATATATCTAAACAAATTGTCTTCAAGTCTCTACATCAATACTGACAACACATGACAAGTCAGAAGAATATGCCCTGTTTCCAATTGATGTTACATGCTTTATGATTACTCTGGCTCAAAATTCCAAGTGAGCTAGTACTGAATGTATTTGAAATAATGGAAAATTGAAAGAATGGAATTGCATTTAGCTCTAAAATCCACCAAGAGACATTGTCAAGGCTACTTCTTGAACTATGGAACAAGTTTGATACTTTCCATAGATAAAGATGTGTAGCAAGTCATGCATTTTTCATTCCTTTCTTTCCTTGTTTAATTTGAACGGATATTACCTTAGCTCGTTAAGATTTGTTGCTATCTTTTAAACCTATGAATCCTATCAACCTATAAAAAAATACATTAAGTTTGTTAGAAACATTGACTGATTTACATAACAAAACAAATTAAAAAGTGGGTTCAAGAAGCTGCCTAAACACCAATTTAATGGAAAGTGGGTATTATTCATCGAGGTAATCCGAATTTTATTTACTAAGTTTGTCCTGGGCCTACCAATACCCCCATGGAAGGGCACATAAACCATGGAGAAAACCAACATCAAGGGTGTGCCACACATTTATTTAAGGACATAATCTTCAATTCAAGTAAGCTAGTGAACAGTGAACAACTTGACTAGGTTGCCAAGTTGCAGGTAAAAAAGAAATGAGGGATTTCAATGACAGAAGAGATGAGATAAAATTGCAATGCCACTCCACCAAAATCATTACATATAAACTAACTACTGACTACACTAGATATGAAAAACAACTTTTTTGCTCCTAGTAGCAGTTTGCTTTAGTCATTTCTACTGCACTGCATTCTTTCATTCATAAAAAACTGGCCATGGCATCAAATGGAATGCTATACTTGGAAGAATATTTCAATTCTGCACAGTAAAAATTGTGATACAGAATCAGCATGCCCCATACTGAACCAATATCAACCATCGTACGCATGTTCGACAATCAATTTGTATTGACAAATAATTGTAGTTCACACACCAAGAATTGTTTCAAGGAAGTGTTTGTCAAAACCAAACCAGGAAATCAATAAGGTTTGCTCTGAAATTTATAGCAAAAAAATGTTTTCTTTATGTCAGGAATCAATGAATGTTACCCAAGTGAGAATAATTTTATTACCCTAAGAAATCAGCGGATATATATGTACACAATGGTAGCAACTATACAACCATAAGCATGGCAGGAGCAGGTTACAAAGAAATTCATTCGGACAGACAGGAGTTCTAACATGTAGTGCACAGTTAGTCTAGTTAACAGGTTGATCTCTATAGATTTCTGATTGTGGCAAGTTGATACCAAATGAACACATAAAGAATGAATTTTAAAATGAAATATAAAATGGACAAAGATGATGCTGAGGAGGATAGGGCATACAGTCTTGAAAGTTCCTCACCTCAGAATGAAATTGTACTACATCAAGGAAAGAGAGTCAGATAAAAAAGAAGTTATAACCATTGTAACCTACATAGTATTTTATCACATGCCATCTGTATACATTTCACAAAACCATAGTTTTTTGCAACCAAACTAGCCTGCTCATAACTATTTTATATATCATCCACTAGCCCTTATTCTTAAATAGAATATACTGGAATAAAAAATACAATAAAAAGACAGAGTCATATATGGAACAATCTCAAGATGGAACGGAAGCAATAATTGCAGACAGTTTATTATGTCCCTAACATATTCGCTTTTGGTAAAACAGATTAATCTGTAACAGGTCCTCTACTGCATTTAGATATGTCAAGCATCAGAGTGTTACCAGAAAATGGTGAATCTAGGTTACAGTAAGATAATTTAGTTAATTCCAGACATTAATTTTCACCCCGTTAATAAAAACAGAAAGTGCTTATCTGAAATCAGGAAATGCAAGGCAGGCATATAATAGTCAATGAATATTCGTTTAACTAATCTAGCTCCAAAGAGCCCTGTCCTGCAGCAGCATCCCTTAATTTTTTACCTCAAATAGATGTATATTGAGTTTCTCTTTATTTCTAAATTTACTGAAATCTGAATCATGCTTGTACTTAGAGTAAATCCTTAGAGTAGGCTTATCTTCTTCCAGCTCATCTCTGTTCACACTTTCTCAATCATAGAAAGGGTCAAGCATTGAAGTAGAAGCTACTAATAATCTGCAAAAAGTATGAAGTCACACGGGTCAGCAGAAACATGGCTCCTGAGTCCGGCCATGGGGAAGCCGGAAGCCACAACGCTTATGCAGGGCACCAGCTACAGGGACTGCAGCGACCGAATCCAGAGCTCCTCTGTTATAGGGGATCACATTACGGCACTATAGCAAGATACTCCCTCTGTCCCTTATTGACCGTCGTTTTTTGTTTTTTGCCACAAGTTTGACTAGATTTTATGTATAATGCGGATAACATTTGTATCTTCAAATAAATTTGTTAAAAAACTAGATTAAAAGATCTATCTATTGATATCAATTATGTTTCGCAAATATTAATAATTTTTTATATAAAATTAATCTAATACATTTCTTGGGAAGCGAGAAAGACAGATATTTAGGGACCGAGGGAGTAGACTGTATTATCGGTCCTACAATTACCATGGCTAGCCATTGGTATGTGACAAGGGTGGGACAGTACCTGGTAACTTGTCTAGCCCCAACTTGTGACTTGTCTGCTCGCGGGGTTCCGTAGCCAGCAGCAGTGCAGCACCACTGAGGAAACTCTCGATCTGTATGTGACTGAGGAAATTGGGAATGGAATTGTATTAGCACAAACAAGAACAAAGGAATTAAATGAAGTTCATCTTTTGTGCCGGTGCATTCACAAATTGCGGCGGTAGAACACTACCCTACCTGGCTGGATAAATCCCCGGTGGCCGTCGCTGCAGTTGGATGAGGCCGTGGGAGCGGATGGTGCGGCTCCAGTGTCACCGTCGGTGCTCGCGGGGGCCTTCGACGAGAACGGCTGACGGCGGTGTAGAGCTGCAGGGGTCTAGGGGCGGCGGGGAGGTGGATGGAAAGTAAACTGCGTAACTGGCATGGGGGTGGAATTGACGCGGGGAGATCGTGGGGCTAGTTTAATTGTGACAAAAGATTCAGGAGAGGGTGCACACTACTGACTAAAGAGGTGTGTCTAGGCATTCACCAAGGATGAATTTGCCGCAAAAATAGAACCCAAAACAGGTCAAAACTGCAACCTTGTAAAGAAAAGAAATTAACTTCTAGATAAGTAGTCAAACAGTCCTGCTCATTAAAAATCCTCCAATATAAAGGGTCTCCATCTGCATACACATGGAAATTAGTGGTGTCAAAAGATTAATGACTTACAAAAGCAAACATGGAAATTAGAAAATTAGAATAGCACAAACAATGAATTTATTTCAGCAAGTTCAAACTTATGAATTTTACAGATTGAAAGAACTTAGTCTAGCAAGATTGTGAAGTTTTATCAGATTTGTGGGACTATGCAGTTTTAGAGTGAAAAAGAAGGAATTTAGTGAACTTTCCAAAAAGTGTCATAACATTAACATCTAATTCGAGTTCATGCTGATACCACATCTGGGCAGTACAAAATCAGGTAGCACATCTCACGTGCCACTCCTATTCTCCTTAGATGGACAAATGCTCTTGCTCTACTTCAAGCAACTTCGTCTCCTGACATGGCTCATCCCTCTATAAATATGTGAAACTGCAGAGGCATCAAATTTAAGTGGCACAGCACAAAATTAAGCAAAATGTAATATAGAAGATATTGGAGTTGTCCTTGTGCGCTAAACCACCTATGGTGATGAAAATAATGTTTTTGCCACTGAAATTAAACTAAAGCCTGCACAAATTATAATTACCAAATTATAAATCAAATCCACATTCAGTTAATAATTACATATAAACATAACATGGTCAGCCCAGAAATAACCTTAAGTGACATCATTAGCGGATTCACATTTATGAAATACCACTGGCTACAAGAAAAGCCCAGAGCAATATTCTCCTTCCAGTCATTCAAAAAAAGGAAACTTAAGGATACAAACGAGTGCATTAGTCTTCCTAACAGTTCTTATTTTTGTCCATGTGTAACTCGAAGAATACCGCTCGGATCCCTATTACTACCTTACAATAGAATTTTGAGCTGAACATACAATTTATATTACAGGGATAAGAAGAAAATCAGTAATATCTTCTATAACTTTACTCTTAATTAGGTGACCTATCAATAAGATGTACACTGAATATAACCTTAACATAAACTTTTAAGGCAATCTTAGGATATTTTTGGCTGAATCCAAGATAAATCACATTTTCAACTATTCATTGGGAACATATAAAATTGATGGCACTATTAAATACGAGTTCTCTAACCATTCTCTATGAAATGGTTCGTGCAAATAGTTCATATGCAACAACTTTACCTTATAATGGTTCAAAGTAAGAGCAATAAGATTATGACCATAGCGAAGAAATTAAGCAGACTATAGAAGCAATTGACCCCCAATGATTCTCAAACATAGAGGCTCTTCAACCAATTTGGCTTAACTCTAGATGCAGATACTAAAGTTCAAGTCTCAATTTGATTCATACATTAAAATCACATAAGTTGAACGAATGAATTTTCTGACACATTGGATGATTGGACAGCTGGATTTTCAATCAATTTGACTTTACTCTAGATGCACATGCTGTGATGATATAAGTCCTAATTTGATATGCTTATGCAACAAGCAAAAGAAGAGCTACTTCCTAGCAAGTAATAACTTGTTATCCTTAATAGTAGTTTGTGATCACTCAAATACAATCCTTTTTGGGTTTTCAGACATCATGTTCACCAACTATAACAAGAAATTGAAGACATTGAGTCAAAAATATTTAGAATTAATACTGCATTTAAGTGATGTACCGAGTATATTTACGAATACACTTGACACAAAAATGTAGGTGCAATTGGATAATCATGAACAAGAGCATCATGTAAAAGAGTGTCTCAAATAAATAAATAAATAAATAAATATAACAGGATAATGTGAAACAAAAAACAGTTTTCGCTGAGCAACCAGGGCCTAATCCGGCATGGACATCCTCTGGCGTGGACATCCTGCAAACCATCACTGAGGGAAGCACGCAAAAAGATACTATTGTAAGTCATATACTTTCTTCTAGAAAGAATTATCACTTCTAGCTCAAAATAAAAGCTTTTATCTGCCTGTCAGCATACTGCGGTCTGATGGAAAGGGTTTACAATCTGCCCATATATGAACAAACATAATTGTTAAAACTAATTAAACTCACATCATCAATGGAAAAGAAAAGGTGTAGATAATGAACATAAAAACTGAATGACAAAAGAAATGTTTTATCATCAACTATATTCTTCTTCAGCCAAGATCACATGTCTGCAACTGTTGCAGCATTAGATCTTCCAATATAACAATAATCCCAAAACATTAACCACCACAAACTTATCCCTTTACTTAACTAGTATATACTTAATTATGCGTCACAGCTTGCATGTCAGACATCAAGCTAATGCAAATTAGTGCATGACCATCATATTTAATAAGTTTTGCTCGTGTGGCTATATGGCCTATTGCCCCCTGCATATTCACAACAAGTGGCACCAATTTTACACATTTTTGGAATCTAAGCACCGCAGATCACTACAATTATAAGATGCTAAAATCAGTAGTGTACTTGATTACAGAAAGACAACTAGCGGTATTTATATTAGTATCTCTCAAGCTGTTCTGTCTATGACCAATAGCTAGCTTCTTAGATACAAAATTAACTTCTGGTTCGTAATTCGTAAAACATCAGACAAAACAGCTGCTGGTGGCCAGTCTCTGATAAATATAAATTAACTAGAAAACCAAAGTGATTAAGAGAATGACGCTATTGATATGGTCATGTTTACAACTGAATCTAAAACCCTTGCATAGCATGCTGACATACTAAATCAGCAAGTCACTATTGATGATCTCCTTCGTGCCTTTGACAATGCAAACATATTTTATCTTGCGTTTATCATGTTCAGTACATTATTAATAAATAAAGAAATTTTGGCTAGAGTGACATGCAAACATATTTTCCACCGGTAGAGGATAAAGTTATGAATCTAACAAAATTAATTTCATATTATTTGGATGTATAACTAATTTCCTACAAATTTCTAAAATTCCTGCGTTGATTAGTACAAATGTGTATAAGATCTTATTAGCTTGTATTGTTCATCTTCTGGATTGAACGAAAGAGCAAACCTGCCATAGATCCACATCAAGAAGCATTCAAAGGGGTGGGCAACATTTTGACGGAGCTAAATATAGGAGAGATTTGGCTCGGGTTTACCGTATGTGCGAATTTGAAGGATAGTAAAGCTCTTCGTGGGCATGACCTCCGGCTAAGGGGAAGAACGAGCAATGGTGGAGGGACCCTTGTCCTCATGATACTCTGATGCGGCCTAATCGGTGATCTCAAGCCAGAGTTGTGTCCGCTCGTGCCTAGGCCCTGCCGTGCTGGAGGGCTGGTACGCCGACAAGTGAAGCCGTCCGATGCGAGTCTGGGTCCGCGCCGCATCACTGGTGACATTAAATAGATTGGATATGGAATCGGGAGCAGGGATGCAGAGGGGATTCAGTCCGCTCACCTTTTGCCGTCGTCGAGGAGGATGCAGAGGCCCAGGTGGGGCGAGTTCTCTGGTGCATAAATTGATGGTCATCAACAGCGGCCATGGCAACAGCGAGCTGATGGGGACCTGGGACGAAGACGGCGCTGGGTAGAGGCGGCGAGGCGAGAAACGGTGCAAGCCTGGAGGCAGCAGCTGGCGCGCGAGATCGCCCGTGCGGCCAGCGAGGTCAGCTCACAGGCGTGGGGGCTCCGCCGGGTGCGACGGCGAGTAGCCCAAATGCGAACCGAGGATTCGGGAGGGACCGAGTGAGAGATGAAGACGGATACAGCAGATCGTGGGCGTGCATGGGGCAGCATGCTGGGATACGCCGGTAGAGAACGGCAGTGGCGCAGCTAGCAGTAGCAGCGGTGCTACGAGAGCGAACGGAGGGGCGGTGCCGGCGGGGTGAGGGAAGGAGGAGGGGACGAGATCTGAAGATTGAAAACCGCAAACAAATCGTGGGTTGGTGGTAGAGCTGAGCTATATGCTCTCGATCTCGCGGGTGGGTGGGCCGAGGCGAGGCCCGCCCGAACGGCGAGGTGGCCCAACCTTCGTGGGTGGCCGAGGCCAGAATGGACAGGTGGGTTTCCTTGCCTGCTTTAGGTACTGATGAATAACTATTTGATACCTATATATATATATATATATATATTGAATGATATTTTCATACATACTTTTTATAATAAAGTATTTATACATACTATTTAAAATAGAGTATTTATACATATTTTTGAAATAGAGTATACATACATACTATTTGTATATATTCTATACAACTAATAAGAGTAAAAGTAAGATATGTTTTTGGTGCGTCAAATTTTCCGGTCGCTCTTTCACTTCGCGTGTGCGACGCCCGCGATTGCTTCGCCCCACACCCGCGCGTCGTGCGACCTCTGCAACCAGGGATCGAATCCCACCCCAACGGCCAACACCCGTTTTTTTCCCAAAAAAACGCGTCTCCCTGCACCTGCGAGCATCGCGCCCCTACGTCCGCGCTCCCTCCCCGCGCCGTGCGAGAAAGAGAAAAGAAAAAACCTACGATGTGCCGCCGCATGAAGCCACCGCCGTCATCGCTCGTTCGCCCCCTCATCCACCAGGCCGGCGATGGCACAGAAGACACCCTCCCTCCCCACTGCCGTGCCTGCACCGCCCCCTCGGCGACGAGCAGCGCTGCGAGTCAACCCTAGCCGCCGCCGGGCACGTCCCTGACTCTCGATCCGCTCCAAACGTGCGCGGCCGCGACCCCTCGATCCCGGCGGTGGAGGGCCTCAGATCTTGGCAGTGGCGGCTGCGGCACACAAAGTTTGTGTGCGGCGGCGGCCCCCAGATCCCGATGGTGGCGGCACCCATCGGACCCCCAAGCTCGCGCGCGGCGGCGGCCATTGGATCCCTTCGGTGGCGGCCACCGGATGCTTCCCGGCCTCTCCATGCCGGGCTGCTCCGCACCGACGAGGCTACGATGGCGACTGCGGCGGCCGCGGACATCTTCTCGCCTAGCCATGCCGCAGCGCGGGACATGCATGCCCAGCACCTGCTCGGGGTCCTGCACACCTCAGCCGTCTTCTCCTCGCCGCTGCGCCCCGCGGTCGTGCCGTCTGCGCAATTTGGCACCACCGTGTGCGTCCAGCCGGCAGCTACACCCATCTTAGCCCGCTGCTCGTCGACCTGCACATCGGTAGCGACCGCAGACATTGTCATCCTCAACCACGGCACACAAGGTCAGGTCATCCTCAACCGCATCGATATACGACATATATATATATATATATATATATATATATATATCCTAAATTCGTGTGCGAATGTTTCTTTAGCTGATGTGTCGTTACCGAATTCTTACTATTAACTTGGGTTAATTAACATAGGTCCTTTTAAGCACTGATTGATAGAGGTTGCGCGAATGCCTGCAGCCCTGTGGCGAATAAAGTGTCGGAAGAGGAGAATCCTCGCCTGTGCCGAGTCTTCGTGTGGAAGGTGTACGTCATCATCTCCCTCCCGTTCGCACTCACGGCGACCGTCGTGGCCACTGCCTGCCTGGTCCACTTCTATGTTGTGCAACTAATTATCTGCAAGATTTCTCTCGTCCTCTGCAATGTCGCTATAGGCTGTAAAAGCCTGCTCGTGAACTCAACCGATCTACATTGTCTCTAATCTTCCACACATAAAGTAAGTATTGATCTGAGTTTGGAATCCTACACGTCTTGATTGCTAGAGCCATTTCAATTGATAGCATGAGCTTTTTGTGCCATGGGGTACTAATATACTGTGACCCGCTATATATTTGGTTTATTTGGTACTGGTTGTGGCTTACATGACACATGGTCTGCAGTATTGTCTACATTCTTGTACATAGACTGTGATAGAAACTGGCATTTAATCCCCCTCCCCTTCCTACAGCAGCATAGGAGAGTAAGCAACCTGCAAGCGCTACAAGCCTATAACTGATGGCAAGTGGCACTTCATTTTCTGGAAGTGGTGGCAATGATAGGAGTCATGGGAATATCAAGGTAGTACTTGTTTTCAGGCTACTCGGACAGAATTATTTATTTTGATACTCTGACTATCTGAAGAGTGCGCACTGAACAAGCCTGGAGAGAGGCATTCTCATACACTATCAGCATATGCATCTCATCCTTTATTTCCTTCCCAAACTCTTACATCTCGTTTATCCTTCTTTGCAGAAGCAGAACTTCTGCACTGTCTTTAAATAAACTACTTGCTAATTAGTTTAAATTTCTTATGTCACAACATTATTTTTTTTCTTATTTGGACACAATAAATTCCGAAGTCTGACTTGGTTCTCTGTGTATACATTTGTAACTTTGCACTGGTTTTAGAAGGTCGCCCTCCGGAGCAAGGATGTCAAGCCGTTCACTCATTCGCTGTCAGTGGCCCCTTCATTGCCACGCATTACATGGTATTGCCCTGCAATTTTTACATCAAGAACTAAACTACTAATTAATTTATTCTATATGTATTGTTGGTTGGTCTTCACTTGCTTATAACAGGAGACTATCATGTGAACTGTGTCTCATTATCAAATGGAAGCAATTGCCTTTTAGACAACTGTTTACTTTCTACCATGCAACTTGTAGACAAGTGTTATTCCCAATCGAATCCCTTATACCAAAAAAAAACTCACTAGAAAATAGCTTGACAAGTTATTGCGTAACTGAGTACTAAAAAAACTCACTAAAGCCACAGTGTGTTGCTTCCCTTCAGATTTGGGTGCATGTGAGACGTTTTCAGGTTTGGATATCTGATCAAAATGTTGCCTACTGCCATTTTTCAGTCCAGACCAACATGCTGGTTCTAAGACTGGCCGGTGAGCTGGGCCCTTCGTCGTGGTGCCCCTTTGGCCTATTGGCCTCTCGTGAGTGCTTGTTCTCCATTCATTACTTTACCCCAATTCCCAAACCTCATTCTCAGTGTTGGGGTCTGGACATCATTAGAAGAGAAGATTGAACTGTAAAGACTTAGGGATCGTGGATCTGTCATCTGTGAGCCTATAATTGGATGAAATCTGTTGTTATTTTTCAGGAATCAGTTGTATTATCACATCACAACGGAACAATGCCCATGCTTATCGCCCTGTTCTCAGTCGCCAATCACCATAGAAGCAGCACATCACAAGAAAGAATAGACTGAACTGCAATCCTGTATTAGGCAAAGGTGATGTGTGTTATAGCTTGTTTTAATCCGGAATGCAGCAGTATGTGTGCCAACAATCAGTTCCCATGATATATTACACTGATGAACCAAACATATTTTCTGATGTTCCATGAATTAACAATACTTTGTCTTGGACTGAAATGTATCAACACCTAGCAATTTTTATTCCATGCATAACCACTGATCTGTTCCTTGGTATTTGTTCCACTAAAAACCACTAATTTGTTCCTGGTATCCTCTAATCTCGAGGGCATTATCAAAGGCGGCCACATGCCCAGAAAATTTCCATATGACGGCTATCTATTGAGTTCAGACCAATTACAATTTTGTCTACTTGCAACACTAATTTATTGGTTGCAGCAGTAAAATTTCATTTTGTTCTTAATTCATATCATTACCAATAAAAAAAGCTTATACAGTACTCTATGCAAGTAGTATGATATGCCTATCTTTTTTAGCACTTGTGAATTTTTGGTAATGAACTTTCAAATATTATCTAAAGATGGCTCAACCTTGTTTCTCTTGCAGACTGATCCCAATAATTGTTGATGGTTATTTCAAGGTAATGGCGGTGGATAGACATTTAAGGTAGCAAGCCTGATGTTTTGTGTCTACGGCAAGTTATGGAATAATAATGTTATATGGAACAAAACAATTCATAAACCTTTTACTGTATATCAGGTGTGTTTCATGTTCTGATGGAGCAATGAGTCAATTTTAAAAGGGTAGTGGTAGCAAAGCCAGTGTTGGACCCGCACGATAAAAAGTAAAAAGTATTTTCAGGCCAGTTACGAAGTGTTTGACTATGCAGCCACCCAAACTGCAAAACAAGTTAGAGTTTGAGTTGTACTATTCACCGTGTGTACCTTTTTTTATCTAGGATGCGTGTAATAACAAAATAATAACTATCATATAACACATATCTTCTTTCATTGCAAAAGGGGCAAACCCTCCTGTTTTAAATAAGAAGTCATATGTTTTTAGAAAAAACCAGTATATCTAATACAACGAAAAACAGTCATAAATCATGGAAAATTTGTATTTGATTCAAAATCAACAAAAACACTTGCAAATCCAAACGAATTCAACAAGGCAAATCTTCATTTTTTTTATAGTAGTGGTAGCAAAATGTTGCTATTTAGAATTAATCTTCCACTAGGTAGTGTGCCCGTGCGTTGGTAGTGGTAGCAAAGAGATCAGTAAAAAGTAACTGCTTGATAGATTTTGAGTAGAGCAAGGTGTCATACTAACAACAGGAATGTAACTTGCTTGCTGTTTTCCATAGCCCAGTTGTCCAGAGAAATTATGGCGTTTAACTTTGAATAGTTGTTGCTTGTTGTATCATCTTCTTGGCTTCTTGGGTTTGTACATTTTAGTCAACTTGTGCATGAGGTAAATGGTTTACTTCGTGACTAATCTAATACACACAGGACAGAGAAGAAGCACTAGAATAGAATAGCCACATTCAGTCTGTAGGGTTCATAGTGCTGCATAGGAAGGATGTAACAGTCCATTGAAAGATTCTTAACTTGGTTCAAATTTTCCGATTCCATTTTTACCATGATGGTCACTTTACAGATTCAACTGTTCCCGTAATGTGATCTCACTTATTTCTTCTCCTGAATTCAGCTGCCCACCACCACCACCACCTGGTGTTGCTGCGATATGAGTATGAGGCGGAACTTCTGACAACGTTGAAATTCATCCCCTGATACTGTGACATGAGAGTTGTCCCATTGTTTCTGAAAATTTTGCAACTCTTCCGTAATGGTGTATAGATTTGATGCGGTCTACTGTCCGGAAGCGTTCTGAGATAACATTTCAGTTGAGAACATAAAAATGTTGAAAGCTTTATGTGGAATTAATGGTGAACATTTCTGCAAAGTACCATTGATTGTACTTACCATCAACATCACTATTGGTGATGCACTGTTCGATTGTGATTCATGAAACTAAACCCAAAACTTTTTAGGCCTCGGGTTCATGTCTGGCCATACATATATTAATGTGTTTCTTTCATTTATTCAGGCATATGTGATGATTTGTCCTCTCAAATGATCATTGGCATTGCCTCTTTTGTTTGTCATCATAAATTGTCTATATGTTCATATGCTTTTTTCATATATGTCTTCATTTATTCAGCAGTGAATTTCCTGTATTTACTATTAATGCGAATGAAATCTAGGCTTTGTAAGAGAAGTTCTAGAAGATTAGTAGCATTGGTTGACAATGGCCTGATTAATAAGGTCTCTAAGTTATACTAATTTCTTTAGTGTGAAGTGGCAGTGAATAGTAGTTTTGTTTCCATGAAGACACAGACAATGTTTGATCTGTCCTTGGGGTTTTGACATATTTTCTGTATGAATAATTTCAATTAGCCTTTTTTAAGATTAACATGAACGATACCATGTTTGCTGATCAGGTATGTCCACTGGAGCCTTATATACATTTTGTTAGTCATAATCTTGCTGATCGGATATGTATAGTAGAATTTGTGAGCTTGTGATTCTTCTCTTCACGATTGCTAATTCATTTTGTTTTTTTATTAAATGTCATTTTAACGTTGATATTTAATTAATTTTATAATATTTTTATTTTATCATGCGATCCGTGTGAGTTATATAAAAGTTTAGTTGTCCCGTAGCAACGCACGGGCACACTACCTAGTTTTTAAAATAAAATATTTATACATACGTTTTGAATGGAGTATCTGTATATACTTTTTAGAAGAAGGACTAAAAATACTTATACTTTATTTAAAAAATAGGAAAAAGTCTATATCACCTCCCAAACTATAGAGGGTGGTCTACTTCACCCCCTGAACTATGAAACGGTCTATTTTGCCCCCCTGAACTTTGCAAAACCGGTCAAATGACCCCTTGAACTATTAAACGGTCGATTTTACTCCCCAAACTTTACAAAACCGGTTAAATTATAGATTTAGCTACAACTATAATTAAAATAATTGCGGTTACTGTATCAAAACTGTCGTCGGTTTTTGCAAAGTTCAATGATAAAATAGACTATTTTCATAGTTCAGGGGGAAATTTGACCGGTTTTGCAAAATTTAGGGAGTAAAATAGAATTTAGGGGGTAAAATGAACCTTTTAATAGTTCAGAGAGTAATTTGATCGATTTTGCAAAGTTCGAAGGGTAAAGTAGACTGTTTCATAGTTTGGGGATGATATAGACTTTTTTCTTAAAAAATATGTACGGAATAAAGTATCTTTACATTTTTTTTTTGAAATGCAGTACGTATACATACGCTAAGATTTTGATAACGACTAGACCAAAGTATATGTGCATACTAACGATCAGAGTAGGATTTAATTGGAATAAACAAAACAACCTCCACGTATCTGCAGCCGGCACCACGTTTTTTCTTTTTGCGACATGCTGACACCACCTTTGGATATGTACGTATATGTAAATCTAGAGGGAGTAGTTACTCTTATAAAAAAACAAATTAAATTAATTGAGTTAACGCTGAACCATGCCTTACTGTTTCAGGTGCTCATCAAACTCCAAATAGAAGCCTAAATAAAGTCATTAAAATTAAAATCTGCCCAAAATGGAAAGACTTCCTCATCACATTTAAGACCCGAATCCAGATGTCATACTTACAAAAAAGTAAACAGAAAATCAGAGCAACATATCTTTTGCATCAAAGATTTAAACGGATCACATTTGCAACATATTAGAACACAACCTGCCCAAAGTAATCCATATAGGTAAAACCATGCTAGCATCTAATACTATATAATTCCTTCACGGAACTAATGTCCACGTTAAGGAATCCATGCCTACTGAATTTTATACCTCTAGAATCTTGACACTCTAAAAACGGTGTCTTAGCCTCAAGACCAAATGATACAACAGCAAGTGCATGTGTCTGTGGTATTCCCTGCTTTTTGACTACTTGATTCCGGTCAAAACGATATAGAAGACCCGATTTGTAGCAGTCATGGTAATTTCTACTGATAGGTATAACAACAAGTAACGGCCCACCCTTGCGCATCTGATGTAAAGCAGCATGCAGTGATTGACCAATATTTTCCTTGTTCAAGAAGTAGGGAGTGAAATCAGTAATAAAGCGCTTCTGAGCATCTCCCTCTCTGAGCGTACCCTGAAAGATTTCAAAGCAAATAAAATCTCTAAAATGAAACTATAAATAAAAAGACTAAAAAGTGGAACATTATTTCGTGCGACAAATAATGGGGTAATCGTCCTGCCCTTATACATGCAAACCAGCAGAACCAGCTAGCAGTTAATGAATGGCACAATGGACGTGAGCTCCTATATGTACCCCCTGTACTCATCGAATGGAATGAAGAAAAAAAAGTTAGCCACATCTCCCTCGCTCTGTTCAGAAAAAAATAAAAACAAATCTCCCTCTCTCTACTATTCTCAATCTCAAACCCTGCTGTTCGGTTCGGTAGCCGGGCAAAAATCCTGGCACCATTACCTGGTTCAATCAAGAGTTGAGAAGCCAAGGCCTCCATCCCTGGATACCCAGGCCCTTGACACAAGCATTCCTAACAAAGACCCTGATGTTGATAATACCAAAGGGTAAAATAGATCTTTTAGGGATCTGAAAATAGTGATTAAATGTGCTTTTCTCATACTGAGTAAACTACTAACCAGTGCAAAGCCAGTAGCCATTATTTAGGTCAACTTTCAGTGAGTAAGTTCTCATGAATCCAGAAATTTTGTCTGGACTTTACTTCGTTCATGTAGCACATGCCCCAAATGTCCCAGTGACAGTGATGGCTATAGTTGACTAAACATTGCTTAGATTTTTTGTTGCTAATTAAAACAACCTGATAGCTATCATTTGGGGCATGTGTTTATATGTGCAGTTAGAATGTAGCATATGAGTCTGCTTGGATCAAATAAGCAATTTCCTGCAGATTGGCCTTCGTCTCATAGCACCAGGTGGCATGAAGATTCCCCAGATGCATATATATAAGAATTAAAATTAAAATCTTCAGATATGCTTGGGTTAAACAGTGCTATCCAAGCCAATGTTGTGCTTTTTGTTACTAACACATGTATTTTTATCCTTCTGATACAGGTGGATTTTGAGGTGCCATCCTTGCTGAGGTTCGTCTAGCAACAAAACTGACAATCAGATTGTCATGGGCAGCCAACAGGCTGCCAGCGGCCCAATAGGCCCAAGTTACCTTAGTTATTTATCTATGTTAGAGTACTTAGTAATAGTACCATATTGTCTAATCACAAGAGGTGCTAGTTCTATGTAACCTTTATAATCAGCCCCATGAGGCAGAGTAAGGCAAGCAATGAATAATGAAGAAACAATTATCTAGTCTCCCTCAATCTCTCAAGCTCTAGGCAAAGCATAAGGCCTCATTACCTAAGCTCTAGGCAAAGCATAAGGCCTAATTATCCCTTCATTACACAGATTGACTATAGGAGGACGATTTATAGGGCGTCGACGACATATTTTCACACACTGGTGATAAAAAAGGCGCCACTGAAATCTCCAGTGAGGAAGGCACTTCAATGTTCAGTGGGAAAAGTAATTCAAACGACCACCACTTTTCTCGCAAGAAACACTAAGGGCTCATTTGACCTCTTTTATGCGTACCATAGTTTGTAATCTCAGCATGTAGTGGTTGAAAGAAAACTAACTTTTTTCTTGTTAATGCGGAGAGAAATTATGTTTATACACAGAAATAAGCATGTAAGATATGCAGTTCTTTTAAAAAAAACTATGTATGGTTTCCATGCTACTGTTTCTCCAATTGATTTGATATTTTAGTTTGAATATCTCACTATTTGCTTTATTTTCAAGAAACATATCGTTATCCTAAAGTTAGCAAGGGCATTTATATTCTCTGTAACGTCGGTATTTTTAAAAATACTTCACATGGTCCCGTAGCAACAAGGGCACAAACCTAGAAACTAGAAACATTAGAAGCAAAAAAAAAAAGAACTTATTATAACTATTCGTACCTTGATAATATCTTCATATTGTTGCTCCTCAAACACACCTTCAGTCTTAATCATTGTCAGTAATCTTATCATCCTCGATCGCTCATATGGCATCTTTATCTTAGAATCGTCATTAAGCTTTTTCAGATGCTTCCTAGACAATCTGACATTTATTTTTGATTGGACCCTTATGTTTGCTTCTAATGTCACACCCAAAGCAGAAAAGGAACAACCATCTGAAATTAAGCATGTCAAGACGAACATTAATATATATAGCATGGCAAGCAAGTCTTAATAATAAGTTTAAAAAGTACCATGTGCTTGAACCTCTATAACCGACAAAATCAATGTCTCATCGTCATTCATTGTTTGATTTTTAAAGGTCCATCTCTCCCGAGCTTCTAAATACTTTGTATCAAATATCATAGTGCAGTCCTGCAAACAACGGTTACTGTTAATGAACAAAGGGATTCAAATCCCAAACAACAAAAAATATACAGAACAATTAGAAAACCACAGAGAATTTAGAATACAAGTCCAACCTGAGTTGTCTTAAGCAATAGAAAATATGTGCTAGAAAATGTTTCTACTTGAACAATCCGCTACCTACATGCACAATACATATGTGTCCATGGACAACAACATATCACCAAGCTCTGTTGAACAGATTTTTTTTTAAAAAAAAAAACTATTTCTGAATGAAATCGACTTGTATCTCGCTGAGAGAATGTTCAGACAGACAGAACATCATGAGACAAATTCAATTAGGCCAGAGCAACTTCACTCAACTAGTTTTCCCCAACTTTAGCAGCTTTGAATATCAAAGAGTACAAGAGCAGTTAGAAACGGGTATTCTTCCATCTGTATGAATTTCTTAATTTTTTAAAAGTAGCAAATAAAAACAAGTTGAGATTTGGGCTACTTATGTATTTATAATTTTAAAAACTAAGCTAGCTGACATAATTAGCTACAACCTGCAACACAAACTAATCTGCAGAGGAGAGTTGGACTCTAGCTGTAAGAAACAAACACAAACTTAACCAACTAGCACAAGAAGAGACAAGAAAGTTTTTGCATTAATCAACAAACGCAGAAATCAGCACGTAGAAATCAATGACCAAGCCCTTTAATTTAAGTGGGGAAAATAGATCAACAGCTCACAAGCAAGAAGACTCACTACAACAATTGTAATTTTACCTTGGATAGGGTCGGTGGATGGTGAGGGGAGGGGCTGGTGTTTCGAGCAGTGACACTAAGCCAGAGGCAAAAGAGATGGAGACAGGGAGATGAAGAGCAGCTGCACTCAAACAAACAGTAATGAACTGCACTCAAACAAACAGTAATGAACAAATGTCATCACAGAGATTTTGGAATAATGATGAAACTATTAACTATTACATGAAGGCGAGCCAATGGCTTTTAAGATATAAAATGAAAATATTACATAGTCTGCAGCCAAAATAAGATAAATATATGCTGATCACTGAAGGGACTATTATTATATGCTAAACAAATATTGGAGTCGGCGTTCATCCCAGATCGTTCATCCATTTGATTCACAAGAAGTAGTGGAGACTAGCAGATCTAAACAGGAACACACAAAAGAGGATAAGGATGAGGCACCCAATCAACCTGTGTATTGGAGATCACGTGCGACGCGGTTGGCCGGTGGCGGCGGCGGCCACAGCACGACGAGGGCTGGAACAGTGCGCCCGGATCAAAGTCGGCGTAGGATGCGAGAGGAAGCGATGGAGGCGACGCGACAGCGCTCAAACCCTAACCGCCGCCATGGCTTCCTGGGAGAAACGCATAGAAAGAAGAAGCACCACAAGATTTATCCTCAAGCAGATCTAACAATCTAACCAGAAACATAGAACAAGAGTATTGAGTAGGCGTTCAACTTATGACGTGTGGATATGGATAGGGCAGCTAACCAAGCAGGCGTAAGGCCGTGGCGGCGGCTCCGTGAGGGTGGCGGCAGGTGGCTTCTGGTCGTCGGGAATAGCGACGGAAGTGCTCAAATCCTAGCCCCCACGGCGGCGTTCTGCGAGGAAGACGGATTAGCAATCAAGATGGCCCGGAAACGGAGGGAGTAGTGATGGGGAGGCACACAAGTTGGAGATGGAATGGGGTCAAACCCTAGCCGCCATGGTTACCTAGGCAAAACAGAAACACCAGAGCGGAGTCGTTTTTCCTCTCCCCGTGGACTGACGCGGAATGAACGAGAAGGCCCGGGGCATTTTTGGGTTAGAGGAGGAATCGGCCCCACGGCCCACGGGCCTCGCACCCTCCCGCGGATCGCGAGATCGATGTATCCAAAGGAGGCTTGGGCCACGTAAATGGGGGGCGCCTATGGGCCGTTATAGGCCGTTTTTCTTCTGCGGTGTACGCCAGCGTGGCCAATTTGGTGCGCTCGCTGAAAGAATCGGCGCCACGACCTCGGGAGCCTGCGCTCAAGACAACGCTCCCAATTAACTTCCTCAACCGAAGCATCCTTCCAAGCGTTTTTGCATTAAGAGAGATAGGCTCCGTCAGCTCCTTGAATAGGAGCAACGTCCACATCATCTAGAAAAAGCTCAGCCGTTCGATCTTGTCTTCGACGCTCTAGATTGCTTGAAGCCGCTTCTCTTCTCCAGCCGCTTATCATACTTTCAGTTTCAGAAGCAGCTTCTCATCTACTTCTCCAGCTTCTCGTTGGAATCTGGACAAACAAATATATACACAAACTTCGGCTTCTTCTTCTCGATTCTTCTCTCCTCATCTCTCCCGAAACAACCCAGGCGAGCAGGGTGAGGGGTGACGGGCGCGGCTCGCGACGAGCGCCGCCGCCGGGCTACTCCTTGTAGGGTCGAGATGGCGGACTAGAGGGGGGGTGAATAGTCCTTTTTAACAACTAATCGCAGCGGAATAAAACCTATTCGGTTCTAGCAACAATTCACCCCACTAGCTAAGTCTCTAAGCACCTTGTAAAAGATCCTACAAAGAAAGCAAGGTGCTAGCCTAGCTTGAGCTTCCCTAAACCGTTCTAGCGCAAGCACAAACAATCCTAAGCGCTAGTACTTTAAGCACCGGGGGAGCTCCTACCAACTAGCAAGCAAAAGCGCACTAAGCACCTAAGCTCACTACTTGCTCAATGATAAGGATACACAATCCTAATCAAGGAGCGCAACTTGTTTAGTTACACAAACTAAACAAGAACTACTTCTAAGCTACACAAGCTAAGAAGGTGAGTGGCATGCTACACAAGCTAACCGGTCTCACAAGAGCTACAACTACACAAGTTAAGAATGCACAAAGTAAAGAGACTTGTGTAGGGAAATGCAAACCACCGCAAAGGATGGGAAGATGTTGACGCGGTGATGTATTTCCCGGAGGTTCACTTGTCGCCACAAGCTACGTCCTCCGTTGAGACAAGCTCCAAGGTTGCCGCCGATCCTCTAGCTTGAGTGACCCTCCACAAGTCACTTCCCCCACGTGGGGCGCCCGCAAGCTCAAGCTCTTTGATCCGGCCGGACCACTTGTCGCTCTTCACGTCTCGCTCTACTAGCGATGCTCTTCGCGTCTCCCGCGAGGTGAGCTCCAACCTCTCACAAGCTTGCTCCGGAGCCAAGCACAATCTCCTTGCTTGCTTCCACGGAGCCAACCGCCACCAAGCCGTCTAGGAGGTGGCGACCTCCAAGAGTAACAAGCACCACCGGCTTGCAACTCGATCACCTAGTGCCACACGATGCAATCCTCACGATGCAACGCACTATCGAT
Source organism: Eremochloa ophiuroides (assembly GCA_038502445.1). Taxonomy (NCBI): domain Eukaryota; kingdom Viridiplantae; phylum Streptophyta; class Magnoliopsida; order Poales; family Poaceae; genus Eremochloa; species Eremochloa ophiuroides. The sequence goes on from JAHLJS010000005.1 coordinate 6,074,516, forward strand.
CTATCACTCACTTCACCGATGTGAATTATGTGTGCACAAGTGAGTGGGAGACCTCTAAGCCAAGCACAAGCAAGAGGAACACATCCCCAAGGTGCTAGACAAGGTGCCATGGCCGGCTCTCACCTCTATTTATAGCCCCATAGCCAAATAGAGCCGTTACCAACTAAAACGCACCGTCGAACCGAGCGTCGGACCAATTCACGCGCTACCGTCGGACTATTGGCATGGTCCGACGCCTTAGATTTGCGCCACGTGTCACTAGCCGTTTGAATCCGACCGTTCCCGCGCTCTAACGGCTCTCTGGGAGCGTCGGACCATGGAGTGTCGGACCAAAGGTTAGGGTCCGACGGTCTAACGAGAGATTTCCCGAGAGCACCAAAGCGTCGGACTGGAGCGTCGGACCATTCCGAAGAGGGCGTCGGACTATACCTCAAAGGTCCAACGCTTCAGCCCCTTCGAAAGGCTGTTTACAAGAGCGTCGGACCAACCGTCGGACCATACCGTCGGACCGTCCGACGCTAGCGTCGGACCAATGTTCCCAGGGTCCAACGCCTGCCCCCGTTCGGTAAAACGGCGATATCTCTTAGCTCCGAACTCCGATTTCGATGATCTTGGACATTTTGGAAAGCTTATTCAGAGGGATACACAACCCAAATGATTGCTTGATCCAAAACTCAAAGGATGAAATCAGTTTATCCATCCAAGATCAAAACAAGTTTCCCGCGAGCTTGAAACTACCACCTTTTTGTAAATGTGCCAACTCCAAAGTGTTCCACAACCTTGTGCATGTGAGTTAGCATTTTCACAAACATTTTTCAAAGGGTTTTTCACTCAATTCACCACGCCACTCGATCCTAGCAACGTATGCAAGTTAGATCACTCCGAGTGGCACTAGATAACCGATATGCAAACAAGTTTGCCCCTCTTGATAGTACGGCTATCTATCCTAAACCCGGTCAAGCACTTCTCTACTCAACCTTAGACCGGTGAAATGGAAACACCTATGGTTATACCTTTGCCTTGCGCTTTCCATTCCGATCACCGTCTTCATCACCTTCTCCAATCCACCTTGGTCGATGCCGGTGCAACACATGCACCAACACCTCATGAATGATATGATCCACTTCATATCATCACATGGCTTTTGGTTCATCGATCCTCGACTTGCTTGCTCTTCACCGTTGCCTTGGTCCATCGGCGCCAAGTCATCACCCGACTTGCCCTTCACACTTGCACCCGGTCCGTCGACGCAAAGCCTCGTCTTGATCTTCTCCACCTAGCCACATAACTCAATGTCATGTCTCATACTTTTAGCTCCTTCATCATCATATGTGTGAGCTAAGCATCAACTCCAAGCCATTTCCACCTCCATGGCATAGATGCTCACACACATGTACCTGTGGACTAATCACCTGTGTAATCAACACTTGCACCACATATTAGTCCACCTAAGTTGTCACTCAATTACCAAAACCAAACAAGGTCCTTTCAATCTCCCCCTTTTTGGTAATTGATGACAACTCTACAAAGATATGGAAATTAAGCGCATTAACCAAGTTAGCTCTTCACACAAGTGTAAGTTACTAACTTGGGTTTGGATTTTATGTTACTTATCCATCTTTAAGCTCAAATCTTTAGACTTGGATAAGCTTCATAAAACCTGACTTGGTAGTGCTAACTCCCCCTACATGTGTGCTCAAGTGGTTTGGTTTCAAGTTTTCACACATGCATAAATATGGAATTTGTGGGAGTGCCAACACTATTAAGTGATGCTAAGGTGCATAGAATAAACCTTTGTAGCTCGATACCACGTGTTTGATTTCACATTATCACGCTTGATACCAAGAGCTTGATGTCACTTGAAATTGCACCATTAAGTCCATCCTTAGCATCATGGTTAGCTAGACAAGCAAAAACACTAGAAACCCCGTGAGATCAACATTAGTAGCAAGGTTCTAGTAAAAGCTTGGAAACCACAAGTCTAGCTAACAACCTATGCATGCTAGTTAGCAAATCATCATTCAAACTTATACTAGCTTACACCACACAAGTTAGGATACCAAAAGTAACTAAATGCAATGTAAGTAAGCATATGAGTATGCACATTTCAAATGCAATCAACCATGTCCATGAGCTTGCTCCCCCTACTTGTGTGCTTCTCTTGTCCAAGAACTTGATCCCCTTGTATTCTTCAATCTTGTGGATCATCCTTCTTGTTGGCCTATTGCTCTCCCATCATCGGCCTCCATGATGGTTCATTGCGTAACTTCCATCCATCCATTTGATCTCTCCCCCTTGATCATGAAATCCAATATCTCACATTTCATATCTTTGTCCAAATCTCTCCCCCTTTGTCATCAATTTCCATAAAAGGTCAAATCCTTATTGTGACAAAAGGTGTGTGTGAGGGTAGATGTTGAGGGTTGATTCTTGCACATTTGATGGACACCACCATACTTGAGTTGGAATGACACCACTTGAATACCATCCATAGGTGAAGATACCACATGTAGGACCGACTATCTCATGATACCAAAAGAATAAGTATCTCCCCTATGTCATATGATTGGTCATCCACTTGAACTTGAATTCTTGTTGGTGTTGGAAGTCTTCATCTTGATGATCACTTAAGGTTGAGGATCACTTGCACTTTGTTGGATACCACTTGTAAGCTTGATCTAGACACCACTTGTGAGTACCATTGAGTTGGACTTATACCATTTGCATGGATGCCGTCATGAACACGGTACTACTTGAAGTTGAACCACTTGTAAACATACACCATGTATAGTAATACCACTTGAAAAATAATGATACCACTTAATGGAAGAAACATGTGCATGCTACTAGTGAAGGAGTCTAGATACCAATTGAAGGAAAAATTTGATATCCATTTTCATTGTTGCCTTGTGCTTCTTGAACTTATCTTGTTGTCATGAGCTTCCATCTTGATTGGTTTGAACTAGCAAACTTGCACAAGTAATCTAATTCGGTTTGAACCAAAGACAAGCTTCTTCACACCTCATACTAAGGGTTATCTTGCTTATGTTGAATTAGATCCTTTTTACTTATTTAGCTAGATCAAACACTAAGTTCACATACTCATGAACAAGTCATATTTAGCCACTAGATCAAACAAGACATAGAAGCAATAGTGGCATAATATGAACTCAAAAACTTTTGATTTTTCATGAATGCTCATCTATGTATGACTACATGCTCTAATCAAGTCCTTATCAATATATGAGTGCATATGCCATACAATGATACCTTTGCTATCGTGGAGTAGAGGATAGTCAATTTCATTCAATCTCCATAATAGCAACCGTGAAGTCCATATTAAGAGCTTGGTGAAGACCAATCATCAACATGTAGACCATTCTTCACCCATATGAATTGAATACCACTTATGATCAAGTGCTACCTTCAAATTATGGTTGACTTGCTTCTTTGCTTGATCAAGCTTGCATGAGAGAATACCATTTGTAGATGATATCACTTGTATATCCACTTGTACTTCTCATTTGGATTGTTGCTGGCTTTCTAGATCAATCCTTTTGATTTCTTCAACTAAGCATCTCCAATGATTCTCTGGATCACCACTTCCATGTTAGCCTTCCAAGCATCACCCGCTTGGTTTACCTACACAAGGCGGCATGCCCCGACAATCGAGAGAAGTGACCTCTCTCCAAAGAAATATCTTCAAAACTCACTTGATTTGACTTGTTTGATTGATCCAAGGACTCAATGATGATCTACTTGAATTGCTCTTTTAAGTCTTTTTCTTTCAATCCAATTGTTTTCCAATCATCTCTAGGACTTAAGCTTCATCTTCACTTTGCTTGATCTTGCTCTTGATTTGAATACCAATCTTTAATGATACAAAACCAAACAAAGGAGACTCTCAACCACTTGCAATAGTGTTTCCAACTTGAGAGCCTTTCAATGCAAGAACTACCAAAGATCTTCAATAAATCTCACTTGTGGACAGATTCTGATTACTTCAAAGATTAGATCATAACTGCCAAAGTACTTGTTCAATTGCTATGAAATTTTGTGGAGATGATCTTCAATGAGTTAGCTATCAGCCACAAAAATTTGAGCTTCATTTGACCAGGTATGAACTGCCAGCCATCAGGTTTCTCCACACTGCTACATGCTGAATAACTGCTGCACTTGTGTTGACAAGAACCACTCCAAAACCAAAGCAATCCTTATCCAAACAACATGAAACTTGAACAGCATCTCATACTATAAGTTCACAGCACACATACCAAATTTCAAGCCAATCCAAACAGTTTTGATTACTCAAACATGGCTCACTTCTCAGCTAGCTCAGATTTCAGATTTTGGACAGATTTGAGTACTTGAGCTAAACTTCTTCAAATTGAATCAAACTTGAGATAAACTAGCTTGAATACTCTCACAAGACATATATCCATTCAAACCACTTACTAAATGTCATCTCATGATAATATCCAACCAAATCTACTCAAACTTGATCACTAAGCAATTATTCCATTCAATCATGTCATAGCAAGCAAAATATGCATATATATCCAATTCAATCAACTCATATGCACCCAAATGAATGTGATCAACAAAGTATATACCTTGAGGGTTCATGATCACCAATTTGCAAGCTTCAACTCAATGGTTTGCAAATCATCAAATATTTAACCAATTGACCACCCACAACTTGATATTTGCACTTGTATGAATTTTGCACTTGGACTTCACTTGACTTAACTTGGCATTGGTTTGGATGTTGCACTAGGCTTCATGACTTGACTTAACATATGATGATCAATATGAATACTGATTGAATCAAGCCTCCAATGCCATGGTACCTACACACATTCATCCACTTTTTGATGGTACCCAAACACGTTTGGGTCCTCTCAAGTTAGGTACAACATACTTAGGCATAGCCTTAGTATGGATAGCGGGATGTGTTGCAATAGAGACCAAAGAGGTACCATTGTCATCCTTCTTCCTAAGCAAAGTATTAGCATCAATTGAAATAGGCTTAGGAGTTTTACCTAGGGGACATGAATTAGCCATGTGTCCCCTTTCCCGGCATGAGTAGCACTTTTGCTTTGCTTGAGCCTTCTCTTTCTTGCTCATGTTGTGCTTCTCATTGCCTTGCCTCACTTGGGTTGCTTGAGCCTTCTTCTCAAGCTTGCTAGGACACTTAGAGGCAAAGTGTCCCATGTCTTCACATTGAAAGCACTTGATGTGAGCCATCTTGTACTTCTCTTGAGTCTTGCTCATCATCAACTTGGCATCATGGATGTGAGTTGGATGCCTTCCTCTTCCATTACCCCTTCTTGTCTTCTTCTTGTTCAAGTCACCATTGCAAGCTTCATGGTTGGTCTTGACTTGATCTTGGGGTGTGTTGCCTTGAGACTTCACAAACTTCTTGTATAGATCTTGTGAACGTGTGAGCCTCTTTTCTTCATTCTTCAACTTGAGCTTCTTTTCTTGCTTGGGGCATGATGAAGCTAGATGACCCATCTCATGGCATACAAAGCACATGAAATGAGCAAGCCGTTCTTGCTCAAGCTTCTTCATCTCTTTCTCATATCTTTTCTTGCCCCATCTTTTGCCTTTGATCTTGCTCTTGTTGAAGTGGATGCCACTTGTATCTTGGCTTCTTTGTATGTTGACTTTGTTTGGATTGAAGCCAAGACCACTCATGTCGCCCACCATTCTTGTGTTCATCAACATATGGTTGAGGGCGGCACTTGAGTTGTTCCACCTTTCCATCTTGTTGCTCAAGTCCTTCACTTGACTTTTGAGCTCATTGTTCTCCTTCAAAAGGTTAGTTTCACAAGACATAGAAGTAGAACAAGAGTCTAATTGTGAAGAACTAGGCATAGAATATAAATCATCACAAGAGGTGGATACATTCTTCATACCTACATCCCAAGGGTTAGCAACATTTGATTGATCATTTGATCCAAGTGATAAGCTCTCACTAGTTTTAAGTTTTTCATTTGAAAGTTCCTTAGTGAGAAAAACATGGTCCTTTACCAAAATCTCATGAGCAACACAAAGCTCCTCATGAGTCAATTTTAGCTCTTCATGTGAACAACTCATGACATAAAGTAGATGTTTTAGTTGTTCACATGTGTCTTTTAGAAAGGAGTTTTCATTTGTCAATTTTGTAGTTTTAGTCATCTCCTTTTCTAAACCATTGGTGAGTCTACACATGAGCTCAAGACTTGGTTCATCACAATCATCAACAACATCATGAAATGATACCTTGGCGCCCTTTAGTGACGTGTAGCATTGTGATGAAGTGGTAGAAGTTGTAGACTCATCACTTTCATAGCCTTCATCAAGTGTGCATGGGGTAGCATCATCATCCGCATCACTTGTGGCTTCATCAACTCCCTTGTCAAGTGAACTTGTGGTATGATCATCAACATCATCACTTGACCAAGAGGAGGAGCAACTCTCCACAATCACGGAGTCATAGAGGTGCTCTTGATCATTGATCTTCATGCTTTTGACATCATCTTCATCTTCGGGAAGCTTACCATAGTTCTCATTGAGATATGCCCAAATCTCATGAGCGGTCTTGAAATGCTCAATCTTTCCGAAGATGCTATAACTCAAAGATCTATAAAACATGTCAATAGCATTGCAATCGAGTTGTAAGCATTTCTCTTGCGCCTCGGTGGGATTGACCTCATCGATCGCTTGAGAAAAGCCTACATCTACGATCCACCACATTTGAGGAGAAATAAATTTAATATTGCATTCCATCCAATTTCTCCAACGTGCAAAGTGTGTGCCGTCAAATGTGTATGGACACTCAACATCTAGCCCATAAGTCGCCATCCTCTCGGGTCGGTTAAGACCACAAATGAGAGACCAAGCTCTGATACCACTTGTAGGGTCGAGATGGCGGACTAGAGGGGGGTGAATAGTCCTTTTTAACAACTAATCGCAGCGGAATAAAACCTATTCGGTTCTAGCAACAATTCACCCCACTAGCTAAGTCTCTAAGCACCTTGTAAAAGATCCTACAAAGAAAGCAAGGTGCTAGCCTAGCTTGAGCTTCCCTAAACCGTTCTAGCGCAAGCACAAACAATCCTAAGCGCTAGTACTTTAAGCACCGGGGGAGCTCCTACCAACTAGCAAGCAAAAGCGCACTAAGCACCTAAGCTCACTACTTGCTCAATGACAAGAATACACAATCCTAATCAAGGAGCGCAACTTGTTTAGTTACACAAACTAAACAAGGACTACTTCTAAGCTACACAAGCTAAGAAGGTGAGTGGCAAGCTACACAAGCTAACCGGTCTCACAAGAGCTACAACTACACAAGTTAAGAATGCACAAAGTAAAGAGACCTGTGTAGGGAAATGCAAACCACCGCAAAGGATGGGAAGATGTTGACGCGGTGATGTATTTCCCGGAGGTTCACTTGTCGCCACAAGCTACGTCCTCCGTTGAGACAAGCTCCAAGGTTGCCGCCGATCCTCTAGCTTGAGTGACCCTCCACAAGTCACTTCCCCCACGTGGGGCGCCCGCAAGCTCAAGCTCTTTGATCCAGCCGGACCACTTGTCGCTCTTCACATCTCGCTCTACTAGCGATGCTCTTCGCGTCTCCCGCGAGGTGAGCTCCAACCTCTCACAAGCTTGCTCCGGAGCCAAGCACAATCTCCTTGCTTGCTTCCACGGAGCCAACCGCCACCAAGCCGTCTAGGAGGTGGCGTCCTCCAAGAGTAACAAGCTCCACCGGCTTGCAACTCGATCACCTAGTGCCACACGATGCAATCCTCACGATGCAACGCACTATCGATCGATCACTCACTTCACCGATGTGAATTATGTGTGCACAAGTGAGTGGGAGACCTCTAAGCCAAGCACAAGCAAGAGGAACACATCCCCAAGGTGCTAGACAAGGTGCCATGGCCGGCTCTCACCTCTATTTATAGCCCCATAGCCAAATAGAGCCGTTACCAACTAAAACGCACCGTCGGACCGAGCGTCGGACCAATTCACGCGCTACCGTCGGACTATTGGCATGGTCCGACGCCTTAGATTTGCGCCACGTGTCACTAGCCGTTTGAATCCGACCGTTCCCACGCTCTAACGGCTCTCTGGGAGCGTCGGACCATGGAGCGTCGAACCAAAGGTTAGGGTCCGACGGTCTAACGAGAGATTTCCCGAGAGCACCAAAGCGTCGGACTGGAGCGTCGGACCATTCCGAAGAGGGCGTCGGACTATACCTCAAAGGTCCAACGCTTTAGCCCCTTCGAAAGGCTGTTTACAAGAGCGTCGGACCAACCGTCGGACCATACCGTCGGACCGTCCGACGCTAGCGTCGGACCAATGTTCCCAGGGTCCAACGCCTGCCCCCGTTCGGTAAAACGGCGATATCTCTTAGCTCCGAACTCCGATTTCGATGATCTTGGACATTTTGGAAAGCTTATTCAGAGGGATACACAACCCAAATGATTGCTTGATCCAAAACTCAAAGGATGAAATCAGTTTATCCATCCAAGATCAAAACAAGTTTCCTGCGAGCTTGAAACTACCACCTTTTTGTAAATGTGCCAACTCCAAAGTGTTCCACAACCTTGTGCATGTGAGTTAGCATTTTCACAAACATTTTTCAAAGGGTTTTTCACTCAATTCACCACGCCACTCGATCCTAGCAACGTATGCAAGTTAGATCACTCCGAGTGGCACTAGATAACCGATATGCAAACAAGTTTGCCCCTCTTGATAGTACGGCTATCTATCCTAAACCCGGTCAAGCACTTCTCTACTCAACCTTAGACCGGTGAAATGGAAACGCCTATGGTTATACCTTTGCCTTGCGCTTTCCATTCCGATCACCGTCTTCATCACCTTCTCCAATCCACCTTGGTCGATGCCGGTGCAACACATGCACCAACACCTCATGAATGATATGATCCACTTCATATCATCACATGGCTTTTGGTTCATCGATCCTCGACTTGCTTGCTCTTCACCGTTGCCTTGGTCCATCGGCGCCAAGTCATCACCCGACTTGCCCTTCACACTTGCACCCGGTCCGTCGACGCAAAGCCTCGTCTTGATCTTCTCCACCTAGCCACATGACTCAATGTCATGTCTCATACTTTTAGCTCCTTCATCATCATATGTGTGAGCTAAGCATCAACTCCAAGCCATTTCCACCTCCATGGCATAGATGCTCACACACATGTACCTGTGGACTAATCACCTGTGTAATCAACACTTGCACCACATATTAGTCCACCTAAGTTGTCACTCAATTACCAAAACCAAACAAGGTCCTTTCACTCCTCCTCCACGCCGTTCCTCCTACTCTTCCTTCGCTCCTTCTTCTTCCCCCCTCTCCTCTCCCTCTCGGCCCCTTCCCTATGCCGCGTGTGTCGCGCAGCGGCGCACTCCTCTCGGTCCCTTTCCTTTTGCCGCGGGTGTCGAGCAGCCGTGCACCGGTGCAGGTGGGGCTAGGCGGCCTCCTCCCTCTGCCCATCCTCAATCATCCTTCCTCCCATCCTCTCCTCCCCATCCTCATCTTGGTGGGGTGTTGTGTTCCTTTGTTCGACGAAACCCTAGGTGTGGCACCAAATGACCTGTTTGTCCCCGGCGATGGTGAAGCCAAATCTCCGCGGGTAGATCTGATGGTGATTCAACCTCTTCTCCTCCTCTGTTGTCTCATGGTTGCTTCTCAAATCCTTTCTCCCTTGTATTTTTTGAGTGGCAATCGTCGCAATTATTTTCTACATTTATTTTTGAACGGTGGATTCACGCAACAGTTTCTATCGTTGTTGAGAGTTATACTTTTTCTAATGCTTTTTTTTATTTACATTTATGTGTAAGTATATTCCTTCAAGTCCTATGTGCTTCATCTATTAGTAAAAATGGTTACAGACAAAAGGGATTACAAATGTTACAAGCAGAGTCTTAATATTTTAGTTATGATAACTTTTATTTCCTACACAGAATAAAGTATATCTTATTCAGAAATTGTAATGAATTTCTTGAGATTATGTAATTGTTATTATTCATAATTTTATATATTGGATGGTCCAAAGGTTTAATGTGCAATAGTTCTACAGAAAATAGTCAATATAAGAGTCATTCATTATGTTGGTTGCCATCAAACATTTAGGGATAAAAAATCTATAGAATATGTTGTTTTTTTAATGCCTAATTCAATACTGAAAGTAGAATACTAAATTTGAGCTCAACACAATAGTTACAAAAAATGTAACTTAGACGATTTTTTTCACTCTTCAATTTTCTATTTACATAGATATTTCCTTATTCCTTTAGGCATCGTAATAGAAACCCAATGTATGGTGGTGAGTCATGTTCTTAAGAAAAATATTGTTGTGGTTACGGATTGTCTATGCCAAAACACATCTCTTATATATATATATATATATATATATATATATATATATATATATATATATATATATATATATATATATATATATATATATATATATATATATATATAGTTCCCTCTCCTTTGGTCTGTCCGCTATTCTAGAATGTTCTACCTGCAAGATATTTCGTGGCCTCAAAATTTACTAATGAAGTTATATGTAAATACATGTTTACTTGCCTCTAAATCCAGTCCTACCATGTTTATGCACTATGTACGAATTTTATTTTTGGATGCAATTCTTATGGTCAACTTGCCTTCTATTGTAGATATAATATTTCCATTGGATAAAATCTGCTTCTAGATGCTACGCTACTGCACAGGACGGCGACCCCGGCTGCACCTATCCTCTTCCTCTTTTGCGGTGACAGCGGCTTAGCTCAGCGGCTAAGATGATATAGCAAAGGTATTAGCACCGCCATCCTGCTTCACACCAGCAACTATGCTCACACCAAGGTGGTCACCGTCAGCAAGACCTTTTGATCCATGTTCTAGGACATATTGATTTTAACTGTCTAATTCTAATTTCTTCGAAATCCTATGCTGATCAGTACTGTGGTCTACTCTCTTGCCTGCATCGCACAGGTCCATTCACACGTTAATTTCCACAAGCACTCCAACACCTATAGTTTTGTGGTGGTGGGGGACAGTCAAGTCAATAGTTTGGAAGTGTGGCGAGCTACCACCAAGCTCATATTGCATTAGGCATGTAGGCTGCCCTCACTCACCGCACGATCTAACAGCCAAGTGCTCATGATAGTACCAAGCAGCAAGTAGTAGGAGTTACATTTCATGGTTAATGCAACCAAATAAAGGTAAAAAAATGTAACTTCTATTTTCTCATTTATTATAGCAAAGATTTAAAATGTTTGATGTATTACAGGGAATATAGCTTTCATTTCTTGCGATGCTAGGCCATTAAGTATCAGTTTGATTGCTGGAGCACAAAAAGGGAAATGCCAAACATGAACCTACAAGGTTCGAGGTATTGCCCGTTTATTTTCATTTTTTTTCTTTCTTTACAAGGTTCCAAACACTAACCGTTCATTTTACAATGTCATTTTCCTTCCTTTGGAATTGTAGGCCTTGGTCGTAGATCTGATTTCTTAAGTTCAGTTTTATTTTCGGTTGCATTCATAAATGAATATGGTGTTTTCTTTACAACTATTCCGATCTGCCGGGTTCTAACGTATCCCTTCCAGACTAGGAAATAAATAGACATGTTACCAAAACAGAAAATAATGAACATATTAGCCATTACAGGTAATTATTTGGTATTATTACTATTTTATTATTCTGTCTAAATACCTGTGGCGATGACCGAATTTATTATTAGCATTCATGCAATGTGTTCCATTCCATAACGATCAACTTACAGTCTAGCGCCCTGGTTAGCACCTTTCCTCTCTACTTGACATCAAGTTCTGGGTTACCATAATATTATCTGCAATTACACAGTCCATTACGTTACGATCAACATGCAGTTACCATGATAAGCATGAATACTAATTTCTGAATTAAAATCTAAACATTTATGATAAATTGTATATAAACTTCGACATAGGACATCTCTAGAACCATTGATTAGAAAAAACTTCTGTCGTTTGTGTGGGGTGGCATGCCTTCTCTGTAAGATCGAAGGTAGTAATGCAACATATTAACATGTATGATTTTTGATAAATTCAACTCGGTTCATATGTACACTTCTGTTTAGTGTCCTCAGTTTTGTTCCTACCAGATGTGGACCTAATTATTTGCTCTATGCATATTAATCCAAGGTGTTGCCATGAAACAAGTTTTAAATCACTTCATGTCGCCTTGATGGATTATGTAATTATACTAACAACGAAATACTCTTGACGTTTGTCCACTGGTCTCCTTCTGTTTACAGCATACATTTCATTGTTGTGGTCTCAACGGTAAGCTTTTTTTCCACAATGGTAAGATTTCTCGGACCTGAATGTTTGAATTAAAACTATACAACTGTAAAGTAGATTTTCACATTGCATTTTATTCTTATTAAAACAAATGGTGAAATCCTCACCTCAAAGCAGCAACTACCTGCCATTGAGTGGCCTTTGGTGCTCGATGTGTTTCATACTTGCCAAACTGTACATATCATGTCTTTGTGTTGTGTTTTTTTTACTAGCCTGCTGCTCACAAATTACTACATGCTACCCACATATATTACTAATACTAATTCTTTAAATTCTATACACTGTATACCTCTCCAAAGAAAGATTTACCTTCCGCAATCCCCAGTACGCTTTTATTGTCTCCCCTTCTAAATGTATGATTTCTCTCTCTAGCCTACCTTTCTTGTTGAGCCCTTGCCTGCAAGGTGTCACGACTACAGTTTCATGTACATCATGGCTATGAGATATATTTTAATGTTCATGTGTTTTAATATTTAGTTTATTCTGATTTTAGATATTTTTCCTCAATTGCATAGTTACGATTACGACTTACAAGGCACATCTATTTGCTTTTTACTATTCATGAGTTCACTTTATTTAACTAACGATCTAATAGGAAGAACCCTATCCATTCCCTAGGACCATGACTGCATGTGCAATCGTTAATCTTTTGCTCATTGGGTTATCGGTGTTATTCAGGAATTTAAGATTCTTCAATTGGTTATCGTTATCGCTCTATGGTTCACCCCATCTCCATTCTCTACACATCATCTAAAGAAAATACAGGTACAACAACAACCACCACAACAATGAATGAAGTCGTAAACCAATCTACATTAACACTGTCCACGCCAACCAAAAGGTAAGCTAATGATTCTAATCATATCATTTTCAACCTCTTCCATTAAATAAATTTTCAGATTTCCATTACATAGCTTAAAATAATTAAGTGATAACTACACCTATCCAAATACAGGTCCACATCTGGTAGCAACTAGCCAGAGTCGAGAAGATGCAAGAAGCTAGAAATTTGCAAACAAAAGTGCATTTCATAACCTGTCACATATGCTTACTTGACGATACCTTTTGCATGTGTAAACTAATATCTAGATAATTACTCTTCAAATAAATCTTCGAAATTTCTTATATACGCGCGCGAAGGCGCGCGCCTGCTACTAGTTGTGTATGTTCATCATCACCCGAAGAGACGTTTGTTGAGATTTCTCCTGGCACGGCGTCTCCGCTGCTGCTGGAAACGCTGGCGCCATCATACATAGGAGACTTAATTCGGCTTCCTATCCTCTACGCGGCGCAGTCTCACGATACGTCGGGTCCTGGGACGATCGGCGTGCAGAACAAGCTGTTCGCGTGTATTGCGTGTGACATGTGGTTGATGGTACGGTGATCTTGTCCATCAGTCAAGAATTGAGACATGTTATGTAGCATCACATTCTCCTTGGAGATCTCCAGCGACTTGCCCTTTGGACTCCGGCACGAACAGCGTCATGAGCATGCCCGAAGTTGGTGCCGGCGAGCACCAAGAGCGTGTTGTGGATGTCGTCGAGCACCGTACCAAGAGCAACGAACCGAGAGATATGTACCTGCATCGGTGCATGCATGAATAGGATCGAGGAACAGAATAGGACACCTAAGCGAGGCGAGCCGACCAGTCAAAAGGCGCCCAAACGAGCCGCTAGCCGCCCAGCGCATGGTCCACTGCATGCATGCGCTCCCATGCAGCCGAGACCTCCAACTCCAACAGCTTTGTTAAATTAACATCTATAAGTTCTAATGCTTAGCTATTTTATAAAATAGAAAACATTTCCAATTTTTTTTTAAAAAAGAGATCCACAACAGATTTGCTAATTTACAAAATCATATAGTAAATATTCATGGTTGGCTATATATGGCCACCAAAGATTAAGGGATAGCCAACTTTATATTTTACAAAATCAAATATCACATCTGTTGAAGTCTACTTTTTATTACAAAATACTAAAATAATATTCACAGCAAGAATAGCCAAGCTCTTGAAGTTACTCTATGGAACAAATAGCACACAAGGAAACAAAATTTACACGGTACAAGGGTACCATAAGCATTTAGCGTCCTCATTAACATGAGTCATCTTTTGTAATGGCATAAAGGGATGTGCTTTTGGAAAATAGTGATGTGCTTTTGGAAAATATTATTGTTCGGTTGACTGAATTGTACGGCTGGCTGGCTAATTGTTATGAGAGAAAAACACTATTCAATGACTGGCTCAAGTAGGCTGGTAAGTTAAAACGAATAGTATGTGTTTAGTGGTGTTGCTAAGATTGTGGTATTATGACATCTTACTGGCTAGAAAGATGGTAGTCTTATATAAAATTAATGTACGAACAACCCTATATGTAAGAATTCTAGCGTGTACTGTTTTAAAAATGATATGGTGTTCAATAAAGTAAAGACTAATTCATACTTGTAGGTACTTTTCAGGATGACGTATTGGATCCGACGATGGTCCCAGTTATTTGAGGAGGACGAGAGAGAGCCGTTCTTGTAGGTTGTCGGAGTCACGAGCTATGGAGTTTTTTTTTAGTAAGTTTGGGTGGTGTTCTCGGAATTGGATTGAGGCGTAGCCTTCTCTCTGTGTGGCTATCTATTAGAACTGTTTTAGTCAAATTGGAACATGATGTTTCTGTGTTGACGTGTGTGATGTTTGCCATATGTTGTCGTTGTATCGTAACTCTCAGTTGTGTATCATCTATTTATCTTCAAATGATAGAGGCTGGAAAGGTTGTTCCAGAGGACTATGCTGTAGAACCCTGACGTCCATATGTGCGCGCACACACACGCAGTCATTCTAACACATGTGTGCGTGCTTCTTGATAATGCATACTGAGAATATTAAAAGAATTTCCTAAAGTATGCTTATTAACATCTCCATTTTCATGACACATAAAATCCAACCATCTAAAATCATCCATCTGAAACAATCATGTTAGCTTATGAAGTTATAATTAGCAAATGGAGTGACCTATGTGTATCCAAACCAAGGTTTTAAATTTTTGTCGCTATAGTCTGAAATAGCTTGAAAAAAATTGTGTTGCTATTTGCGTTCATGCACAATTTTACTATTAAAGTTCGCTAATTACAATTTATAAAACGCTAAACACTTTAGCTTTAGCTCTCTATTTAAAACCTTGATCCAAACTAAGGGAACCCTCACCCTCCACAGTCTGTATGATGCGACTGGGCCGCCGCAGCCTCCCCGCTATTGTCGCCCCCCGGCTAGCAACGGCGACTCGCCCAAAAAGACAGCCCAGAGCTTCCCCCCTTCCTGTCCATGCAGGCACCGACCTCCCTGTGTCCGGCATGCGGGCACTGGCTCTTCCGTGGCTGGCTGTTGCCATGGTCGGCTTATGGATGGTGCTCGTCTGGATCCGGTCTCTCTTTTGGTCTTTTCTCTTAAACGAAAAACGGGTACAAGATCCAGTAACATAAAAATTAGCAAATGCAATTGAGCCACCTAATCTGAATCAGACTAGGGCGACACGGGAGACTACGCCCTGGCCAGAAGAGGCAGACATTAGAAAAAAAACTGTCTGCTATGAGAATCATACAAACACCTGACGTGGAATTGGTTGATGACATGAAGATGAAAAAGTGTTTAGGACATGTAGCAATTATATTACACTAGTATAATGCCCGTGCTAACGCTATGATTTTATATTAGACATGCTCGTAAAAACAACTATTTTTTATTTTGCAATAGTTTAACTTTTACACAATGTACTTGAGTCTTATAATTCAGAAACACTTTTGCATGTAAGAAGACAGTGAAGTTATTGTGCTCACGCTACAGCAACATTTCATACATACAATTTAAAACAACCAAGTGACTATATGTTTCCATAAGAAGCGCCCTGATTCCATTTTGCAAAAATTAAAAACAGCACAAGAAAGGGCACATACAAGCTCCATCTCAAATGCCATGACACTTGAATTAACAGGTGGTGCTAGTAATCCTAGGCGTACACGCCCTAAAGAATCCAGCAATGGCAGCCTTGATTAGCAATGAACCTAGTCACGAGCAAATACTTCGATGATTCAAGAGTTCTAGTTATACCAACTGATGTCTGGATACTCTAGCTTCATCCGGCTCTGAACATAGATTTGCCATACCAATCAATCGAAACAAAACTGTCATCATGGGTGATGAGCTAATTTGATCCTTGCAAAATCAACTGAAAAATAAACAAATTTTGCAATAAAAGATTCTGTGAAAATTTATGAGCAGCACAGTGGGATTAGTACCTGTAGACAAAAAGAAGAAACTTAACTTTCTAGTTTTCTATTAAATAATTATAATGCAAGATGCAAGATGCAAGATTGAAAGTATTAAACACATTTGTAGAATAATTTAGAAATCAATTCTTACACATCGACGTCACCAATTGACATAATACATAATCAATGTTGCTATGAGGTCTAGAAATGATAAAGAAAAGAGGACAATGAAAAAAACACACTATGTATACCAGATCAGGGCTCTCATTGAACTCCAATAATCACTAAAAATGATATGTTGTTACGTACTTATTTCCTATCGTTGCCTGGAAGTGGGCAACCAGCAGGATCTTCCTGTGGCTCTCAATTCCTTTTTTTGTCTGTGTAGTATAGCATAATACCTGTCACGGTGGTATGATGTTTGTGGAATCAAAGATCCTAAGTTATTTTACCTCTTGGCTGTCTGATGTGGGAACAAATCGATAGTATACCTTACTATGCATTTGGTCATCCATAAATGGGGCTTGTAGCTGGTCCTGTTCTCTATAGCAGGAAAATAAGAATGTTTAAATTTAAGTAGTTAGGAAGCACATGGTATTAAACTGGCGATGTACCTCTCTGTTGTGGTCTCCCTATTCTTTAGCCCAGCGCTGGTTTCCTATGCTGGTTGGACAGATTGATGCCTGCGTATAAATCAATGTAAAGCAGAGAATGGGAAGGTAAGTGATAAGAACACAAAAGCTTAGAGACTGCCATGTCTCTGCTCTTGTCTGTATATAAAAATCATAATATAGTAACATAGCTAGGATCAACACAATCTGCTGGACCCATGATTGGTTAATAAAAAGGCACGGAAATGTACATGAAGATGAAAGGAGAAGGAAAGAGACCTTCTGAAACAATCAGGACTCGCAATAGGTAGACAGATAAAACTGCATAGAAAAGAAGCAAAGGAACATGTAAATACAAATGAAAAGGAGAAAGAACAGTCTATTTAATAAAAAGGTAGGACGTTTCCCCATATTGTTATGCACCTATTTAATCCATCCATTCAGGCATTTGAAATTCATCATAGAAGGCAATAACTAAACATAATTGTTCTTCACAACCAACTAATATAAATTGAACCAATTTAATAGAGACAGAAAAAGCTTTGTGGTGCATATAGAAAATCAAATTGTCACTCCTAATGCATTCATATAATAACTAACCCCAATGAAGCTAGCTTGCTGGTCCTGATTTTGGAACCACATATTATTGCCAAGGTGGCTACAATGACTTCTTTTATATGAAAAGGCCGAGGTGGTCCAACACAATAGATGGTTCGTAACATAGAGGTAATAATATGTTATTCAGAAGCTATAACATCATAAGCAATAGCTACCCTGAAATCGTTTCCTGCAATGAAGAGATTCCTTTATTTGCCTCTCATAACTTACTGGCTCACAATCTTTGCTGTCCCCAGCAATCCGAGTCTGTAAGTAACTACGACACAAAGAAGAGAAACAGTCGTACCTGAAGATTAGAACTGAATAAAATCAAGGTCAGCCGCAGAAAGCAACATGATGAACTTAGACACGGACAAAAGTCGCATAAGTACTTAAAGCTATCATTAAGTAGCAGGTTTGTTAGAATCAGAATCCTGTGCTAACCACTTACATATACCAACTGAAATGCAAATCAATATATGTAAGGGCTACCAGATAAGAGTTCACTATTTGGTGGATGTCCATATTGAGATTGTTGCAATGGTGGAAACAACTTTATTTTACCCAAGAAAATGTTGTCCAAACCAATGATGAATAATTGATAGGATCATTTTGATTAGTTTACAATATCTGAATACATGTGAGATATTCAAGTATGGTCAGTTGGTCACCACAAATTATCAAAGAAATATACTGAGACAAGTGCAAACCTCTCTGTAGGAAACCAATGGAGCCTCAACCTATTTCCAAAAGAAACCTGCATCAAGGAACTATTACAAAGCAGTTAGAAAATTTCATATTAGTTATGCCTTCCTAGTTCCTATGTACACATTAGAGAAAAGTCATTGGTAATATCCATGGTATATAATCATAGTCACAGATTCATTGTATACCCAGAAACCTCGTTTATTTTAGTGCTAATATGTTCATAAATTTCATCAGTTAAAACTTGCAAAAAATATAAATAAAAAAGACATGTCTTGATGTTCATCGATTGAAATTTGGCAGGTTGATTTAAAGTTCAATACAAACCAAAGAAAGAAGCAGTAGCCAGGACGCTTCTTGACTATCTGTCTATATATCAACTATTTTATCAAGTAGCTCCTTTTGACATACTGACCTTGTTGTATTAGACGGGGAGAAGATAATAAAAGCCTTGATTTCTCATTGATGTTCTGGGCAAGCAACTCACAGAGTTTCAATGGGGAGATTGGCTAGAGATTGATACAAGCAGTAAATTAATCGTTCTTCAAATACCTGAGTGCAAAATGAATGGGTTACAAAAAACAAATAGAAAAAAAAAACAGATTAATCCCAAGTAGAGACCAATTTGCATATGGGATCAAATATCTGAACATGATAAAAAAAGATGCATCAGGTGACTGAACATTTGCCATTCTTACCTATATTAAAATTTCTGTATGCAATTTGTAAATAGACACTAGAATAATCCCAACAGATATACCAACTCACTTCAATTAGATCTCTAATGTTTCACATTAAAGCAGCCAGTATCAAAAGCTTGTGAAGGGAAGGGAGCACAACAGCAAGCAGCGCGTGCGTGCGTACATACCCGGAGTGTAGCCTACGGAGACTACTGGAAGATTGGCCTCGTCCATGGAGACTGCCTCCGTTGTAGTCTGCATAGGAGTTGCAGGGATGGAAAGGGGATTTGAGGAAGAGACGACAGAGGGAAAGGGGCACGAATGTGGTGAGGATATGGTATGAGAGATGTCGAGAGCAGACCTGTTTCGCTTGGCCGCCGCCGCCAGGTCGGTCGCCTCGCACGAGAAAGCGCCCTGGGCCCTAGAGGCGAGGAGAAGGAGGCGTGGCCGGCGGAGGATCCTATGCCCGGCGCGGCGGCCGCTAGCCGAAACCCTTGTTGTCCGCGTTCGCTGAGGATGAAGAGTGGGGCACGGAGTCCGTGTACTGAATCAGTGCACGCATCCGGCAGCACGTCGCGCCTCGGTGTCCCTCACCTCGCACATCCACGCCGCCATGGCCACGGGCCACCACAGGGTCCCTCGTCCCCGCGGTCGGCACTTGAGCGGCCGACTCCATGGCGGCTCTACAATCTGAGACGTTGAGAGAGGAGGAAGATGAGGTGGCGTGGCAGCGATGAACTCAAGCCACGGGATGGGAAGGAATCGTGGGACGGGAACGGGATCACGCACGTGAGCCGAAGGAAGCAAGCGGAGAGGAGATTGCGGCGAGCGACGCTGAGGCGAGAATGTCGTACGAAGATGGTGGAGTGACGGACCACACGAATTTCTTTCCTTCTTCAGCAGAATTTCTTTCCCTCGCGACCGCGATGACCGGGACCGGGAGGGTGCAGCGCGTTTGTTTCCATGGCCCTGCTACTCATTACGGACAAATTTTTATTGTCAGCTTTTAGATTTTGATTGATGCCTTCATATATAGTCTTTAAATCCTCTTTAGATCTTGATTGGTTTTAATCTTGGCCTTTGATCTTTGGTGGCATATAGGCTTGGAGAAATTTTTCATTATAGAGGAGATAACGCTTTCCCCAGAATCCTTACTCTGGCCGGGTTCTCCTCGTCAGTGCCTATCATTCCTCAGTACACGGATGATATCCTTCTGGTCCTCAGTGGAGACTGAAGAGTGGAGACGTGCCGGGGGTTACAAGGTCTGTCTATCAACTACAACAAGAGTACGGTTGTCCCGATCCATATGCAGCCATGCAGGAGGCCACTGCTTGTTTGGACATCCTTGGATGCAAACGTGAAGGCTTCCCTCAGACCTACCTGGGCAGCTGGGCTTACCCCTCTAGCAAACAAGTTAGGGCTCGTTCGGTTAAATGTTGGAACCATTCCTGACGGACTTCGCTTCAATAGTTAATACAGGGTGGGAATCGTTCCCGGGCCAAAATGGCCGGGAACGGCCTGAACCGAACGTGCCCTTAGGCTGCCTTCGTGCTTTACATGACAGTCAGCTTGTTTACATCATGAGTCCAGTCTCTCTGCCTCCGTCGACAGTTCACGAGATGGACAGGCGCCGCCGTGCCTTCTTGTGGTGTGCCTCTCAGACGGCGACAGGAGCCAAGTGCCTTATGGCTTGGGACCGTGTGTGCAATCCGAGAGAGCTTGGCGGGCTGGAAACGAAGGACCTCGGAACTCAGAGCATCTGTCTCTTGCTGAATCTAATTTACCGCCTACACAATTCGTCTCAGTCGGCATGGGCAGTTTGGGTACGACGACGGGCATGTCTGGCAATTCTCAAGGGCGACCTTCATGGACATCACTGGACAGTCTTGCGTTCGCTGCTTCCTTTGTACCAGGCAATCACCACTATCCAAGTGGCGGATGGCACAAGCACTTCCTTCTGGCTTGATGTTTGGTTGGGAGATGAGACGCTCTCTGATCGTTTCCCAATTATATTCTTGCATTCAGTGGACAAGGAGATTACAGTACTCAGCGCTCTCCAAAGCAACTTCACCGGTCGGCTCTCTCCCTTGGCGTTGGCTCAACTGGATGAGACCAGGGCCATCATCCAGGGCACTAACCTGCTGCCGTGGAAGGACGTTCGATTGTAGCCGGTCCTCCGCTGTGTATAGAATGCTCAGGCTCTACGCTGGATGCAAACTCGGATTTCATTTGGTGCTCTGTTGCTCCGCCCCGAGTCAAGCTCTTCGTCTGGCTATTGGTCAATGGCAGAATTTAGTGCTGTGCAAATCTGCACAAGAAAAAAGTGGTGGACTCCCCTAGTTGTCCGGTTTGTGGTGGAAACATCGAAACTTCGGAGCATATCGTCAGTGCCTGCCCCTTTGCGGTGGGTTTCTGGGCTGCCATCGCCATGGAATTGCCAAACTTGAGGAGCACGACTGCACAGTTGAGACAAACTGCTTGCCCCCCTCACATCCCCAGCCAGTTCTTCGGCTCCTTTCTTGCGCTTTGCTGTTGGCAGCTTTGGAATCGCAGAAACGCTGTGGTCTTTAGTAACGAGGCCATGTCACTGCAACAGGTCCTCACTGAGTGCAAGAAGGAAGCAAACCTCTGGCGTGCTCGGTTGAAACTTGAAAAGTGCAGACCGCTCTATCACAGATAAATGGTGTGAAGTGTTTGATTTAGCAGCGCAACATCAACTCTGAGTACCCCCCCCCCCCCCCCCCCCCCCCCTCTATTTGTATCTTCACTGAAAACCTGTACACATGACGTTTATCTATGTAAATAAAAATTCAGCTGAGGGACCATCCGACCCCCCGTGAGAGTACAAAAGAAAGTGCTATCATTCCTCTTCTCCCCGTGGCGCCAGGATCGAAGGATGGAATTATCAGTGATTTTAGGCTCTTGCTTCATCCACCTCACCGGAATCTTTTTGCTTGGTATCTTCGTTAACGTGCAGATGTACTAAAACCTGCAATTGAAATGTGTCAATAAGCTAATAAACCCAGTGATCATCCAATAGATTCAATTGGCACCCCCTCGTCACCCCCAAGCATAATGTCATATAGTGTATGAATATCTGTGATAATAGTGTGGTAATGATCTGAAAGATGAGTTAGTGTGCGAAGGATAAGTGGACCTGCTTTGTCAGATGCACCTCCTCTTCTTGGTCGTTCCGATCCATCTGAAACTCTCTGAACTTCTGTACAGACATGCATCGGTGCGGACCTCTGAATGAAATGAATTGCTTTAACATATGATTAGCGCTCTCACTTTTTCCCTCGTGCTTGTCACTTCGGCACAGAAGATGTACATGAAGCATGGATTCGCCCACTTTGCCCTGTGCTTGTATGACTGCTGCAAAAACTGGTTATTGCGATTGCAACTAGTTGAGGGGAAACCCGACTCTGGATGAAATGGGTTGCTGGACTGCTGGTTATGTAGGCGGCGTCGGCATCGGCGTCACACTTCGAAATTTGAAAGGACCACCCGTAGCCCGCCAGCGCCACACAGCCCCCTCTGC
Source organism: Eremochloa ophiuroides (assembly GCA_038502445.1). Taxonomy (NCBI): domain Eukaryota; kingdom Viridiplantae; phylum Streptophyta; class Magnoliopsida; order Poales; family Poaceae; genus Eremochloa; species Eremochloa ophiuroides. The sequence continues at coordinate 6,097,264 of JAHLJS010000005.1, forward strand.
AAGCAAACATTCCGCCGCGCTCTCGCTCTCCTTCGTCGCCGTTGGAGGCCTCCCCGGAGCGCTCCGACGCGCGCTCCCACGCCCCGTCGCCGTTCAAGCATTCTCCACCCTCACGGCGGCGCCCGCCCGAGCACGAGGTACAGCTGCTGTCAATTCCCCCTTGTTTTCTCTCATATACAACGGAATCGTTTGCGCATGCCCGCGAGGGACATGGAGTGGAGGACGGCGGTGTGGCCGATCACGGCGTCCGCGTAGGCACAGCGAGGCTCCCCGCGTGGCGCGGCCCCCGCGAGGGACATGGAGCGGAGGATGGCGTCGAAGCGGCGAGTGCGGGCGAGGAGGCGGAGCAGCGCCGAGTGGGAGAGCGGGGTGAGGCCGCGGCCGCCGCCATTGTGCTGGTGGGACCGGCGATCGTGAGGTCGGGGGGTGAGGCCGCCGCCATTGTGCTGGTGGGACCGGCGATCGCGAGGTCGGGGTCGACGTCACCGAGCGCGCACCGCGGATCGGAGACGGCGGCGAGGCTCGAGACGAGCGCCGCGAGGGAGCGGTGACCAGGGTCGGGTCGGCGGAGCGGGCGCCGAGCATGCGCACTGGCCTTGTCCCCGTGCGCGTTTGTGCAAGTGATGCCGATAATTTGCTTTTCTGCTGATGGTTTGATGCCCTGAAATTTTGACCTATCAGAGGGAGTTGCTAACCCAATGGGAGACAGCGTCGGAGGAGGAGCTGAGACCAATGACAGGTAACAGCGGCTTACTATGGCTCCGTTTAGTTAGTCATGTCATAAAATTTGCCATTATTTTTCATCACATTAATTGTACTTTTCGCTTGTATGAAACACTAAATCAGTCCTTCGAAGGTGTTTATAGGAGTAGAGTTTGCATATGTGTGTTTATAGGGATAAGTGTGCGTGCGTGTTAAGCGTCTGCGTTGTAAAAAAAAAATAAGATAGTAACTCTTACAAGTTTGTACTTTATACGTGGCAATATCAAGATAAATTATTTAAGTCTACGTCATAATTAGATAAATATTGTCAAATAAAAGCAAAAACTCTAAATATAGCTTTTTACCTTTCCACTCCACTTTTGCTCAGGGGCAGTATATCTGAATGAATTAACTGCAAGAATCTTTTCTGACTGTAGGTATTTTGGTCTACTCACGATGCACCATGGGCTCAAGAGCGAAGCTTGGCTGGATAAGAACAATAGCCCTCAGACCATTGCGGAGTATAATGAGAGCTTGTTGACAAGTCAGACGAACGTCTGCTCAAGGATGGCCGCCTTAAAGTATGAGAAGGACGAGGTATGCGTAAACTCATTTGGATTCAAATAATTAAATCACAAGATAACTCTATTTGATATCTCGGGCGCCCAATAATTCCGTACCGGCGCGACCTACTAGTTACTCGGCCCTACTTCATTCCATCCCCACAGGACCTGACCCATACCAGCTTAAACAATCCATATAGCTCAGCAAATGACAATAATAAGAGGTATTTTTTTTTCTTGAACAGGCGAGAGAGTTGCGTATTATTATTATAAGAAGAATTTAAGGAGTGGGTTTAAAAAACCCATACATCCACAAAACATACATATTTTTACATCTAATAATAATGGTGTAACTCTCTCTCACTTTTCAAACCTGACCTGACCACTAGATAGGGCTCAAGCATTGACCGTAATCCCCGAGCTCCGCCAAGCTCCGCATCAAGAGGTCTCTTTCACCGAAACAAGAACACTTCTTGCATCCCATCAAACACAAAGCGATTGGGGTGATTCTAAATGGTCCAAGCTCCTAGATTAATGACAGAATTGAGGCCTTTTTTTTGTATGAACATCAACACTAGAAATTGTACTTGCCCACCATGCATCAAAGGAGTTGCTGTCAGGCTAGGGGCAGAGGTTCTGCAAGCCTTGTTGAATGGTGTACCAAAATTGCCTGGAGAAGACACATGAGATCGTTTCCTCAGCTTGATCAAAGCGGGGCAGCTTTCAGGGTTGGGCAGACCTCTTTTAACAAGACAATCTGCAGTCCAACACATATTATGTGCCACTAGCTACATGAAGTACTTGAATTTGCCTCGTGGCCCAACTCTTCCAGATTGTCTCCCAAGGCCCAAATTGCACAGCCCCAATAAAAAATCCCTCGCATGTAGACTTAGCATAGTATACTCTCAAACTAGAGAGTCGCCAAATATGAGTATCATGTACTTCAGGTTGCAAGGCAAAATCTGAGAGTAGATCCCACAACTTCAAAAAAAAAAAAAAAATCTGTCAGCAAGGGTACTGTAATTGCAACCTGTATGTCCTGCACCCATTTCATCGCACCAACCTTCTTGCTTCGTTGTAGATTGATCCGAAAAGATTAGGCACTAATTGGGCTCTGGCCACGCAACCACCTATCAGTCCAAAATATTGTGTTCCTGCCATTTCGTCTCCGTAAGAGGCATTGAGTCCAGAGTATACAAAATAGCTGACAACAAAACAACACTCCCTTCCATTAGTGTTTTGAATGCATTTCTGTTACCCCTGCCAGCAAGCAGTACCTACAAAGTGCAAAAGGTTGATCATAGCCTTACATACCAACACAAAACATATCGAGATCTGGTGTATTAGAAAGAAAACTATTATTCAAATCAGCATAAGAGACAAGTAACATTAAAGCATGGAATGCCAAAATAAAGTCTGGAGGCACATAGTGCCAGATAGATTCATAAGTCTGGTTAGCTGATTTTGCTAATACATGAGCTACCACATTACAACATCTACTCACATGAATAGAAGAGAAAATAACATCAAAAGCAGATCTAACTGACTCCTTAATGTCTTGGATAATTATGGCAATCTGAGATCGATCCTTGACCACCTGGCCAAGCTTGGAAAGTAGGGAGAGACAATCAGAGGCAATGATCACCTGCTTAAAAGGTAACTCGAGGGCGAAATTTATCGCCCTTCTAAAAGCCATAGCTTCTGCCATTTCTGGATAAATGATGTTATCCACTCCTTGTCTGCATGCCACAATGAAATCGCCGTTTTGGTCTCTAACAACAATACTCATCCCCATTCTGTTGGTTTCCTTGAACACAGTAGCATCAACATTAAACATGACCCAGCCTCCCGGCGGTGGACTCCATCTCTTAGGTTCCCTTGGATCACACCTATTGGGATTATGGGTAACACTCATATGTTGTTGGACCATCTCCACATATGCCATGATCTTTCCACCACACAATGAGGGTGGGTTTCCTTTTCTCCATTGCGCACAACATTTCTTGCCTCCCAAATATGCCATAGGGATACTGCCAATATAGTGGCCTCTCTATCTGTACAAGAGATTAACCTTTCAAATATCCAATTTGTAGCCCGGACTGATACTTTATACATCCTAGAGAAGCCACATCTTGATTTCAATTCCTTCCAGATTTCGACAATATAATGACACTCCAAAAAAACATGATTTATTGATTCTTCTCTACCACAATGACAGTAAAGATACTGGGTTGGAATATTCCTAATTTTGAGTTGTTGTCCTGTTGGAAGACAGTCATGGGCCACTCTCCATAAGACTATTTTCATTATAGGCGGGGCTATTATTTTCCATAATTTTTTCCACTCTAGCATGGACTTTGATTGGTCCGACCTGTTAGAGTGTATGTGTATCAGGCCCATGAGGCTTGGCCCATGTGGCCCATGTATGTGTTACTATATGGCAACCTCTCTAGGGTTAGCCCAATTAATTCAATCACATTTTACAGCATGGTACCAAGCTAGGGTTTCCCCTTCCTCTCTCTCCTTCCCTTCCCTCCCTCCCAACAACCGTCGACGCCGCACCATCTCCGGCCATGGCCAGCGGCCGGCCTCCCTTTCCTCCTTCCTCCTATTTATCCTCTTTCCCTCCCCTCCCATACTCCTCCTGTGCCCATGCCGCCGGCGGGACACCTGCTGCGTCCGTTACGACTGCTGGCGGGGCGCCTGCTGCGGCACTCATGGCCGCCCGCGCACAAGATGCGGCCTCCAGCGCCGCCTCCTCTGCTGCCGGCGTTGAGGGCGCGGGCGCAGATCTGCTCGACGCGCCTCAGGCCCCGGGCCTTCTCTCTCCTTCCTCTGCTGCTACCATTTCCGCCTGCGCGGCCACCGTGGGCCAGGCCACCGGCCAGCCACGCGGTCCTGCGCTGCAGCAGCGGCCGCCGGCGCCTCCCCAAGTCCAGCAGCAGCGGCCACCGGCGCCTCTCCAAGTCCAGCAGCAGCGGCCACCGGTGCCTCTCCTCCTCCAGCAGCAGCTGCCGCTGCAGCAGCAACTCCAGCAGGCCGCTCCAGCAGATGCAGCTGCTGCCCCTCCACGCGCCCGGACCGCCCCCTCACCTCGCTGCTGCCGTCGTCGCCGCCCGGGCTGCCGCCGCCAATGGTGCGGCACGCGTGAGTGCGGCTGCTCTTGCCTTGGAGCGGGAGCGTGAGGCGGCTGATGCCCTGGCGCGTCAACTCGCCGAGGCGGAGCAGCTCCTGTGCTCCCCCACAACCTACGACACTAGCGCCACCACCTCCAGCTCGCGCGCAGTGCCTCTTCAGGTCCCGATCCGGCGGATCCGCTCGTGGCGCAGCTCCACTACCAGGCTGGCGGTGTCCAGAACATCCGTAACCTGGTCACGGTCGTCCTCGACCCGGAGTCACCCTCCTACGCTCGCTGGCGGGACATGGTCGTCCTCATACTCCGCCGCTACGCCCTTGACGACCACGTCATCCTTGACGTCCAACCAGCAGCCCAGACCACCAAGTGGCTTCGTCTCGACAGCATCGTCCTCTCCAGGATCATCAGGACCATCTCCACCGACCTCCACGACCTCGTCCGCAACACTCCCGACGCTCATCGTGCCTGGCTGGCGCCCGAGGGCTAGTTTCTCGGCAATGTCGAGGCCCGAGCTCTCCGTCTCGACGCCAGCTTCCGCACCTTCGTCCAGGGCGACCTCTCTGTCGGCGAGTACTGCAGCCGGATGAAGAGCATGGCGGACTCTCTTGGTGACCTTGGCTGGCCTGTGGAGGATCGGATCTTGGTTCTCAACGTCCTCTAGGGCCTCAGCGAGCGCTATAGCCACCTCCGCACCTGGATCACCCCGCAGCAGCCCTTCCCCTCCTTCCTGAAGGTCCGGGACGACCTCGTGTTGGAGGAGCTCACTCTGGGTGCCCAGCCCGCCTCCCTCTCCACGTCGGGCTCCTCGTCCTCGTCGACTGCTCTTGCCGCCGCTCCTCCGCCGCGCCCGTCCACACAGGCACCGTCGTCCCTTCTTGGTCCCCCTCCCTCCGGGCCGAGCGGGGGTGGGGGCCGTGGTGGCCGTCGTCGCCGGGGGGGGGGGGGGGGGGGGAGGGGGGCAAAGGGACTCCGCCCTGGCCATGCTTCAGCAACCCATGGTCAGGGCGCATCTCTATGTGGCCGTTCCAGGGCACCGATGGTGACCCTCGCACCCCCGCGGCCATGCTTGCCGGTGGCGTCCCACTCTCTCCGTGGGCTCCACCACCTGGGGCACGTCGTCGTGGATACTGCCTTCCCAGCCAGTGCCGGGGGCTGCCGGTTGGGAGGCTACAGCCCTGGCCCGCTTTTTCAGCACCATGGGTCTGACACCTCCCACCGGCCTCGATTGGGTTGCTGACTCGGGAGCTACCTACCACACCACGTCAACCCCGGTATACTCACGGCTGTCCACCCTCCGTCTTCATCTCTTCCTTCCTCCATCATGGATGCAAATGGTTCTTGCATTCCAGTCACATATGTGGGATCCGCCTCCGCTCCGGGTTCTTTTCGTCTTCCTGATGTCCTAGTTGCTCCTTCTATGGTTCACAACCTTCTCTCCATTCGTCGTTTTACTACTGACAATTCGTGTTCTGTTGAGTTTGACTCTTGTGGTCTTATTGTGAAGGATTTGGCTTCCTGGCGTCCACTTCTCCGCAGCACGGGACCCCTTTACACCCTTCGGCTTCCCACTCCTGCTTCCACCACTTCGACTTCGGCTTCGGCTTCCACTTCGTCTGCTGCTTTCGCTGCCTCCATTTCCTCTACTACCTGGCACCGCCGTCTCGGACATCCTGGCCGTGATGTTTTGATGCAGCTTAGTCGTAGTTCCGATATACCATGTACTCAGACTAACGATTGACACTTGTGTCATGTGTGCCATTTGGGTCGTCATGTTCGTCTTCCTTTTTATACCTCTTCTTCCCGTGCGACCCGCATTTTTTATCTTGTACACTGTGATCTGTGGACATCACCTGTGATGAGTATTTCTGGCTATACATATTATCTTGTCATAGTTGATGATTTCTCTCACTATTCTTGGACTTTTCCCCTGCGTGCTACATCTGAGGCATTTCCCACACTTTGTCACTTCTTCGCCTGGGTGTCTACTCAGTTTGGCCTCCCCGTCAAGGCCATTCAGTGTGACAACGGGCATGAGTTTGATAACTCCACCTCATGGGACTTCTTTCTCTCTCACGGTGTCCAGTTGCGCATGTCTTGCCCCTACACCTCTTCCCAGAATGGCAAGGCTGAGCGCATGATTCGCACTACCAATGACACTGTGCGCACTCTTCTCCTTCAAGCTTTACTTCCTGCCCGCTTCTAGGCCGATAACCTGCACACCGCCACCTATCTCCTCAACCGCCTTCCTTCCACTGCCTGTCCGGCTCCCACACCACACCATGCCCTCTTCGGTACCCCTCCCCGCTACGATCACCTCCGTGTCTTCGGGTGTGCTGCCACTGCTCCTCACAAGCTGGCTCCCGTTCGACACTGTGTGTTTTCCTCAGGTAGTCCCCGGATCACAAGGGATACCGCTGCTATGATCTCACTTCTCGCCGGGTTCTCATCTCTCGCCATGTGGTGTTTGACAAGTCCGTCTACCCTTTCTCCACCACCCCCACTCCTTCCACCTCTGACCGTGACCTCTCCTTCCTGTCTCCCACTAACGAGGTGGTTCAGCCACCGTTTCCGTTTTCTCCTGCAGGTCGTGCTCCGCCGCTCGCGTCGCCGGCTCCTCACGCCGGCCCGTCTTCCGCGGGTCCGGCCGCGCCCGGCCCTGCTCCGGAGGCGCCTGTCTCTGCACCCTGTGCGGAGCCGGAGGCGCCGACCTCAGAGACTCCGGCCCGATTTGCCCACCCGGTGCGTGTCTACCAGCGCTGCGTGCCACCAGCCCCGCTGGACACGATGCCGCCGCCGCCTCCCTCGCCACCGCTGTCGGCTCCGGAGACTACCCCTCCGTCGACGCCCACGCCGCCGTCTCCGCCACTACCAGGTGCTCGTGCCGAGCCGCCGGTGTACCACCCGCGGATTCTTCACCGACACCCGTGTCACGTTCACCCCATGGTGACGCGGCACGCGGCCGGTGTCCTGCGGCCCCGGGCTCTTGCTGCGACTCCCGGGGACCTGCAGGTCTCTCCTGTACCCTCCTCTGTCCGCGACGCCTTGGCGGATCCTCACTGGTGTCGTGCGATGGAAGAGGAAGAGGAGTATGCGGCCCTTCTGGCCAACTAGACGTGGGACCTGGTACCGCGGCCACCGGGGGCCAATGCGGTCACCGGCAAGTGGATCTGGACACACAAGCGTCGAGCCGATGGCTCCCTCGAGCGATACAAGGCTCGTTGGGTTCTCCGGGGTTTCACTCAGCGCCCCGGTGTGGACTATGATGAGACCTTCAGTCCCGTGTCGAAGCCTGCTACGGTCCGCACCGTGCTCTCACTTGCTCTTGAGCGCTCCTGGCCGGTGCATCAGCTGGATATCAAGAATGTCTTCCTCCATGGCACTGGCTTCATCGACTCCTCTCGCCCTAGCTTGATTTGCCGCCTCAACAAGTCCCTATACGGCCTCTGGCTTGGTACTCTATGATTGCTACCTTCCTGCTGACTCTTGGTTTCACCAAGGCCGGGGGGGGTGAGACTGCCTACCTTCTACTATACGTGGATGATATTGTTCTCACCGCCTCCAGCCAGTCGCTGCTCCAGCGCATCATTACCTCTCTCCAGGCGGAGTTTGCAATGAAGGATCTAGGTGTCCTCCATCACTTGGTGTCACTGTTGAGCACCGACCTTCAGGCTTGTTTCTCCACCAGCGGCAGTTCACCTGTGGCATCCTTGAGCGTGCAGGAGGATGACTGATTGCAAGCCCTGCTCTACCCCCGTCGACACTCAGGGCAAGCTGTCAGAGGCCGCAGGTCCGTTGCTCGGACCAGACGACTCCACCTCTTACTGGAGTCTTGCGGGTGCACTCCAGTACCTCACCTTCACTCGGCCCGACATCGCCTACGTTGTGCAGCAGCTGTGCCTCTACATGCATGCTCCGCAGGAGCCCCACCTTGCTGCTATGAAGCGGCTTCTTCGGTACCTTCGCGGCACCCTCGGCTACGGGCTGCTTCTCAGCCGGTCCTCCTCTGCCGAGCTTGTTATCTACACCGACGCTGACTAGGCGGGTTGCCTGGACACCCGCCGGTCCACCTCCGGCTACGCTGTCTTCTTGGGCGGCAACCTTGTCTCCTGGTCGTCCAAGCGCCAGCCAGTGGTCTCACGCTCCAGTGCCGAGGCGGAGTACCGCGCCGTGGCCAACAGCGTGGCCGAGGCCGCTTGGCTCCGCCAGCTCCTGGCTGAGCTTCACCGCCCCCTCACCAGGAGCACTCTCGTCTACTGCGACAACATCAGCGCGGTCTACCTCTCCACCAACCCCGTGCAACACCAGCGGACCAAGCATGTGGGGGGGGGGGTCCTGTGTTTGTGTTTGTTCCTGCTTGTTTCTTTATGGTCCAGTCTCGTGCTCCGCTGTGCCGGTAGTCCAGACTGCGGAGTGGTAGTAGAGTGTATGTGTACCAGGCCCATGTGGCCCATGTATGTGTTACTATATGGCAACCCCTCTAGGGTTAGCCCAATTAATTCAATCACAATTTTCAGCACGACCTATCCGCTTCCCCTTAATTGAAGCTTTCAGGTAAATTGTCTCTTTTTGCCATAATGTATGCTGACTTGACAGTGTATGCGTTCTGCATCACCTGTCCTGAAACAAGCTTGCACTAGTTCTTCATTCCATCGACCTGTTTCCTCATCATCAATTAAGCAGTCTACTCTCAGTTCCTTAGGCAACGGCATCAGTGGCACAATTGGGTGGCATGGGGCCTCGTTAACCCACGGATATTTGCATATCTTAATTTTCTTACCATCCCCAACCCGCCAAAACAAACCTCTTTCTAGAATTCTCTTACCAACCATCAAGCTACGCCAAGTGAAAGAGCAAGATCTTGTTACCTGAGCCTCCATAAAAGAGCAATGAGATCTTAGGACCTTTGCACATAAGGATTCTTGATCTATCAGCAGCCTCCAACATTGTCGCCCAAGCATGGCTTGATTAAAGATTTTCATATCTCTAAAGCCCATGCCTCCCATAAATTTTGGGGTAGTGAGCCAATCCCATGATCGCCAATGTATCTTCTTTTTTCCTGATTCCACGCCCCACCAATGGTTAGAAACAATAGTTTTAAATTTATTACACACACCATCTGGAAGTAATATATGTTGGTATTGCTTGTGCCACAGATTTTAAGGAAAAATTTACTTCCCAGCTCTAGACATTGGTTTATCACTCCAGCCATGAATCCTCCTCCAGACATTTTCATAGATAAAATTAAAAGTGCTCATTCTTGATCGACCAACATAAGTGGGCATGCCAAGCTAATTAGATTGTAAGTTTTCATTATGTACCTCCAAAGAGTCCATCACCATTTGTTTGAAGTTGCTTGGGCAGTGGTGGCCAAATAATAGAGAGGACTTCTGTAAGTTCACCTTTTGGCCGGACCCTTGACTGTAGTTCTGCAAAACAGATTTTAAGGCAGTAATACATTTTTCCTCAGCCCTAGTAAAGAAAATGCTATCATCAGCAAATAAAAGATGTGAAATAGCTGGCCCCGAAGCTCCATTTCTGACCCTTTTAAATGTTCAGCATTCTCTGCTTGTTTTAATAGGCACGACAGGCCCTCTGCACAGAGAAGAAAAAGGTAGGGGCTGATGGGGTCACCCTGTCTTAGGCCTCTTGAAGGAATGAATGGCACAGATAGATCACCGTTAACTTTCACTGAATATCGGACAGAGGTAACACAACGCATGACGCTACGAATCCAAGTCTGTGCAAAGCCAAGCTTCTGAAGCACCCTCTCCAAATAGCCCCATTCAACCCTATCATAAGCTTTCATCATGTCAATTTTTAGCGCAAAAAAAGGGGTGTTTGCCTTTTGTTTTCTAATTGTATGCATACATTCATAAGCAATAAGCACGTTATCAGTGATCTGTTATGTAAAAGGATAACTAGGGATAATTTAGATAGATAACTGAGGATAGTTAGGCCTTATGCTATGCCTAGAACTTGAGAATGCGAAGAGAATTAGGCCTAATGCTATGCCTAGAGCTTCAGAAATTAGGATGAGATTGGAGACTTGTTTCTTCATTCTTGCTTGATTCAATCTCAACTGGTTACAGCGTATAAATAGGGGGGCTGGCGCCCAGCCCTCTACTCCTCTAGCTGGCGCCCAGCCCTTCAGCTTCTCTAGCTGGCGCATGGCCTTTCAATCTTCCTCTTGATTACTAATAATAGCTACAACACTCTCAACCACTCTTTAATTGCTAACTGAGTCTCCTCGGCTCCTGCAGCCCATGAGCAGCTGCTGGCCATTGCATGTCCCATTGCATGTCCCCAGGCGGCTCTCTGCCGCCCATGACAGATCAGCCTCCCAGGAACAAAAGCGCTTTGTTCTAGGGATATAATATTGGGCAAAAATACTTTAAGCCTGTTAGCAAAAACTTTAGATGCAATTTTATAAAGAACATTACATAGGCTGATCGGTCTAAAGTTTGTTAATTGCTCAGGCTTAGCAATTTTTGGAATAAGAATAATAATTGCATCAGAAAGGCCGTCTGGAATATCATCACCTCTTCCAAAAAAACATCTCACAGCATGGCATATATCATCTTGTAGCAAGGTCCAATGCTTCTGATAAAACAAAGCCGGGAAATCTGGGCCTGGCGCTTTTGTTGGGACCATCTGAAATAAAGCATCTTTAATTTCATCATTAGAGTATGGCTTACACAAAGCTTCATTTGTGGTCTCATCAATCTTTACTGGTATAGATCGAAGAATATGATCAGCCTCAAGTTAAAATTTCAATTTGAACAGATCAGAAAAAAAAAAGTCCTGGTCATATTTTTTATTTCATCCTGGTCCTAACAACTGGAACCATCTTGCCTAAGCAGATAGTTTATTCTATTTGTTCCCCTCCTGGCTGAGGCCCGTGCATGGAAAAAAGAAGTGTTCCGATCCCCTGCTTTGAGCCAATCCACTCTTGAGCGTTGTCGAGCCATAATTTCCTCTCTCTCAAAAAGCTCGCAGAGCCTTTTTTCGATGCCTTTTTCTTCAGCAGAATAACTCTTTGTGTCACTAGTATTTCTCAGCCTCGACAAATGTTTTTCAAGTGTATTGATCTCTTTGCGAAGAGCCCCAAACGATTCCTTACTCCACGTGTCGGTGCTAGATTTGGCGGGTGTCCGCACCGGCTAGTAAAAATATGTGTTTGTGGTTGAGGAATCGGATGGTGTGCAAGGGTGATACAGGAGTTAGGCTGGTTCGGGCAAGGGAGGCCCTACGTCCAGTATCGGAGGGAGAGGGTCATGTTGACTTGCACCTAAGTGCTTGCGTAGGGGCGTACAAGCTGGGTGAGAGAGGGAAATGTTCCCAAGTCTCAAGTGTATGCTGTGTGTGATAGTTGAGAATTCGCGTGAACCCCCCTGTCTAAGTGCCTGGTGCCTCCCCTTTTATAGTCACAAGGAGAGGGGCCAAGGTTACAAGAATTATGTGGGTATAGTGGTTCGCCGGTTTGTTACCGCGGTCTGCGGTCGTCTGTCTAGTCGTATCCTTGTGCTGGGGAGTCCGTTGCTCCTATGCGCACGTCTGGTGGCATGGTTGCACCTGTCATGATTTCCAAGGCGCAGCCCCGTATTGCGGGATTACGGTATGGCCAGACGTCTTTTACTGCTACTGTCGTCTGCGCCTTTGATTCGATAGGATACGGCGGTTGACTCCCGAGGGTGGCCAAGAGATCATGCCAGGATGAAGCTACCCTTGGGCGGTTTCATCGCACGAGGTGATGCTTATCCGCGGTCTTGGCAGGCCCCAGGAGGCGGCGTGGTAGCCCGTTAGCGGTAAGGGAACAGTGCGTCCTTGGTGGCTACGATTCAGGCTAGTTGTAGTAGGTGCAGGTGACTCTGCAGAGAACGAGGCGCGTTATTGTAGCTCGTATAAAGGTAATCATGCCTCGTAGTAGGACCGTAGTATCCTGTTGTCAAAGATATCCTGACACCCGGGATCGTCGGTGGCGTGCGTGATGCATTGTTGCTCCTCGTATCCTGCTTGATGGGATGGGTCTCATAGGGCGGTCAGAGAGTCTCACTGTAGAATTTTGGTGTACTGTTGTTGACCCCCGAGCCTCTGGACGGGAGGGCTCGGGCGAATCGGAGTCGAAGCACCCGAGGGGGCGTTTCCCAAGCCTTCCTGGGGAGGCTCGGGCGAATCGGAGATGAAGCACCCGAGAGGTCCTTCCCCGAGCCTTCCGAGAAAGGGGGCTCGGGCGGATCGGAGTCGGGCTTTATAGAGTTGCCGGCCCACGGTATATTTCCGCCCCTGGGCTGGGCCGTATGCTTGTTGTAATGTTTTTTGCGATGAAGTTGGATACCCCCTACTTCGGTACCCGACACCACGCATCTAATGAGACAGCCAACCTTGAAAGGTTAGTCCATGTAGATTGTAAACTTCTGTGTTGCATACTTGTTTGTGACCACGATTTTTCAAATAAATTCAAAATATTCCTCCGCCCTACTCCATGCTTCTTCATATCTGAAGGAATTGCGTCTCGATTTTGTCTAATCCAACCATGTTTTGAAAAAGAGAGGCACACCGCATAATGATCAGACGATGATGTAACAATATTATCCACACGAATGTCTTCAAAAGTTTGAATAAACATTCCATTGGCGACACCCCTATCGAGCCTTACTCTGATATTATTTTCCCCATGTTACCTGTTATTCCAAGTGAACTTTGGACCACAGAAGCCAAGGTCCACAAAGTGGCAATCCTCCAAGCATTCCTTGAAAAGACACATGTCTCTCACCTCTTCCAGAAGGGATGTTCATCATTAGTTAGTGCTTCATTAAAGTCACCCATGCACACCCATGGTCCTTCCCACTGAGCTTTAAGAAACCGCATCCGGTCCCAGAAGATGTGTCCCTGTTCAATTTTTGGTTCCCCATAAACAAAAGTTGCCTTCCTTCACATGTACATCAATGAAATTTACACACAAAGACTGAAGGGTAACAGAAAGATTTGAGTGCCAAAACAGAGCCAGCCCTCCACTTCTACCTTGACAACTAACACCCAAACAAGCATTATAGCCCAGTGACCACATAAAGCCCTTCACAATGTCATCCCTCATTTTTGTTTCCGATAAAAACAGGAGGGAGGGGCGGTATTGCTTCACTAACCATCGAAGCTCACCGACTGCCGAGTCCCACCCCAAACCTCGGCAGTTCCATCCTAATAGGATCATGGTTCTCGGTGGGGCTGCCCTGCAGCCTCCGCCGATAAAATAAATTTTTGTGACATCGATGTCTTCAGCTTCTTTGTCAAATCTCCTTCCTCAATTCCCAAAATAAAATCATTTCCTTCTACTTTATTTGGTCTTGCTATCTGCAAAACTTGGTCTGCAACAATAATGGCCATAGCATCATGAATCTCAGACCCTACCGGCACCTACGGATGTAAATGGCGCGGCAGTGGGCAGCCCGCTACCCGTCCGCAAGCGCCGCAAGTATGCATGCGGGCATACGCGGTAGCCCATATCCTGCCGTTTGGTTATACGGGCTCATGCGGCGGCCCGCACGAGCCGTTAGCTTTCTTGCTGCATGCGACGCGTGAACCACAGCTACCGCTGGCAGGCAACAGACACCTGACATTTGCTGAGGTGCAGAACACGCATCTTATTAAAGAACGAAATATATTGCTAATTTCGCAGCATTAATAATTATAAGATGTAGTGTGTGATCTACGTACGTGTAGCATCACCGTGCTGGAGAGGCTGCCAGGCTGGTGCTCGGTGAGACGCTGCAGCTTGAAGGGCATGTAGCAGCCTAGCAGAGCAGGCGCCCACCTCAAGTCCACCATGGGACGAGGCGCCCGGTCGTGCGGGTTGCGCGGCGGCGCTGGCTTTTGCGGGCTAGCCGCTTAAGCCCGTTTCTTGAACGCGGGTATAGCTGGCGGAATTACGTGGATTAGTGGCACAGGTGACCCGACGGGCTAACGGCGCAGCCCGCACCGTTTACATCTATATCGGCACCTGGCCGGTAGACACAGCAGCAAAACTGGGAACATTGGATTGCTTGCGTTTAATCCCATGCCTACTAGACTTGGCTGGGACTAGCTCCTTTCCCTTTATCTCAATATCTAACATTTTTTCTTTTCCGAATTGTTGTTTTAAGGGAGAAGAATTTCCCTGCTCTTGGTCTTCAGATTTACCATGAGTTGTAGATGGGCCTCCTGACTTTCCCGTGTCTTGTGAACCTTGTTTTCCATCACATGAGCCCCTTAAACCTCCCGATCTAAAACTTACACTTCCTGAATGCATATGCTTTTCATCCGAGCCTTTTTTCTTAATGTCATCTGTCACCCTTAAATCTTTACCATATGGGAGTTGGCCTTTTTCGTCCCTCTCCGCAGGAAAAGGACATTCTATTGATGAATGCCCTATCAAGCCACAAGAGTAGCAGTAATTTGGAAGCTTCTCATATTTAACATAGTTCTTTTTCTATTCTCTGAGTAAATTGTGATGTATCGCAAAAGGGGGTTAGAAAGGTCAGCCTCCACTTTGGCTCTTAAGTATGGTCCCCAGGCTCTATCCTGATTATCCACATCCACTTTTACAACTGAGCCCACCTTCTTTGCTAGTTGACAGCCCCATTTGCTGTTCATCACGCCGAGAGGGAGATCATAAATCCTAATCCAGATGGCCAACTTATCGAACATCACCTCGGACGGTCGTAAATTCGGATCAAAATGTTGTACCAGAACAGCCTTCTTCCCAACATTCCATGGGGTTCCATCAAGGACTCGATCCAAGTCTTGCCTGAATTGTGCTATGAAGATGTTGTCCCCAACCGATTTCATCTGCAATCCTTTGGGATTTCCCCATGCTGGCCTCAATGCTGAAGCTATAGTTTGAATATGAAGAACGTTGGGTGATAGTACTTTACCGACAATGGCAAGCTGCCAAGCTCTGAAGTCGCCAGTTCCTCCACATCGGCGTCATCCACAGGCACCGCATCACTCTCCGCAGCGGTGAGCTTGAGGCGACCCAATAAATCTGCCACGCTTGAGCCCAATTCAGCAATCCCTTCCATCTCCATTACTTGATTAGACACTGCACCCCTCTACCCTTCCCTGCAATCACAGGCCATTAGGCCAAGGACGGGCAGCGAAGCCAAAGTTCGCCCCTTTGTCGTCCCGAGCCACGGCAGGGAGGAAAGAGGCGAGGAGCTCGCTAAATAGGAGGGAAGGGAGACCGATAAGCTTGCAAAACGCGTCAGGAGCAGATGCCACAAAAAACAGAGGAATCCCAGGACCTAGAATCGTCGTTCGCCAGAGAGGCTGCAACAACGAACTAGAGAACAGGAAAAGCTTGGAAGCCTTTGCACCAATCAGGAATTGATTGCGGCTGAAGGCAAAAAGGTGCGTCCAGTTAACCACTAGCGCACAAATGATCTCCCGACCCTGAAATCCCTATCTAAGAGATCGGATTTTGGTAGGAAGAAAATCGCCTCTCTCTACTGTTCAGCAGAACAGTCGTGAGGTTACTACTTAGTTCTTCTAGCTTGCTGATCTGAAGCTGACAGCAGGGCAGAAACACCGTTTCATCCCCTATGTCAACTCCTTGGATGCAATCTTTGCCTCCGGGGAAAATACCGATTTCTCTCTTTCTTTCTCTCCCGAATGTTTTTTTTTTAATAGATAGCCCATCTTTTAGATCTGTATTGCTATGTCATTAGCGTTGATTGTTAACTACAACATATTTGACCGATTGCTAGAATGCTTGCACCTCTGTAGACAAATTGAACTATAAATTCAAGAAAATGGAAGAGAAGTCACCTTGTCGGTGACTATGCCGGAAAGGAAGCCTTTGGCGTCAGTGAGCAGCATGACGTCGACCCGCCTCGCAGCCATCCGCCGGCACGCATTCCCCATCATCGTTGCCTCCGGGGGGGGGGGGGGGGGGGCAGAGGCGTGACGGCAACTTGCGGACTAGGCAGATGCTGGATCCTGGAAGCGTAGTGGCGTCTTAGTCGGAGAGGAAAATGCGAAGCAGGTGGCGCCGTCGGGGAGGCGGCGGCGGAGCGAGGGGCGACACCAGCTGGGAAATGGACATCGGCTGGGCCAGAAGCTCAGAAAGAAATAAATTGGGCTGGAACCTGAATGGAAGGATAGGCCTGCTAGCCCGCCTGACTGGGTGCTAGTATTTGTTACCCTCCTGATACGGTATACCACATAATTAAATAATAGTCGCAAAATATTATACATAAAATATTATATTTAGTTTATTATTAATTCTGAGATTGTTTGATTATTTTCCATTACTTTTGGGCGATCTACTTCCTCCGTCCAATATAATGTCATTTTAATATTTTTTTACTACAATTATTTGTCTTATTTAAAAATTTAGCAAAAAAACAAAAATACTTTAATTTTGATTTATTTATCATGCAGGGACTCCAGCTGAAGAACATTGTTGGCTTGGACAGCCACATGTTTCATCGTCGATGGATATGTGCTGACGATGAACGGCTATGTTTCCATGTGAACTTCAGTGCTTCCGTTGTAGGCCAGGAGAGCGAGATCCATTTCTTTGCGGAGATCACAGGACTAGATCGGCCTCAGTTCGTTAACCGGTGCGATTTAGTGCTGGAGCTGGAAGGCGTGGGTATGTACTCCCCCTCTCTCTATATTTCATTGATTATATAATTATTATGGAAAACATGTCCTCAGTCTATCTTAATTTTGATCAAGTTCATATATTAAAAAAAATATCATTTATGTCTCGAGATGTACAATTTTAGTCAAACATTACGATAGTTAATCAAAGATTACTAAATAGATTGTCTGCTCTACACTATATGTATAAACTTTTTTTTGTTTTTTCAGATTCTTCCGTGAAGAATTGCAAATTCTGTACTGGAATTTGGCATCCTTTGGGAGGCTTCATCGGCCTCAAGGACTTGAAGCTAACGGATTCTTGATCGACTGGCAATGCCGAATAGTTTCTAACAGTTTAACAAAAACAACTTGATATTAATAGTAACTTGACATGTTTTTCCTCCGCATGCACACGAGGTTCTTCGTTATTTAGCGGGACTCTTGATTCGTTTAGCGGAGCTTTTCATTTGTCTGTGGAGCTCTTTCGTTCTTTTAGCGAGGTTTTTCGTTCTCTTAGCGGACCTCTTCATTTTGTTATCAGGGGGTTGCCCATATCTGTTGATCCCTAAGATGTGGCTATTTCATACTATACGGTGGATGTATATATCTTGAATCGATCGAATTAGTCAAGCTGCTTGTTCCATATGTTGATGTCTCTGAGCAAATGGAAAATCTTGATCTAATGAGAGAGAATGTTGCCCATGTTTATGCTTCTCGAAGAAAAAAAAAGAGCAGGTGTTGTACACGTGTGTGGGCACCACACAAGCCTATAAGCTCACGAGAAACGGAGGCAACATATGCTCGTGTGGGCCATTCGTCGCACTCACACTGGCCCTCTCTGGAAGCAGACCTCGCCGGTAAGTAGTCCTGCGTGCGGAAAGGAAACCCACATTTCACGTTTGTGCAATATGCGGCAGCGCTAGCGTGGCTTCATCAGCCTGGATGAGTTCCTGGCGCTCCGCCGTCAATTGCACGCGGCCCACGCCTTCGGCTTCTTCGACAACGACGGCAACGGCAACGGCAACGGCACGGCACCATATCCACCACAAAGCTCTTCGCGCGCGTCCTCTGAGGCATCAACAAGTCCAAGTTCGTTGCACAGTGTACGTCGGCTCATCCGATCCGACGGCGCCGTCGCACAATGGCAGTGGCGGCGGGGCGCTCCGCCCACGAACAGTGGCGCGCTGCGAGGACACGAGATGGCAGTGCTGTGCCACGCGGTGGCCGGACGCATCCTCGTCAGCAGGTTCGCCGACCGGATCAGTGTGGCGGGCGCCGTCGGACTCGGAGGCTCACCGGCGTCCCCTTCAAGCTCCCTTCAGGCCTCCTTTGGGAGCTCGGGGAACCTCTCTGCCCAGGGAACCGCAGCCCCTAGGGGGAATTTTGTGGACGGTCGTTTCCCAGGGTGCGTTCCCCCTCCCCCGTGACGGTTTGGAGCCGATGGCCCAGGCACCAGCTGCTGTATATGCTAAATACAAATGTGAGATGTTTGAGTTTCTGAACAAGTGAACGTTGTGTTTTAATCTAAAAACACTATGCTTTCTTGATCAATCAAACAAACAAAATGTTCGGCTGGCTGATACGGTACGGCTGGCTGGCTGGTTGTCCTGAGAGAACAACACTGTTGAGTGGCTGGCTGGTGATGACTGGATAAGCCAGCCGAACAGAGCGAATAACCAAATGCCCACGGGAGTAATGAAATCAAACTCAGAAATTAAAAAATTAAAAAATTGAGGAAAATCAACAAAAAATTTAGGAAAAACAATAAAATTGTTTACTGCACATTTATTTCAACCAAAAAATACAAAATTAAGTACATTGGAAATTCCAAGAACATAATATGCCCAGCACGATGAAAGATAAAGGGACAAAATCATTATCTTTAAAGACAAATATATTCTTTAAATTAAACAACTCAAACCATGCAAAAAGTACAAACTAACATACATCCAATTTACAATATGCCGCTAATAAATACGCCTCTCTATCTTTATAATCATGTATATACATGCTAGTTATTTACAAGATATTTCCCTTGCGCCTTTTCAAAGAGGAGGATGTCTTGCTAGAAAAAACTAGCTATCTGTGCAGCGATTTACTCTTTGTTATCGAAAACTCTTCTGTAGTGCTCTTTCCACGGTTCAGGATTGTATACATGACAACTTTATCATGCTTTGTGTCTATCCCCAAACTGCCCAATTCAAACATAGCAAATTGTAAATTTCCTATGAGACAACATGGTACCCCCGCACGGTTTTCTTCCCTAACTCCGGCAACCCACCTCGCCGTTGCCGCCATCTTCCCTAGCTCGAGCGAGCTCGCCCCCGCTCTGCCCTTCTCGGCCGCCTCCCTCGCCGCCGAAACCCTAAAGACCCTCCCCGCCCTCCTCCCCACCGTCTGGTCGGTCTTCCTCCCCGAGCCTTCTAGACCCCACCAGAGTTAGAGAAGAAGGGTCGCCGGAACCCTAGATCTAGTGAGGGTGGAGAGAGAGGGGGGCCTACCTGGAGTCGCCAAAACTCTAGACCGGCTGCCATCCATTGTCGTCGCCGTGGGGAGAGAATAGGAGGGGAGGGAGAGAGAGGGCGCGAGGGCGGTGGGGCGTAGACTGTAACAGAACCGGCTAAATCACCTGGCCCACAGGCACCTGTCATCGTCACTAATGACTTCTGACAACCGGGCCCGTGTCCCAAATGATCTAGACAGATCTGTCGGGCTACATCAGCGCCCAAATCTCCGCAGGATCACATTGCGAATACATCACGAGATTACAACATTTCATAACAAATTACATCAGAGTACGGAAAGCGGAATATTACATAACTAAATTTTACAACCAGTTGTTCCAAGTAGAATTCAAGTACGATTATTACAAACCATGGACGGTGGCAGTGGCAGTTGAATAATTATACAACATTATACATAAAGTAATTCGAACCCTGCCCACGGGTTCCACTATTACTCCTCCTCGCTACCCTCCTGGATAATGGTCATGCAGCACGGAGCCAGACAAACATCAGATGGCGGTTCTCCTGCAGCATGGGTTAACAAACCCTGAGTACTTGGGGTACTCCGCAAGACTTACCCGACTAAGGGTGTAAAATGAGACACAGAAATGCAGGTCATAGGTAAGGCTAGCAAGAGATAGAAGATTTGCAGGAAAGCATTACTATCCTATTCAACATTTTAATTCATCATCATCATTACTACATATAGTTTCAATGTTCAGACATATAGGTCATCTCTCCAATTACTTCCTTTATTCAGAAAACACCTAATTGAGAACCACTTTTCGGGGTAGGGAAGTGGATTGAGTCTCCATTGACCGAGGAGCACGTCGATTCGAATCCAGAAGTATACCCAGCTGGGGATTCTAACCACACTGCATATGCAGCACGCCGGCATACATATACCAACCCATCATCTAGGTCTTTCTATCCCGGAACCGGTCCTGCGCCACCCGGGAGCACAGTACTCCACTCGTCTCCAGGCACGCCGGCCACGTGGGTACACGCTACTCCCGCCATCTCTCCACTCCCAGTGCGTGGTTGTCGGTTCCAGCAATAGAGCCACCTGACTCTAGGCTTTCCACAAAGGTATGTGGCTAGGCTATTCATCTCGATCCAGCACGCCTACAACGAACGGTCCCTACAGTTTTTGGAAAACCGTGCCTGCCGGTGAGAAGTCATGGGAAACGCCGTCCCATGAGCACGTCAGCCGAGCGAAACACCTTATAGTGATACCGACCAGCTTCGAACTATTCCGAAAGTGATCATGCATCGGGACTCTAACCCGAATACATATCGACCAACGGATAACAAGCTCTTCACCAATCATAAAGTATATACATGTACATAGCACAGAAAATAGTTTTTCTTTTATAGAATTCTAATTTCATTAAGCATGCCTAAGCATTTTTCAAACTATTTATTTAAATCAGGTTTCAGGATAATTATATGGGACAATGCATCTGGATAGGTAACAATCAACTCTTAGCAACTTAATGCAATAGATTAACTCGAATTATAAAGGATTTCACAATAGAGGGTTAATGCACCGGGGCTTGCCTTCGATTGAGAAGAGGGTGGGATCGGGGTCGGTCCCGCAGATGTCAAATCCTTGGATCACCTCCGGAGTTGGCTCCCCCGCAGTGGCCTCAACCTTCACTCCTTCGCTCCCGGTCACTACACGGGTGCAATGATGCATGCTTAACATGATGCAATAATACAGGTAGAAATGCGATAGTCAAAGATTAACGTCTTGAGTACAACTTTCCTTCACGGAAAAGTTGTAAACGAGATTTCAAAAGTAAACAGGCGTTTCATATTTTATGTTAAAACCTATTTTAATAGTCATGGAAAGCCGCTGCACAACTACAAGGCTACTACTTACGCCAACACCTTAATTTGCCAAGGATCATATAGAGTAGATCCTTGGACTTCAATCAATCCAAAAACTCACACAAAACCCTAAATCCATTTCTTCTACTCCTTTTATTTATTTTCCTAATTTGCACTCATATTTATTAACTAACCAAACCAACTCCAATTATGACCAAAATTCACCAACAGCTAGCTTTCATCATGAAACAGAGCCACAATTAATTTCATGATTTTTGGAACTACCTACAATTTATTAAAAATCAACAAAGTTGCATTATTCATTTATTTGGTTGATTTTTACTCCTAACAGAAAAAGTTCTAAACCTAGATATTTTATTTTTCCTAAATACTAGGCATCACAGAGAGCATACACAAATATTTTCACATTTTTTCAGCTAACAGATTAATTCCTATGAAATTAACAAACATCAGTACTATTTAAACAAATCAAAATAGAAAAGGTAGTTGAAATTCCTCTAGAAATTGGAAAACGAATTCAGCCCATAGCGGCCCACGCACCCGAGCGCGGCCCACGCGCGCCTGCTGCCAGCCCCGCCGCAGCCGCGCTGCTGGGCCGTTGGGCCGGCCCAGCAGACGGCCCGCACGCACGCCTCTCTCTCACGCGCCGAGCCGGCCCACGGCCAGACACGGCCCGGCCGAGCTCCACGCTCACGCGCGCGCGCGCACACCCGCGGACGCGGCGGCTCGCCGGGAAACCTGCCGGCGACGACCCCCGCGACCGAGCCGAGCCTACTGCCGCGACCTAATGAACCCCGCGAACCATCCTAGCCAATAGCCGTAGGCTCTACGCGCCTCCGACGAGCACGAGCTCGCCCATGGCGGACCGGCGGCGACCCGCTCGCCGGCACATCCTACGCCGGCCGCGAAGGACCGGGAGAGAGGAAAAGGGGACAGGGGAAACCACCAGCGGCTCACCGCGATCCTAGCCGAGCAGTCGGGTGAAGCAGAGGCGAGGCGAATCAACGGCTTGACGTCGAGGGGATCCGCGGCGGCGACTCCCGGCGACAAGCTTCCCGTTCCGGCGAACCTATTGAACGCAAGAGGAATCC
Source organism: Eremochloa ophiuroides (assembly GCA_038502445.1). Classification (NCBI taxonomy): domain Eukaryota; kingdom Viridiplantae; phylum Streptophyta; class Magnoliopsida; order Poales; family Poaceae; genus Eremochloa; species Eremochloa ophiuroides. The sequence goes on from JAHLJS010000005.1 coordinate 6,119,735, forward strand.
GTCGCGAGCATCAGCAACTAAGGGACCCATAGACCCCGAAACGCAAGAACCCAAGGGCCAGAGCTCACCCGAAGAGCTCGGACGCGACGGTGGAACTCGCGGCGGTGCTCCGGCCGGAGCCGAGGAAGAAGAAGACGGCGTCTGGGTTCCTCCGGCGACGACAAGGCGGAAAACCGAGCTCAAACGATGCGCAAAGGGATGTTGAGTCTAGCCACGCGATTAATTGGATTATAGTAGTGGATGGATGACGAATCTCGTCGGAGACCGAGCGGTTCGCCGGCGGCGAGAGGAAGAAGAAAAGACGAAGAACGGCGACCTCCTCGTATTTATAGGGGCAGAGCGAGCTGAGAGAGAAGAGAGGCGACGCCGGCTGTCGTTTTTGCGAGATCGTGGGCACAGGAGCGGCGAGAAGACGGCCGCGTCGCCCCGGCCATGCCGGTGACGGGCGAACAGGGGAGGGGAGGACGACGCCCCATCCCTGTTACTGTAGACCAACCACTCCCTCTGTCGTTTTTTTTGCAAATTCCAGCCAAATTCAAATGAAAATGGAAAAGTGATTAAAAGCAAAGTTGTAGGGCTCAGAAAAATGAACAATTTTCATTTTTGGACCAACCCCAAATTCGGCCTAATTTGAAAATTATTCAAAAGGGGGTGAATAGGGTCTTTAAAACCTAGATTGAATTTTTTTGAAATTACTTTTGATTTTTCATAACAACTTGAAAATTGGTCAAAATAAGAATTGTTCCCCTCAGAGAGCTCTACAACTTTAATTAAAGAGGTTTTGTCAGATTCCAATTAGTTTTTGAATTGACATCTCAAATTTGATTTTCAATTCACTGTTTTGGGTTAAATTCAAATTTTTACAACAGAACTTCAAAATCTCCAAAAATAAAAGTTGTCACATTTTAAAAGATCTACAACTTCCATTTAGGGGTCATGTCAAGATTCCTTCTAGATTTTGAATTAGGGTTTTGGGGTGGAATTAGGGTTAATTTAAATATCCGATTAGGGTTTCGATTTTTTAAATCAACAATTCATCAATCCAAACCACTCTAGGGCCCTAAGCACAATCATATGCAGATTAATTAAATTAAATATGATGACATGACAAGTTTAATTAACCCGTAATACCCGAGGTATTACAGCCTTCCCCCCTAAAAGAAATCTCGTCCCGAGATTAGGTATTTTAGAAACTGAAACAAAGTAATGGAAAAGAAAATACATGAGACAAAATATTTTACACGATCTCACAAAATAAGTAGAAGGGTTTTTAATACAGAAAGCATTAGTCAGACCAATACATCTACAAGGTGGCAAAGAATTCCGGAAAATTCTCCGCAAGGTAGTCCTCTGATTCCCAGGTGGCCTCGTCTTCAGAGTGATCACTCCACTGGATTTTGTACCACCTGGTTGTAGTCCTTCGGGTAACACGGTCCTTTATGTCCAGAACTCGAACCGGCTGTTCTGAATACGTCAACTCGGGCTCAAGTGCCACACCTTCTATATCGGTTACTTGGTCAGGAACTCGCAGACATTTCTTGAGCTGAGATACATGAAACACATTGTGTACCTCTGACAGATGATCTGGCAATTGCAACCGGTAGGCAACTTTTCCCACACGCTCGGTGATTAAGAATGGTCCAATGTAGCGCGGGGCTAACTTGCCTCTGACTCCAAAGCGGTTGACTCCCTTCATAGGTGAAACTTTCAAGTACACATAATCTCCAACCTGGAATGCTAGCGGTCTACGCCGCTGATCGGCATAGCTCTTCTGTCGGGACTGAGCTACTTTCAGATTCTCTTGTACTACTCGGACCTTCTCTTCAGCTTCATTGACCAAGTCAACGCCATAAAACCATCTTTCACCGGGCTCGGACCAATTCAACGGAGTACGGCATCTGCGGCCGTACACTGCCTCGAACGGAGCCATCTTGATGCTTTCTTGGTAACTGTTGTTGTACGAGAATTCGGCCAATGCCAAACACTCGTCCCACTTGTCGGGGAAATTCAGTGCACAGGCCCTCAACATGTCCTCAAGCACTTGATTAATTCTTTCTGTCTGCCCGTCAGTCTGCGGATGATAGGCCGTGCTGTGCAGAAGTTTAGTACCCAATGATTTATGGAAAGACCTCCAAAACTTGGATACGAACTGAGTACCTCGATCAGAGACAATGGTCTTCGGCACCCCATGGAGTCTCATCATATGCTCTATGTATATATTTGCATAGGTCGCTGCGGTGTACTTGAGCTTGACTAGCAAAAAGTGAGCTTGTTTAGTGAGGCGGTCAACGATTACCCAAATGGAATCGTAACCCCTTGATGTTCTGGGCAATCCCACGATGAAATCCATACTAATGTCTTCCCATTTCCATGCGGGAACAGACAATGGTTGTAGCTCTCCACCAGGCTTCATGTGTACAGCTTTAACTTTCTGGCAGGTATCACATCTTGATACATACTGTGCAATTTCTATCTTCATCTTAGTCCACCAGAATTTCTGTTTTAAATCCTGGTACATCTTGTTGCTTCCTGGGTGGATAGAGTACCTTGTGAGATGAGCTTCATCAAGAATCTTGCGACGTAGCTCTGGAACTTTTGGAACTACTAAACGATTCTTGAACCATACGATGCCTTCATCATCAATTCTAAAACAATCTGCTTTTCCTGCCTGGACTTTTTCTTTGATATGCTTGATGCCTTTGCTTCCTTTCTGAGCAGGCTATGATCTCATCACGGATGGAAGTTTCAATACTGATGTTGGCCAGACTGCCTTGCGGGACTATTTCTATGCCCAATTTTTCCAATTCACAGCACAACGATCGACCATAAGGCTTCACAGTCAGACAGTTGCAGTGAGCCTTCCGACTGAGTGCGTCGGCAACCACGTTAGCCTTGCCAGGATGGTAGTGTACTTCAATATCATAATCTTTGATCAATTCTAGCCATCTTCGCTGCCTCATATTTAGTTCTTCTTGGGTAAAGATGTACTTCAAACTTTTGTGGTCAGTGTAAACATTGCATGTACTGCCTAACAAGTAATGACGCCAGATCTTCAATGCATGAACCACAGCTGCTAATTCAAGATCATGAGTAGGGTAGTTTTCTTCATGAGGTCGGAGTTGTCGTGAAGCATAAGCTATAACTCTGCCCTCTTGCATCAAAACACAGCCGAGACCAGTACCAGATGCATCACAGTACACATCGAATGGCTTATCAATATCCGGCTGGGCTAGGACTGGTGCGGTAGTCAGACACTTCTTCAAAGTTTGAAATGCTGTTTCACACTCTGGCGACCACACGATCTTGACTTGATTCTTGAGTAAGTTAGTGATTGGCTTGGCTATCCTTGAAAAATCTGGGATAAAACGACGATAATATCCCGCCATGCCCATGAAACTGCGGACTTGATGAACAGTGGTTGGCGGCTTCCAATTTAATATTTCTTCCACCTTACTTGGATCAACAGATACTCCCTCAGCTGAGAGAATATGTCCGAGAAAAGGAACTTTGTTCAACCAGAACTCGCACTTGCTGAACTTTGCATATAACTGATGCTCTCTCAAGCGAGTTAGGACAATGCGAAGGTGGTTGGCATGTTCTTCAGGTGTTTTGGAATAGACAAGGATATCATCGATGAACACGACAACGAATTTGTCGAGCTCGGGCATGAAGACGGAGTTCATGAGATACATGAAGTAGGCAGGTGCGTTGGTTAAGCCAAAAGACATGACTAGGTATTCATATAGGCCATATCTGGTGGTGAAAGCTGTTTTTGGAATATCTTCGGGACGGATTTTGATTTGGTGGTAGCCGAATCTAAGGTCAATCTTAGAAAACACCTTAGCTCCAGCCAGTTGGTCAAAGAGTAGATCGATACGAGGTAACGGATACTTGTTTTTGACAGTCACCTCGTTGAGTGGACGATAGTCAATGCAGAGTCGGAGAGATTTGTCCTTCTTTTTAACAAAGATGGCAGGACAACCCCAAGGAGATGAACTAGGGCGAATAAAGCCTTTATCAAGCAGTTCTTGCAACCGAACTTTAAGTTCTGCCAATTCCTTGGGAGGCATCCTATAGGCTCTACGAGAGATAGGAGCTGTTCCAGGCTTAAGCTCAATGGCAAATTCAACATCTCGATCCGGTGGCAAACCAGGCAATTCATCAGGAAATACGTCTGGAAATTCACATACCACCGGAATCTTCATCACTTCTTCCATTGAGGTAGCACATAACCTTTGCACGGATTTCTCCACCTTTCTCACAGGTAGTGGAAGTTGGATGAGAAGCTGAGTTGGGCTATTAGGTATGCTCACTCTTATAGTCCTATTCAGCACATCAATAAGAGCATTGTGCTGATACATCCAATTCATACCTAATATCACATCAATATCCTGATCCTTTAGCACTATCATAGTAGTAGGGAACTTATGCCCTCCCAACTCTATAGGCACTCCCTGAACTACCTCTTTAGTAGACATACGCCTCCCGGGCGAATGTATAAGGAAATCTTCCTTTATTTCCCCAATTGGAATTTCATGCTTAACCACAAATGTACGGTTGATAAATGAATGTGATGCACCAGAATCGAAAAGCGTAAGTGCAGGGTGACTGGCAACAGGGAACCTACCCATCATGACGGGCTCTCCCGCAGGGATATCATCAACTTGAGTGTAATAAACCTGACCTGCTTTCTTGACAGTCTTGCCCTTCTGAGCATGCTGCTGATGACCACGGTGCTGACCCTGCTGTTGCTGCTGATGTTGCTGCTGCTGACCACCTGGTGCATTTTGATTGTACCGCTTGGGGAAAGGACAGTTACGTGCCCAATGTCCCATCTTGCCACAGTTGTAGCAAGGATGATTGTAGGTGGTTTGAGGAGTAGTGATACGAACGCCAGGGGCATTCGGCTGAGTGGCATTTTGCTGATTTGAAGTGTGGGAGGTGGCGGCGGTGCGCACAACCACCTGCTGGTGAGGATAAGACGGACGATTTTGGTGGGTGGGGTGATAAATGATTTTCTGGCGCTTCTGGCTGCCAGAGAACGCAGGCCTTTTGTTCTTCTTCTTCTCCTCCTGGAGCTGGCGGTTGCTTTCCTCGAACGCCAAGGCACTGTCAACAGCTTCATGAAAGGTGCACTTGAGATTATTAGACAAGCTGCGCTGAATCTTGAAGTTCAGGCCCCTGATGAAACAGGCCTTCTTCTTTTCGTCGGTGTTGGTGTGCTCCGGTGCATACTGAGCTAGGTGGTTGAACTGTCCCAGATATTGTGTGACAGTGGACTCATTTTGTTTCAGTGCCAGAAATTGGTCTAGCTTCAGCCTCATCACACCCGCGGGGATGTAATGAGCGCAGAAGGCATCACGGAACTCTTGCCAAGTGAGTTGATGTCCCGGATCCTGTGCTGCCAATAGGTTGGCATACCAAGTGGTGGCAGGGCCACGGAGTTGTTGTGCTGCGAACAGAGGTTTCTGTATTTCTGTGCAGTGAATCAAGCTGAACTTCTGTTCCATGGTACGGAGCCAATCGTCTGCTTCCAGAGGTTCATCTGCCTTGGTGAACACAGGCGGACGGGTATCGGTGAAGTCAACATAGGTGGTTTCTTCGTTGTCGCGGCGGCCACGGCGCCCACCACGGTCTTGTTGACTCTGAGCTAGCATTGTTGCGACATTAGTCAAGGCGGTGATGGCCTCTGCCAGAGTGTTTGGAAGTGGTGGTGCTTGGGGAGCTCCAGTCCCATGAGCAGAGTTGTCTCCCATCTGTTGACAAGCAAACCACTAAGGACTTATATTACACAGATGGAACATAGCAGTAGCACACACAAATATTACATTATTTATATTACACGACTCGCGCCCATGCGAGAGTCACGTCCCATGACTAAGGTTCTTACTACAAGCACCTATTTTACAAACTGGAAATGTACTAGCTAACATTCCTAGGCCTACGCTAGCCTAGTCCTCGTCGACTGCAGACGCGTCACTGTCCTCGAAGTCCTCCTCGAAGTCCTCGTCGCTCTCCTCGGAGTCCTCGTCACTCTCCTCGGAGTCCTCGTCGCTGCCCTCGGAGTCCTCCTCAGAGTCTGCCTCCTCGACCTCGAGAGGCTCAACCTCCTCGTCAACGTCCTCCATGTCCTCATCCTCACCTAGGACAACTCCAAGCTCCGAATCCTCCGCCTCAGGTGCCGGGATAGGGTAGAGCTAATCGTTGAGCTGGTGTACTTCCTCCTGCAAGGCGATGTTGTCCGCCTCTAGCTGCGCAGTACGCTGCTCCGCCCTCAGCATCCTGTCGACGATCACATCCTCGCGCTCCCAAGCCTCATCCCGCTGCTGTGTCAGGAGATTGATCTCCCGACGCAGGTCACGGTTGGTCCTCACGTCCTGGTAGTGGTTGTGGCGAGCCTCCTCATACACCTCCTCCCACTGCCTGACCAACTCTCGCAGTCTCCCGACCTCAGCCTCCAACTCCTCGCTGCTGCGACGGGGTGAGCGACTCCCAGAAGCCTCGCCCTCCCCGGTACGCGGCGCCAGCTGGTGGTGCGGGACACCACGCGGTCCTGTCATCTTGCGTGCGGTGAGCTTGCAACGGGCCATCTGGAGAAGGTAAGCGGATTTTATAAGATATACAAGTTAGCAAGAATAGGTTTGGTAACTTATCCCCATAAACCCACTTTTAAGGAGGAAGTTATTATTATGTGATTAACATGATGCATGCACGTACTTACGAATTTAAATCATGCAAGTAAACACATACATAAATAAGCAAACCTTTAACATAGGGCTAATAATAATAATATTATTCCACATGCTACTATAGCCACATAATATTAAGTATAGATCAAATTAAGATTACAGAATAAGTTAAGGATGGAAGCAATTTGGACCCAAAATAACATATTAGGTTTTATTGATCCAAAACCTTTCGAAGTTTTCGAAAAGTAACCCGTAATGATTAGCAATGTAATGCTCTGGTACCAACTGTAACAGAACCGGCTAAATCACCTGGCCCACAGGCACCTGTCATCGTCACTAATGACTTCTGACAACCGGGCCCGTGTCCCAAATGATCTAGACAGATCTGTCGGGCTACATCAGCGCCCAAATCTCCGCAGGATCACATTGCGAATACATCACGAGATTACAACATTTCATAACAAATTACATCAGAGTACGGAAAGCGGAATATTACATAACTAAATTTTACAACCAGTTGTTCCAAGTAGAATTCAAGTACGATTATTACAAACCATGGACGGTGGCAGTGGCAGTTGAATAATTATACAACATTATACATAAAGTAATTCGAACCCTGTCCACGGGTTCCACTATTACTCCTCCTCGCTACCCTCCTGGATAATGGTCATGCAGCACGGAGCCAGACAAACATCAGATGGCAGTTCTCCTGCAGCATGGGTTAACAAACCCTGAGTACTTGGGGTACTCCGCAAGACTTACCCGACTAAGGGTGTAAAATGAGACACAGAAATGCAGGTCATAGGTAAGGCTAGCAAGAGATAGAAGATTTGCAGGAAAGCATTACTATCCTATTCAACATTTTAATTCATCATCATCATTACTACATATAGTTTCAATGTTCAGACATATAGGTCATCATCTCTCCAATTACTTCCTTTATTCAGAAAACACCTAATTGAGAACCACTTTTCGGGGTAGGGAAGTGGATTGAGTCTCCATTGACCGAGGAGCACGTCGATTCGAATCCAGAAGTATACCCAGCTGGGGATTCTAACCACACTGCATATGCAGCACGCCGGCATACATATACCAACCCATCATTTAGGTCTTTCTATCCCGGAACCGGTCCTGCGCCACCCGGGAGCACAGTACTCCACTCGTCTCCAGGCACGCCGGCCACGTGGGTACACGCTACTCCCGCCATCTCTCCACTCCCAGTGCGTGGTTGTCGGTTCCAGCAATAGAGCCACCTGACTCTAGGCTTTCCACAAAGGTATGTGGCTAGGCATTTTTCTTTAAGCATGCCTAAGCATTTTTCAAACTATTTATTTAAATCAGGTTTCAGGATAATTATATGGGACAATGCATCTGGATAGGTAACAATCAACTCCTAGCAACTTAATGCAATAGATTAACTCGAATTATAAAGGATTTCACAATAGAGGGTTAATGCACCGGGGCTTGCCTTCGATTGAGAAGAGGGTGGGATCGGGGTCGGTCCCGCAGATGTCAAATCCTTGGATCACCTCCGGAGTTGGCTCCCCCGCAGTGGCCTCAACCTTCACTCCTTCGCTCCCGGTCACTACACTGGTGCAATGATGCATGCTTAACATGATGCAATAATACAGGTAGAAATGCGATAGTCAAAGATTAACGTCTTGAGTACAACTTTCCTTCACGGAAAAGTTGTAAACGAGATTTCAAAAGTAAACAGGCGTTTCATATTTTATGTTAAAACCTATTTTAATAGTCATGGAAAGCCGCTGCACAACTACAAGGCTACTACTTACGCCAACACCTTAATTTGCCAAGGATCATATAGAGTAGACCCTTGGGCTTCAATCAATCCAAAAACTCACACAAAACCCTAAATCCATTTCTTCTACTCCTTTTATTTATTTTCCTAATTTGCACTCATATTTATTAACTAACCAAACCAACTCCAATTATGACCAAAATTCACCAACAGCTAGCTTTCATCATGAAACAGAGCCACAATTAATTTCATGATTTTTGGAACTACCTACAATTTATTAAAAATCAACAAAGTTGCATTATTCATTTATTTGGTTGATTTTTACTCCTAACAGAAAAAGTTCTAAACCTAGATATTTTATTTTTCCTAAATACTAGGCATCACAGAGAGCATACACAAATATTTTCACATTTTTTCAGCTAACAGATTAATTCCTATGAAATTAACAAACATCAGTACTATTTAAACAAATCAAAATAGAAAAGGTAGTTGAAATTCCTCTGGAAATTGGAAAACGAATTCAGCCCATAGCGGCCCACGCACCCGAGCGCGGCCCACGCGCGCCTGCTGCCAGCCCCGCCGCAGCCGCGCTGCTGGGCCGGCCCAACGGCCCAGCAGACGGCCCGCACGCACGCCTCTCTCTCACGCGCCGAGCCGGCCCACGGCCAGACACGGCCCGGCCGAGCTCCACGCTCACGCGCGCGCGCGCGCACACCCGCGGACGCGGCGGCTCGCCGGGAAACCTGCCGGCGACGACCCCCGCGACCGAGCCGAGCCTACTGCCGCGACCTAATGAACCCCGCGAACCATCCTAGCCAATAGCCGTAGGCTCTACGCGCCTCCGACGAGCACGAGCTCGCCCATGGCGGACCGGCGGCGACCCGCTCGCCGGCACATCCTACGCCGGCCGCGAAGGACCGGGAGAGAGGAAAAGGGGACAGGGGAAACCACCAGCGGCTCACCGCGATCCTAGCCGAGCAGTCGGGTGAAGCAGAGGCGAGGCGAATCAACGGCTTGACGTCGAGGGGATCCGCGGCGGCGACTCCCGGCGACAAGCTTCCCGTTCCGGCGAACCTATTGAACGCAAGAGGAATCCGTCGCGAGCATCAGCAACTAAGGGACCCATAGACCCCGAAACGCAAGAACCCAAGGGCCAGAGCTCACCCGAAGAGCTCGGACGCGACGGTGGAACTCGCGGCGGTGCTCCGGCCGGAGCCGAGGAAGAAGAAGACGGCGTCTGGGTTCCTCCGGCGATGACAAGGCGGAAAATCGAGCTCAAACGATGCGCAAAGGGATGTTGAGTCTAGCCACGCGATTAATTGGATTATAGTAGTGGATGGATGACGAATCTCGTCGGAGACCGGGCGGTTCGCCGGCGGCGAGAGGAAGAAGAAAAGACGAAGAACGGCGACCTCCTCGTATTTATAGGGGCAGAGCGAGCTGAGAGAGAAGAGAGGCGACGCCGGCTGTCGTTTTTGCGAGATCGTGGGCACAGGAGCGGCGAGAAGACGGCCGCGTCGCCCCGGCCATGCCGGTGACGGGCGAACAGGGGAGGGGAGGACGACGCCCCATCCCTGTTACTGTAGACCAACCACTCCCTCTGTCGTTTTTTTTGCAAATTCCGGCCAAATTCAAACGAAAATGGAAAAGTGATTAAAAGCAAAGTTGTAGGGCTCAGAAAAATGAACAATTTTCGTTTTTGGACCAACCCCAAATTCGGCCTAATTTGAAAATTATTCAAAAGGGGGTGAATAGGGTCTTTAAAACCTAGATTGAATTTTTTTGAAATTACTTTTGATTTTTCATAACAACTTGAAAATTGGTCAAAATAAGAATTGTTCCCCTCAGAGAGCTCTACAACTTTAATTAAAGAGGTTTTGTCAGATTCCAATTAGTTTTTGAATTGACATCTCAAATTTGATTTTCAATTCACTGTTTTGGGTTAAATTCAAATTTTTACAACAGAACTTCAAAATCTCCAAAAATAAAAGTTGTCACATTTTAAAAGATCTACAACTTTCATTTAGGGGTCATGTCAAGATTCCTTCTAGATTTTGAATTAGGGTTTTGGGGTGGAATTAGGGTTAATTTAAATATCCGATTAGGGTTTCGATTTTTCAAATCAACAATTCATCAATCCAAACCACTCTAGGGCCCTAAGCACAATCATATGCAGATTAATTAAATTAAATATGATGACATGACAAGTTTAATTAACCCGTAATACCCGAGGTATTACATAGACGCGGGAAGAAGGTCACCGTCGCCGTTGCCGATGCTGGTCCTGGAGAGAGCGAGGTCGCACGACGAGGAGAGAGAGGCGGCGTGAGGGCGAGCAAGCGACACGGGAGGGTGAGGAGGTGCGCGCGTGATAGGAGTAGCGCGTGTGAAATCACGATTTAGCTTTTAAGTTTAAAAATCACGTTTTAGCTTTTAAGTTTAAATAATACGAGTTGTCAAGGTTAGAGTTGATTTATAAACTGAAGTTAATAGCTTTTAGTACTGAATAGCTATTCTTGTTGGTAAGAAGCTAATAGCTTTTTTTTATAACACACGAGCATACGTGGTGGTAGGGAATATTAGGCTGCGTTTACTTTAACAACTATTCTCTCTTCCTCCATTACATTAATTATATTTTTCATCTGCATAAAGCACTAAATGAAGTAACACTTGTTATATGTTTATATTTTTAGCTTGGCTAGCTCGAGATGAATCTTTTGAGTCTACTTAAACTATGATTGGACAAAAGTTATCAAATACAAACGAAAGTGCTACAGTTGCAAGATTCTCTAAAATTTTCAAACTAAACACTACCTTAGGCCCGTTTACCTGTGGCAAAGTGGGGTGAAAAAGTGAAAAGTTACACTGTAACATCTTCGTTTTTATTTGATAACTTTTATCTAATCTTAGTCTAAGTAGACTCAAAAGATTCATTACGAGGTAGTCATCTATAAAGTACAGACATACGACAGCTACTACTTGATTTAGTATTTTATGCAGATGAAAAGTATAATTAATGTGATGGTGATCTGTTGAGCAATCGTGGAAGTCTTTAGGAAGTAAACGCGTGCCTGCAACCGGAAACGCGAGTTCCGCCCCACGCTTTGCCTCCGTAACAGGCGCGTCTTCTTCCCGTTCCACCAGTAGCCGTGACGATGATGGCGCTGCTGGCGCCTAATCCACTGCCGAGCGGCCTCCGCCTCCGCCTCAAGCGCACCAACGCCACAACCGCCGCCGCCGCAAGATCCCCAAGCGTCCACCCTCTCCCCGACGAGCTCCAGCTGGTCGCGGACATCCGCTCCCCGTACAACCACATCCGCGTGGCCGACGTCTCCCCGCGGGCGGCGGGCCACCCGCTCGCCGGCGCTCGCCTCCTCCTCCTCGACGGCCCGGGCAACATCCACTCCCTATCCTTCCCGCGCCGCGCCGACCAGCCCCCGCTCACCGCCACCTACCTGGACGCGTTCGCCGCGCTGCCGCCCCTGCTCCCGCGGCCGTCCGTCGCGGTCCTCGGCTTCGGCGCCGGCGCCGCCGCCCGCGCGCTGCTCCACTTCTACCCGGACCTCTCGGTGCACGGGTGGGAGCTGGACCCCGCCGTGCTCGCCGTCGCCCGCGACTTCTTCGGCCTCGCGGAGCTGGAGAAGGACCACGCGGCGGCGGCGCCGGCGCGCCTGTCCGTGCACGTCGGCGACGCGCTAGAGGCTTCCCCGGCCCAGGCGCCGCCCGGCGGCTTCGGCGGCGCCGTGGTCGACCTGTTCGCCGGCGGGAGCGTGCTGCCGGAGCTCCAGGAGCCGGACACGTGGCGGCGGCTCGCCGGGGTCGTGGCGCGCGGCGGCAGGATGATGGTGAACTGCGGCGGCGCGTTCGTGGAGGCCGAGGAGGACGGGAGGGACGGCGAGGAGGTCAAGGACGCGACGCTGCGGGCGATGGCCGCGGCGTTCGGGGAAGGGATGGTGTCGGTGCTGCACGTGGACGAGAGCTGGGTGGCCATGACGGGGCCGCCGGTGACGGCGCCGGAGGTGGCCGCCGCGTGGAAGGCGCGGCTACCTCCGGAGCTGCGGCATTTCGTCGACGTGTGGAGACCGTACAACGGAAAAACTGGCGATTGAACAGCTCAGCTGGCTCGGCTGGGAATTTCTGCCTTCAGCGGATGGTTTGATTTTGGTTCACTATTTCATCAGTATATGTGATGATTGATGAACACAGAGATCAGGTGTATACTTAGTTTCAGTAGCAAAGCTTTCAGTCAATTTTGTGGTTGGTTATGGCTGGGTCCCTTGAGATCTTGGAAAGGATGCTTAGTTGGCTTGTCTTTCATTTATACTTTTAACTGTAAATTAAGGTTAAAATTGTAGGTTGCGAGATAATTTACACCGTGTTTCTGTTTATAGGTAAGATTTCCCAGAGAACTGGTATTGCTCTGTGGGCTTTAGAGGTTGTTTCGGTGGAACTGTTTATTCTGAGTTGATCTGTTTGTTAGGGAAAGGATAAACAGTTTGGGTTTCGAAGCAGGGATTGAGATCGTCAGAGTGGATGGATCATCTGGATTCCTGAGAGTTCAATAGTTTTGAATTTGAACTTCAAGTTACTATTTGACTTATCCCGTTAACATAAAAATTGTTGGATTTAGCTGTTAAGGAACTCTGAAACATGCCGTTGTTATGAGTTGTATGCAAAGTGGAATGGAAAGAATAAACCTATAGTAGGATTATAGGTAACAAGTTTCAGGAGCATTTCGGCTTGTGCATTGCATTGCATGGTTACGAAAACTGAAAAAGGAAGGCTTTCTTCTAGTATGCAGTTTGCTCGCATAGTTTATAGCCTAACAAAAGAGTTTTGGCTTCAGAGCAACAATAATTGCAGTGCACTCTGCCTAAAATGCCGTAGCGCAAGCGGCTATAGTACATACGAATACGCTTTACTTACACCGTACACGTCATCCCATCACACCAGGGACAGACAGCCGGACAGGGAAAATGAAACGACCGCACGTGTGGAAAATCTGGCACAGGACAGGAGAGAGCCACGTCAGCCTCCCTTCACTGACACGTGGGCCCCGCCAGGCTGAGGACAGTGAGACTCAAACTCAACCCACAGGCTGACAGGCCGTTGGCTGTGTGCTTACCCTGATCCCCTCGTCGCACGAAAGCGACGGCCAGGAACCCGTGGCCGCGAACGGAGACGACCGCGCCGACAGCCACGAGCTCTTCTTCGTTCTTCCTCGTCTCCCTGCCCTCACCCCCACGGCCCCACCGCACTCCGCCGCGGTCTCTTCCGCCGCCCCCCAGCCAGACGCTCTCCTCCGCGTCCGGTTCCCAGGGCTCCCGCCTCGGCCCGCCGCCCTCGCTTGCGTCGCGCATTTCGGGAGGTTGTTTCAGGTACGGTCTCGTTCCAATCCCCCTCCCTAGCTGCTGTTGCTGTTCTAGTTCTAGCTGGCTGGTTGATGTTGTATTGGGTTGCTCTCCAGTCGACCAGCCCACGCATGATTGATGTGGCTAACGCAGCCCTATTAAAGATACACAGTAAAAGGAGGCAACTAACCTGTTACTGTGTTACATTCAGTGTGCTTTTACACCGCCACAGAATTAATTAGGCTTATTACAGCACCTTCTACAACTGCTGCCAAGTCCTTTTTATTTTTTTCCCCTAATATTTTTAGGATACATTATCCAGTTTGTCATATCGGTGGCAATATGCTTGTTTAGTCGCTGAGCTTTATGTATTGATGTCAATTGTCAAGCATGCATGTTGGATGCGTGGTCAGATATTGTCCAGCCCTATCACCTCATGTTTCAGATGAAGATGTAACTGAATGTTTTCAGCAATTTCTTGTACCATACAGATTTTCCCAGAATTATATTCCAATTGTGTAATGACACAGTGTGTCCTTGATCTGAAACTATTAATATATTCAACTCATAAGAACTTAATAGGTTACTTTTTTTCTTTCTCAGGGCATTATGGAATGCTTAACAACAAGTTTTGCAAGGTAGGCTATTCTGCCACTCATGTTGTTTAAGTGGTTCTTTACCTGATCAGGCTGATCTTAATTTGGTAAATTAGTTCCATTTTTTTATATGTGCGTTGAACCTGGTAATATAGTTTCATTTTTCTTCCCCCAATAGTTTTTAACATGTCATAATTTTTCTGTTCTCAAGAAATGTTGGAAAAGAGTACATCTTCATATGCTCAAGTAAGTTGGTGTCTGAAAAACAATGGATTCCGAAAAGGATTTGCTGTTATGTCTCTAGCTCGACAAACTCCAGTCGAAACCGCAAGTTCACTAATATGGCATACCCAATGAGCCCAATTATTCGAAAAAGGTCACGCTGGAGATCCTTTGCTGCAAGTTTGAACTTAGAAGATGGCTCTGCACCCTCTGACTCGACGTCATCTTCATCAGAAGAGACTACTGATGCTGATGGAACTGCCAATGGTGATGTATCTGAAAATCTGCTTTCTCGAAAACCGAGCTCTGATGAGGTACCCATTGACCTCAGTTCTATATTGTTTAACCTATGCGATACCTCTTCAGACGACTATCCTATACTTGATGTTTTTCTACTTCTAAGATACAAGTATACTTTCTTCTTTTTTGCTTTTATTTCTGTGTTGCTCAGATGCACGTCTTCTATTCGTTTTTCTTTTTGTGGAATGGAGGCTTAATATGCAGCGTCTAACATAAGAGAAAGATACATATCTATAATGCCTATGACCATGTGCCTCTATGATAATTTAGCTTAAAAGTCATTGAGATTGCTAACATACTAATAGAAAAAAGCAAGTCACCAGACCTGGTCAGATACCTGTTCAGTTAATGAAGAACCATCTAGATTAAGCTAATATCTTTACATCTTCCCTCCGTCAATGAATATTTGCACGTTTAGCATTGGGCACGGAAACCAAGGTGTGTAAAATTACAAAAATGTCCTTTAAGTATCAGTGCCATCGACCGGAAACTAGTACTTAGGACCGGACGATGGCGTGGGTTCTGGAAGCCTGGTGAACGAGTGGACGAGAGAGTTTTGCCTTTCTTTATCTGAAAATTTTTATTCTCATTGTTACAGAGGGGGTCCATAGCTTGGTTACAACTGCCAGCTGCTGTTCTTGGTTCAGACCCATGGCGCCCCATTATTTGTAGAAAAAAATTGAACCATAGACGTGTAAATATTCGTTGGCGGAGGGAGTAATGTAGTCCTTTCTAAATTACTGAGAAAATAAGAAAAAAAATTTGCTTGCAGCACTGATTTTTTTGTTGATTGGATTCGAGATTTGTAGGTTCATTAGATTAATGAACAAGTCCAGGATGTTGCATTTAGTTTTTTTTTTACTTAGAAAACCATGAACCGTAATATTCCTGCATCCTTCTTTCTGTAATTTTGCAGTTAAAGGCTCTTTTGGCTGATTCAGAACGAAGTAAGCTTTTGAGAAGACTCAGCGAAGCAAATCAATATAACCGATTCCTCAAGAGACAGGTTATTTTTGTGTTCTCTTTCAAATAACAAATCACCACATATTTGTCCGTAGTGAACATTCTACTTTTCCCAAATACTAAGCTACTGAAGGAATAGACAACAGCGGCTCAATATCTTAATATATTGAAAACAGCATCTGGACATTTAATATAAGGAAAACTAAGTGCTCTGTCCTGTCATTGTGTTTGCAATCGTAAGGTGGTCAGCGACATACAGTGAATTTGCTTTGATCAGAAACAAATGCACGTAGAACTCACCAGCTAATTTTAAGTTCAGTTTAAGTCACTTTTTAGCAAAATCAAAGGATTTCTGCTTAGAAACAATAGATAGAGGATGCACAATTTAACAAAATAGCGGCCGTGACAAAGTTAGGGAGAACACTGCCCAGGATTCTGAGTCCTGCACTTGAAATGTAACTCACAGCAGTTGCTCACAAATATAATGGTGAACAGAAAAGCCTGGTTGTAGCTGTTGGTGATTAGCAAAAGTGAAAATAACTGAGACAAATAACTTTGGAAGGCCTTTTGTTTCGATCAATGTGCATGGATTCTTGGAGCAGCTTGTTGCAAGAGCAAGGGTTTATTTTGGAAAGTTCTGTAGTTCAGTTTGTGCTACCTATACCTCAAACAATTGTCACTTTCACCAGATGCCCCCCCAGAAAAAAACTTCCTGCAACACAATTGTTCAGTGAACTGAGGCTTGCCATGCATTTGAGATTTTTTCTGTATCAAAAGGATAATATAGAGTACTTGCTATGTCGAATTTGCATAATGCTAACTTGATTTTATGTTCTGCAGTTGCAAATAAAGGATGATGCAGTCGCAAAGTTCAAAGGTGAACTTGCTGTTTTGGAACTAGAACTGCAGGTTAGCTCGAACAGCGTTTTCTTGTTTGGTGATACACTTTGTATTTAACTCTGTGTGCATCAAGATATAGATTTGTAGATGTAATTTTTTGGGCTCTGTTTCCTGTCCTACATATGTTTGAATGTTAGCAAAAGTACCGTGTCCCTGCTCATCCAAGATAAAACCTACTTTTTTGGGCTGGTCAATCGGCTTCCATTTCTTTAGATTCCAGATGATAGTTTGTGGGATAGAAGTATTTCTCATAAGGATATCAAACTTGAATAGTATTTGCTGGTTGCCACTACGGAGGAGGGCAATGATATTGTAATCTCCTGTATTTGTCTAAAGCTATATTTTATTTCCTAGTTTTGTACTTTTGTTAGAATCCTGGTGAGTATATTTTGGATCAATATTTGATGATGTTTTTACTCAAGCAAGTGTTTATTATTTGTACATCTACTCTTTCATTGATGTCAACAGGCTCTGGTTGGCCTAGCTGAAGAGATTGCTAATTTTGATGTACCGTTAGGGTCTAGGAAGATTAACGGAAAATATATTCAATCTCATCTTGTCTCCAGATTAGAAGGTAAGTGGCAGCAATTAGCATGCATGCTTCAGGTTGAATCGGTATTGGAAAATCAATTGACATTATATTTGCTCTCCTGCAGCTGTTCATGACAAGATTATGGAACAGATAAAGGATGTTGACTCTTTAAAGACCCAAGAAATTTCTGTCTACTGGATTGGCATGGCTGAGGTAAATATTTGTTGAGTTGTTATATGAGGAACAAAAGTTATTTTTGCAGCAATATATAAATTATTTTCAACCTCACATCTGCATTGGCATTTGCTATTGTCCCCATGGACCATTTCTTCAGTTCTTACATCTCTGTTGATGTATGTTTCCACATCAGAATGTGCAAATTATGGGTTCATTCGACGGATGGTCAGAAGGTGAGGCAATGTCCATGGAGTATTCAGGTGACTATGGAAGATTCTCTGCGACTCTGAAGCTAAGACCTGGAAGGTTAGTTTTATCAGTTTTTCCATGCTGATCAGCTTGTTTTCTTCATGTAAATAAACTCGCTGTCTGCCTTCTGGAAGGTATGAGATCAAGTTTTTGGTTGACGGGGAATGGAGATTGTCACCTGAATATCCCATTGCTGGAGATGGAATGACGCAGAACAATATTCTTGTTGTGGAGTAACAGAACTTCCTCTTCTAGCATTACAATGCCGAAGTGTACCTTCATGCCTTATTTCATCTGTAATATTATGCTACCATGTCCATGTGGTTGCCTCGCAGAAATCAGTGTTTGTTGAAATGCAAGGCTCCAGTTCCACCATTGTGTTCTTTGGGCCTGCTTGGTTTCCAACCAAAATTTGTTATGCCATGAATTTGGCAAGCCATAATTTTGCTTAGTTTTTTGTTTGCTACCAAAACTTGCGAACATCTCACATTTGGCTTGCCAAATTTATGGCAAGTTTTTTTTCCCAACATTTGGCTTGCCAAATTCATGGCATAGCAAATTTTAGATGCCTACCAAGCAGACCCTTTATCGTGACATATCCCCCTTCGTACTTAAATATATGACAAATAAATTAGCCTATCCTGAACGTCATATATTTAAAAATGGAGCATAGATCGCAGTTATTTGTTCTTTTCTATTCTCTAGATTACATCTGTACTGTCTGAAACAACAAAAAGTGTGAGATGCTCCTATTCAAGTATCTATGACTCGACTTTTTTGGACATGGGTGTAGAGACAGACACATATTACCAAACATTGGTTGAGCCCTGCAGCTCTATTTCCTGTGACTACTCTGAGCTGCCACAGGAGCTCCCATGGATCTCAGCTACCTCCTGCACCATCAGCCTGACTAGCGGCTGAGCCGTCCCGGAGCCAGATGATGTTGACGCGCCTGACAACGCCGGAACAATGTCGAGGCACTCCTGGAAGTCGGCGTCGCAGGACAAGAGCACCCACTCGTTGTCATCGTCCAGGTACTTGACGTCGAACTCGCCAGCCTCCAGCCCCAGCCTCTTGGCCACCTCCCCCTTGACCGTCGCAATGCCTGCAGAGCTTGGCACCCTGAACCTGATGATGTCCCCTCTATAGCTCGCCTTGACAGTCACCACGCTGGTGTCCCTGCCAGGCAATGGCTTGCGCCATGTGGCCTCCTTCAGAGGAGGTGGCGGCGCTTGGCATGAGTCTTGAGAGGAGGCCACTCTCAGAGCACTTGAGAGGCATGGCAAGGCAGGAGCACGGAGAGCAGTCGCCACAGCTGAAGCTTGCTGAGAAGCAGCAGCAGCAGAAGCAGAAGCGGGGACCATGGCCTTTGATGAGCCTTGGACCGACTCAAAGACGCGCTTGATCTTGTCAAGGGAGCGGTTCGCCTTGGCGAGCTTGCGGAATGGCCACCTGGAGATGCCGTGCTGTCTGCAGATGCGCTTCATCGTTGTTGGACAAACTGCGCAAGAAAGAGAGACATGTTATCTGACTCCTGATCCAACATTCAGTCATGGACATGGCTTCATGTCAAAATGTTCAGGAGCAATGCACATTTTCACACAAACTAGAAATTTACGCGGCGTTGCCGCTTATGGCCATCGTTGAAGCCATGTATGACCATTATTAGATATTTATATTTAATTTGTAGTTAATCACATGAGTATGAGTAGTAGTACTTGAATCGTTCTTTGTTTATTTTGTTAGTTTTTTCGTGTTATCTTTTGTGGATGATGGTACATGTTATGGTATATGTTAGCCATGTATTATTTCACTTTATTGTATATATTTTTTGAGCCATGTAGAGATTCAGCACGAATCAATTTTCCAATTTATTTATTTATTGAGCACGGGATAATAATTTGTTCAAACATTTCAAATTTGTCTCAAAATTTTTTGTATTTTTTAAAAACATCCCATAGCATCCTAAAGTAGCCACGAAACAAATTTTATAATTTTCGGTGCAATATTTTGATGTGTAAAAATTATTAAAGGTCTCTTTGTTAATTAGAAGAGGCTATTTTAAATCATTTTAAAATTTTTTTTTTTTGAATTTTAATATTTTTTATGTATAGAGTACATGATGGAGAGCCTACACAAAAATTTTCATGATTTTAGGAGCTCTAATTATTTTTATATGAAATAAACAAAATCAGCATGTAATTGGAATTAATAAAAGAAACAAAAAAGGAGATGGCCATTTGGGCCCATTTTGGCCCAGCTAGGCCCGCACGATAGCAGGCCGGCCCATGAAACGGCCGGGACGGCGGGTTGATTTTGCGAAACACGAAGGGGTTATGTGTAAAAAAATCTGTGAGGGGAGGTGGACCGCGGGTTCTATTTCAAAAAGTTAGAGGGCTTTTTTGCAAAACGACCGGGAACAGCCCGATCTCGGCCGTCCGACCGCCCGATCGGACGGCCGAGAAAAGCGGACGACGTGGCCACGCTCGGTGGCCAGAGAATGGTGCACGGTTCGTTCGTAAGAGATGTCGATCATTCATAGCTGCTCTTGACATGGATCGTTCTTCACTTACCGCCAAGACTCTTGGCTGCATCTTTCAGGCTTCCAGAGAAGTAGCGCTGCAGCTCCTCCAAACTGACAGTTTTCTCGCCTTTCCTTTTCGTGGTCTTCTTGCCAACCTGTGATCTCGGATCCTCGCTACCATGCTGTTGTTCGTCATGGTGCATCTTGAGTTCTTTAACAACGTCTGCAGTGGCACCCATAGCTGCCACCAGACGCAGACCCTCCTCATCTGAGTCCCTCTCATCTCCTCCATGATAGTTCAGCTCAAGCTCAGGGGCTTCAGCCATGGTCGCAGCAGGATCATGCCGAAGCACGCACTCGCCATCTGCAACCATCTCAAAACCCAAATCCTGCAACCCACCAATCACGACCGCCTTCAGATCGCCACTGCCAAACAGCTCCCTGATGGTAGCCGCGACGGCGTCCGCCGCCGCCTTCTGCGCCGCGCCGCCCCTGCAGTCCGGCGGGAGGAAGAACTCCAGCACGCACTCGTCCCAGCCGCCGCCGCCGCCGCCGCGGCGGCGGAGCTGCACGCACACGGCGAGGCAGCCGGCGAGGCCGCAGAACCGGGCGTGGTGGGACAGCGGGTACGCGTCCATGGAGTACTTGGTGACGTCGGCGCAGAAGCGGGGCCGGCGCGCCGCGGCGGCCTCCTCGACGAGCCCGCCTCGGCCGGGCCGCAGGTGGTGCTCGACGCAGACCTAGCTCGTGAGAAATCAACAGCGTTTGATTGGATCAGTAGATGAACATGCTGGCTGTGTGGCATCGAATATTCCTCAAATTTGGTTAAATTTCATGTGATGTCAATGGCATTCGCATCACACGCACCTCGGGTCCGGGGCGGCGGCAGATCTCGGAGCCTCTCAACGCCACAGCCTGCATTGCATTGGCATGGAAAGTGAACACGAGCTTGGGAAGCAGGTGGTATGATCAGATACTTCAATACTTAATGAAATGGTGGTTGAATTGAAGGAGCATGTCATGAAATAGTGTATGCTGTTGTTGCATCTGCAGCAAGAATGGGCAGGTGAGGAGTTGGACGATGGGGCAGAGAGCAGAGAGGAGGTACTACCTGGAGAGCCTTGGAGAGGGTGTCGACCTCGGCGGCGAAGTGGAGCCGGGGCGAGGTGGTGACGAGCTCGAGCACGGCGAGGCAGGAGCCGGTGGCGGGGTCAAGGATGGGGAGGGCGAGCGCGGCCTGGATGTCGTAGATGAGCGCGTAGCTGATGCGCGCGTACTCGCCGGTGCCGTAGTACTGCACGTTGGGCGTCCACTCGGGCTCCCCGGCGTCGAACACCCGCCCCGGCAGGCCCCGCTCCCCGGGCGCGGCGTCGCCGCCGACGGGGAACGCGTGCGTCAGCGACACCGTCCGGTACTGGAACAGCCGGTGGCACCGCGGCGGCGGCAGCACGAACGGCTGGCCCCGGGTGGCCAGCACCCGCCGGCCCCCGTCCCGCGCCGGCGCCCACACCTGCACCAGCGCGCCGTCGCCGTCGTCGTCGTGCCCCACCGCGTCCTTGTAGATCCTCAGCGCCCGCGCGATCCGCTCCTTCACCGCGCCACCGACGACGGCCTCCGCCGCCTTGTTGTCCTGCGGCGGGCCGCCGCTCGCGCTCCCACCTGCACGCACGGATCCACCCATCGAAACAGCCGTCAGCAGCAGGAGGCGATCTGGACGGAACAGCGGCCACCGCCGCTAGTCGTCGCTGGAGGCTAGAGCACCGCTTCCTCACATGGGCTGTCGTTGCTCCCCCGGGCGTCGCCGTGGCAGTCGAGGAGGAGGTCGACGTCGAAGCGCTGGAGCACGCCGTCCATGTCGGCCTCCGGCTCCATCTCCGTCACCATGTCCAGCTTGGCATGCAACGACGAGAGAGAGGGCGATCCACGACGCGGCAAGCACAGACAGGAGCAATGTCGAGCCGCAGCTTCCCAAATCTCACCACTCCTCTCTCAAGCCCGGCAGGTCAGCGGTTCTTGTTTATTGGCGAGTGGCGCCAGGTGGCGGACAACCATTGGTGGGACGCGCTGTGATCCATGGAATAATTTTAGATGCGTGGGGGGTTGTGCCGCTGGAGGGATTGGGTTTGGATCGGCATTGGGTTTAATAAATCCTCTGGGCGATTAAAGAAGCTTATCTTCCTGAGCTGTGGACATGTTATTTGCACCTTCGGCTTTATTAGGTACTGTTTCTTTCCACTTTGTGGTCTAACCATTTTTAGTTGCTTAAGCTAAGGACTACGGAGTACAAGTTTTTATATGATTAGACTTTTAAATTTGTTGGTTAAAGACAATAAGGTTTAAATTTTGAAATCCATGCGTGGTTTATATATATTCCAGGACGCATTCAGTACTTATGTTTGACTAGCTTTTTTCTTTTAGCATACTTGATAGCATTTCTCTCTTTTCTCGAGTGTTCGGAAGCAATTGAGACAGCCGGGGCAAGTTTGCACCTACGACCTATCTAGGTCGTGGTCGTGTGGTTGGTTAGCCCGCCAAGTTTGCCCAGGTTACTTACGTGATTAGACCAGGCACCTGATTATAGCGTTTAGAGACCAAGTTTGGCCGTGTTGGAATGGGTAGGGTACGTCCGTACGTGTCCACGTCAGACGACAGAATTCATGCTCAAAGGAACAAAGCATAGCAGGTCGTCAAGCACGTGATTCGTTTCCCTTTTGCGAGCCGTGCCTGCCACCTTTGCCGGTTTTCGTTGCCTCTACAGAAGAACACTAGCCAGCCACAGCCGAGCCGTTCTTGTGATTTTTGTGTTCTGAAAGGGCTACAAGTTGCTTGGTTGAAATAACTATGAAATCTACAGCCTCTCTCTTCTTTGAAACAACTCTGAATTTCTCCCTACTTACCATTTGGAAAATATCTCTCTACTTCCACCTATTTGGAAAAGCACAAAAGCCAAAGCTTGAAAGTAGAGTCCAATGTGCTATATGATAATATGAAAGCAGCGGTTTCTGAAAAAAAAAAGGCTAACCTATTTGGTTAACATTTTCCTGGGATAAGCAGCTAAACCACACATGCATAATTGAAAAGGGGTTAAAATATAGATAAGCATGTGTTTCCTAAGGCCATGAATTCTATAGATGGGATCCAAACAAGTATAGATAGTGCACTAAATAATTGTTAGCTTAAACTATAGATAACAATTGTTTTTATTGTTTCTCATATGAGGTTAACGAGCTTAGAGGTTGTTTGGTGTTTGCAAGCACTCGTCACACCGATTATGGCGTCACTGAAGGAAGTCTGGCAAAAAGCTAGTCGAGCCTTAGACCTATATTTTGGCTGTGGGACAAGCGAGAAGATTTTTTTAAGTCCCGGCCAGAAATTCGTTCCCACGAGAAGTCAAACCCAAGACCTAAGCAGTGTTACTGGGTTCCTCTGACCAACTAGACTAGAGACCCTTTGGTAACATAACAAACATAACAACCCCTGAAGCCGGTGCACTATAGATCTATTGTTGCTGGACAAATGTTGTTGCATGTGCTGGACTGCCACTCTCGGTTCTAATATAAGTGCATATCCCGTATCTCCATGAGTAAAATAATTTGAAGTTTAACTAGATTTGCATTTGTAAATAGATTTGTAATAAAAAAATACATGACATGATCCAGATGCACTGAACCTGGCCGTTTTGTGAAAGAGGAATGGAAGAAATCACTCTCTAGAATCTAGATACACTGATACACAGAACCTGGTCGCTATGTGAGATGGAGCAAAGGTGGCTGAATAACACCCAACCCCCCCCCCCCACCCCCCCCCCCCCACCCCCCCCCCCCCTTTTTTTTGCATGTGGCTGAATAACTGGACCACAAAGGACGATGTGGCCTTTTTAAAGCCCAGCCCGCCCAACTGAATATTTACATGGGCCAGGTTTGGTTCATGAAGCCTGTACGGAATGTTGCTTCTGTAAGATCTAGGCTTATGCCAGTGCTTGAGACCTGGTTGGCCCAACCAAAATTATACCAAGCCAAAATCAAGCTGCCAAAGTTAGGGAAAAAAAACTTAGGTGTGTAAGGCTGGTCAGGTTTATCATTTATACACTTTAAGAACTTCTAGAGATTTGCTAAAACCTTTTGGCCATAAAAATGATGTGCCAATTATTTGACAAGGAACCAATTGATAGCTACAAATTTTGGCATACCATGATTGTGGTTGGGCAAATATTTTGTGAGTTTAGTGCTGCGTTACAAATGTGCAAAACTGATCCTAATAAAAAAAATAAATGTGCAAAATTAGATTATTAGGAGAAAAAATAGCTCGCATCTATGTGTTGTGGACTGTTTAGTGTTGGTAGGCTGCAATAATAAGGCCAAAAAGTGTAGTTTTTTATTATGAAAAAGTGTATTTTTTGTTAGACGGTAGATATACGGCCCATGGGCCTGTCCCTCGAGGCTCCCCTTGTGGTCTA
Source organism: Eremochloa ophiuroides (assembly GCA_038502445.1). Classification (NCBI taxonomy): domain Eukaryota; kingdom Viridiplantae; phylum Streptophyta; class Magnoliopsida; order Poales; family Poaceae; genus Eremochloa; species Eremochloa ophiuroides. The sequence goes on from JAHLJS010000005.1 coordinate 6,144,453, forward strand.
TATATGTACACTGATTATGTCTATTGATGATTAATCCAAGTATTACAAAACCCTAATACTCTCTCATGGTATCACGGATCGGTTCTCGATCTCGCTTCCGCTAGGAGCCGCCGCCGCAGCGCCTCTCGCCGGTGCACTTCGCGCCGCCGCTGAGAGTCCCTCGCCGGCTCCCCCTCTCCCATGGCCGACGACGCCGCTCTGCCTGAGGAGGAGCGCGCGGCGCGCGCCGCCGCCGCCGCCGCCACGGCTGCGGCCGATCGCGAGGCGGCCCTCGACGCACTCGAGGCCAAGCACGCCGCGGTCCACGCCCAAGCCCTCGCCGTCGTCAACATCAAGGTGCTGATCCCCATCACCCTCGATCGCGTCACCAACAACTACGATCGGTGGCGCAAAGTCTTCCTCGTCATCCTCGGCAAGTACGCGCTGACGGATCACGTCCTCTCCGATGAGGCCTACCCCACGCGATCCGCATGGGCGCAGATGGACTGCACCGTGCTGTCGTGGATCTACGTCACCATCAACGCCGATCTTCAGCAGCAGGTCATGCTCAAGGAGCCCTCCGCTCGCGTCGCCTGGAAAGCCCTCGACGACGAATTCCTAGGGCAGCGTGAATCACGCGCCCTCCTCCTCTCCGCCGAGTTCCGCAACTTCAAGCAGGGCGCCCTCAACATCACCGACTACTGCCGTCGGTTGGAGACGATGGCGAGCGCCCTCGCTGAGTTCGGCGATCCCGTCGGCGACCGGACGCTGGTGATGACGCTGATCCGCGGCCTCAATGGCACCTTCCGCCATATGATGTCGCATCTGAAACTCCAGCGCCCCTTCCCCACCTTCAACGAGGCGCGGAACCTTCTCCTTCTCGAGGAGGTTGATCTCAAGGACGCGGCTGCCGACGATCCGCCCCCTCCTGCCGCCCTCTACACCTCCGGCGGCGGCGCCCCGCAGCAGCCCTCCGGCGGGCAATCGGGCGGCGGCCAGGGGCGCGCCCCTTCCGGCAGCGGCACCGACGGGCAACGCAACAACAACCGCCGTCGTGGCAAGAACAAGAACGGCAACGGCGGGCATGGCGGCCCTAGCGCCGGTGCGGGCGGCGCTGGTGCGGGCGGCTCCGCCAGCGGCCCTCGGCCTGGCCCTCCACCACCGCTGAACCCCATCCCCAACCCGTGGGGTGGCACGGTTCAGTTCTGGCCGTACCCCTACGGCCCCGGCGGCGCCATCTATCGTCCGCCACAGCAGCCGGCCGCCTTCCACGCGCAGCAGCAGCCCGTCTACGCGCCGCAGCAGATGCTGCAGCAGGGCGCGCCGCGCGTCCCGCCCGGCTTCGGCTATGGGAGCGTGCCTTCTTCGCCCATGGCGCAGCAGCAGCAGCAGGCGCCGTGGACCCCCATGGCTGGCGGATCGTGGAATCAAGGCTCCCTCATCGACAACTTCAGCACCTTGTCGCTGAACGTGCCCTCTCCTTCAAACGAGTGGTACATCGACTCGGGCGCCGGTTCACACATGGCAAACAACGCTGGTATACTCACCTCCTCCTGTCCCTCATCCTCTTATCCTTCATCAATTATTGTCGGTAACGGTGCGTCCCTCCCCGTTACTTCCGTCGGGTCCTCCTCTTTTGTCACACCGCGTCGGTCACTAGTTCTTTCTAATGTTCTTGTTGCTCCTGGCATTATTAAGAATCTAATTTCCGTTCGTCGTTTTACCATTGATAACAATTGTTCAATTGAGTTTGATCCGTTCGGTCTTTCTGTGAAGGATCTTCATACACGGAGCGTGATCGCCAGATGTAACAGTTCGGGTGACCTATACCCATTCTTTGTTGCACCTGCCACCAGCACCACTGCCCTCGCCGCCTCTACATCCACGTCTACCCTATGGCATCGCCGTCTAGGTCACCTAGGGTCTGATGCTCTGTCTAAGCTTATTAGTTCCAATGTCATTTCATGTAATAAGTGCACGACTGAACCTTTATGTCATGCTTGTCAATTAGGTCGTCATGTACGGCTTCCTTTTAGCTTGTCCTCCAGTCGTGCGTCCAAACCTTTTGATCTTATTCATTGTGATCTTTGGACATCTCCTATTTTAAGTGCTTCGGGTTATAAATACTATCTTGTTATTTTAGATGATTGCACTCACTATGCTTGGACATTTCCCTTACGCCTCAAATCTGACACATTTGAGCTGCTGTCCCAATTTTTTGCCTTTGCACGCACTCAGTTTGGCGCCTCCATCAAGGCTGTCCAGTGCGACAACGGCCGCGAGTTTGACAACTCCTCGGCCCGCACGTTCCTCCTCACCCATGGCGCCACTCTCCGCATGTCGTGCCCCTACACATCCCAACAAAACGGTCGTGCCGAGCGCGTTCTTCGAACGATCAATAATATTATTCGTTCTCTTCTTTTTCAGGCTAGCTTACCTCCCGTTTACTGGGCTGACGCTCTCCATACCTCCACATATCTTCTCAACCGTCACCCCACAAAAACCTTAGCTGGCCGCACACCTTACCTCGCGCTCTATGGCACTTCCCCGTCCTACGATCATCTCCGTGTGTTTGGGTGTGCTTGTTATCCGAACTTGTCTTCCATTGCTGCAAACAAGTTCTCACCTCGCTCCACTCTTTGTGTCTTTCTCGGGTATTCCGAGGATCATAAAGGTTATAGGTGTCTTGATCTTCACTCAAATAGGATCATTGTGTCTAGACATGTCATCTTCGATGAGTCCTCCTTTCCATTCGCCAACATGTCTACATCTCCACTTGATCCTAACACCCTCACTTTTTTGAGCGATGAGGATACTGTCACTTTGCCCATCGGGCCTCGTGTCGCTGCTGCAGGTACCCCGACCGTCGCAGATGATGCTCCCGGCGCTGCTGCCCCTGCGGATACACCGTCCCAGGCTGCTGCCAGTAGCGCCCCGGGCACTCCCGGCGCCTCCGCCGGCGCTCACGCCGCCCCAGCTAGCGCCGGTGCTGCTGCCCCTGGGGATTCGCCGCCCCAGGTTGCTGCCAGTAGCGCTGGCGCTCCGTCTGGTACCGCTGCCCCTGCACCGCAGGTTGCTGCCAGTGGTACCCGGCGCACTGTTTCCACAGCGCCACTCGCCATCACGCCGGTGGCCAACGAGCACAGCATGCGCACTCGAGGGAAGTCCGGCTTCGTGCAACCGGTTGATCGCCTCAACCTCAGTGCTGCTGCTCTGTCTCCTGTACCGCAGTCCGTTCGGACTGCACTTGTTGATCCGAACTGGCGTGCAGCCATGCAGTCCGAGTTCGACGCTCTCAAGGCCAATGACACCTGGAGTTTAGTGCCTCGGCCTCCTGGCGTCAACATTGTCACTGGCAAGTGGGTCTTTCGGCACAAGTTCAAGGCAGATGGCACACTCGATCGCTATAAGGCTCGCTGGGTTTTGCGCGGTTTTACTCAGCGTCCTGGCGTTGATTATGATGAGACATTCAGCCCTGTTGTGAAGCCTGCTATAGTCCGTGTGGTTCTCAGCCTGGCTTTCTCTCGCTCATGGCCTATGCACCAGCTCGATGTGAAGAATGCCTTCCTCCATGGTCACCTTACAGAGACAGTGTACTGCTCTCAGCCTTCAGGGTTTGTTGATTCATCGCAGCCGCACCATGTCTGTCGTCTCAACCGGTCACTCTATGGGCTGAAGCAAGCTCCTCGTGCTTGGCGCACTCGGTTTGCCACTTTCCTCACTTCGATTGGATTTGTTGAGTCGAAGTCGGATGCCTCTTTATTCACATACTATCAAGGCAGTGAAGTGGCTTATCTCCTGCTTTATGTTGATGACATTGTGCTCACAGCTTCGTCGTCAGGTTTTCTTCAGCGGATTATTTCCGCTCTTCGCCAGGAATTCTCCATGACTGATATGGGTCCACTGCATCACTTCTTGGGCATCTCCGTGGAGCGCCGAGGTGATTGCCTGTTCCTCTCCCAGCGTCAGTATCTTTTGGATATTCTGGACAGGGCGGGCATGCGTGACTGCAAGCCTTGCAGTACTCCTGTGGAGACTCACCATAAATTGTCGGCTGATGGAACACCTGTGACAGATGCTACAGATTACCGCAGTATTGCCGGAGTCTTGCAGTACCTCACCTTTACTCGTCCAGATATTGCCTTTGCAGTGCAGCAGGTGTGCTTGTTCATGCATGACCCCAGAGAACCACATCTTGCTGCTATGAAGCGCATTCTCAGATACTTGCAGGGAAGTCAGGATCTTGGTCTTCACCTCTCTCGCAGTGCACCAGACACTCTTACAGTATACTCTGATGCTGACTGGGCAGGATGTCCAGACACTCGCCGCTCGACTTCTGGCTTTGCTGTATTCCTTGGCGACAATCTTATTTCCTGGTCTGCCAAGCGTCAGGCAACAGTGTCTCGTTCGAGTGCAGAGGCTGAATACCGTGGTGTGGCAAATGGTGTCGCAGAGGCTTGTTGGCTACGTCAGTTACTTGGTGAGCTTCGCTGTCCTCTCCGCAGAGCTACCATCGTCTATTGTGACAACGTCAGTGCTGTTTATCTCTCCACCAATCCAGTTCAGCACCAGCGTACCAAACATGTTGAGATTGATCTTCACTTTGTTCGTGAGCGAGTTGCCCTTGGAGAAGTTCGTGTGCTGCATGTCCCTACCTCTTCGCAGTATGCTGACATCTTCACCAAGGGACTTCTGACATCAGTGTTTACAGAGTTTAGGTCCAGTCTTAATGTTCGCAGTGCTCCCAGTTCCGACTGTGGGGGTGTGTTAGACGGTAGATATACGGCCCATGGGCCTGTCCCTCGAGGCTCCCCTTGTGGTCTATATATGTACACTGATTATGTCTATTGATGATTAATCCAAGTATTACAAAACCCTAATACTCTCTCATTTTTTACAAAATAAAAGGAAAATAAACAAAAAAAAAGGCCTTGTGTGATGTGTGAGGAGACATAAAGGTCCTAAGCACATACGCAAACGCAAACCCAACCGCGCATATCTGATTTCGTCTCCAAAGGTTCACTTCACCTGCGATTGCAACGCCGAGCAGTCAACCTGGTAGGTCACCAGCCGGAACTCCACCGCTTTGCATTGATCTCGGATTGTGTCACACTTCATCGCCCCAGCTCAATTATCTCCGTTGATGGGGAACATTATTAGACCATATCAACACAACACACCATGGTTTACTCCATGCTGGAGTAAGGATAATCTTGCTAGGTAGCTAGAGTGAATTAGTGTGGCCGATCAGTGACGACGACGACATTGATGCTTATTTTACTTGCTCCACAAGCTTACCATGTACTCCGCCTGGGCAGCCAGCTCATACCTCCATCCATCCATCTCGGCAACAACCACAGGAAGAAGAAGACGAGATGCATGCTCACATATATCGGCCAGCTGCTGGGCTACGTGATCGATCGACCGCCATTGATGTTGCTCTGAATCCGCATCATCCAATGCGAAGCGGACGCGGAACACGCTTGCTCGGTGTAGCCGCCGCCGCCGTGTTCGCATGGCTCGCCTCCTGCTCGCACGCGTTCCCCTTCCCCATCCCGTTGCTCGAACCCTACACGAGCCAGAAGGACGGTGAGAGGAGCCTCCCTCCATGTTCGATCGCCTCGCCGCTTCCATCTCTGCTGATCCGAGCTTTATCTGCTCTGCTCGATCAGTATCTATATCTTGCATTTTTTTTTTTTTTGTTCATGCAGTTGATGCCATCAACGACCTGTACGCGGCGCTGGGCTCGCCGGACCTCGACGGCTGGACGGGGTCGGGAGGTGACCCCTGCAGGGAGGCATGGCAGGGGGTGCAGTGCGACGGCCCCAACGTGACCGCAATGTAAGGCTGCACAGTCAGCACTTATCTTCAGCCGCGAAACAATATTTTTTCTCTCATAATAAATCAGCATCGGCTGAAATCAGCAGCTTACTGATTTGTCATGTGCATCAACCTGGCTGAGACAGAGACCTCCGAGGAGCAGGTCTGGGAGGAAAGCTGAGCCAGACACTTGGAGATTTCACTGCCATCACAAAACTGTGAGCATTCAAAGTTTCAAGGAGTGTGGTAGACTGGTAGTTCATCTTTTTCTTTTCTTTGATTGATCATCTTGTAATTCGATCGCCACTGGCATGGACAGAGACCTGAGCAACAACCAAATCGGCGGCGCGCTGCCACTGAGCTTACCACCTGCGCTGGCACGGCTGTGAGAGACAACCAACTCTGAATTTATCCTCTTCAGTATCAGAAGCACGCACACCCTGTGGTGTGGTGTGGTGTAGCACAATCTCAATTTCTCAATGATGCTCTTTCATCCTGCTTTGCAGAGATGTTTCTTCAAATAATATCACTGGAGAACTTCCAGATTCGATGGCACAGCTAAGCTCACTGTCAACGCTGTAGGCACCATCCTTATTCAGAGCTTTGCTTTTTTTGGCTGATTTTGCCTAAAGTGTTTCTTTCTGTCTGCTCAATTTGCTGTGTGTGTGCACCTTGTAGGCATGTGCAGAACAATGAGCTGACTGGAACACTCGACGTGCTTCAAGATCTTCCCCTCACAGATCTGTAATCTCTTCGACATACACTCAAAACCCTACTAATCCCTTGCTGTCAAACAGATACTTAACTACTACTCTTTGACACTGTCACAACTCTCTTTAACAATCAGATCTTTCTGCATTCCTCTTCACCCTCACCGATTTTTTTCCAACATTTGCAGGGACGTGGAGAACAATCAGTTCTCTGGACCAATCCCAGACAAGCTGCTCTCAGTCCCCAAATTCCTGTAAGACTGATGAGCCTTGAGCCATCATTCACTTTAATTACCTCTTCTCTTCTCAAGCACACAACTACACTAGTCATGTTCATTGCCTGTCTGTCTGTCTGAAAAACGTTGCTACTTGATCCTTTGTAGACGAAATGGCAACCACTTCACCATACCACCGACCCCCGGGTCATCGTCATCCCCGACTCCGGCGAGTCCGCCGCCGCCGCGTCCGGCTCCTCTAAGCCATGTGCCACCACCACCAGCTGCACCAGAAGAGCCTCCAGTACTTTCCGGCTCACACCCACCTATATATGTGATTCCGGCTGCTCCACAGGACGCCACCCCTCCGAGCAGACACAGCGGCAAGGTGTCCCCGGCGAAGGCCGCCGGGTTCAGCATCCTCGCCGCCGGTTCACTGAGCGTCGCCGTCGTCGCGATCCTGTTCGCGGCGTCGAAACGGCTCAGAGAGAGGTCCCTTCGTTTAGGGTACCTGAGAGGAGCTGAGATGAGCACGCCGAGCTGGGCGAGAGAGCCTCCTAGACTAGGTGCAGTTGCCATTGCCAAACCGGAGAAAGACACAAACCATCGTTCAGGTAGGTACACGGAAGGGTATAAACGTCATTTCACTACCATTTTTGCATTCTGAGTTGATGTCCCCCCCCCCCCCCTCTCCTTTGGTCGATTGTTATCATCTGAAGCTGCTGAGGAGAAGATCGAGTGGATTCCAAGAGATCATGGTAAGACAGGAGGATCATCGGTGCACCCATCTTCCAAGAACAGCGGTGACAAGAGCACTGTGTCAGATAAGAATGTTCAGGGGGGTTCAGAAGGGCAGCCCCTGCAGCTGCAACTGCAATGCCCTTACACGCTCTTCACAGTCGCATCGCTGCAGCAATACACCAACGGATTCAGCGACCATGATCTGGTGAGGGAGACCTGCTTCGGCAAGATCTATCCAGCAGATCGCAACCCAACGGGAAGCAAGGTAGAGCAGCAGCAGCAGCCTTGCAAGAACGCAAGCTCTGATGCGCGCGTACACAACCAGTTTCTTCAGTGCTGGCATTATTCATTCTCGCCTCAACCATGCATCCATCCCCTCTGTGTAGCTTTCAGTGCTGAAGCTCGCCGGCGGCGACGCGGCGAGAACGCCGGTGGCGGAGTTCCTGAGGACCGTCCATGGCATCGCCGGGCTCCGGCACCCCAACGTGGAGGAGCTCGTGGGCTGCTGCGTGGAGCACGGGCAGAGGCTGCTCGTCTACAAGCACTTCAGCGACCGCACTCTGGATGACATGCTGCGTCTCGACCACGGCGCGTCGCCGTCGTCGTCGTCGTCTGGACCTGATGAGACCACCCTTCGCTGGGACGATCGGATTGCCGTGGCCCTCGAAGCCGCGAAAGCGCTGGAGTACGCCACCACCATGGACACAATCTGCTTGTTCTTGCGTCGCTGAATTGATGAATCTAAAGATATATATTGTAGTGTAGCTGTTACTGAACTGAATCCAAGCTGTAGTGTTTTTTTTTTTAACTGATGAGTCTGTACTTGTCTCTCGGTGTCTGTGCCTGATGTGCTTTGCAAGGTATCTTCATGAGGGGGCCGGGGCCGGGAAGAAGCAGGTGGTCCACCGGCATTTCAGGCCGGAGCACGTCCTGGTCGACGGCGAGCTCAGGGTGATCGTCTCCGGATGCGGCCTTGCTCCGTTCGTGATGCCTCAGGTAATACTCTAATAATCCGAAGAATAGTTGGGAACTTCCGAGTTCGTGTGTGTGCTAAGTGTGTGCTGTGTTTGTTTCAGCTGTCGGATTACTGCGGGGAGACGATGAGCTACGAGCCGCCGGAAGCGGCCGGCGGCGGCGGCGGCGCGGCGTGGACGGCCAAGGGCGACGTGTACAGCTTCGGCGTGGTGATGCTGCAGCTCCTCACGGGGCGCAGCAGGCCGTACGACGGCTCGCGGCCGCGCGGCGAGCGGCACCTGGTGCCGTGGGCGACCGCGCGGCTGCACGACCTCGCCGCGCTGGGGAAGATGGCCGACCCGCGCCTCGGCGCGCCTTCGCCGCCGCCGGTCAGGTCGCTGTCGCGCTTCGCCGACATCATCAGCCGCTGCATACAGCAAGAGGCAGAGTTCCGGCCTGCCATGTCGCAGGTGGTGCAGGACCTGCGGCGCGCGCTGGAGGACGCGCGCGCGGGGACGGGGAGCGGCGGTGCTGCACAGGTTTAGCTAGCTACTTGTGCTCGTGCTCGCGGCACGCCGATGGACTTGCTTTGGTCGTCAGCTCGCGCATGGAACGGAACGGAGGTGCACGGCGTGCTCAGATCGACAGATGCAGCAGAGTCCAGCAGTTAACTGACGCGATGCAACTATATACGCGCTTGTATTAACCATGTAAATTTGATTGTGTAAATGTACTTGTAATAGCCATGTAAATTTGATTGTATAACTCTCTTTCTTTCTTGTATAATATACTAGGTGAGTGTCCGTACGTTGCAACGGGAATATATACACATGTATGTTACACTTCTATATTTCAGGATCACAATAACTCATGTATAAATTGTTCGCAAAAAAACTCATGTATAAACGTGAGTTACATTGTTATAAAAAGTTTTCGTAATCGTAAGGTTTGGAATCTCAAGATTACATGTCTTTTAAAAAAGAGAGAGAATATATATAATCATTACATCTAATTAATGACATATCCTCGAGTTATCATATGCTACATGTCATGTTCTTAGACTCTTTCTGTTACCTGAAAATGCTGATTTATACGATAAATATTAGTATTGCGATATAAATGTTAGATTTGCATCGGTTATAAAAAATAGAAGACAATATCTTTTTATAGAGTTAGAACCTCTTTGTAGACAATATTTTTCGTGTATGTACCGTTTATTGTTCTCCTTTTTCCTTCTTATCACTCGGTGGGGCGGCAAGGATCCTGATGTTCGATTTGGCAGTGGCTCCAGAAAGAACTATAGCTTCAACGGTCAGTTAATTGGATTTTCTCTAGAACTCTAAAAAGAAGAGAGCGCGGGTACTTACCCCTTGGCTTGCCGACGGCACGAGCGGCGGGAGCTGCTGCGTCGTGGCCATGGACGCCTGTTGGATGTCGGATGAGGCTGCGCCGAGATCTCAGGCTTGCCGGTCGGGGCAGACGAGGATGCGATGAGCGACACAGGGGAGACCGCCACACGCCGACGGCACGGGCGTCCACGGCACCTTCCTTCCAGCGAAACGCAAGTTAAGGAGCGGGCGGGAAACGGCTCTGGTGACGGCTCCGGCGACGGCGAGACGCAAGTTGAGGAGGGGGCTCGGGGAAAAGGCTCCGGCGACGCCGTGCTAGGCGGCGGCGGCAGGCTTAGATGTGCCCTCCACCACAGCTCCAGGCTGCAGCAGAATCGGAATCGGAGGAGAAGAGAGCAGCGCGAGATTGGTTTTCGTTTGGAGCCTTTCCTTTTTGTTCACACAAGAGCAGCGCGAGATTGGAATCGGAGGAGGAGAGAGCAGCGCGAGATTGGTTGTCGTCTATACGCACGGGCATGATGCAACGCTTTTCTTTCTTTTTTTGCACGACAAGCCTTTCCTTTTTGTTCTACATTTTTTTTTACGGCAACGGGGGAATTCACGGATTTTTTTCCACCGGGTGGAAATTGTTTCGTAGGTTGAGGCTTCAACACCGTTAGGTAGACGGGTCCAGTTCAGTCTTTTTAGTTGTAGAGATAGAGATAGAGATAAAGATAGAGACTAGTACTCACTAGAAAGAAAATGATGAAGTTATAGAACCGGAACAGCAGCTTAATTGATCATCCTGAGTTTTCCGAGCAAGCGTTGCCAACCCCCCCCACCCCCCACCACCAGGTTAATCTCTGTACTTCATTTTATGGGCCTGGTGCTAAAATTTCACGTGACATGGTTTTTTAGGCCTCTCTTTGAAAACATTATTGTCTTTTGGTATTGAAGCCTCACAATCACTGCATTTTAGTTTACTGTCCTAAAAGCAATGCATAATTCTCGTTTGTTATGAGTTAATTGTTCTTAAAGTTAACCAGATACAATAATGATTCATAAACTTATTCGAATCTCTCCTATAATTGGATTTACAAACAGAGCCTACCTCCATGGAAATCTACGGCCACGAGTGCATCTAACCATGATCCAAGTCGAAATCTACGGCCACGTTTTGATCCAATCTTGACCCCGGGCTGTGATCCGAAGTTTGTCCAAAACTCACCGTCCACGAACTCACCCCCTCCCCCGCCCCCGATCCTGTTTTCGCGAGGCCGCCCGCGATCAGCGCACGCGATTCCGCGATCAGCGGCGCCCCCCGCCTCCTCGCGACTGAAAGGTCCTTGTTTGGTTTTGGTAATTGAGTGACAACTTAAGTGGACTAATATGTGTTTAAGTGTTGATTACACAGGTGATTAGTCCACAGGTACATGTGTGTGAGCATCTATGCCATAGAGGTAAAAATGGCCTGGACATGATGCTTAGCTCACACATATGGTATGAAGGAGCTAAACGCATGAGACATGACATGGAGTCATGTGGCTAGGTGGAGAAGATCAAGACGAGGCTTCGCGTCGACGGACCGGTTGCAAGTGTGAAGGGCAAGTCGGGTGATGGCTTGGCGCCGATGGACCAACGCAACGGTGAAGAGCAAGCAAGTCAAGGATCGATGAACCAAAAGCCACGTGATGATATGAAGTGGATCATATCATTCATGAGGTGTTGGTGCATGTGTTGCATCGGCATCGATGGTGTCGGAGACGGTGATGAAGACGGTGATCAAAATGGAAAGCGCAAGGCAAAGGTATAACCTAGGGCATTTCCATTTCACCGGTCTAAGGTTGAGTAGAGAAGTGCTTGACCGGATTTAGGATAGATGGCCGTACTATCAAGAGGGGCAAACTTGTTTGCATATCGGTCATCTAGTGCCACTTGAGTGATCTAACTTGCATATGTTGCTAGAATCGAGTGGCGTGGTGAAAAGAGTGAAAAATCCTTTGAAAAATATTTGTGAAAAGTTAACACACATGCACATGAGGTGTACACTTGTTGGTGTTAGCACTTTTGCAAAGGTGAAAGTGTTTGGAGGTGGTGTTGTGAGGTAGAGAGGGTGTGGTTCTCTCTCTTCCTCCTGCCGAGCTTGCGAGGCAGGATTCGGAGGTTTTCGGCGAAGTTGCAGAGCGTCGGACGCTAAGGCAAGGGGGCGTCGGACCATGGGTTCGGTCCGACGGCCTGCCCTTGTCTTCTGTGCTGTGGTGCGAGCGTCGGACGCTGTCTGCAGTGACAGCGTCAGACCATCCTCGTGCGTCCGACGGTGTTTGGCCTGTGAGCGTCGGACGCTGAAGTTTGTGGGCGTCGGACTTTTTGTCCGAGCGTCCGACGGTGCAGAGCGATGAAGAGGTGACACGTGGCGAGCTCTGAGAGCGTCGAACTCTTGGGTTTAGTCCGACGGCGAGCGTCGGACGACTGCCCGACGGTTTTCAGCCCTCGGGGAGCTCTCTGGAAGCGTCGGACCATGGAGTTCGTTGGTCCGACGGTGTTCCGTCCGATGGTGAGCTGAAGCACGGGAAGTTAGCCGTTGTGATCCAACGTTCGACTTCAAACGGCTAGTGACACGTGGCGGCTATCGGGAGCGTCGGACCGTGGACATTGGTCCGACGGTGTCGCGGTTGAGCGTCCGACGCTCAGTCCGACGGCCGGTTTGAGAGGGCAACGGCTCTATTCGCTTGAGGGCTATAAATCCAAGCACTTGGCGGCCTTGGCCGACCAGCTGAGCACCCTTGGGCCTGTGTGGCTTGTGTAGGTGTGCTTGGAAGCCCTCCCACTCACTCACTTGATTAATGCACATCCGATTGATTGATAGTGAGTGATTCTAGTGCGTTGCATCGTGAGATTGCATCGAGTGGCACTAGGTGATCGTGTTGCAAGCCGGTGGTGCTTGTTACTCTTAGAGGTTGCCACCTCCTAGACGGCTTGGTGGCTTGTGGCTCCGTGAAGCAAGCAAGAAGATTGTGCTTAGCTCCGGAGAAGCTTTGTGAGGGGTTGGAGCTCACCCCGCGGGAGATCGCAAAGAGCATCGCTAGTAGAGCGAGACGTGAAGAGCGACAAGTGGTCCGGCCGAGTCAAGTGCTAGAGCTTGTGGTAAGCACTCCACGTGGGAGAGTGTGACTTGCGGGTCACCACTAGCAAGAGGACCGGCGGCAACCTTGGAGCTTGTCTCAACGGAGGACGTACCTTGTGGCGACAAGTGAACCTCCGGGAAATAAATCACCGCGTCAACATCTTTCCATCCTTCGCGGTGGTTTGCTCCTTTCTACACAAGTTATTTATATTGTGCATTACTTTATTTGTGTAGTTGTAGTTGCTCTTGTGAGACCGGTTAGCTTGTGTAGCTTGCCACTCACCTTCTTAGCTTGTGTAGCTTAGAAGTAGTTCTCACTTAGTTTGTGTAGCTAAAGTGAGTTGCGCTCTTTGATTTGGATTGTGTATCCTTGTCATTGAGCAAGTAGTGAGCTTAGGTGCTTAGTGCGTTTTTGCTTGCTAGTTAATAGGAGTTTCCCCGGTGCTTAAAGTACTAGCGCTTAGGTTTGTGTGATCTTGCACTAGAACGGTTTAGGGAAGCTCAAGCTAGACTTGCACCTCTGCTTCTCGCTAGGATCTTTGGCAAGGTGTTTAGAGTCTTAGTTAGAGGGGTGAATTGTCGTTAGAACTGATTAGGTTTTATTCCGCTGCGATTAGTTGTTATAAAGGACTATTCACCCCCCCTCTAGTCCGCCATCTCGACCCTACAGCGACGCGTGAGCCAGGGCCAGGAGATGGCGGCGGCGGTTCCACTCGTGCTCGCGCCTAGGGTTTGCACATCCACTCCTCCATCCTCTGCGCCCACGCCTTCCTGCTCCGCCGCGGCCTCCTACTCGGCCACCCCGTCACTGCCGACGTCCTCGCCTCAGCCTGCTCCGCCGCCTCACCGCCCTCCCATATCCTCCGCCGCCTCCTCCTCCCCTACCGAGATGCATCGAGATGCTCACGCGGCCGCGCAGTGCTCTTCCACGACGAGCCCACCAGCGGCCTCGACAGCGCCGGCTCCTACCACGTCATGAGCCACATCGCGCGCATCGCTGCCCGCGACGGCATGACGGTCGTCGCCGCCGTGCACCAGCCCAGCGGCAACGTCTTCGAGCTCTTCCATCCGCAGCGTCATTCGACGCCACCATCTGCAGCCAGGTAACCCGCTCCATCCCCCTGCCGGCCCCCGCTTGCCCTTCCCCTTCCGTCTCTTCGAATTCCATAGCTTCGCCTCTAACCCAGGCAGGTTTCACTTCGTTTATTGTCGCAACAGCTAAATTGCAATGGTTTTATCCCATTTCAGCTGGAAGAGAATAACCGTCTCAAGGAAGAACTGATGAGGAAAACGCAACAGCTGCAGAGGATGGTAAGTCTGTTTCTGTTCTCCATGCAGAATTTAAATCATTTTAGTATTACCGGAGGCATAGTATTCTTCACACCATGATCTCGTTCTACCATTTCCATCCTATTGAAGTTCAAACATGTCAATTGTCAAGTACCTTCCCTGCTACCTACTTATTTTTTGTTGGGATTTATGCTCCACAGAAAATTGTTACTGGCAAAGCTTAGGATGAAATCCGTTAAGTTACTGGATAGGTGGATCTTAACTGTTTTTTTTACCATGTTCTCTTGACTGTTTTTTACCATGTCTCTTTTACCAAAACGGTCTTCTAAATGCAAGTGGGAGCTTCTTCTAAATGGAATAACACTGGGACAGTGTTTCCCCACCGGCTGAGTTTTTTAAATTTTATTTTATTTTGCCGAAATAGCAAAACTACGAAACTATTATACACAATTGGCTTGAAGGAGCAACCAAGCAACACAGTCGAGCATTTTTTTACCACAAAATGTTTTGGATATGGTACTTGCATTTACTCGAGCTTTTGATATGTTTATATTTCTGTTTCAAACATACTAATAGATATGTTTTATTTGAAACAATGTCTCTGTAGCCTATGCTGTAATCAGCTTTGGCAGCTTGTCTCGTTGCATCATGATGAAAATCATTGTAACTCTTGCTTGACATGTAACAGCTAGAATTATATTTTTGTGGCATATTTGTGGGCATTAAGTTGTTTTGGAATGTGTTTCCTTTTTTTTTCTTAGAGGGAAGATGCTACATCCCAAAGTTCTGTCGGTGGATTAGGTCAAGAGCGCAATTCTGCTTCTAATAAAATGGATGGCTCTAGCTCTTCAGTAAATCCTCAAATTACCTTGATCCATCCTCAGGATGGATGTTTTGAAAGTAGAGAGCCTCTATATCTGGACAGTCCCCAGGCAAATGGAGCATTTAAAAGATCATTAGGAGAACAGACTGCTGGTGATAGTGGTGGCCCATCACAATCCTCTACTCCCTCATCTCGGTCCCTTTCTCCAAACAGGTAATGTAGCATATATGTCCACGTTTCTATCTTGGGATGGTATTTGGTTGCCTTATATTGATATAAATGATTTATTACAGGCATAGAAATGACGGAGATTATGATTCTAGGTTATTACCAGTTTCAGAGATGAACTCGAACATATCTTGGAAGCAGGTAAATTAGTTCTTGTTCTACGCCGTTTGCAATTCTTCATACCTATGATATGCTGTTCCTAACAATGATAGGTCCTACACAGGACCTTACTGTTAAGGTCAAAGAAGGGGAAGAAGAGATTTCACAATCAAGAAAGCATCTTGCTGATTACTCTGTGAAGGTAAAACTTTTTTTTTTGCATGTAAAGGCCACTTTACTGTATTTTTCTTCTTGGGCTTCTGTTGACCACAACCAACTCCTGACAGGAAGCGCAAATACTCGACGATAAATGCAAGTTAAAAAAGCGGATTGCTTATATGCGTATGGTAAGATGTTCACTTTATCGAATTATTACTTAACTAAGAGACAGAACTATGGAATTGTGGTAGATTGTGCTGTCTGGTAGGTTCGTCTCTGTTAGGATGGATTCACATTAACTTCAAGATACTACTGAACTTGGTGGGAAAAAAATAAGTGGAGAAGATACTATTATCATTGATTTAAATAATTTTACACAAAAATTCTGTGGATGTTGACCTCTGTGCTCTGGGCATGCAGGGGCACGAGAACGAGGTGAAGAGCGTGTCATGGAGCCCGTCTAGGTCGCTGCTCGCCACGTGCAGCCTGGACAAGATGGTGTGGATATGGGAGGTGCTGCCGGGAACGAGTTCGAGTGCATCTCGGTGCTGTCGGGCCACACGCAGGACGTCAAGATGGTGCAGTGGTGCCTGATCCTCGACATTTTGGTCTCTGTCAGCTACGATAATACCATCAGGGTATGAACCTGTCCAGCTCTGAATAGATGCATCAATTGTGCGATTGCATTTGCTTGTCCTGTATGTATTGTGTCAAACTCTTCCATGGCCAAGTTTATTTGCTATTTTGGGATTGCTATTACTTAGCTGCCGGAGCAAAGAAAGATAGAGCCTCTTAATTCTGCTGCTATTAAATTGGTTCATATATGGCAGCTTGTATGATGCAAGGTCTAGGCTGATGACGGAGACGATGAGTGGCACTGTGTGCAGACACTAACCGAAGCCAATAGCTGGTAAAGTGCTCCTTTAGACTAAAACTATTGTCCATGAAAGTACAGAAACCACCTTCACTATTTTGGTCCAGCATATTTTGGGTCAGTGTCTCCACTAGTTATTCCACCTGCTCCCCCCTGCTGAGTCATCATCATGGATTCCATGTGAAGCATATGAGATTAACAATTTGCTTGTGTGATTTAGGATTGTTTCCCATTCGGTTTTATTCTTGAGATCAATTTTGTACCACCATTCTTACTAAATATAAAATAGATAAGGATTGCATAATTTTATGATTCTATTCATTGCTAATCCCTTACAGATATTTCAAATAGATTTTATCCACCTCATAGTAGGTGGGACAACATTAACCTTGCATTACCTATTAAGATGGGCATTTCCAATCTCAGGTAACAAAATTGCTCTTATATATCTAAATATCTGCTCTCCAATTATGCACTATGCAACAAAATCATCTTGGAGAGGTTACCATGACCCGCTATGAATATATGATTCTAACCCTCCACCTAATCAGCAAAATGGCCAATAACATTCTTTTACACTACTTATTAGGCACTAAGAAACATTTTCTGCAACTAATGAGAATTCTTTTATCATGAGAATTGTACTCCGTGCGGCCTGCGAAGACAGGCTATGATCATCAGCCTGTTCTCCAAATCCATGAAGAAAGAGGCCACAAGGGGTTACCTATGTGTGTCCCTTGATAAGCACACCAATATAGTGTTGATAACTTCAAGAAGTTCTAGAAAAACTGTATGTTCACTTGATAAAATTGAATCACTAATTGGTGTTTGATAGTGATTTTATTCTCATCACTTGTGTCAGAAAACAATTACAGTGGTCTGAAATTTTCTAGATATTTGTTGTTATCTAAATTGCTAAATACTGAATTGTCCCTTTGATCCCATTGCAATGTCTGATTGGAACCCACCCTGTTGCTTTTCCATTCGATTGATGCACTGCTTTTTCATTCAATTGATATGATCCACATCTGAACCATGGTCTTGGTAATAAAAAATAGCATTGGCATACTGAATTTGGTATGCTTTCCATATGGTCTTGTTTATTGGAGTCATTAGATAGGCATGGCAGTTTGTTGTCAAGCTCCTGTGCCTTCATGCATTCAACATTCAATTAGAGATGGGATGAAATCCGGTCCATGCTTTCAAGACAAACCCAAACACCAATTCACAGGAGAACCCAAGAATAGAAAAATAGTAACCATCCAGATAGACTATGCATGTTTTCCTAACCTTGTAGAACTGGTAATTTGTCATATACAACTCTAGAATGTGTGAGCTATGAAAGCTGGATTTTTTTTCATCAGAGGTGAGACCTCATAGTACATGCACTACTCAGAATGCCACTTTTTGCGGTGAACATCGCTACATAGTGGTCGTTTGGAGCTAATGCCAAAAACAGTTTCATGCAATGTCTTGTCACGTGTTAACAAAAACGCTTAACTTATGGAAAGAACTTTAACAAAGTATAATTAGCTAAGTATTTCAAATTTGATAGAAAACTGTCCCATAGCGTTTAAAAGTACACTTTTAAATACAAATCCTTAAAATTTGCATGTTTCTGAATATTATGAATTGGTAGTAAAACGCTGTTAGCATAAAATGTGGTTTTTACGTCTCAACACACCAGCGAAGCTGGATATGATCTCAAGAGCGTCGGAGCTTTCAAGATCCAGCTAACTTCAAACCCGGTCAGAGAGTGCCGATAACCCTCAGGCGTGCCAGTCAATTTGACCATCAATTGACAAGGGAAAGATAATAATCAGTAATCACAGGGCGAAACTAACCGATGTGTCCAGATAGTTTCAACTATGTGGCTCTAAGAGCTGATTCAATCGAAAATCGACTAAAGAATCGATTCCAGCATATATGCATGTTTTGTTATAGAAACAGATACTAAACTGGTACATAATCGATTGATATGCATGATCAAATAGGACAATCTACATTAAACAAATCTATGCAGATAGTTATAACAGATTAAAGTATAATCAATTGCTATAAACAGGTCAAATCATTCAGTTCAAACTGTCTGAACCTCAAACAGACAGAAATCGGCTATTTAGCCGATTTGGCATAATGCGATCGGTTAATTGGTTTTTCTTGAGAAAGCACATCCGTATCGGCTAATTAGCCGATTCGGGGTCCGTGAAGCAGAAAACTTCGCGTTAATTAGTTCCAAGTATAAATCTAATACTAATACGAAGCTGGTCTAGAAGGCCTGCGGCTTTGCACCAGTTTAGATATATTCCTGAAAATAATCGCAAGCAAATCTAGAAAGAATACAGAGTTGGCCTAGAAGGCCGGCGGCTCTGTGTTCATTCAGATCGGCTCTTGTTAAGCATCCATAGCACGTACGAGCAAAATTACGATAATACTGGCCGAATCAAATGATATCATAATAAAGCATAAACATGAACGAGACATAAATGACATTTTTCATGTGGATCTAAGGCCAATACTACGCAATCTTGATCGAGCAGAAAGATGTTGAAACGACCTCGATTTCCGCGAAGGGAAATCCACAGGCTCGAATTGTAATTCAACAGATTGCTTGGGACAATCCATGAAATTACCCATATCTCAGTTGACACCAGGATCCATACAACGGTAATTAGGTCTTACATAAACACTTATTACATCACCACACTGGCGGAATCAACAATCAGAGAAGCTTTAGAAGATGCGGAAACGAATCATCCTTCACGGCCAACATGAGTGTAGCACGTGACCCTATTCCTCGCCATCGTCTTCCTCGAAGTCGTACTCATTCTCGTCACCTGACAGCAAATTTATCAGTACGATTTGTACTGGCCACGGAGCCCACCTATGCAGCATTTGCTTTGTGGAAAGTGGATGCAAGGCTATACAAGCAGACCTATAGGCTGAGGTTTTCCTATGCAGCTGTAATCAATGTTTATTTAGTCAAGTTTTATCACCAGTTAACACCATCATCCCTTTTCCCATCACCACATCTCACTTACCCACACCTCGCTCTCATTCGACAGGCCCAACTCCCTCTCGGGCCTATCTCAGTGGCACACTACCACAACGGGTACACTGCCGGAAAAATGTTATCCAGGGGGAGAAGAGAACACTCACTACACTAGTAGAAGCTTCACAGGAAAGGTCCATAGCCAACGAGTTGGCATATGTATCGATCGATCAACCGTACACTCTGCAGAGGTTTCACTACTCACAAGATTAGCCATCATAGGTATTGCGCAAACACCTAGGCAGAATTCCGGGTGCTTGCTTGCCTAGGTCGATGCCACCCTACCACTCAGCCCTGGGATATTCCGGATCCTACACCGTTATGCTGAGACTGGGAGACACAGTACCGGGCCCATCCAGTGGTACTGTGCATCTAGAACGGAACGGGAACCCATCGACCGTCTCCGCCCACCCTTATCACCTTTCAACCTAGCAGTAGTGGCACCGTCCTACCAAGTAGTCCAGCCGTCTCCCGCCCATCAGAAGCGAGTGAGTAGAAAAGGATTCCCATGAACCTGAAACTAGTCCATCCTAGGTTTGACCAAGCAGGCATCTCCACTTAGGGGATACTCTCCCCGTGCTATCACAGCACCTCCGTCCACGGGCTTCAAACCACCAAGGCTATCCCACCCGGAACCTCCTCAACAACTTTACCCGCCACAGGTATCTCGCTTGGGGATGCCCAGGTTGCACCCCCGGCACGACTTGCCCCATGGGCTTGTCTCACATCCCACTTGGTCGACATCAACCCTTACCACGCACCCAAGACGCACGCAGCACTCTCTCCCAGTGGTTATAATCAGTTATACACCGTCCCAATCCACCACATAGCATATAGCAAGTAGTAAGTAGTGGAAGAGTAACAGTAAATTAAGCAGCAGCTAACCTAGCAGCGGACAGCAGGGTAAAGTCTTATCAAGGCAGGGAATTCAAATATACTACCATGCAACCAATCCATACATAATCATAAAGCAATAGCAACAATGTCATTTGCAATGCGTAAATAGGATCTAAGGATTTGGTGGGACGTGGCACCTTCGTAGTCGTCTCCTAGCTCCTGAAAGTACTCGTGGTCGTCTTCCTTAGTCAGATCCTCCTCCGGCTCTGAAATCGAACACGAAATAGTCGCGTCAGCGACTCCTATAGAGTATTTCAGAAAAATCCAATAAAATAAAGAGCCAAATGCACACAAACATAGTCTTAGATTGTAGATCTCATTTTTCTGAGAATTTTGATATATGGTGCGCAATTTTTGGACATCGTATGAATAAGTTATGAATTTCCGAAGATTATCCTATTTTCTGAAAATGGGAAAATTGGTCGATTAATCAGGGGTAGCTCGGGATTGGTCCACGTGGCGCGCGGGTCCAGTAGTGCGGCATGTGTCGCCTCATCAGAACACAAACCCGATGGTCGCCCACCAGGTGTTCGATGCTGGTTCCCAGAGAGTTGCCGGCGTTGGCGTAGCTCGGTGGTTGGTCGGGCGAGCTCGGCGTTGGTCGGGGTTGCGTCGGTCGTAGCTCGGCGGTGGTCGGGCGAGCTCGACGGTGGTCGGGGGTGGTTCTCAGAGGTCGGGGGGCGTCGGCGTAGCTCGGCGGAGCTCGGGCGAATCGGAGATTCGGGGCGCCGAGGGTGCCGTTCTCCCGAGGTCTCCCGCGGAGGTTCGGGCGAATCGGACATTTGGGCGCCCGAGGGTGCCGCTCTCCCGAGGTCTCCCGCGGAGGCTCAGGCGAATCGGAAATTTGGGCGCCGAAGGGGCTGCTCTCCCGAGCTCTCCCGGTGAGGCTCGGACGAATCGGAAATTTGGGCGCCCGAGGGTGCCGCTCTCCCGAGCTCTCCTGGGGAGGCTCGGGCGAATCGGAGATTTGGTGCGCCGAGGGTGCTGCTCTCCCGAGCTCTCCTGGGGAGGCTCGGGCGAATCGGATATTTGGTGTTAGCAGGGTTCCAGGGCGTCTGTTCAAGGCGGCGGTGTCTCTCCAGTGCGGCGGACGATGACAGGGCGGCGATGACCATATTTCGGCAAGACAGGGCTCGGCTATCTAGCGGCGGTGCCGAGGCAGACTTGGCGAACCTCGGCGGTATTTCTCCGCAGCGCGAGGCGACCGGGGGTTCTCGGAACGGATTTTAGGCGAGGCGGAACGTGTCGGCGGCGATGTCGTCGCGACTGTGAGGTTCTGGCGGGGCTAAGGAGGTCTTCCAGGAGATGTATACGCGTCCAGGGTCTATGGCGATGGTATACCAACTACCAATTTTGGCTACCGAGATTCCCAAGGTGCTCGGTTGTGGCGGCGGCGTGTCGCCGACGACGGCGGAAGGCGGCAACGCGGCTACGACCAAGTATTGGTTCAATCAAATGCGGTCTCGTCAAATTGGTGAGGCCAGAGAAGCATACAACACTCTGGTGGCGAACTTTAGCCATGGCATGACCTTCTTTTGGCGACGGCTCGCGGCGGCGCTCCGGTAAGGTCGCGGTGCACGCGGCCAAGGCGATTCAGGCTTCCTCTAGCGCTTAGATCCGCGTAGCTAGCTCAAGGGGTCGTGGCGGTGCTCCACGACGCTCTAACCTATACAGGTGCTAGTCGGATTGTTCGGAACGGGTGATTCGGCGTCGGAACGCGTCGGTGGTGAGCGCGCTCCGCCGAGAACGCGTCGTGCTGCGTTCTCGGTCTAGCAAGCTTGTAGTCCGGGGGTTTCGGCCGGTCGAATGAGTGCATGGTGCAGGTGATCTTCCCGAGCCGGTAAAGGCTCGTGCCTGCGCGTCCCGAGGGTGGAACGCCATGGCAAAAGCAGGGCAAGGTTCGGACGTGGCGTGCGATGGCTCACCGTGGTGTCGGTGAAGCTAGGATGGCGGTGCAGTGGCGAGTCGGAGCCGTGCAGAGCGATCGCAGTGCCGTGCCGCTCCTCGTCCGCAGCTCGGGCTTCTCCTCCGTGTCCGGCTCCGGCGTGCTCCGCGGCGGCGGCGCTCCGGCAGCTTCTCCTCCTCTGCTCCGCCCTTCTCCTACGCTCTCTCTCTCTCGGTCAGGTGCAGTGTGCCGGTCTGTGCTGCGGTGGCGGCGAGGGAAAATGAGGGTAGGGCTTCGGGGTGTGCTCCTTTTTATAGGCGAGCTTGGTCAGCTCCAATGGCGAACGGTCTTGATCGCGCTCGACCGATCGAAGGGCCGTGGCTCGAGTGGATCTAGGGCTCCGGATGGGCGCGGGGTCGCTTGGCGGCCAAGAAAGGAGGGGACAGGAGGGGGGACAGCGGGGTCAGGGCTCTGCCATGCTGTCGGCTGTGGGACCGGGGTCACGCCATTCGCGTGACACCCCCGGCAGGCGCGTCGCCTTCGTGAGGAAGAAGAACAGTGGGGGGGGGGCGAGAGCGGCTGACAGGCGGGGCCGGGTTGTCAGCGGCTGTGGGGAAGCGGGTGCGGATGAGACGGTCGCGCATGCGGTCGGCATCGCGCGTGCGCGTGGTGTTGGGCCGGCCCAGCGCGGGGAGGCGGAGTGGAGCGCGCGCGCGGGTGAGGTCAAGCAGGTCGGTTGGGCTGATTGGCTGGCCTAACTCTCTTTCTCCTTTTCTATTTTCAATTTAGTGTATATATACATATATTGCCCATTTTAAATATTGAGTAAATACAAACATAAATTGCAATAAATCCCAAATGCGATGCATAAGTTATTATTCTATGTGAATGGAATTAAAATGCAAACTACACTCCCTTATTACCAAATTCATAATGAAACCTATATGCTTGCACAAGAAAAATGGGTTTTCATAATAAATAAATGAAAATTTTTAATTGGTTGGGATTTTTAGATTGTGTGGATTTTTAGGGTTGTTACAGATGTTATATTAATAAATAAACAATAAATGATAAATAACATCTTAATAACTTAATGAATCTAACTAATATGCCAAATTAGTTAGAGCCGATAACTAATCTATGCACATAATCAAGCTTAACCTAAACCCTCGTCCACCGGATGACGTTAAACATAGATTAAACAAGAAAACAAACATGAATCGATAACTAACCCTTATTTGATCTAAACCCACGTCCACCGGATGACGCTGAGCTTGTATCAAATAAGAATCAACCCTGATCTACGATGCTCCCATGTCCACCGGATGACATTAAAGAGACAAAGCTTAGCGAGGCATGACGGTACTTACAAGCAAGCCTGCATCCACCGGATGACACTCAGCCCGATTGAAGAACTCACCGAGATCTACGTTACTCTTACTCTTAAGTTTTGGCCGGAGCCGAAAGATGTGTTGTATTGATGTATGTCGTATTACAATGGCCGGGGCTTATATTTATACCCAGGGCTTTGATAGAGTCCTATTAGAGTTACAACTCAAGATAAATACAGAAACTAACAAATTTTTCTAAATTAAAGGTAACTTGGAGCCCAATCTTTCCTTTCCTTAACGGACTCCAAACGTGATCGCTTTCCTAGTCGAAGATCCATTCTGACGTCATCAAATCGGCTATTCGCGCCGTCTTCACCTCCAGCCCACAATCGATTCCGGGACCCGATCGACTATCTCTGCCTTGGCCTCTGTTCCCGAAAATCGGCTATTTGCGTCCGGCATCGGTTATCCGCACTCAGTCCAGATTTTTGCGTAAACACATGTCCCCCAATTTTGGGATAAAATAGTTTTATTCCAAAATTAGCATTGAGTCTCGATTCAGTCCACTCTTGAGCCAAAATCGCAACCTCCGCTCATAGCTTCAAACTCTGGCGGCGAACTGAAACCCTAGCTTCAAAAAAAATCCTCTGTTGCATCTCCGGCCACGATCCGCCGTCTTCAAGAAATCCGCAAGCAATGGCGACTCCTTCCGAAATTCCCGAGGTATGAATCTTGCTA
The DNA here is from genome assembly GCA_038502445.1 of Eremochloa ophiuroides. Classification (NCBI taxonomy): domain Eukaryota; kingdom Viridiplantae; phylum Streptophyta; class Magnoliopsida; order Poales; family Poaceae; genus Eremochloa; species Eremochloa ophiuroides. Next base: position 6,168,700 of record JAHLJS010000005.1, read on the forward strand.
ACCTGTCTTCCATTCATGAATCCCCATTCGATTGGTCACACCTATCATCCATTTGCCTCAGGACCTAAAAAATGAAATCATGATTCCACTGAGGGATGCTCCGACCGCTTTCTTCATGGGCTCGATGGGCGACTCCAACCCACGGAATTCATCAATCAAGAGACCAACCAAATCCCTTTTAGAGGCCCGTTAGTGGATGCATCTTCATAGTCTAGGCAGCCCTTCAGGAATTGGCTAAGCATGCCTAGCGGATGGAGAAATTGGTTCCGCCGCATCTCAGAAAGGAAAAGGAGAGACTCGGAGCTGCGCAATCTGAGCCAGTGCCTTGATCTTTCTCTGTGTGATATGAAAAAGAATGAACCCCTCTTCATCGCTGCAAGTTACTTTTGGTCCAATTCTTTGAACGCCCTTGTATTTGGAGATGGCCAATGAGCATCACCTTAGGTGATATCGATATGCTGACTGGCTTTCAAAGCACCGAGTCTTTCCAACTGTGGGATCTTCTTTCAGGTGGCGAAAAGAAGTTCCCCAAACTGAACGAGTACAAGGGCTGGACCGGCTACATCAAAACCCATCAGCAAACAACCTCCAGCATCAGCGACAAGGAATACATAGCCTTCTTGATCTTGTGGCCGGAAAGGTTCATCTTCTGTGGCGCTTCCTTGGGGCCGGCCTAGCCCTTCAAAGCCCTTGTAGAAAAATTGGCCCAAGGCAATTCAATCCCCTTAGGTAAAATATTGCTGGGATCTGCTTACAGATTAATGAACCGAGTTGCCAGTTATCTGCTAAAAAGGGAAGAAGTACGGTGCATAACAGGTCCCTGGTGGTTGATTCAACTATGGCTCAACTTGTATTTGCATAAGATGGTCAGGCCAAACCTCAACAACCTCAATTACCCTTCTATCAACTATGCAGATGAGGACAGCAACCAGATCACCAAGGGCTGTCAGAATTTTGGAGAAGCTGCCTCAGCCATCACCATTAATATGAACCGAGGGAACTTACTTGAGAAACTCTACAGAGGCTTGGGACCAGACACCTTGATTTGGTTTCCATATACAGATGATAATGAATTCTCAATGCCCTAAACCTTCAGTTTCAGTACAGGATGTTCTGATGCTGGAGCTACCGAAATATTCAATGTCATCATAAAGCCCTGCACACTGCCAGTTGACTTTAAGCATCTTCGTGGTACCAGCAGTACTGAGCCCAGCTGGCCTTTATATGAATTCTATCATCCCAACATTGCAGCAAGACAACTGGACTTTGGCCAACAGCCCCCCAAGCTTCCATTTCTACACCATTTGAGGCCCAGAGATGAAATCACCGAGATTCTAGAAGTCGACAGGGTCTTCTCATTGGGAGCAGATTTGCCAGTTCATACTGTAGAGCATTGGAGCCAAATTTCAATGTCCCATGAGACCTTTGATCATTGGTGGCAACAATGGCACGCTCATCTTTTCTATCAAGAGATCCATGATAGATGCAGAGCCCTAGACCCAAACTTCAACTCTATCCTGGCAGTAAGTACTTTAACCGATTCCATTCAAACCGGCTGCAAATTGTGTTCTAACTTCTGTTAATGCAGGACCCAGAATCTGACCCATCAGAGCAGATCTACTATTATCCTTTTGCCCAACTGCCAGGCTAGGCTCTCAGGCGCCATCCTTGAAAAAGATGATGAAGGCCCCTGCCAGTATGGCAACTGCTCCGGCTTCAAAAAGAAAAGCCTCATCAGGTCTTCAAAAGACGGCCACCAAGAAAAAGAGATTCAAGAGGAAACCTGCCCAGGTATTTGGACGCCTTGAAATACTCTCTGCATCACTTACTCAGCATACCTGACTGAATCGGCTATACAACAGGTAAGCATTCAGCCGATTCAGGCACCTTCTAAAAATATTCAGGCCGAAACCCATCCAGAAACAACAGGCCACCATGATGCGGCTGAAAGCTTTCTGGGAATGGACGAAAGCATCGCTATGCAGCAAGAAGGAGAAGGAACTCAGGTATCAACCAAATCTGTAAGCACACAATCTTACCTTTCTGAATATTTTCTGACCCCTTCTAAAATGCAGCCGAACAGCCCTCCTTCGCGGAACGAACTTGAAGAAGAGAAAATACCATCTCCTGAACATCCAGGTAAGGCTCTTCGGCTGTTAACACTTATCATGTTTGCTCTATTTCTAACTCACTTTTCTCTTTCAGAGCTTCAAACGACTACAGAAACACAAGCTAAGGCCATCCCCACTGCTAGAAAAGAGATCGCCGTAACAGATCAACCGGGCACTTCATCGGCTCCACTTCCTTCAAGTCTTATTCAGGTGAAGCATTTATCCTCCTAATCGATCCAAAGTCTTTATGTCATCACCACTTTAATATGTGAACCCAGACGCTGCAGCCTTCCTCCCCCAGCTACTCCTTCGACCTGGAGTAATGCTGTGACGAAAATGAACTGAGCTCCAGGTCTTCATCACTACCAGAGCCAGACCTCAAGAAACAATTGAGCGAGCTTCTTCCTCAGCTGGAGGTAGCCCTAACTGACCTGGCCGAGCACCCTGAACCTATTGATCAGGTTATTGAACTAATTCAGCAACAGACGTGCCCGGCCATCCTCAGCTCCCTACCACAATTTATCAAACTCAAGAGGGCTGCTCCAAGGATCAAGATTGCCCATAAAAACTTGATCGAGCTTGAGCAACTGACCAACAACAGGCTGACTAATAAACAAAAAGCCGGCAGGTTAGCTGATCAAGTAAAGTTGCTGAAAGCCACAATTAACTCGGCCGAGTCAGAGCTAGACACTTTGAAGATCAGACGTGAGCAGCTGATGAAGGAGCTGGCAGAAGTCGACGCGGCCATTACTCAGCGTGAAATCTCCATATCAACGAGCACCGTTGATTTGGCCGCGAAGAAGAAGGAGGTCAGCGCCAGGGTCATTGTGGGCCAACAAATAAAACAGCGCCTGAACATCCTGAAGTCAGCAGCCGATGAGGACCAGGAACTGCTACAGACCGGTCATGTTCTTCTTACTGAATGTATCACCATTGTCTGGTCCCTTCTGGGCTTGTAATCCTACACTTGCTCTGTGTACCTGAATGATCATGTAATGCATTTTGGCCAGACTGAAAAAAAATCGGACTTCTCTTTTGTTCTGTCTCTGAATCGGCTTCTCATAGCCTGATTCTTAATACTGTCACTGGCACGAACGAATCGGCTGTTTTTAAACAATTCGAATGAATAACCGATTCTGAACATCGGGCCCAAATAGCCGATTCAAGGCAACCGACCAAAATAGCCGATCAATCCGTTCCACTTCCAAAGCGCCACGTCGGTTTCGGATTCAAGAAACGTGGTTAAACTCCAGTATAAATTTCGCCGTGTTGCCTCGTCTCCCGAGGGGGAAACCGTCTTGGTGCCTCCGTCTTTATAAATAGACGCCTGGCTAGAGCGAGCAACCGCAAACACCCTAGCCTTTGCTCACCCGGCCTTTGCTCTTCGCTTCTTTTCCTCAAACAGAGAAAACAAACCTCCAAAACCAATCCCATGGCCGGCGACGGAGACCACGGCAAGCGACCAGCCTCGGGTTCCGCTGAAGGCGACAACTTCAGCCAAAGCCTGCGGGCCATGGGTGAACAGAGGCAACGTCTGCGAGCCTGGTTAAGGTAAGACTACTGTTCACTTCTTGATACATCGATCCGATCTAATCTAACCACCAACATCTTGCGCAGTGATGCGGGAGCCTCCGGTGCCGGAGGTTCGGGAATTGCTGCCGGGCCGTCTCAGGCCGCCCCTGCAGACGCCGGAGACACCCCCGGTGCAGGTGCTACCACTGGCCCGTCTCACGGCCGTCATCGCTGGGTGACGCCCCGGCAATTGGCCATTCATACCAGGTAAATCAGTTTGCATCCATGACATTGATCTCTTTCGATTCTGATAATCTGCTTCTCTGTCATTTTTCAGTCAGGCTCGCCTGATCCCTTTTCCTCCGGGCGGGCCGATTGGCCCTGACTCCCGGATTCGCCGAACTGCGCCTCCTCAGGACCCGCCTCAGGCTCCGGCTCTGAGCGCTGGATCCGATTCGAGGTCCTCTGCAGACTCTGACGGGTCGTACACCACCGCCGACGGTCGCCGCTTCCACCACCAAATGGTGGAATACCGTAACCTCTATTCAGAGGCTACGAAAGAGAATGGCCGGCGGCAGGGCGTCAACGAAGCCCAAGCCGCTGCCCTTGCCGCTGCCGAGGCCGAGGTGACCAGGGTGCAAGCCCAGCTCGCCAAATCAGACGCCGCAGTGGCAGGTGATCATGTCTTGAAATTGCTTCGCGTTGTGCTGATGGCCACCCTTGCGCTGACCTTTCCTGTTCTTGCAGCCCTGACCGCACAGCTGGAGGAGCTACGCATCGCTGCCGAGACAGCCGCCAACGCAGACAACGCTCGTGGCAACACGCAGGCGGAACGGCTCTTGGATGTTCACCACCGCGTCCGCCAGGTAGCCATGGCCGGTGTTCGTCACAGCGCCACCGGGGCTCTCACGGCCGCACGTCTCCGCTCTGGCATAGCCTTGGAGGCCATCGAGCCCGGGTTTCTGGAGGGCCAGGATATGGAGGTGGCCAGCGCCCAATTGGCGAACTTCTTCCCTCATACCGACGAGGTGGCGGCCGTCACCGACGCCCAGGACATCATAGATAGAGCTACTCATAATCCAAATTAGAATGTAATAGAGCTCCTCTGTAAACACGAAGCAGAAATGAAAAAATGTGTTGATAATCATGAATCTATCTTTATTATTTTTATTTTTTGTTCTAAAGGCGATGCAATTACATCAGCTGTTACACCCCATCGAGGGCATTTCGTTTTTGTGCTAAAGGCAATTCTCTTCGTAGAATCGGCTGTAAGAGCCAGATCTTACACCGATCGTCTATCATCCCCCAACTAGGATACTGGGATAGTACTTCTTCAGGTACTTGCCGTTGATCGCTCTAGCAAATCTCCTTCCTTTCATATCCTCGAGTATATAGGCATTGTTAGGTGCACATTCAATAATCCAATACGGGCCTTCCCAATTTGGCAACCACTTGCCGAATCGGCTATCTTTGGTTTCGATGGGTAGGATAGTTTTTCACACCAACTCCGATTCGGCAAAGCTCTTTTCTCTTACTTTAGTATTGTAATACCTAGCCACCCGTATCTTATTGGCTTCGATGCACTCCAAGGCCTTGAGTCGCAGACAATGTAGATCTTACAGATTGTCCATCATGATATCCTTGTACTCACCGGCTGCAAGCTCATTCTGTAACTTGACACGCCGTGTTTCGGACTGAATTTCCCAAGGAAGAACAGCAGCGTGCCCATAGACCAACTCATAGGGCGTGGCTTTAGTTGATCCATGCTGAGCCATTCGGTATGCCCACAAAGTTTTACTAAGCGTCAAGTACCGCTGTAATACCCCGGGTATTACGGCTAATTAATTATGCCATGTCATCATGTTTATTATTATTAAGCATCTGCATATGATTATGCTTAGGAACATTAGAGTGGCTTATTATGAATGTTATTGATGTTGCAATTGGGTTCCAAGTTGGGGAATTTGAAAATGAATCAAAAGAGAAATCCAAATAAGCCCTAATCGGACCCAAAACCCTAAATCAAAATCTACTTGGAATCTGCTGATGGTACCTTAATAAGAATTTTAGATCTTTTAAAATGGAACAACTTTTATTTTGGGTGTTTTTGAAGTCCCTCAATAGAAATTTAAATTAAACCCCAATTACTACTTTGAAATTTAAATTTGAAATGCTAATTTGAAAAATATCAAGAATCTGGCCAAACTTCTTTAATAAAAGTTGTGAAGCTCCACAAATTAAACAACTTCTATTTTTGAAGATTTTGAATTTATTAAGAAAAATCCAGAGAAATTAATAGGATTAGAAATTTATTTCAAATAGTAGTTTTTACCCCCTTTTAAATAGTTTCAAAATTATTCCAAATCTGGATTTGGTTCCAAAACCAATGTTGTTCAGAATGTAAAACTCTACAACTTTTATTTTGGCCGATTTCCAAGTTGTTGCACAGTTTTGGGAGTTATGGTAAAAAAATAGCGTGTAGGGGTAGCAAATGAGTTACAGTGTCCTGCCTCCTCTCCTGTTCGCGCACAGACGGGCGCCCGCCGGGCCGCACGCGCGCGCAGCGCCGCCCGTGCCGGCCGGGATCTTGCCCCCGGCATGGCCGCGCGTGTGGGAGACCCCGCGCCACCCTGAGCCGCTCCTGCCCCCCCTCTGACCGGCATATAGTGGCACCGGCACCCTTCTCTGCCCCCCTCCCTACTTCGACCACCACCGCACCCGCCTCGGTCTCGAGCCAGAATTGGCCGCCCTCCGACCTCCTTCTCCAAATTCCTCTCATCTTTAGCCTCTCAGGATCCCTAAACACCGCTTGAGTCACCTTGGTCCAGCTTTCGTGCTTCGAGGGTCCCGGAACGCGCGTCGTCGTCTTTGGGTCCGGTAGAGCTCCGCCGTAGCCATCCCCACGCGTCTATCTTGCTGCGGTGAGCCTCTCCTTCCTCGGCCTAGTGTTGTGAACTCTCTGGTTCATGTTGATGCTTATGCCCGCGGCGGTTTTCCGTTTGGTCCCTCAGGGTCGTCGAAATAGGAAGCAGGCCGCCGGTGAACTTCATTGCAGCCGCCGTCGTCGTCACGCTCGCGCCTCGGTACCGCCTTGAGCTCGACCACCTAGCCTAACTAACCCCCGGTGAGCTCCTGAGTCGATTACGCCCCTAACCTTGAACGCTACTGCGTTGACCTCACCGGAGTACGGCGTGCCGCCGTGGCCGAGCCGCCTTGCTTGCGGCTGGGGCGAATCCTAGGTCGCAGTGGCCTCAAAACCTAGCTTGATGTACGTGTATGGGTCTTGGGAGTGTGTTGGGCCGATTGGTTTCATCAGAGACCTCGCTGGCGGCGAGTTATCGCCGGTCAAAGCCGGCGGGCATCGGGTCAGCGCGTGTGAGAGAGCGAGAGGGACCTCGGGTTAGAAGAAACCAAAGTTCGGAGGGTTATTTGCATAATGGATGACTCATATGAATAGTTACCATCGGAAGCTGCGGTTTGGCTATTTGAAGGCTCAAGCGCTAATTTCGGAATAAACCAGTTTATTCCAAAATTGGGGGGCATGTGTTAACACCTAATTTTGGGCTGGTAGCCGATAGCCGATGCCAGAAGCCGATAGCCGATACCGAAGGAAGATAGCCGAACTCGGAGGCAGATTCCGTCCAGCGGAAGGAAGGAGAATAGCCGATTGAACGGTGAATCGGTTATCGGGCGAAGGTGACAGAAGGCGTGTAGCGTCGGCATATGGTGACGTCATCCAGAGTACGCGCCGCCAAGATGCAATCACGATCGGAGTCCGTTATGAAAGGGAAGATGTGACTCCAAGTTACCTTAGATATAGGATAGTTTGTTGATTTCCTTATCTAATAATGAGTTGTAATTCGACTAGGACTCTAGCTACGCTCAGGGTATAAATATAAGCCCTCAGCCATTGTAAAAAAAACAACAACATCAATACAACACAACTTTCGGCTCCGGCCAAACAAACCCTAGAGTCAGTCGAGTCCGGCGAGTTACTTCATCCAGGCTGGGTGTCATCCGGTGGACGCAGGCTTGCTTGTAAGTATCGTCAACCCCCTGTTAAACTATGTCTTTTTAGCGTCATCCGGTGGACGTGGAAGCATGGTGGACCAGGGTCCTTGCTAAGCTCTGTTTCTTTGGCGTCATCCGGTGGACGCGGGAAGCACAGTAAGTCAAGGATGATTCACGCTAGTTTACCCGATCAATCTGTGTTAACCGTCATCCGGTGGACGAGATGCAGATTAGGACGGTTTTCACGCGCGGATTAGTTATCGATTCGTGTTTGTTTGCTTGATTAGTCTATTAGTTAACGTCATCCGGTGGACAGGCTATAGATTAAGACAGTTTGCATGCATGGATTAGTTATCGGCTCCAGTTAAGTTTGGCAGTTTAGCTAGATTCATTAAGTTACCGATGTTGCTTATGTTTATTGTTTATTATTTAAAGCAATCATCAATTTGCCCGTCTTGATCCATATGCGTCGGCTTATATCTAATAGATCTATATGTTCAACGAATTATGCTTGCCATACGTTTCATATTGAATGCTTTGCACTAGCCGATTGTATCTTGGATCTAGATTAGATACGGGTCGCACTCAAGTAATAAAGTAAACATTGTCTAGATTCAAAGGTTAACGGATTTAAGTTGCAACTTCATCATGACTGCCTCGATCCGCTCGATCTCCACTGTTGCAAGATTGTGATTTAGATCTGTTAGCCGGAGAGTTGAAACATTGTTTGCTTTATAGGCTTGTATGTTGCTCGTATACACTGAATCGGCTAAAGTAGCCGATTTCATCTTGTTTTACATTGAGACATCTTATGATCATGTTAGCTTACTGTGACTACATCTTTTATAGCGTATTTCTATCTTAAGCAAGTATATGTCATTAAATTCATGTCTGAATCGGTTAACTTGAATTATAATGCATGTTTCGCTACAATCGGTTCATAACATGACGGAATCGGCTTTCTAGTCGATCTCCCATTACATCGGCTCTTCGAGCCATACATTTGGAACTACCTGGACATACCGGTTAGTTCCGCCCTGTGATTACTGATTACTATCTTTTTCCTTGTCAATTGCATGTCAAATTGACTGGCGCTTGGGTGTTACTGATACTCTCAGACCGGGTCCGAAGCTAGCTGGATCTGCGAGAGCTTCACTGCCTCAAGGATCGCTTCCGGCTTCGCTGGTGTGTTGGGCTTAGGGAACCACTTTTTGCGCCAACACACTTTTTGGCACGCCTGGTGGGACCTTTCATTGAAGACCATGGCAAAGGGAAAGGCTGCGGCGGACGGCCCCTCCAGGGACGACGGTGCCCTCAGGGTCAGGGTCGAAGACCTCAGTGAGGAGGACGCGGCAGTGCTGAACAAGATTGTTGAGGAATTCGCTGATGCCTGCCTGCTTTCATTCAGCAAGCAGCGTGATGGCTCGGTAGTGAAGAAGAACGCATTCCCTAGATGGATCATGGATGGCCATTCTGATAAATCTGAAGAGGAGTGCAAGGCCGACCTCAAGCAGATGCTGGAAGAAGCGACCTGGGAGGCCGCCTATTCAGCAGTCGGGCATCACCATAAATCCTTCCTGCAGACATTCTATAACATCATGAAGACCGTTCTCAAACAGCAGGATTGGGAGTCCCTGGGTCTGGTTTACTTCAACATACTCGCAGAGGATGCAGATCCAAAGGCAGCGGCAGGGACCTCCAATTCCTCACCGCAACAGCCGAGCCAGCCGAAAACGCCAGGGCAGGGTGCCACTGTGGCCGGTTCGGCTCAAAAAATAGCAGCTTCTCCAAGATTATACAAAGATCATACTCCGGAGGAGCTCGTCGCTTTCATGCAGGCCACTGGACAGTCGGTGAACTCGATGAACTCATCAGCAGTGAATCCGACAGCTGGAAATAAGCCGACGCAGACGTGGCCAACCCAACTCCTGGATACCATGAGGGGATCACATATCAAGACCTTCAGGCAGCGCCGCATCCGGGGTACATCCAGACGCCCAACAATCAGCTGCTGGAGCAGATGAGTGCCATGCTCCGTGATACGTTCGGTTTACAGCCGAAGACCGGGACTGAAATCAAATACAGGCGCCCTTACCCCGAGTGGTACAACCGAGTGACATTGCCGCCCAGGTATCGCTTACCCGACTTCTCCAAGTTCAGTGGGCAGGACGACATCACCACCATGGAGCACATCAGCCGTTACCTGACCCAACTCGGCGAAGCTTCGTATGAGGTAGGAGCAGATGAGTGACATGCTCCGTGATACGTTCGGTTTACAGCCGAAGACCGGGACTGGAATCAAATACAGGCGCCCTTACCCCGAGTGGTACGACCGAGTGACATTACCGCCCAGGTATCGCTTACCTGACTTCTCCAAGTTCAGTGGGCAGGACGACATCACCACCATGGAGCACATCAGCCGTTACCTGACCCAACTCGGCGAAGCTTTGTATGAGGTAGCTCATAGGGTCCGGCTCTTTCCGCTATCATTGACAGGGTCGGCGTTTAGCTGGTTTGCATCTATGGAACCTGGCTCGATTCAAGGCTGGGAAGATCTGGAGACTAAATTCCATAATTACTTCTTCTCCGGCACTGGGGAGAAAGACATCACAGATCTCACCAACATGCGCCAAAAGCCGAATGAGCTTGGATCGGCTTTCATCAAGCGGTTCAGGGAGACCAGGAACATGTGTTACTCTTTGAACCTGAACGACAAGCAGCTCGCCAAGATAGTGGTCAGTGGGTTGCTCTCACACGTCCAAGAGAAGCTTGTGGGCACCAACTTTAACAGCATCAGCGAGGTGATGCAGAGGGTGGCCGCATTAGAACAGCAGGCCCAGAGTTTCAAGAAGGAATCAAAATACAAGCAGGCCTACGTCTGTGATTCCGACTCAGAGGATGGAGAGAATGAAGAAGTAGCTGATGTTGAGCTTAAATGGGGAACAAAGCCCATGGCCGTACCGAAGGGTTGGAGCGCGGAAGATCAATACAACTTTGACACGCGCAAGCTGGACAAACTCTTCGACCTATTAGTCAGTGCAGGCCACATCACTTTTCCAGCTGATTACGTCAAACCATCTGCTGAAGATTTGCAGGAAAAACCGTTCTGCCAGTACCACGGCCTCACCTCACACTCTACAAACAATTGCCGCAATTTCAAAGCAGCAATCCAAAATGCTATTAGGCGTGGTTTGTTGAAATTTGAGGCTCCTCCCAAGGGGAAGATGAAGATCGACAAATTCCCATTCCCGAAAGGGCAGAACATGGTCCAGATCGCGAATCCTCTGACGAAAGTAAAGGTATTAACCTCCGAACGGGCCAGGAACAACTCCTCAGTTGATACCGATGCACAAATCACAGCTGAGGAGCTGGCGCTGATCAAAGGAAGGAGGGAACAGAATCAGAGGCAGCTGGAGCAGGGAGAATCCAGTGACACCAAGAGCAGGAGGCCTACACACCAGCACCTTCTGAACAAGTGGCGGCGACAGAAAGAGAAAGATCATGAGAGGCGGCTGCAGCGCGAAGAAGAGGAGTACCGCAGGTGGCTCCACGAAGAAGAAGAGGCGCGCTATCATGAAGAAATGACTCGCCACCGGGGAGTTGAGGAGGATCATTGGCATTGCCCATTCTTCCGACATTGTTGGAATGAAGGCCTGAGACTGCCAACGTTGCGCAACTGCCCAGAATGCAGCGATCAGTACCGAGAGTACAGGCAGTCCCAGGTCAACCGCCGGTCTGTGCATCAGAGGCTGGGGAGCCCCCACAGCCCGCGGGATCGGCGTGAAAAAAGGGACTCGCACGATCGGCTTGATGAAGCGGTAGTTGAACGCCGACAGCCGGTTTGGCAAGAGAATCAGTGGTGCCCAGGGGATCTAACTAGGAGCCAAAGGCGCCGGGTGCAGCGGCTCAGAAACAGAGAGCTCCAAGCTGAGGGACGTGCCAAACAGATATGGCGCGAGAAGCCTCCACAAAATAATGGAAAGGCTGTAGCCGATGCACAGATGGTGTTCGTGCTGCCTGCAGAGTTCAGAGCCAAGAAGTATGATACCGAGTCCGACTCAGATGATTCGGGATCAGAAGACAGAGTGGCCAAATTAGTGCTCGCACAGCAAGCTACTTTTGATAAGCCAGCCAAGAATCGACATTTGAAGGCCCTCTATCTCAAAAGTTATGTCGACGGCATGCCCATGACAAAGATGTTGGTGGACGGTGGTGCCACTTTTTCCGGCTTCGCTGGTGTGTTGGGCTTAGGGAACCACTTTTTGCGCAAACAGGTACTAATCGATTCGAATCGTCAGTTGCTCCTCGGATATGGAGACTTGATCCTTTGACCTACAACCGAAAAGTGGTTCAGAACTAGGTGTTTTGAGAATGATTAAAGAAATTAAAAGTATGATGATATATGAGGATGAATTTGAATTATGGATTATGATTAAATAAAATTGAGTAAAATATTGAAATAGCATAGTAATGCTTTTCTGCTAAACCTTTGACTCTTACTCAAGCCTTACCTTGACGCCCTCAGCCTGCATTCCTGAGTCTTATTCCTTTTTCTTAGTCGGGTAAGTCTTGCGGAGTACCCCAGTACTCAGGATTTGTTAACCCCATGTTGCAGGGATACAGCAGTCGGAGGTCTGCCTCGCCCCCTGCTGTGTGACAGTGGTTCAGGAGGGTAGTGAGGAGAAGTAAGGTTGAACCCATGGGCAAGATTCTTATCATTAAATATTTATTTATGTTGTATCGTCATTCTACTACTACTTATTTATGGTCTGTAATATTTGCACCTTAATCTTATTTGGACAAATGGTTTGTAATCTAAGTACCTTATAATCTTTTCGCGCTTTTACTCCGATGTAATTTATTATGAAATGTTGTAATTCTGTAATGGCTTCGCAATGGGATCCTGTCGGAGGAAATCAGGCGCTAATGTAGCCCGACAGGACTTTCTAGATCATTTGGGACACGGGCCCGGCTGTCAGAGGTCATTAGTGACAATGACAGGTGCCTGTGGGCCATGTGATTTAGGCGGTTCTGTCACACACCTCCTGAGAGTCTGCCCAATATTCTTCTTAATGATCTTGATTAAAATTTGATTTGACGCTTCAGCCTGACCATTGGCTTGAGCATAATAAGGTGACGAATTATAAACTTTAATGCCCATGTCGTCAGTAAAGGTCAAAAACTCATCCGAAGTGAACATCGTCCCTTGATCTGTCATATAGTCTGTGGTATACCAAATCTGTAAATGATTTGTTCCTTTATAAATTCGACTACATCTCCGGATGTGGCGTTCTTCAAAGGAATAGCTTCTACCCACTTAGTAAAGTAGTCTGTTGCAATCAAAATCCATTTGTGACCTTTATTGGATGGTGGATAGATTTGGCCGATCAGATCGATTCCCCAACCTCTGAATAGCCATGGCTTGATGATAGGATTCATAGCTGAGGCAGGAGATTTCTGCACATTCTTAAATCTCTGGCACTCTTGGCAACCCTTGTAATACCTGAAATAATCTTCGAGCATTGTTGGCCAATAATAACCAGTCCTTCTGATAATCCATTTCATCTTAAGAGCCGATTGGTAAGCACCACAGACTCCTTCATGAACCTCACTCATCAGCTTCATCGATTGTTCGGCCCCGAGGCATCTCAGTAGTACCCACTCGACAGTATTATACAACCGACCGTCTAGCAATACATACTTGATGGTTTTGTACCTCAGCTTTCTACTAACTTTCTGTGAAGGATTGGCAAGGTACCTTGTTATCTCGCCCCACCAGTCATCAGCTGATTGCTCAGTATTGAGGATTTCCTGCATCGATCTGTAACCCGAAGCACTCTGCGCTAGCCGATTAGTTTACTGATTCTGAGCTCTGGGAACATGATATAGTGAAACTGCTAAGAACCATCTGATCAAAGCTTGGCACTGATCATAATAGCTTCGGAGTACATCGTCTTTACACTCAAATAGGCCGAGCAATTGATTGATGACTAATTGTGAATCTCCGAAAACTTCAACTACGTCGGCCTTTGCTTCATGCAAAAGCTGAAACCCCTTCCAAATGGCCTCATACTCAACCTGGTTGTTTGTCACCGTTGGCCCGATCTAGAAAGCGTACTCAAACCGTTGACCTCGAGGTGATATCAGTATTACCCCAGCACCCCCGCCTTGCTTGCAAGATGATCCATCAAAGAACATAGTCCACGGCGCCACATCAACTATACTGATGGCACCCTCATGATGCTGGGTGATGAAATCGGCTATTGCCTGACCTTTGACTGCCTTAGCCGATTCAAACCTCAAGTCGAACTCAGAGAGAGCCAAGATCCATTTCCCAATCCGCCCGTTCAGGATAGGCATTGACAACATATGCTTAATCACATCAGCCTTGCAAACTACCACACATTCGGCCGATAGCAAATAATGTCTCCGCTTAGTGCACGAGTAGAATAAGCATAAGCACAGCTTCTCTGTTGGTGTGTATCTTGTCTTAGGATCCAAAAGCCTTCTGCTCAGATAGAAAACTGCCCTCTCTTTTTCTTCAAATTCCTGAAAAAGGGCCGATCCAATTGTATGGTCTTCGGCCACCATGTACAGCTTGAATGGCTTACCTGTCTGTGGCGGTACCAGAACAGGTGGAGACTTCATATATTGCTTGATTTCATCGAAAGCTTTTTGTTGTACGTCACCCCATTTGAATTCCTGAGTATCTTTCAGGTTCAATAATGGCGAGAACGGCAGCACCTTCTCGGACAGATTGGCAATGAATCTTCTAATGAAATTGATCTTGCCAAGTAAAGACTGCAATTCCTTCTTGTTAGTTGGCGGCACAAGCTGATCGATGGCCTTCCTGCTTTTGCTGCCAACCTCGATTCCCTTGCGGTGTACCATGAAACTCAGAAACTCGCCAGCCGATACCCCGAAAGCACATTTATTAGGATTCATCTTCAAACCATGCTTCCGAGTGCACTCCAGTGTAGCCTTCAAATCGGCTAAGTGTTCCTTGTAGCCTCTGGATTTCACAACCATATCATCGATGTAAATTTCTACAATCTTGCCGATCAACTTATGAAAAATATAATTCATAGCCCTCTGGAAAGTTGCACCGGCATTTTTTAAACCAAACATCATTACAACCTATTCGAACAAACCGATAGCGCAAGGACATCTGAAAGCAGTCTTAGGAATATCTTCATCAGCCATAAAAATTTGATTGTAGCCAGCATTACCATCCATGAAGCTGATGATCTAGTGCCCTGCAGCCGAATCGACTAACATATCGGCTATCGGCATTGGGTAGCCATCCATCGGGGTAGCTCTGTTCAGATCCCTGAAATCGATGCAGACCCGCAACTTGCCATTTTTCTTGTATACAGAAACGATATTCGATACCCACTCAGCGTATCGGCAAGCTCGAATGAACTTGGCTTCCAGCAACCTTTCAATCTCGGCCTTGATGTCAGATAATGAATCCTACTTGAATCGTCGTGGCGGCTGTTTGAAAGGCCGAAACCTGGGCTTGATAGGCAATCTGTGTTCGACAATCGATTTGTCCAAGCCGGGCATCTCGTAATATTCCTAGGCGAAGCAGTCTTTGTATTCCTTCAATAAGTCAATCAGCTCTCGCCTGAACTCAGGGTCAAGACTGGCAGCAATATACGTCGGCCTTGGCCTATCACCAGATCCAATGTCCACTTCTTCAAGTTTATCGGCCGACGTGAAACCCTGGCCAAGCATGCCCTCGGTGCCATCGATTGGGTTATCCATTAATAAAAAGATTCAGAGCCGATTGCCCTGACCGGCTGTTGACTCTCATCGCTGACCTTGATGGAGCCTTCTTCCCTTAGTCATGAGTGAAACGGTCCCACCAGGCGTGCCAAAAAGTGTATTGGCACAAAATGTGGTTCTTACGTCTCAACACACCAGCGAAGCCGGATATGATCTCAAGAGCGTCGGAACTTCCAAGATCCAGCTAGCTTCAAACCCGGTCAGAGAGTGCCGATAACCCTCAGGCGTGCCAGTCAATTTGACCTGCAATTGACAAGGGAAAGATAATAATCAGTAATCACATGGCGGAACTAACCGGTGTGTCCAGGTAATTCCAACTATGTGGCTCTAAGAGCTGATTCAATCGGAAATCGACTAAAGAATCGATTCCAGCATATATGCATGTTTTGTTATAGAAACAGATACTGAACTGGTATATAATCTATTGATATGCATGATCAAATAGGACAATCTACATTAAACAAATCTATGCAGATAGTTATAACAGATTAAAGCATAATCGATTGCTATAAACAGGTCAAATCATTCAATTCAAACTGTCCGAACGTCAAACAGTCAGAAATCAGCTATTTAGCCGATTTGGCAGAATGCGATCGGTTAATTGGTTTTTCTCGAGAAACCACATCCGTATCGGCTAATTAGCCGATTCGGGGTCCGTGAAGCAGAAAACTTGGCGGTAATTAGTTCCAAGTATAAATCTAGTACTAATACGAAGCTGGTCTAGAAGGCCTGCGGTTTTGCACCAGTTTAGATATATTCCCGAAAATAATCACAAGCAAATCTAGAAAGAATACAGAGCTGGTTTAGAAGGCCGGCGGCTCTGTGTTCATTCAGATCGGCTCTTGTTAAGCATCCACAGCACGTACGAGCAAAATTACGATAATACTGGCCGAATCAAGCGACATCATAACAAAGCATAAACATGAACGAGACATAAATGACATTTTTTATGTGGATCTAAGGCCAATACTACGCAATCTTGATCGGGCAGAAAGATGTTATATTAATAAATAAACAATAAATGACAAATAACATCTTGATAACTTAATGAATATAACTAATATGCCAAATTAGTTAGAGCCGATAACTAATCCATGCACATAATAAAGCTTAACCTAAACCCTCGTCCACCGGATGATGTTAAACATAAATTAAATAAGAAAATAAACATGAATCGATAACTAACCCTTATTTGATCTAAACCCACGTCCACAGGATGACGCTGAGCTTGTATCAAATAAGAATCAACCCCGATCTACGATGCTCCCATGTCCACGGATGACATTAAAGAGACAAAGCTTAGCGAGGCATGATGGTACTTACAAGCAAGCCTGCGTCCACCAGATGACACTCAGCCCGATTGAAGAACTCGCCTAGATGTACGTTACTCCTACTCCTAAGTTTTGACCGGAGCCGAAAGATGTGTTGTATTGATGTGTGTTGTATTACAATGGCCGGGGCTTATATTTATACCCAGGGCTTTGATAGAGTCCTATTCGAGTTACAACTCAAGATAAATACGGAAACTAAGAAACTTTCCTAAATTAAAGGTAACTTGGAATCCAATCTTTCCTTTCCTTAACAGACTCTGAACGTGATCGCTTTTCTGGCCGAAGATGCATGCTGACGTCATCAAATCGCCTATTCGCGCCGTCTTCACCTCCAGCCCACAATCTATTCCGGGATCCGATCGACTATCTCTGCCTTGGCCTCTGTTCCCAAAAATCGGCTATCTGCGTCCGGCATCGGTTATTCACACTCAGTCTAGATTTTGGCGTAAACAAACGCTAAATCGGGCCTATTTAGCATAGGCACTATACTTTACAGCCAAATTTGATAGAAGTAACTGTCCGTAGCGTTTGAAAGTACTGCTGTAAATATGAATATTATCATTTGGCTGTTTTCATATACATCCTTGAAATTTGCATGTTTCTGAGTGGCTGACTATCTGTAAATACACATTGTAGTAGGGACAAAAAATAGTGACAAATTTGAAATCCGGGACCAGGAAAACCCTGCTCTTAGAGTGAGTACCATCTAAGCGCACCAATCTAGCCAGATGATTATTTGACTAGATCAACTTTCTGTGATACAATTAACTGAAAATTTAAACTCAGATAGCTCTATAAGTCGAAGCAGGCCAGAGATAAACCAATTGTGCGAGTACTTGGGAAGGTATGCCTGGTTATCTCAAGCTTTTGTTTTCCTGGTCCCGGGAAATTATACACGATCCTTGACGTTCTGCTTACCTACACATTTCTTTGGTGTTTACGATGGCCATGGTGGTGCACAGTTATGCTTACTGTTCACCAATGACTTCCTATTAGCACACTCATTTCAATCGAACTACTTGTTGCTGATACAACTATATTTGGTGCATTTGCTCAATTCATCGTAGGCAGCAAATTATTGTCGGGAATGCATATGAGTGGCCCTAATGGAGCAGCTGATCAGGACATGAGAGACGGTGTGTGCAGCTAACTTGGTAGACATGGAGTTCAAGAAACAGTGAAAAAGACTTGCATGGATTCTTTCGCTAGAGTGGATGAAGATGTTAGGGACAACTTGCAGCATAGATGTTTTTTATTATCCTCCTTAGTTATCAAGATATCATCCATTATCCTGTTTAGTTAACAACTTGAAAATAGAACTCTGTAATGAACATTAGCATCAAGCTTATGCTATGGAGAGAAATAACATCGTTTGATTGTTTTGATGTGTATTCTGAAATAAAACCATAGCTTTAGTATGGGCACTATACTAGTATATAATCGTTGATATTACTTTTATAAAAATAAATAAATACACTTAAAAATATAGTTTTTTTAATACAAAATCAAGTGCCTTAGTCACAAACAATGTACACCCATCCTTGCACACGCACACACAGTCACAGACAAAGCGACCCAACGAGCATCTCCAACGGACTGAGCTAGATCGCCAAATGTTATGAAATAACGAAATTAGACATCTCACACGATGTAAGCGTCCATATTAATTCGAGGACTTAAATTCAAGCGGACAATCTAATAAACCAAACTACACTCAGTTAGTATCATAGGCGGATCCAGGGCCGGACGGCCGGTGACCCTGGGTCTTCCCTTGCTAATACCTTGCTCGCGTTGACCAAAAAATGTACCAGGACTTCAACGCGAGCATGCAAATGCAAATGAGCATATCGGCCACCAGCGTGCTGCTGCCACATAGGATCCGCATCTGACCTGGACGGCCCGAATCTCAAAGCACCTGGCAGTTCAATTGCGACGGGTGAGATCAGATCTTGGATCTCCGCGGACCGACAGGCCGTACGAGTCTTCGTTTCCATCCTCATTCCACGGGTGAAGGGGAGCGACCGAGCGAGGACACGAGACTCCTGTTCAATTCCCAATCTGAAATGGTGATCCGCGGCGAGATCTGAGAGAGAGAGAGAGAGAGGCCCGTCGTCGCCTCCCCACGGCAGCCTTCCACGCGATGGCGACCTCCGCGGCGCCGCCGGCCTCCCCGTCGTCGCGATCGCACGGCAATGCGTCGGGCGCCGGCAGCAGCGCCACGGCGATGATGCTCCCGGGCCCGCCGGGGCGCGGCAACGGCGGCTGCATCGACCTCAGCCCCACGGGCCTCCTGGCGCACGGCGCCGGGAGCAGCGTCGTCGTGTCGGACCCGCGGTCCATGCAGCTCCTCTGCGTGCTCCCCATGCCTTCCTCCTCCCTCGCCTCCTTCGTCACCGCCGTCCGCTGGGCGCCCCCCGCCACGCCCTCCCTCGACGCCGCCGACGACGACGACCGCCGCCCGCTCCGCCTCGCCGCGGGGGACCGCCACGGCCGCATCGCCGTCTGGGACGCCCGCGCGCGGGCCGTGCTCCACTGGCTCAACCTCGACGAGGCGCGCGGCGTCGCGCCGGGCTCCGGCGGCGGGGTCCAGGACCTCTGCTGGGTCCACCATGGCTCCGGATGGCTCCTCGCATCCATCCACGGGCCCTCGCTGCTCTGCATCTGGGAGACGTTCAACACCCCGCGCGTCCTCTGGATGTTCGACGCCGCGCCCGAGTACCTCTCCTGCCTCCGCCGCGACCCCTTCGACGCCAGGCACCTCTGCGCGATCGGCCTCCGCGGCTTCCTCCTCTCCGCCATTCCCAGGCAGGACTCCGACATCTCGCTGCAGGAGCATCGGGTGAACTGCGGTGCAGGGGATGTCGCTGACCTGCAGAGGATGGAGAAGGATATATCGGCACCTGCACCCGCCCCGGCGCTTGCGGCGTTCCCGCTCTTTGCCTCGAGAGTTTGCTTCTCCCCGCTGTGGAGGCAGATCCTCTTCGTCACCTTCCCGCGGGAGCTCATCGTCTTTGACCTCAGCTACAGCACTGCGCTGTCTGTTACGCCATTGCCCAGGGGATTTGGCAAGTTCTCGGATGTTATGGCCGATCCTGATCTCGACATTCTCTATTGCACTCATCTCGACGGCAAGCTGAGCATCTGGAGGCGCAAGGAGTGAGTTTGCAGTCCTACTGTTTATCTGGGTAGTATTGGATTAAAGTTCAAAAAATCAGAGCTTAGTGAATGCCCAAACTATGATGATAGACATTTCTGTCCTGCATTTAAGCTGAATAAATCTGCTATCAGTCCCCTAGTTGTCTGGATACAGATAGAAAACAGGATTCAATGCAACAAGTAGTAAACAGTACGCGACAGTCACAAACTGCAGGAGTGTCCTGACAGAAATTGGAACAATTTAAAAATGAACGTACAGTCAGTTTCTGTGTGCACACTACTCAGTAAGGAAAGCTTTTCCTTTCCCGTAAAAATGAACCCCACTAAATGGAAAGACATACCGTTCTTGAAACCAAAACCACACATTCTGAGTCATGGCCATTGCTCTATGCATGTTTTCTTGAAACTGAGCAGTACCCTCTGTATATTGACAATTTGACATTTGTGTTTTTATAACAATTCTATGCACCAACATATACCCTCTGTACATGTATTACATGCTTGCAGTGCTGTTTTCAAATATTTCGAGTTTTCCTTTAATGTTTGGTTGCAGAGGTGAGCAAGTGCATTTATTATGTGCTGTGGAAGAGCTCATGCCTTCAATTGGTACTGTTGTTCCTTCTCCGGCTGTTCTTGCAGCTACAATATGGCATTCAGAGTCTATTTTCCGAAACATTGACAAACAATGTCAGGATTTGGCACAAACACATCCTTTCACGACTCATACAAATTCAGACCAGAATGCTTTTCAAGGGAATATGACATATCTAACATCGATATCAGAAGATGGCAAGATCTGGTCGTGGCTTTTGAAATTTGACAAGTCTGCACATCCTAGCAAAGCTAGTCTAGGTGCGAATCTACGTGGTCATTCCAGTGCATGGAATTATCTATTCAACTGTTAAACCTACTAATGTTTCCGTTTCTGTCACTAATATTGGGAAGGAACCAGGTAGACCGAGCCATGGCAATGCTGCAACTGCCAACACATGCTCCAATAGACCTGATTTTACTATAAAGGTTACGGTCCTAAACTATTTCTCTTTGTTGTCATTAATAGATAATTTCCATGATTAAAAAGTAGGATCAATAGTCCAGTGGGTATCACAAGGGTAATGATTGACGAATACCCTTATATCAGGGTTTTGATGTATTTGTTTAGTTATTTAAGGCCTTGTTTGGTGGAGCTCTGGCCAGCTTTGGCTCCTCCATGCGCTGTTGTTAGGAGCTGGTGAAGCCACTATTTTTGGCTTCACCGGCTCTGGCTTCACCGGCACTGTGGCAAGAAGCCGGAACCATTTGGAGCCATGCCAAACAGGGCCTAAATGTTGGCATTGTGTAATTCTAGTGTCTTTACCCTTCTTGTTATGTCCTCCTACTCTGCTTTGCTCATATTCATTACTCCCTGCAGATTAATTTGATGGGACAGCTTCATCTTTTGTCATCTACTGTGACTACACTAGCAGTGCCGTCCCCTTCGTTGCTTGCCACAGTAGCTCGTATGATCTTCATAGCCCTAATACCCCTTGCTTTATGTTCTGCATTATTTCTCTCTAGCCATTGAATTTCACATGTCCAAATATTTCCTATCTGAAGGTGGTGGAAACAATCCTGCTCCAGCAGTGCCACTTGTTGCTCTGGGGACTCAGAATGGAACTATTGAAGTTGTAGATGTTGTGGCAAATGCAGTTTCGGTCAGTTTTTCTGTTCATAGCAGCACAGTGAGGGGATTGAGATGGCTTGGAAACTCACGTCTTGTTTCATTCTCATATAATCAGGTGCCTCCATGTTCTGATAGTTTTAACTCCTGTATATATTGTGAACTGTGATTGCACTAAAGTGTTTCTGTAATTTGTCAATTAGACTGCTAGGTTACTCTTGGCAATCAAAACTATTATTACGTTTTTCCTTAATTTAGGCACCTGTTGGCCTCATTCAGTTTGCACTTATGTTTCATCATTGCAACCTTATACGTTCTTGTATAACTTGATGGTTTTCAGAATTTCAGCATGTCGGCATGTTACTTTTCTGATTGGTTTGACACTTCGACTACTGCAGGTTAATGATAAAACTGGTGGATACAATAATAAGCTTGTCATTACATGCTTAAGAAGTGGGCTAAATCGCTCATTCCGTGTGCTCCAAAAGCCTGAACGTGCACCAATTAGAGCATTGAGAGCTTCTTCCTCTGGACGGTTGGCTATATGTTTGTAAACTATGCATATGTACCACTGCTACGTTTGTTATGATTTGTCAAGCATAATATTCTTTTTCAGGTACCTTCTGATTCTGTTTCGCGATGCTCCTGTTGAAGTGTGGGCTATGACAAAGAACCCCATGATGGTACCACTTCCTTTGCCTGTATTAATGCAATTATGGAAAACATGACTGTTGACAGTTGAGATGATAAATTTATGAACTTGTTCTTCTGAGAAAAACAAAGCCTTATATTACCACATTGACTGTTGCAATGAGAAATTGGTTTGTGCTAAAAGCTGTTCATCAAGATGACAATGGGAATCAAAAGTTAGTTTAGCCTGAAATATAAGTTGAGCTACTGTCTGCCCGAAAGAAAGCTGGAGTTATTAGTTTCTTTTCTTAAAATGGCATCCCTTTCGTTGTGATATATTATATATATGCAAATCAGTTCTTTCAGTTGGCGAAAGATGCAGAAGCATGGTGTTCATGATTGTTCTGCACTTGTAGCTTAGGTCCTTGGCGCTTCCTTTTACAGTATTAGAATGGACACTGCCAGCTGCACCTCGGCCAGGTCAAAATGCATCATCTAAGCAGTCTTCAACCTCCAAGGAGCGATCAGCAGGTGTAATTTTCACTCACTGGCAAAACTTTACAAACTGGATAGATTGCCTTCTTAATCAGTTTATTATTAAAGGGAAATTCTTCAACTCCTATCGGGATTTGACCAAACACTCACTGGCTACACTGTTAGATGATATGATCTATTTTCTATGCAGAGGCTTCTGGTGCAGAAAGTTCTGACGAAACATGTGAAAGTTTTGCTTTTGCATTAGTCAATGGTGCTCTTGGCGTGTTTGAAGTGCATGGGCGTCGAATACGAGATTTTAGGTACTCCAATTGATGTCCTTGTAGCTTTCAGCAATTAAAGTAGAATCAAATGCAGCTTTCATCAGAAGACATACAATATCCATTTTTCTTGAGCATGTGTTGTTAGTTATGCACCATCTGATTTATATTGTCATCAGCTTTGTTCCACTAGAGACATAGCATTGGTACATCACTCTTTCGATAGACCAAAATGTGATGTGCATTACCAGGTTGGCTCAGAACAGTAAACATAGTATGTATTACCATTTACCAGGCTAAGAACAGCACACAGCTCTTATGTATTAAAAAAATTTGATGCGCCTGTGGCTACCTCTAGCCGTTTAATTTAGCAAGCAGAAAATGATGCCCCCCCTCTCCTTTTTTTTCTTTTCATTTTTCCACCTTTAATGCAGGAAACAGAAATAGGGCATTTGATTTTTGTGTGTACATTGATTACAAATGATAAATCATGCAATGTGCTGATATTTGCCCAAATGATGCCTATTCCCTTGGCTTCATTAAGCCAGGTGGGAGATGCTTGGTGCATTTAGGAATAGGACGTAAGAAAACATGGTTATTACTCTTGGTATTTGAGGAATGACAGTAACTAAAAAGCTAATGATTATGTATCACTTTGTGATTTTCACACTTGAGACTGAGTGTAACTATGAAGTTTAACATAGCAAGACTGGAAATTAAGCAAATTTGGAATTTCTGCTTATATGGATTCTGCAGTTTGTTTAAGTTAAACATTACTATCACCATATTGTACTGCACATGGCCTCATTTCTGTTTTGCAGGCCAAAGTGGCCCTCGTCATCATTTGCATCTTCAGATGGTTTGGTTACTGCTATGGCTTACCGTCTTCCCCATGTTGTATGTATATTTTAGCATTGTTGTTTTTTTATAAGGTCCATACATCCATTTCCAATATATTTTTTATCTGTGAGGCAGGTTATCTTGGGAAGCTCTGATGAGATGCTATTATCTTATAGGTAATGGGGGATCGATCAGGCAACATTAGATGGTGGGATGTTACAACTGGCCTTTCTTCTTCTTTTAGCACTCACAGAGAAGGCATCAGGAGGATAAAGTTTTCTCCTGTTGTTCATGGTGATCGAAGCAGAGGGCGCATCGCTGTGCTTTTCTATGATAATACATTTTCGATATTTGACTTGGTAAATACAAACAAATGATGCCACCATGTGGTACATGGTTTTCTGTTATTGGATTTCAATGTTGGATTCTGAATGATGTTATATCGATCACCCTGTTGCAGATATTTTCAATATTGATTTATAGCAACAACTTGTATTTGATTAAAAAAAGTTTGATTGTGTAGGACTACCCTTGTATTGTTTTATAAGATGATGCTTGGCTGCATTCTTCTTACATCCTTATTCCTCAATGTGCATGATTTATTGTTTGTTCCCAGCATTCCTGTTCTTTTATGTTTCAGCATGAATATGCAACTGTCTCTCATATGGTACTGACTTCAGGAACTATGTTTTAGGATAGTCCAGACCCTTTGGCGAATGCCCTTCTTCAACCACAATCTCCTGGTACCCTTGTCCTGGAGCTTGATTGGTTGTCAACCCGAACAAGGAAGGATGAGCCACTTATTTTATGCATTGCTGGAGCTGATAGTAGCTTTCGACTGATCGAGGTTAACATGTATGTCATTTTAATCATGCATGTGATATTTCTAATTCCAGTGTAGAGTTAGTCTGTTTATTTTTAGATTTTAATTTGTTTCTGTTCTGGAACTCTAGTAATATCTATAAATGAACCTTGACCAGTTAAGACGTGTTATTATTTATAATGCATCTATAAGGTAATCACCTCCTGCAGCGTGCTTATGAGCTCAGAGAAGGAACATATGAATATGTGCTTCTTTCTTCAACTCACTGATCATATTATAATATAGTTGTATTACACTGAGTATGTTGAGCTGTATGCTGAATATATCTCCTCACTCACAAATATTATTATCAACATGGTAGGTCACTATGGTAGGAAAGTTATTTCTTTTACACCTAATTCTCCCACCTGTTAATCGTTTTTGTCCTGTTTTTCCATCTTCTGTAACTTGAAAATACTCTTGACATAAAAAATGGTTCGGCACCCTTCTTTGATGCTTTAGACCTTATTTAGTTTGTTTTATGTGGCTGATGACCTTATGTCTGATGCTCTATTTTCCCTTTTCAGAAAATTTACTTGTGGAATGTTTTTTTATTTCCCTTCTTATTTCACCAGAGACACCAAGGGCAGTTCCTTTTCAAAGCCAGTAGCTATGAAAGAGAGGTTTAGGCCAATGCCATTTTGTTTGCCAGTATTATTTCCAACAGCCCATGCTTTGGTAAGGTGCATATAATATTTAAAGATTTGTATTTTTTATATTATTATGCATGAACTCTGGTACATGGATATACTTGTTTATATTCTTCTTTTCACAAAGAATCATTTTATAAGTAATTCTACCAGTTGTCAATCACCTTCCTAAAATGTAAAGTCAGTAGCTGCAAGGTTTTCTTCTTAGGGACTGTGCTCGCGCATGTATTTCATTAAGAGGGAAAGTTAGCTGCAGGTTTTTCATGAATCATTATTATGATTAGTTTCCTTGAGTCACCTCTTATACATGGGCATGGCATTTTGTCCTTTCAAAAGATCAAATTCTGAACCACAAACACTCAGCAACTTATGCTTTTTATGTGATCCCAGGCTCTGCGTATGATTCTGCAACTTGGGGTGAAGCCTTCTTGGTTTGAATGCAATAATAGCGATAAATTAACTGGGGACAGCTTTAAGGTAGCACCAGCATTTGGAGATCTTCGTAGTTACATGATTGAGACATCGCTCCCTCCTATTGGTGATGCTGTTGTGGCTGAATTGCTCCTTAAAGTGTTGGAACCATACAGAAAGGACGGTATGTTAGCAATATCTTGATTTTTTTCTCCAGTAGATGATTTGGCACATTGACACAACTTTTGTTGGGAAGGTTGCATTCTCGATGATGGAAGAGCCAGATTATATTCAGCTATAGTGAACAAGGGAGCTTGTGCAAGGTTTGCATTTGCTGCTGCGATTTTTGGTGATTTCCAAGAAGCACTTTTCTGGCTACAGCTGCCTCAAGCTCTTCGCCACTTCCTGGATAAATCAACAAGTAGATCAAGAGAGAAGATCTCACAATCAAGTTCACATCGTGATTCTGAACAAGGCTCCACATTTAATCGGATAGCTTCAAGAGAGAGATCTGCTTCCGGAAAGTTCACGAAAAATGCTGCGGTAATTGTTGAATCTGATGCGCTTTGCTTTAACACTGCATGAGTGCATGCTTTTAACTCTATGAATACTTATGTTTATTCTCTTGAATTTATAAGTTTAATCTTTGTGCAGAATTATGGGCAATTAAGCTCAATGGCATTTAAGCAAGAGCAACTATGGTTCAATGCAAATGAAAGGATACCTTGGCATGACAAGCTGGATGGTGAAGAGGCTTTGCAAAAACATGTTCACGAGTAAGAATCAATTATTTCAAACTTGTTCATAAGTAATACTCTCTCCGTTTCAAACTATAAGACGTTTTGGCTTTACTAGATACATTTCTTTTACTATGTATCTAGACATAGTGTATATCTATGTGTATAGCAAAAGCAATATATCTTTAAAAGCCAAAACGTCTTATAATTTGAAACGGAGGGAGTATATATCTTGGCAATTGCCTGTGCCACATGTTTATCATATTCTATGAACACAGGCTTGTCTCTCTTGGGAACTTAGAAGCTGCGGTCTCATTGTTACTTTCAACGCCCCCTGAAGGATCAAATTTTTACCCAAATGCATTAAGAGCAGTTGTGCTGTCATCTGCAGTCTCACAATCCTTGCATGAACTTGCTGTGAAGGTGAGCAGCTTTAAGATAAACGTTCTTAAGTACAGTTTTTTTAGGACTATGCAGTGTATCAACTCCGATCTCTATTAAGCGGTAAGCACATAAAGGTCAATGCTAAAATACATTTTTGCATGCTTATTTATCTTTGTTAGAAAAAGAAGGGTGGTTTGTATGCATGGCAATCAAAACTTCTGAATTTTTATATGGGTCTATTCAAAGTTATTGATATTGGCAACAAGCTAATAGCAGTTGTAGCATAGGAATTATTGGCATCAATAATATCAACTTTTAACAGAAACCGATTTAAGATAAATATCTCTCTCAGATACTCAGAATTAGAAACTGGAATAGGTCTTAAAGCTCAAAAGGAATACTAGAATGCATTATTCATTTTCGCAAGTTCTCTGCAGCGTATCCATCAACATTAAAAGTACTTTACATCACACTGACATCCTTTATCCTCATTAACTCTTAGTCAGTTAATCCTTTATACCTTTTGTGTTATATTAACTCTTATTAGTCGGTTAGTATCTCATTTTGATAAGCCATGGTGATAAATGCCATAGTGTTTAATGGTCGATTAGGATCTCCTAAGTTATGATCTTATGTAGGTTGTTGCGGCCAATATGGTTAGAACAGACAAATCGCTATCTGGCACGCATCTTCTCTGTGCTGTTGGAAGATATCAGGAAGCATGTTCACAGGTGCTATTCTTATGTTTGGATCAATTATGCTCTTTTCTTCTTCTTCTCTCTCGAATACTTAAGAGAGCCATGCTCTTTTCTGTCCATACTCCATATTTACTTATCAGACATGAAATAATCTGCCATGCTGTTGTTCTAATAAATATAGAATGTTCACAAATGCAATTTACCTCTGCCTTCTCAGTATTAAATTCCTTACCTTAAATGAGCATATTCCTGCAGTCAATTAGTTTCTAAGTACTTCTGGCACCAAAGCTGTTAAGGCTCTTTATGTCAGTGTCGCCTTCCTCTTTCAAATGAAGTATGCAATGGATGATCAGCATGATGTGTGGGTTATAAGATAGTTATTTCTGTAATGGGATATCATAGAACACTTAAGTTGTGCTCCCTCCATTCCAAATTGTAAGTCATTTTGGCTTTTCTAGATGCATGGTTTTTTATGTGCACCTAATATACGCTGTCTAAAACTATGTATCTAGAAAAGCTAAAGCGGTTTACAATTTGGAACAACGGGAGTATTTATTTAGGTTTGTATGTCACATGTGCATACAGAAGCTATGTTTAATCTATTTGACTACCCTTGAATCACTGCCATCTGATCTCTATATGTAAAACTGTGGTGGATAATTACAGTTTTTTTAACAACTGCTAATAAGACCTCTTGCAGTGACATTGTCATCCCTAGATGTAACTTAAATGATGAGCTATACCTGAAAAGGATGCTGATGATTTTTAGCTTTGAAAGATCAAATATGACCAAATTTTTTCCTCTTAGTTTGGTTGATGAAATATTTGTTAAATAATGAGCCATTATTTATACTTCTTCAGTGATAGCCAGGATTTAGAGACAGTAACAGCCTATCCCCATTTACAGAATGCTTCCTTTTCTAATTAATATGCTCTTCAAAGTTGTAACCTGTCAAAGGATCCTTTATTATTATTGTTATTGCAATATTTGTTTTTCTGAATTTAATTTCAGCATAATGTGAATCGAACTGAACATGGGTCCAACCACAGTAAGCTTTTGGTTCTATTTCAGCTTCAAGATGCTGGGTGCTGGAATGATGCAGCTACTTTGGCGGCAAGCCATTTGCATGGATCTGACTATGCAAGGTATGATTCAATTATTATTATATCGGAAAGGATGGATATTATGCTCCCTGCGTACTTACCAAAACCACCTTTGTTTTATCTTTCAACTTATTTAATTTAAATTGCTTGGCCTGTCCACCCATGGTTGTGATTTTGTGAATCTCACAACCAAGTTGAATGGAATATGAATAAATTAAAAGGCTGATGGCATCAAATTTATGATCTAGTTATCAGTGTAGCTAACAACCTGATATTTGGTTGATATAAAATATTTTGGTGCCGGACTGGAACCACAGACCAGTGGGCCCACATATCTTTTTTGCAGCACAGGGTGCCTTTGTAGCCTTGCTATTTCTTGAAGCCAGCCAGTAGCTAAAAGAACTCCTGTTTTGTAATTTGTACTAAAGGTGCTTGATTTGTGCAGGGTGCTGCAGAGGTGGGCCGATTATGTTCTTCATGGTGAACATAATATGTGGAGGTAAAAACTGATCCCGAACAGCTAACAAGTAATAACAGTCTGATTGTTTTTTTCCTCTTGGTGGTACTGACACAGTGGTTGCATCTTCTGTAGAGCTCTTATACTATACGTTGCTGCTGGAGCACTGCCAGAGGCTTTGGATACACTCCGCAAGAACCAGCGGCCAGATATCGCAGCCATGTTCTTGTTAGCCTGCCATGAGACCTACTCACAAATCTTATCAGAATCAGAGCCCGAGGACGACACTTCCGGGTTAGCACTGACGCCGGAGCAGGCCGAGAAGCTCTGGTTCCCTTCCAAGAATGTGGCGGACGAGGACCTGATTGCAGTCAGTGAGGTCTTCGGGCAGTACCAGCAGAAACTGGTTCATCTCTGCATGGACGCCGAGCCGACAGCTGATTGAACCTTGCACAGTTGCACGCCCGCCATGTCACATGTCATGTGGTCTGATGTACTCGTGTAATTGTAATCGTCAGCGTTTACCTTTGGATTCTTCGTTTTTCAAGCATATCAACAGGTTGCAAGTTGCTTCCAAGTTTCTGCGAAGTTTTTTTGTTTTGTCTGTTGGTACCAGACATGAGGTTAGGACAGCTGATGTGGCAGAATCTGATGACAGGAGGCAGGAATAGGCATGCAGTGCTGTATTGTAAGTGGCAATGGTTGGCACTGTTTATATATAAGCATTTGTATTTGGTACAAAACATGTATTTATTTATTTTTTATTTTTTTTTGTGCGAAGAGTGTGCCGCGAACTTCTCTTGTGCTGAGACGAGAATAGATGCTATCGAAGCAACAGCAGACGATGCACTTACACCTGTACGCCAGTATCAGTTTTATCTAAAGAATGGTTTGATTGGTGCTGAAAATATGCTTATCTGCAAACACGTTGCTTCAGGCGTTGGAGCCATCGCTGTCATTGGATCAATCGTCCTTGCTAATCCGTGGAGACATTATTATTGTTTTGGAGCTTTGAAAGCTACGTTCTTGTCCCATACAAGCCTTCCATGATTATGGATGATGGATAATGATTACAGGTGATGGATAATGTGATGATAAAACGTGAAATCCCTGTCGATATAGGCCCCAATCGTCCAATGACCGTAAAAACTACTGGCCATTAACCATTATGGATGATGATAATGTTTTGTATAATGTAATTTCCTCATGAAAGTAAACGTAGACCTGGTTGGTAGAAAAACAGGGCAGTGTCTTGCAGACTTGACACATACTCCCTCCGTTGTAAAACAGATGAACCTCTAGACTCTAATTTATGGATCTAGACAAGTGGGTTGTCCAAATTCAGAGCGAATCATCTATTTTAGGACGGATGGGACGTTGTACACTAGAGAGAGAGGGAGGAAAAAGATTTGGATGTCCCAGCTGTCAACTGAGCTGAATAGAGAGAGAGAGAGATGAGAGAGCAGCACGGAATCAGGTGTCCGTCCCGTCCCACTAGGTCTCCACTTCCCCGTTTTGTTAAACCGGATAACACCTACATAAGCCGACGGGATTAGCACCCCACCAACGACAACTTGGCTGTTTCCCCATTTGCTTCCTCGGGCTTTTTGGCCACACGCCACTGCGCGGCGCCCGCACCCCACCTGATCGCCGGAGCCGTCGCCTTCCTCCGCCCCGCCGCTTCAGCCCGACCCCGTCAAACTCGCGCGCGGGCCCTTCCCTTCCTGCCTCTCGTGTTCCGCTCCGGCTCCGCCGCTTCCCCCCTTCCCGTTCCCCCTCGGCTCAAGGCTCAAGGTGAGGAGATTCCCGCGCCCGTGCCAGTTGGATCGTGTTCGATCGTTGGTTATCCCGTTGCGGTCAATCGCCGTCCGCGGCTGCCGTTTTGGTTTTACACCTTGTTCTTTTGATAACTTTGGCTTTGGCGTCGCTCGCAGGGAGATTTGGTTAGGGCAGCCGGGCAGGGACGAACGAGACGGGCGTCAGGCATGCCGGGAGGGGAGGACGTCCGCAAGGTATCGCGCGAGGACATACAGCTTGTGAGCGCCCACCCCCACGTGATCCCTCCCTCTTACTCCTCCATCTTGTTTTTTGTTCCTGCTTTCGGCGGGTTTTTTTTTTTTTTCCAGTAGGTATATTTGATTAGCTGATGATAGGCCTGATGAGGAGTAAATGGATTCGATTAGAGTTACGGATGGTTGTGTTGTTGCAACAGTTGCATGCCCTCGTTTGGACCCTGCTGGCATACTAGGTCATCTGCTAGTGCTGGTCCCGGCTGGTCATGATTCATAAACACGGAGCCAGAGGGGAGCATGATCAGGGGATTGTATTTGTATGGGACAGAAACACGGGGAGGAAGAGGCAAAAGGTGGATGGATGGAGGGGGAAGGGGCGTGCATGGGTTAAGAAAGGAGTGGAGAATTTATGGATGCTGCTGTCTAATGCAAAAGCGGAATGTGTACTAGGAAGACACGATGAAGTTGAGTTTATGACATCTATTGAAGTTTCACCGTATGTGGCCTTTTTTCACGTGTCCGATTGCCCTTTTTTGGATGTCGAGTCTTTCAGTTTTCACTTAAGAAAATAGTGGGGGGAACATTTAGCAATGACTGCACAATCCTGTTGACCAAGTTGACTTGTCAGTGCCCTATGTCATAACTTCCGCTTTCACTCTCATTTTGCCTCTAGCATTGTCACATACAGATATCTGCCTTTTGGTTCCTGAAATGTGCCTGCATGTGCTTGTCACATTCTATGCACAATTAACAAAGCCCACTGTGTATGTCTTCTGTTTAGTTGTGATTGAATTGTTTGTTCCTCATGATAGTATTTTGTGCTAGTTTTCTTTTGCAATATGTACTTAAAGCAATAAGCCCTCATGGAAAAACTGTTTTACAGGTCCAGAATCTCATTGAACGTTGCCTTCAGCTATATATGAACCAGAAAGAAGTGGTGGACACCCTATCTTTCCAGGCAAAAATAGAACCTAGTTTCACTGAGCTTGGTAATTCTCTTCTATTGCCAGAATTGACTTCCTTGTTCAATCTGCACTTTAGCTTATTTCACAAGTGGATACAAGATTCCAATTTTGTAAATGATAATGCATTATGATTACAACACTGTGAGCTCTGCTATTATAAATTCACTAATCATAGACTACCCTTGAAATTGGAGGAAAAATGGTTTATTGCATTAGAATGGTGTATATGTTTATTTGTTAAAGCTTGTTGCCATGATGATGTCATTCAGGAAGTCCTTTTTCCCATTGGCTTAGAATACATGTTACTGCTTAGTGGGACAAAAACTTAACTTTCTTAGTTGATATATTTTTTATTTTTTGTTGATCAAATCTCAGATTGCATTATTTTCATTTTTTTAGACCATTAATTTATCACCCCCAGTATTCTATAGACTTGGGCAAATATGCACGATCTATAAACCAGAAACAAAAGGATCATTTTTTATGTCCCCTGTCGTGGACCTAGAACTAGAATCAATGACTCAGTGGCAGCACAATTGAGATCACCACTCAGCCAATATCTGTTCATAATCAATTCATCAGTGGGTGGCTTTGCACTGCGCTCTAACCTTTTTGTTTGGAAATGGGATGGTTTGAATATCTGCCTTTCTGATTGATGGAACTTTTCCAGGAATTATTTTTGTCCCATCATTATAGCATAATAATAATTGGATAGTCTCTTTGGTTTGGATTTACTTACTTGTCGACTTGTCATTCTTTTCTCCAGTCTGGCAGAAACTCGAGGAAGAGAATCGTGATTTTTTTAAAGCATACTATGTGAGGCTGATGCTTATGAATCAAATAGTGGCCTTCAATAAGCTCCTTGAGCAGCAGTATCAGATTATGACTAAAGACCATCCTTCTGGGATGCCATCTATGCCTCCTACTGCTCCTAATGGCTCAAACGCTAACAAATGTAAGCTCCTTTTCTTCCGCAGCTATACATCTGTGCAGCTATTACAAGTTTACAACAACCTCTTTATACCAAAATGTACCCATGGAAGTAATAAGTTCTAATATAGTCCACTGTTGGTCTCAGTGAACCAAAATGTGCCCTTTCTGCCGGACACTATCCCCAGTACTGCAATGCAAGATAACTTGTTGCACAATGGAGGTTCTAGCAGTATAGTTAATGGTGCTCCATCCAATGACCAATTTATCTATAGCGGTAAAGTTGTTCATGGCCTTCCTGGTGGCATGGAATCTTCATCAAGCCTGCTAACAGCACACAATTCGGCCGTTGGGCAGTTTAATGGACACAATGGAACAACAATAAAGACAGAGTCTGGCTACTCGAGCAACTCAGATTTTGGATTTGGCAATGAGGCCGTGTTCCTAGAGCAGTCAGTTGGAGATGTGTCAGGTGGATCCTATAGCAGCTCTGAGTTGAATGGACAACCACTAGGCGATCCGATTTTGGACATGGATTCATCTTCGTATGGTTTCTTGAGCCAGATTCCTCGTAATTTCAGCTTTTCGGATTTGACAGAGGATTTCAGCCAAAGCGCAGGTACTTAAATGCAACATTATTGCTGATCTATATATTTTGCCTTTCCTTTCAACATTACTGCTACTTTATACATGGGTGAACAATGCATACATAAATCATCTTCTGTCTTTCATGTGCAGAAATATTAGAGAATTATGGCCGATCCCCTTTCATCCCTTCCGATGCAAATAACTTCCCAGAGTCTACTGCTGGAGAACATACAGGTTAACCACTGCCCTTCCCTCAACGTGCTCTTGATGCAGTACTAAAATGCTCAATTTATCTAATCGTTTCCTTGTTATCAACAAAAATAGGAAATAGGCGGCTAGATACAATATCTGAGGGTGTTCATTTTGAAGATTTTCGAAATGATTAATGAACCTTTGATGGCACTGCACATGGTAATTTCGTAAACAACTTGCAATTACAAGTTAGTAGATGTTTGCTTCAATTTGCTTCTTTATTTTTCATGGGCTTGACTTCGGTTTGATTGAGGTTGTGGCAACTCATAGCGGTTTCTGTACTGTTCCTAACTTGTTTGGACTTTTGTTCTTTATGTGCAGGTTGAGCAGTGAGCCATTTGTACATACTACTTTGGGCAGATAAATATGTACAATTGTGATCGTGGAACTAGCTGATTTGGTGGCAACTGTTTCTTCTGTGTTAGGTTTTGTGCTCTAAGAGTAGAAGCATGGGTGGCTTCTTTGAAGGCTTATTAAACCAAATAATCCGTATTGAAGGATGCCTAAAAAATCCATCTTTGTATCTTCTCTGAGGGGTAATGTGGTAGCAAATGTATTTGTTCAGTTGAGTTATGATTAGCTATGGTGGAAGCTTTACGATAACGTCAAAGTTCTCCATTTTGCCCCTGTTGCACAAGGTTATATCTGCAGTGTTTCTTGTTTGGTGCATTCGCTGGTTCCGTTTTGGTTGCATTTCCTTCTTCAGATCATTACATATTTGCACGATCTACTATCACATTAATTAACTATTTGTATGATCTACTGTCATACTATTAATTAACTGTTGTTTAGCGGAATTCAGAACTCAGATTTCACAAGTGCATCTTGGATTACCTGTCAATTACTCTCTCACCGTGGATCCAAATTCCAGTAGAATCCGATTGCAAGTTTATCGCCCACCCAACGAATCCCAAAAGAAAAAGGCATCTGAAGATTTGTTTTTACTAATTTGAAGTTGCATGTGTACAAAAACTGGAAATTGGCAAAGAATTACATCCAGTTTGCAGCAGGGTACGAAACACAAACACTCAAAATTCACCCCCTAAAAAAAAGAAATCTAGTTCTTGGGAATGTTGTTGCCGACGATCTTGGCCGGCGTGATGCGGAGGAGGTTCCCGGGCTTCCCTGGCACAGCGCCCTTGATCATGAGCACCCGGAGGTCGTTGTCGATCTTGACGATCTTGAGCTTCCTGATCTTGGTCTTGGTCCCTCCCATCCTCCCGGGCATCTTCTTCCCCTTGTACACGCGCCCCGGCGTCGTCCCGGCTCCGATGGAACCCAGCTGCCGGTGGCTCTTGGAACCGTGCGTCATCAGCCCACGCTTGAAGTTGTGCCTCTTGATCCCACCTGAGGTTCAATGTCACAAGTAACCCGCCCGTGAAAGGATCAAGAACATTGTAGGGTAGGAGATTGAAGATGGTAGCATTGTAGATTGCACAAGCACAAGTGACATTGCAATTGCAAATGCAAACCATTGAGATTGAGAAACTACAGCTACGTGCCAAGGATTGGCAAGAACTGCCAGCCATACAGTTTTCAGCTCATTTAAGTGCTTGCGAGCAAGACAGATCAATGGAATCAGCGCAGCGAAGCCAAGAACTGCAAATGGAATTACAAACGCTGCTAACTTCGTTCTGCAAGAGACAGCCGGAGGATTGTGGATATAATATAATTAGCAGAAATGTGGACATTTGCTGTTGTTGGCATTGCAAATGCAGCAACGGATGGTTCGAGGGGGGCGAGAATTGGTGCGCCTACCTTGGAACCCCTTGCCGATGGAGTTGCCGGAGACGTCGATGAGGTCGCCCTCCTTGAAGAGGTCGGCGAAGTCCAGCGGCTGGCCGGGCTCGAAGCCGTCGACGGCGGTGAGCCGGAACTCCTGCAGGTGGCGCAGCGGCGGGGCGCCGGCCTTGCCCAGGTGGCCCAGCTCCGGGCGGGTGAGCTTGTCCTCGCGCACGCCGTGGTACCCGACCTGCACGGCGTCGTACCCGTCCGTGGCCGCCGTCTTCACCTGCGTCACCACGTTGCCGCCCTCCCGGAACCCGACCACCGTCACCGGCACCGGCATCCCCGTCTCCGGCTCGAAGTAGGTCATCATCCCCACCTTGGTCGCCATCACGCCCACCCCGGCCTCGTACGACGCGCGCACCGCCACCGACGCCCGCTGCCGCCGCCACATCCCGCCGCAGCAGGCCGCCGCCGCGACTGTGCCCCGGCGGCGCTGCGGGAGGAGGCAGGCCACTGCGCCGCCGACGCCCACGGCCGCCATGGCCATTGCTACCGAAGGGATTGGCAAAGGGGAGTGGCGCTCTCGTTGAATTCGGGCTGGGATTTATGCGGACGCGGATAGGCGCTCTTGCCTGCAGCTATCTTCCATTCTCCCCTTATCCTAATGAAATGACCTCTGCTCGGAGACGACTCCATCAAAATACGCTTTCATACAAAGAAAGCGTGTATATTTTTTGCTTAGAATTTGTACGGCTAGATGCCTAGACCTCCGACAGACAAGAAGTGTCGTCATGCCTTGTTGTATTGCCACTTTCGTAGATCAGAAAGACAGTTTAAAGTGTTGTAATTATTAGGGCCATAAAGAGCTTAAATAGGAGTCAGTAGTAAATTTATATATCATAAAAAAAATTAGTCTATATCTAAAATACACACGAGCCTCTTTTAGCTAACAAGGTTTAAGGGGTTAGAACAAAAGGGAGCTCACTCTCCCTACACCTAACGTCCTTTCCCTAAACACTTGCTAGTCTAAATATAAAAATGTTCAGAGTTACTTTTCTTTTTGCACGGTACACACCACTGTTCTTCTATAACTCTAACATATTTTGATCTAACTTTGTTTCTTACATAAGCATAAGACAAATAGATCATAACTTGGTTTGGCTAAGTTCATTTTTATTGACAAGTTATTGCTTGCAAGTGGATGACATGGCTAGAGCTTTCAAAGGTAAGGCAATAACACTACAAGGACATGGATAACGTAGTTTGGCTATGTTTATTTTTATGTACGAGAGTGCTTGCAAGTGAATGATATGACTAGAGCTTTTAAAGGTAAGGCAACAACATTATAAAGACTTAGATTGCTTGACTCACCTTCAAGATAAAACACGTTGACGAGGAGTAATATGACACTTGGAGTGATGATAGTTTAAGAGTTCGGAGATTTCGAGGAGGGGATTGATAGGTAATGGGTCATTCTAGCTCATGAGAATAATGTCTATAACGTGTGTGAGTATACCTTGAGATACACTAAACTTAGACGATTTGAGTGATACATTTTGTTCCTAAAATAGGAAAAAGTTTATTCTAGAAAAGTGACCTCTACGTAGGGGTCTATTTTTGCCCATGTAAATTGAGAACTAGAGAAAGCTTTCCTCCATTTTGACAAAGTGCATAGAGGACGACCCAACCACAAAAAAAAAGTCTTGCACAATGTTTTTTCCATACGAAAACAGCCTCTAACAGACAACGCAATTAGAGCACCCATTTTGTGTCCGAGACAAGGCGGAACGCAAAATTTGCTTCTCTCTCCACAACATAATCTCTCACACATGTAGTGGTGGGCCCATGGAGGTGTTGGGATGAGGCGGCTCGGATGATGGTTCGTCGACAGCGAGGCGGGCCTGCAATGAGGTGCGACCGGTGATGGCAGATCCACGACAGCCCATGGACGATGAGTCGACGATGGCGAGGCTATCTCCAAAAGATAACCTATTTGGAGACTCAGACTCAAAATGGGTTTCCAATAATATTGTTTTAACCTCTAACAGAATACCCAAGTCGAAGAGTCATTTTGGGTCTTAAGAGCGGCATAACCTAAATTTGGGTCTTAAGAGCGACATAACCTAAATTTGAATATCCTCTTTCTTGGAAAAGTAATTCTCTTTTGGGTATTGTTATCAGAGAAAACTAAAAATAGGTATTAAATCTATTCACTGTATCGCAGTCTAAATATAAAATGAGTATTATTTTTTTTTGGTATCGTCGTTGTACTGCTAATACAGTGGCTCAAAGAAGCAAAACAGCGAGCGGAAAAACTCTCAAGTCTCAACACGTGGCGGTCTTTTTCATTCTTGTAGCTCGAGTTACTTCTACGATTCTCCAACCCGCAAACGGACAAAACCAGGGCAATCCGTGCACACCGAACTCCTCTCCTCCACTCCCCTCTTCCACGCCACGCGAATGGTGTGCACGCATCCCCAAGGTTCAAGGAAGCAGGCCGTCAGGGACGGCGCGACCGAATCCAATCCTTGCGTTCAACCCTCCTTCTCCTCCGATCCACACGCCTTCACCTTCACCACTCCCTCGCTCGCTCTCGGCCCTTCTCTCCTACCGGCGACGACAGAGTGAGCAGTAAGCACCGCCGCCCGTACGTGCCAGGTATGCGTATGCCCGCTCCTTCCCTTCCCTTCCCTTCCCTTCCCTTCCCTTTACCGCGCGAAATCCAACGCTATCTGTAATCAGATCTGAGCATGTTTTTTTTTTCACCTTCTAGCTTCGATTTTTGGGAGCAGTGTGCACCCATGTCCTGACGCTCATGCTGTCCTATCTGTATGAGATGAGACAAATTGCCATATTAAAAATTGTCGAATTATTGGTCCCAGTTCGGTTCGGTGAAGTCGTTAGCTTCCCTTCGTCTGCAGGACTAGTGGGCGCCAAGCATCGTAGCGACGACCATGGAGGTGGTCTCCTGCTCGGCATTACATCAAACACCAGCAAGTGCATGGAGGCTTCGGGGCAGTGCTCTTGGTCTTGGTCTTGGGCATGCCAAGCATTCCCGGCCCAGAAGATACGCGGTTATGTGTGTCGGAACCACAAGAGGAGCTTCAAATCCGGGCGGTTCCGGCAAGGTCCATGCAGCCCAGGGATTCCATGTAAGCGGCGTGGACGCAGCTCTGCAGGGCATTCCTTCCAGGAAGGTGGGAGAGGTCGAGAAGGTGATGATTCAAGGCCTCCCGGAAGGCCCTGATGGCTCCCCGATCAGTACTGGGTTCTGGGAGTGGAAGCCGAAGCTGACCGTGTACTACGAGAGGTCCGGCGTGGAGAACAGCAAGGCGCCTGCAGTGCTCTTCCTGCCGGGGTTCGGAGTCGGGACGTTCCATTTTGAGAAGCAGCTGAGGGACCTTGGTCGCGATCATAGGGTGTGGACGATGGATTTTCTCGGGCAGGGGATGTCGCTGCCGGGCGAAGACCCTGCTCCTAGTAGCATCGCGAGTGAAGAGGCGTTTTGGGGGTTTGGACAAGATTCGCAGCCTTGGGCAGAGGAGCTGGTGTATTCTGTGGACTTATGGCAAAGCCAAGTTCAGCATTTCATTGAGGAGGTACACCTTGAATTCGTAACTGTGTCTTGCAATGTTTGTTTTGCTAAAATGTCATCAGTGTTTAGTTTGAAAATCTTAGCATACCTCTTGGAAACTCCTCGTAGGCTTGTTACTATTTTTTTTCTTTATTAGTAAATATCTCAAACTAGAACATTGTTATTTTTGTGTTGACAAACTGGTCGAAACTAACGCCGATGACCAACAGAAGCTATGCATATTTTACTGCTAGAAATGTAGTAATCGTCTTATTTATGTTTGTTCTGTTCAAAATTGCATACAGAAGGTTTAGCTTTGTGTATTGTAACCATCCATCCTATATGGATGGTTTAGCTATCTATGCCTTTGTACTACAGAGAAGCTAATAACGGTTCACTGATACATATGATCATATATTTTCACCATGAGATTTATACTGCGTATCTCATAAGCTAAGCTATCGTTCATTTCCAGGTTATCCGTGAACCAGTTTATATTGTGGGGAACTCTCTTGGAGGTTTCGTTGCTCTGTATTTTGCCGCATCCAGTCCACACCTTGTAAAAGGTGTCACATTGCTTAATGCAACACCATTTTGGGGATTCTTTCCTAACCCTGCTACATCTCCTCTGTTGTCAAAGATTTTCCCATGGGCTGGGACATTTCCTCTTCCATCATTTGTGAGGAAAATTATTGAGGCAGTGTAAGTGTTGTTTATTAGTTATGGACAACATATCCAATTACTAAAATCATACATTTCGCACTGGTGTGAACTAATAGTTTCTAATGTTTTAACTTTGCTGTATTAAATACTCAACTTTTTATGATATTTACTTATTCATAACCCATTATATGTGTAGATTTTACATATGAAAGTATTACACATTGGATTTTATAAACTAATTGGAGTATAATTTCCTCTGTGATGTAGTTGGCAAAAGATAAGTGACCCAAAAAGTATTCAAGACATACTCAAACAAGTATATGCTGATCACTCAACAAATGTGGACAAAGTATTCTCTCGTATTGTGGAGATAACACAACACCCAGCAGCTGCTGCATCGTTTGCCTCCATTATGTTTGCTCCAAGGGGTCAGATATCCTTCCAAGAGGCAATCTCTAGGTGAATTAGATAATCCAAGTGATCAGGTGAAAGTTTACATAGTGAATATGATTTTCCATTTTAACATTTTATCATTTGTAGGTGCCAAAACCAAGGCGTTCCTATATCTCTCATGTATGGAAGAGAAGATCCTTGGATTAGGCCTATTTGGGGCATTAAAGTCAAACAGCAGGTGCCCGAAGCACCTTATTATGAAATTAGCCCTGCTGGTCATTGTCCTCACGATGAGGTCCCTGAGGTAAGGATTGTTGTTTGTTTATAAATTTCAGCTCTCCTTTTGTCTTTAATATGCCATATTGCAATTGGTAATTCTTAATGGTTTTTGGAAATACTTTTCTTCTACAAATATTTCCTGTAACTGTAAATCAACAAACAATGCAAATCAAATACTAGTGGGGGAAGATCACTAATATGAAGTATGAACTGATTTGTACCGCTAGATGAGAAAAAATCGTCGTTCTAGATCAGATCTGATGCATAGTTGCATACTAGTGTCCTTATATCAGTAGTGTAGTCCTGTAGGATACCATAAAAGCCCTCAAAAGTAAACTAGAGAAAAAATGCATGAGAAATAGGGTCTCAACTAAGCTATTTGTGTGGTTCTACATTATATGATATTCTGATGGATGAATGAAACAAGGACTGACACTAATGCATTGTAGTACTTATTTTGTCCTGTCGCGCATTCGACAAGTATACGGACACCTTAATGGGGCTATGAGACAAGGATCTCTTCATCTGTAGAAGCCATGTGCAATGGGTAGCCTCTAAGAAGCCCATACTTGTAGCGAAAACATAACTCTGTGCAGCACATTGTCTTCAATAATTCAATCCCCAGATTTCAATATTTTTCGTACTTGCGTTTTTGAACTCCAAAATGTTCCTATTTTTGGAGTGTATATTTCAATAATTGATCTCTGAAAATTGTTCAGCATTATTTAGTTGGTTCTGGTACCTTATAATTATCTATGGAGATCTATACTAATTTTCCTGATCATCAGGTTATAAACTACTTGCTCCGTGGGTGGTTGAAGAACCTCGAGTCTGAAGGTTCAATCGATCTGCCATTTCTAGAAGAACCCAGCTATGCTGAGCATGGTGTATCCAGGGAACTGGAGTTTGTCAGAGAAGGATCAAGGAAATCAGTTAGTGTGCGGCTCTATGGTACCAAAATTTCCTTATGGAGCAAACTAAGCTCATTCTTGAACACAAACGGTCCCAACTCACGGGTAGTCTTGAGATAATCCATCCCTACTACTCCAATAGATCTTACTCTTAGAAGCTTTGATTCAAATATTGTATTTATTACTTTATTAAATTGGTCAGGTCATCTATTTGTAAACAGACAGTGTTTTCAGAATTTCTAGTGCATGTAAATATTGGCACTACAGTGGTAGTTTCAAAATTTATCCTGATTTATATCCTGTAAGATATGCTTGGAGTTCTGTTCATAACTACAAGGAAACATTTCATCAATGTACATGTACTCAACAAAATGATTCAAATGGAGCGTGGTTAATCGTCGGATCCTACGAGGTGTCATAGTATTGTTTCCTTTCATCCTGAATCTCATGCTTCTATGTTATAATTTTCTTTTCTTTTTTTTTTCTCAGGTTATTTGTTCGTTTGTGGCTGTTTTCTGGGCTCCATCTCCATGAGAAATGTTTCGGAAAAAAAAATCTTTAAATTGAAATTTGCTAGTAGGTACTGAGAATCACCCATAGTGCTAGCTACTTTTCGAATTATTTTTTGAGATATTATAACGAATCTGTGGTTACCGATTTAAATCTGCCAGATGTACAGAGAATCACCCGTAGTGCTAGCTGCTTTTCAAATACGCTTTCCAGCTATCAGAAGGATTTTCTAGTTACCGAGTATTTAAAGGTCAAGGATTTTTGAACTATTTTGTTTGGCGACTGTCAGACTTTTAAACTTGTATATAAATATTGGTGTGAAACATTTAGCGAGTTTTTGACTTTATATACAGATATTAGAGTGAAACATTTAGCGAGTTTAAAGACATGAAATACTGCTTTTGCAAGTGCAATCGTGCTCGTGCAGAGATCTAGCTGAGAATACAGAATAAGTTCAAGGAACCCCGTCGATTTCAGTCTAAATATCGCAGCTTCACCTCTTATTAGAGTATTACTTTTTTTTATAAAAAAAAAAAGTAACGCTAGGGTTTGTCTTGACGGTTGGGAGCTGGACCATACTGTCAACTTATTGTTGTATGTCTTTTTGAGCCTATTAAAAGAAAGATCATCAATGGTGAGATCCAAACATTCGTTTCGTGAATTTGCTTTCTTTTCATCATTGTCGCAGAAAGGATCACAATTGGGTAATGCATTTTTGTGTGCCAAGAGGTTAGTGTATCTATCGGAAAAAAAAAATGTTTTCTTAATGCCACAAGGCACGGATCCTGCTTCGCTACCATTTCAACCACACAAAACTATTTTTTTCTTTTACAATAGTTCGGCCCTACAATTCAACCTGCCATACAACTCAGCGTGCTGAACAGAGTAGTCATATCAAACTAATTTGGTATGGTCATATGCGCAATCTCCTAAATCAGGTTTATGGAGTTGTACTATTGGTAACTTTGATTTGAAGTTGCTGCTTGGTTAAGGCCAGTCTCGCGCTCTTCTCTTGTTCTTCTAATAAAATATCCTTTTATTCTATTTTTAAGTTTCCTGTTAATACAGAATTATATATAGCGAAAAACAAAAAGAAAAGTAAAGAAAAGGAAAGGGAAAAAAAGCTCGTGGTGGCATCTGGCCGCAACTGCAAGGCCCGCAACGGTTCGGTTCGGGCCGTGCCTCCCGTCCGATCTGAGGGATAAGCCGCCAAGTTTCCCCACTGTTCGAGCGCCGCCCGTTCTAAAACCCTAGATCTCCCCCCTCGACCCTCGACCCCGCCGCCGTAGCCGCCTCAGTCGCCGGAGGCGGGGCCCTCGCCGCAGCAGCCATGTACCTCTACAGCCTGACGCTGCAGCGCGCGACGGGCGCGGTGTGCGCCGTCATCGGCAGCTTCAGCGGGCGGGACTCGAAGAAGTCCGCCGCCTCCGGGTCCGGCTCCACGCAGGAGATCGCCGTGGCCCGGGGCAGCACGCTCGACCTCCTCCGCCCGGACCCGGAGACGGGCCGCCTACGCACGCTCCTCTCCGTCGACGTCTTCGGCGCCATCCGCTCGCTCGCGCAGTTCCGCCTCACCGGCGCCAACAAGGACTACCTCGTCGTCGGCTCCGACTCGGGCCGCCTCGTCATCCTCGAGTACTCCCCCGACCGCAACCGCCTCGACAAGGTCCACCAGGAGACCTTCGGCAAGTCGGGCTGCCGCCGCATCGTCCCCGGCCAGCTCCTCGCCGTCGACCCCAAGGGCCGCGCGCTCTGCATCGCCGCGCTCGAGAAGCAGAAGCTCGTCTACGTCCTCAATCGCGACGCCGCCGCGCGCCTAACCATCTCGTCCCCGCTCGAGGCGCACAAGTCTAACACTCTCACCTTCGCCCTCGCCGCGCTCGACTGCGGGTTTGACAACCCCGTCTTCGCCGCCGTCGAGCTCGAGTACGCCGAGTCCGACCGCGACCCCACGGGGCAGGCCGCCAACCAGGCGCAGAAGCTCCTCACCTTCTACGAGCTTGACCTGGGGCTCAACCATGTCTCCCGCAAGGTCTCTGAGCCGATTGACAATGGTGCCAATCTTCTTGTGACTGTCCCTGGTGGTGCTGACGGTCCCAGCGGGGTTCTCGTGTGCTGCGACAACTTCGTGCTGTACCGGAACCAGGGTCACCCAGAGATTCGCGCTGTTATTCCACGCCGTGCTGACCTCCCTGCTGAGCGCGGCGTCCTCATTGTTGCTGCCGCCACACACAAACAAAAGAGTATGTTCTTCTTCCTGCTACAGACTGAGTATGGTGACATCTTCAAGGTTGACCTTGATCATAGCGGGGATGCTGTTAGTGAGCTCAGGATCAAGTACTTCGACACCATACCAGTGACATCAGCTGTCTGTGTGCTGCGATCCGGTTTCCTCTTTGCCGCTTCTGAGTTTGGCAACCATGCACTTTACCAGTTCCGTGACATTGGTAGAGATGCGGATGTCGAGTCTTCTTCTGCCACACTGATGGAGACAGAGGAGGGATTCCAGCCAGTTTTCTTCCAGCCAAGGGCACTGAAGAACCTCATGCGCATAGATGAGATTGAGAGCCTCATGCCAGTCATGGACATGCGTGTCGCAAATTTATTTGATGAGGAAACACCCCAGTTGTTCACTGCCTGTGGCCGTGGTCCACGCTCCACGCTGCGCATCCTGAGGCCTGGCCTTGCCATCAGTGAGATGGCCCGATCAATGCTGCCTGCTGAGCCTATTGCTGTGTGGACTGTCAAGAAGAATATCAATGACATGTTTGATGCTTACATTGTTGTGTCCTTCACTAATGTCACGCTTGTGCTCTCTATTGGTGAGACCATTGAAGAAGTCAGTGACAGCCAGTTCCTGGATACCACGCACTCCCTTGCCGTCACGCTCCTTGGTGAGGACTCTCTAATGCAAGTCCACCCAAATGGCATCCGGCACATCAGGGAGGATGGCCGTGTCAATGAGTGGAGGACGCCTGGAAAGAAAACTATTACAAAGG
Organism: Eremochloa ophiuroides; assembly: GCA_038502445.1. Classification (NCBI taxonomy): domain Eukaryota; kingdom Viridiplantae; phylum Streptophyta; class Magnoliopsida; order Poales; family Poaceae; genus Eremochloa; species Eremochloa ophiuroides. The sequence goes on from JAHLJS010000005.1 coordinate 6,213,601, forward strand.
TTGGATCAAACCGTCTCCAGGTGGTAATCGCTCTTAGTGGTGGAGAGCTCATCTATTTTGAGATGGACATGACTGGTCAGCTCATGGAGGTGGAGAAGCAGGACATGTCTGGTGATGTTGCATGCCTGGCTATTGCGCCGGTCCCTGAGGGGAGGCAGAGGTCCAGATTTCTTGCCGTGGGATCCTATGATAACACCATCCGTATCCTCTCACTGGACCCTGATGATTGCCTGCAGCCTCTGAGCGTCCAGAGTGTATCATCAGCACCAGAGTCACTCCTATTCTTGGAGGTCCGGGCATCAGTTGGTGGTGAGGATGGTGCAGATTATCCAGCCAATCTTTTCCTGAATGCTGGTTTGCAGAATGGTGTCCTTTTCCGGACCAACGTCGACATGGTTACGGGTCAGCTATCAGACACACGTTCGCGATTCCTTGGCCTGAGACCTCCAAAGCTGTTCCCTTGTATAGTTAGCCACAGGCAAGCAATGCTCTGCCTGTCCAGCCGTCCTTGGCTGGGTTATATACATCAAGGCCATTTTCTCTTGACACCATTGTCCTGTGACACGCTGGAATCTGCAGCATCATTTTCTTCTGATCAGTGCTCAGAAGGTGTAGTTGCTGTTGCAGGAGATGCCCTACGTATTTTTACCATTGAGCGCCTGGGGGAGACTTTCAATGAGACGGCCATCCCTCTGCGCTACACCCCGAGGAAGTTTGTAATTCTACCAAAGAAAAAATATATTGCTGTCATTGAGAGTGATAAGGGTGCATTCAGTGCAGAAGAGCGAGAAGCTGCTAAGAAAGAGTGCCTCGAGGCTTCTGGTGCAGCGGAAAATGGAAATGCAAATAATGGTGATCCAATGGAGAATGGTGATGGTCAAGAAGATGGTGCTGAGGAGGGCAACACATTTCCTGATGAACAATATGGTTATCCAAAGGCTGAATCTGAGAGGTGGGTTTCCTGCATTAGGATCCTTGATCCAAGAAGTAGGGACACAACCTGCCTGCTGGAATTGCAGGAAAATGAGGCTGCTGTTAGTATTTGCACTGTGAATTTCCATGATAAGGAGCACGGAACTCTACTGGCTGTTGGCACGGCCAAGGGATTGCAGTTCTGGCCAAGGAGGACCCTTGCTGGTGGATTCATCCACATATATAAGTTTGTGGACGAAGGGAGGTCACTTGAACTTCTACACAAGACACAAGTGGAGGAAGTACCTCTTGCATTGTGCCAATTCCAGGGACGATTACTTGCAGGTGTTGGTTCAGTGCTCAGACTATATGATCTGGGGAAGAGAAAATTGCTCAGAAAATGTGAAAATAAGCTTTTTCCGAGGACAATAGTGTCTATTCATACCTACCGTGATAGGATCTATGTTGGCGATATGCAAGAGGTATGTTCTCAATAGTCGTTCAGTTCTGTTGAATTCCCTTGATTGTTAGTTCTTTGACATGGATGTGCTTTCTAAGGTTTACAACATGATATGGTTTCAACCCTTAGACCTAGTTATGGTGCTCACAGTGATTTCACATTTTCCATATTTAATTAGATTTAACAGCATATGATTTGTTTGATTTACTAGCGTGAGAGTTTGAAGTAGATTGTCCGACATAATTGAACCATGCAGGATTTTGGATATATAACATGTATCTGTATCTCCTAGGGTGTTATACAAAAACTTTTTCCCTTTGTGTTTTCGTGTTGATATTTTGTTGTACATACCTCTATTGTTCAGCTTATGCAATAGATGTCATTCACCAGACTACTATTCCCTTCCTTTATTTCTGATATAATTTCTTTATGGGGCATTTTCTTTTGCAGTCATTTCACTATTGCAAGTACAGACGAGATGAAAACCAACTGTATATCTTTGCTGATGACAGTGTTCCCAGATGGCTTACAGCAGCACAACACATAGATTTTGACACTATGGCAGGAGCAGATAAGTTTGGGAATATATATTTTGCTCGTCTTCCTCAGGATATATCAGATGAGATTGAAGAAGACCCAACTGGAGGCAAGATTAAATGGGAGCAAGGGAAGTTAAATGGCGCCCCTAACAAAGTTGAGGAGATTGTACAGTTTCATGTTGGTGATGTTGTAACATGTTTGCAGAAGGCTTCTTTGATTCCTGGTGGAGGTGAATGTCTTATTTATGGGACTGTGATGGGCAGTGTGGGAGCACTGCTTGCATTCACCTCCAGGGAAGATGTTGACTTCTTCTCTCACTTGGAGATGCATCTCCGCCAGGAGCATCCACCATTATGTGGGAGAGATCACATGGCTTACAGATCTGCTTACTTTCCAGTGAAGGTAAACTGTTCCTTGCATTGGATTTGTGAACCAGGCGATATATATACTCTGATTCTAATATTCTATAATGTCACGTGCATTATGTTAGCATGAGAAAAGACAGATCTAGCATTATTGTGGCAGCCTTGCACTAATAATTAGTTGTGCTCTTGATTTTGCTAGCAGAACCTTGAAAACCATTGGAATAGCACCATAAATTTAGCAAGTGGAAAATTCATTTCCACTGGACTTTAAGTTATATTCAGAATGTTCACTTCCTGTAGTTGCGGTGAATTAGAGTCCAGTGGTTGCACTCAATGTCATGACAACATAGGTATTATCAGTACCTGCACTGCAGTTGACTTTTGTCAGTCAGTTAATTTCATTGTATGTAAATGTGTCCCTAACGGTTTGTAAATCGCTAGTCTAGATGTGTTTTTATTGGCCACAGAAGAGAGAGAGCTCCACGCTAGAGTCTTCATAGCTGCTGGTCTCACACAGACTCCCAGAACACTCCCTCACAGCCTCTTGTTTCCTAGAAAGGCTGCAAGTTTGATCTATTTTGTTTTCAAGCTGGCTATTTGAAATCGCTGTTGAGGACGCACTAAGCTATATAAATATGTAGAAATGACAATAAAATAGCTGCTAGTAGCTTAGTGCACTAAGCTATTTGATCTAAGTCAAGCAAATTTTACTTTGACCACCCATAGATAGAAATGTAATGTAAAGTTGATGCTACTCGATTGACAATGAAAAGCAATTTCACACTATATAATTTTCTTTGTTGAAATATTATGTTTTCGTAGATATTGCCAGTCAAATTTTCACCTTGTGAAGTGTAGACTATCAATTTCTAGACTGTCGATGTCATAAATGACTTACATTTGGAATCAGATGGAGTTTATGAAAACCATGCTGATGTGGGTTGCTGCTCATTCGCATTAGCCTATGAAATTTATTTGTTTGTTTGTTGCTACAGCTGAGCTGCAATTGCAGTTTGAAACATGCTGTTACTGATGTGTTGTCTGTTACAGGATGTGATAGATGGTGATCTCTGCGAGCAGTATCCCTCCCTCCCAGCTGATATGCAGAGGAAGATTGCTGATGAGCTGGACAGAACTCCCGGTGAAATCCTGAAGAAGCTTGAAGACATCAGGAACAAAATCATCTAAGCCCATGGCTTAGTGTGAAGGAACTAGGCAGGGCAATGCAACTGTAAGGTGCCCTTTGCTTCAGGACTGTATCCAGTTCGAGCCGTTGGCAGCACTTCAAGATGTGATGCAGCATTCAAAAGTTTGGAGCACGCTGATCTGTACAATCTTTCCTGATGCTAACTGGTCCATGGTCCAGTCGCACCTTTTATAGCTGAGATAGAGCATGCACGGCACCGAATGGTTTTTTTTTGTACCTCGTAGAAGTGATTTAGCTGATGTCATTGACTGTTTGCTACTTGGCTTGATGTAATTGAGTGAAGTTAATTCCTGTTGGATATTCGTGCAGTAGGCGGTTACCTTGGTAATGTACCATAGGAGATTTTTGTAGTGTAGATGCCTTGCTGTCATTGATTTTAAAGATTGTTCAGCTGATGGAATGCTCAGTTGCCGCATCTGCTCCGTTGAAGCAATCTTAAACTCACGCACACAAATGTTCATGGTCCCAGAAGCAAAGCAACCTAGGCTCGCAATACTGGAGCCGATCATCATTGTCAGGAAAATGGTGGTGCCTCTGCTCGAGGATTGTTGTCCGTAGCCGATCCCCATCTGTTTGGTTGCATACCTGGCCTGGGAAGCGCAGGTCAGGCAGCAACGCTGGCCACAGGCAGAGGAAAACGAACGCTTGAGATTCGTTGCCTGGGCAGGCAGATTCCCAGGCAAAGCCAGTGTCTTACCAAAAGCCACAATGTCTTACAAAAAGCCATAACAGCCAGTGACTTACCAAAGTGAATTTTCGTTCCGGTGATGTATGAAATGGCGCATAACCGCACAGGCTGTGGTAATTTACCTATTTCTGTTCAGGAGCTGCAGTAAGTTGAAGCTTTCTCATGGTTTCTCTTTACCAATGCTCCACACTGGCTTGTAGCCTGGCAAATCCAGGTAGTACCTGAATTTAAATGGTGAGAAAGTGTAAAGTAGTAGCCTCAAGTGACGTTGGATTCTAAGTAGGACAGCAGCAATGGAAGCTAACAGTAGCCAGTGATCTCACGAAAAAGAAATCCATATAGACCAAGCTAACAGTAGAGCATCAATTGTGTCACAACGTAGGAACTATGCTACATGTTACATCGAAGAGCCCCGCTGCGGTATGCGCGTGTAACTAAGTTCTTTTTCAGCACACAAGGCCACAAGGCACCTTGGAATGGTGGCTCTGTGCTTTTGTCGGACCAAGCAATTGTATTCTGGAAGCGCTTTCGACGCCCTGTAAGGCCAATTCTCAAGCTGATGCGAAAGGTGCGTGCAGATGTAGAGACCGGAGTATGCAACCAGGCTGGAGCGTTGGTCACTGCCCGAAGGAGAGAAAGTGTAAATAGTAGCCTCAAGTGTAAAGTCAAAAGGTGCCTCTCCAAATTATAAGAGCATTTCCAGCAGTAACCCAAAAAATAAAGTCCATATATTGTTTGGGGTCTCCCCTTTTGAGTTTTGAGGGTTCTATCTTCTGGGTTGCATTCCAGTAGTTGCCCTCAAATATATAGAGCCCTCAAATTCATTCTAACCAAAGATGACGTGTGGGTCCTGGTTGTCACAAACTTGGCCAACACATATGGACTCGTTGGGAAGGAGCTTTGTAGGGAAGGAGGGGTAGTCGCACTCGATGGAGGTAGTCAAGAAGTCGGGTGAAGGAGTCGCAGTAGAAGCACGACCACTAGGGAGCAGTGCATTCTAGGGAAGGGAAGGTCATCGAAAAGTCCGCCACCGGGAGCAGCCTAGTTGGGGGAAGGAGTCATGTCATCGCGGGAGCAGAAGCACCGCCATGGGATCGAAGAAAGTCGTGACGCACCGTCATGGCAGGAGAAGCGCCACCAGAGGGAGTCGCACAGTTAGGAGAGCGAGTCACGCACGCATAGAAACAGACGCCAACAATGATTTTTGGGCTTGGGCTATAGCCCCCAGAATGGGTGCTAGATGGTGAATTTGGGTGTCCATGACTTGGACAGAAATGTGATAAAAAAGGCATCTTATTTATAGATCCATCAAATTACAGTTAGGTTGGAGAGCTGTTGGTTTTATTTCGTCCATACCTAGTTATAGACGTATAAATTTAAATACACTGAATGGTAGAGACACAGACAATAGTATCACAAGACATAGGAGAGAACCTTTAGTCGTCATAAACTAACTACTCTTTTCTTCTTCTAAATTATATAAACTGTTTTGATTTTTCTTGGTATATATGTGTGTGTTTATATAAATATCAAACACAACGTACTTCTTTTTTTAAAAAAACAAAACACCATTTATACCGTTTGATAATTTCGAACGAGGAGAGAGAGTAAATTCCATCGAAGCTCATTCCCCGGGCCCACCCGCAGCCAACCTTTGGTCGACACGCCATCGTGTGCGTGCTTTCTCCGCCTATTTCACATTCATTCCCTTCCTCGGTTGCTCAGCCTCGGCCAAACCCAAAGCGGCCAAGCCCCAGATCGGAAGACCACCCATTCACCCACGTCCCGCTCCTCCCCGCTGCCGTCGACGGGCGCGGCTCGCCGTCGTACGGCTGATCCGGTCGTCCCATCATCACCGCATCCCTCACCTGTGAAGGATGTCTGGGCAGGTTGACCGCAGCGGCGCCAACGGGCAGCCGGCGGTGGATACGGCTGGCCTCATCCCGGGGACAGACCAGCTGCGCGCCACCATGCGCGAGAGGATGTAAGTTTTTTTTTGACTGTCCAGCGTTGACTCAACCGATCACAGTCGTCATAGTACTAGTTCTGAACGTGGGGAGTAATTTTACTGGATTGGTGATGTACTTATGGCTGAACTATATCTTGTGCCCTCATATCAGCCTTTTTTTTTTTTCCAGAAGAGTCATTTCGTAATTTCCGTAATTACCAAGGCAGAAATATAATTGTGATTTTATTATACTACTGCTGCTTATTACTACAGAGTTCCCTTAAATTTATTAGGAATTTTACATGGGACTGGGTGGGCTTATGCATGAGTTATGAGTTATGACTATTCTTATATGGGCAGACTTGATTATGTGAGAAGCACACCATCGTTAGCTGAGTGGCTGTCGCGGTTGCCAGAACTGGTAAACTGGCTCGAGGAGACCTTGTATACAAAATTTCCAAACAAGGTATTGCTATCTGTTTTCCCCTTCTCTTTTCCAATGCTCTGGTCTTTTTGTGATCAAGCACTTTTTAAACATTAGTGTTTCACCACTTTGGCTGTTTGATTGATCCTGGTATTGTTTGAGCAGAATGACTACTACAATATGATGAAGGGACCAGTTGAGCCAGAATTGCATTCTGCTATTATGACACTGAGTGCTCAGAATCAACAAAACCCACACATGCCTGGGCTGGCAGCGCAGATGAATCAGGTCTCTGGCAGTGGTGTCGTTGTTGGTGTTGGCAGCGCCAACGGGATCCTTCATCACCAGCGGATGCAGGATATGGCAGCCATGTCAGAAGCGGATGAGGAATTTGTCATGCTACGAACTGCTATGCGCGAAAAGATGTATGCTGTTGTTACTCTTGATTTTAACTAAGCAAACTATTTTCTAGGCAATGGGTTACATTTTACTTTGACTAAGTAAACTATTTATGCACGAAAGGATTGAGGTTAGCTCTGTCGTCCATGAAAATTGAGCTTAATCCTTTTGGTTCCTCTCAACGTTGATATTATGTGTTTTGGCTTTTCCCAAATCCCCTCTAATAAATCAGGTGTTGGATCCCACCCCTAACCTCTACTGAATTAGTGAGTCTCGATTGACTGAACGGTAGCATATGAAAACTAAAATGGCAGGTCCAGCAGTTTGTCATGCTTCGGACCACTATGCGCGAAAAGATGTATGTGTTTATTTACTACTGTTGACTTAAACTAAATAGTCCATTTGTAGCCTTATCAAACTTTATGCTTAAACAAATTTATTTCCTTGCCATATTACGAATACGACATGGATGCATTACTTATATTGTTGGCTTTCCTTAAACTAGCGCCCAAATTTAGGTTGGTGACGGTAGAAGGTACATAACAATTTTTTTTACTATTCTTGCAGATTCGAGTATATAGGCAGGAAACAATCATCGGCTGAGTGGCGGAAGCGGTTGCCAGAACTGTCAAAGCGGCTTGAGGAGATCTTGTACACAAAGTTCCCAAACAAGGTATTGCTATCACATTCCCTTCATCTTTTGCAAGGCTTTGTTGGTATACTAGAGATCAAGTATATTTCTGGGGAGCAAAATAAAATCTTGCGGCTTCATCACCATTTTGTTTCTCATTCCTGTATTGTTTGAGCAGAATGAGTACTACAATATGATGAAGGGACCAGTCGAGCCGCAATTGCAGTTTGCTATCAAGACCTTGAGCGCTCAGAACAAACACAATCAACAAAACCCACAAATGACAAGGCAAATAGCATGATCCTCTGGTTATGGTACCATGATTCCTACCCCTGGCATGATGCAAGAAAACTAGCCATTTCAAGGAGGATTGTCTGAATAGAAATAAATGGTTCAAAAAGAAAGTATACGTTATGTTTCTATATGCTTAAAATCAAATAATACCGGTGGTTAGATTCTGGTGCTAGTAGTGTGCTACTATTCATGTTCACATATGTGCAGGAATTCCATATGATCCAACCCATTAGCGGACCTAAAAAGTTCTTGTACATGGGAATAAGATGAAGGCATGAAGTGAAGGGTTCGAGACTTAGAATAATCCTCAAGATTGGTCTGCACTTATTATATTTGAAAAGGTGTCTTTATGTTCCCGAGTGTCCTAGAAATCTTGTGTCTATGTGCAAGTTGGATGTAGCAAATTTTAAGTTTATTATGACTGGTGACGGTATGATTTCATTACATAAGAATAAATATTATTATGGTTCTGATATTTTAATTGATGGTTTATACCATTTCAATCTTGATGATGGTTTTCCTAAATCCTTGTTTCATGTTGAGCATATTGTTAACGTAGTGCACATAATGAGTGGAATGTAGGTGTGGACTGCATTAAAGGCAGGTAAACCTCACACATATCAAAGCACCCTGCTAAAAGGAGTACTCCTACGTATTCAGCTATTACAATTGATACACACTGGTATTTGTGGTCCATTTGATGTTCCTTCTCGGGGTGGGTGAGAAATATTTCGTTCTTTTTATTGATGATTTCTCATGTTCCCCGTGCGCAGGGTTTTTGCCACCGATGGTGTGACCCGTTGTTGTGTCGGTTCGAAGAAAAAAAAAAAGTAGACATGCACCATAGTGCGCTTGTTGTGTAGTAGCCCCCAAATTTTTGCTAAGTTGGAGGCCAACTTGGTAGAAGCAAGAGGAGAGAATGTATTTAACGTAAAGGAAACAACTGTGATGCGACCTAGCTTATCCAAAGAGACGTTGGTGCCATTGCTGTCAATGATAGCAACGAGGTCAATAGCATCATCGAATTGTGGTGGTGACTATGTCTGGGTGATCATCGAGGGATGCTGATGATGTCGAGTGCTGCCGCGATCGCGAATGCAACAATGGGAGAGAACAAGAGGTCAAGAGCCGCGGCAAGAGGTCGAGTGTCGTAGCTTAATACTGGGACGAGTCAAGAGCCACAATGAGACCCTGACAAAGGCCACCGTGGAATGATGAGTTGATGATGAACTCTGTTGACGGTTCTTAACACCCCATTTTATATCGTCAACAGTGCCTAATTTGGTCATAAAAATGATATAAACCATAGTCATAGATTTTTTATTTCTAATCATTTCCATAAGTTATGATGGCTATGTGAGTGTAGGTGCAAAGTAAGTACAAAACGGTGATATATAAGGAGAAAAGGTTTCATCCATGCTTATTGTGACTACACCAAGTCAAGGAGTTTGAAATGGAGTTTTGGTTCACCCAAATCAGAAGTCGGACGATAAGGTTACGCTTTCCTGAGATTGGAAAGCGGGCCGCAGGAGCAGTCCCGGGTAAAATGAGCACTCAGGATGCATCCGGACTCGGAATCAGGCAAACGACTAGGCGTTGAAAAGTTAACTGAGAGGCCTATGTGCTCACCAAATATGAGCACAATTGGCCCAAGTTGGAGGGCGCCCGCCCTGTCCCTGCCATGTTTCACGTCAGCAATCCGTGGGAGATGCCAAATAAAGTTTGTCCTCCGTTGATCCAAGGTCGGTGCAAGATCTACGGTCCGATGGCTCTGTCAAGTGAGGCTACCGATCCTCCACGGTGGAGTCGGTGTCCAAACCGACCGGGACCAAGTCGGTTCAACTTCTACCGACCTCCAGGAATGCATCTGAGGCGTTAACACAAATCAAGGAGGGCGGCCGCCCTACTCAAGCCGGTTCACTTCCCCATGTGACACAATTACCCCCACCGTTGGTCCCATGGCGGTTGGAGGTCGGTTTGATCCAACGAAGGTCGATGGACATCACGCGGACCGATGACGTGGCGATGAAGTAGCCCCTACTCCACCTCTCCACTATAAATAGAACCCTCTACCTCACTTGTAAACAACAACCACTAGATACACACTCTCCACATGAAAGTCATAGTTTTAGAGCTCTCCTAGTGAGGAGTAGAAGAGAGGGAGATAGTAAGGAGAAGCTAGAGGAGGAGCTGGGCCTGTCGGCGACCTCTCCACTTGTAGCTCGGAGGATGAAGCTCTTCTTCGAGTAAAGTCTTCTTCAGTGTGGTAATTTTATTCTTTCGCATTACTTAAGTATTACTTTATTGCTTTACTATTGTTCAACGTCTGGTTAAGGTGCTCTAGTTAGTGACGTCCGATTAGAGTAGTAAGTTTATAGATTAAGCGAGGTGCTTAGGCTATATCTTACCTGTGAACGCGGCTAGGCCCACGGATAGTAGTGGTAGGTCTTAGGTAGTGACAGCCCTAAGATCCTCTGGATTCCACCATGTTCGCCCTGGTTTTATCAGCGTAGGGCTTTTGATGTGAGTAATCCCAATAATTTGGGAACGCGCATTGTCCTGTAGTGACAATTAAAGTCTTCCTTAGTTTTGCCTTAGATAAAGAAATCACACTTATCCTCTCTACCCTGTTTATCACCTATGTTTGGATATACTTAGTTCTTGACTAGCCTACTTCACGTTCCGTGTGGAAATTTGATACCTAGGAATACTCCTTGGTGAAAACTATCTTGACATTCGTACGCTTACGGATTTCTCTGGGTGCTATATCCAGTGTCAACAAGTTTTCTGGCGCCGTTGCCGGGGATATCTTGAGCCTTGGTGATTGCGTTAGGAATTGTCAACAAACTCCAGGTTGTCGACATGATGATGAGTCGACGACGATCTCCGCACTAGGGATGAGGAGCTGACAATGCATATGAACTCAAAAGCGTCGATGAGGGGCGATGAGTCGACGATGACCTTCACATCATGGACGAGGGATGACGAGCTCCGCACCGTCGCATGGAAAAATGAGTCAAGGATGAGCTCTGCACCGTCAACGAGGGACGACGAGTCGACAACGAGCCCCGGGGGTGACGAGCTCCTTGACATCGATGAGGGACGACGAGCTCTAGACCATCAACGAGGGATGACGAGCTTCACACCTCCAATGAGAGACGATGAATTCCATGCCATTGACGAGGGCGATTAGTGAACGACGTCGGACTGTCGACGAGTGAGGGATGACGAGTCGACGACTATCTCTGGGACAATGAATGCTACTACGGGCTGACGATGAGAGACGTCCTGAGATGGTGATGGGTGTCGTTGCGGGACGGCAAGTGTCATGATAAGCCGATGACGAGAGCCAACACGGGACGACGATGTAGGTCGACGTGGGACAACAAGGGTCGTAGCGCAATGACGAGTTGATGACTTAGTTTGTGGTGTCGTCATTCGGAGTGAAACCACTGATGCTGTTGAAGATAAATCACATCCGAAGCACTTGAAGGGATCTACGTGAAAAAGTTCCCATATCTAGCACGTTTGTAATTTTTATCCTCGATAATGTATATTTGTGTTTTGTGCACAGGCAATCAAAGAGGTAGCACACCAAGACACATATGTATATTGGTTCAGGTATGGGATAACCTATATGTAGTGGAGAACGATCTCTTATTCCATATGCTCGGAGTTTACAAGGGCGACAATGATATATGGCTAAATGTCTAGCTACGGGATGTGTATGAGATTGCAAGGTCATCCGATCACGAGCTTCCTACGTCTCATTATATAGTTCCAGGGTTAGGGTTACAAATAGAGTCATGATTGTTTACATGTGGTTTCCTAGCTTGTTATAAGAAAACCTAGTCGGATAGAGTTGGTTTCTAAGTACATCTTGATATGCCTTGTCTTCCAAGTCGATACTGATTTGGGCCTCTCACTCGGCATGCTTGATATGCTTCATCCGGCCGAAGTATTTTCCATACGGCAAGGGTACCCCGACACTAGTGCTGCCATGTGGTCTACACACTAATAAGTCAGTTTGCCCAGGGAGCTAACGGCATGAGCAGTTGCTCTGGTGCCATCTTGGGCCAGGCATCGAATAATATTGGTGACCTGCAAATCTTCACCTTTAAGCACTGAGTTACCGTCTTCAAATGTTTTCCAAAAAATATTTTTACTTGCTTCGCACCACGTCATTAGGTCTAATGCACATGTATAGTTAGACAATACCTAGGGGCATTAGATCTCTTTAGTGTTCCCATCTTAATATTATCTATCATAAATCTGACCATGCACTCTATTGCACCTTGGCCGGCAAAAACAAAGCCCTATTGATATACTTTTGCCTCCAGGCTTCCTCCTTTCTCGATCTTCTCTATTTGTCTCCATGGTTGAGCACTTGCACCATATAGTTATGATCATCATTTGCATCATCTCCGGGGCTTACTCCTTTCTGCAGGTCTTCGGTTTCTTCTAAAAGGGCTCTTACTCCTTTTATGGAGCAACTTCTTTAGTTGAACTAAAACCGCTTTGAAAAATGTTTGACAAAGATAGAAATAGCGATAGTTGTGGAATAATTTGAGTCAGGTTTATGAGGAAGTACCAGTCGAAGCCATGCTTCTGTGGCTCTAGCTCCTGGCTCTTCCGGCCTCCTTGCATGGAGTCGTTTTTAGATGGTTGTTTGGCATGACCCTGCGACAAGAGCAAGAAGCTGAAGCTAAAGCTATGCCAAAGAGCCCTTAATTATAATTCTTAAAACTTCACGTTTAATGCAACAATGCTCAACTTCTCCATGTATTTGAGAAAAGCAAAACTTGGATCGAATATCATGCCAACTTTTCCACGTATTTGAAAAAAAAAACTTGGATAGAACATCGTATCATTCAGTTGAGTTGCATAAGGACAACTTTTAAGTTTTTCCTCCAATTTTATCAACTTTAATTCTAAACCGTTTTCTTCTTCTTAAATTAACTATCAGATCCAGCTATTACTCTCCCCATTCTAAATTAAAAGGGGCTTCGATTTTTCTAGATACACAACTTTTGTTACACATTATATCTAGAAATAAAAAACAATACATCAAGAAAAACTAAATCATTTTATAATTTGAAATAGAGAGAGTGCAACTGTACATACTGAAAAAAACCCCACTTAGCTGAAACCTACGGAGCCGAAGCACGCAAAAATTGGTAACTCAAACATCATCAGTAAATAAAGTGAAAGTAGAAAACACCATCATCAGTAAATAAGGACCCGTTTAGATTGTCCGTTTTGCAAATAATTTATTGTAGCAACGTGTTAATTTTTGCAATAAGTGTTCAATTATGACCTAAGTAGGTTTAAAAGATTCGTCTCATGATATTTTGCGAAACTGTCAAATTAGTTTTAGTTTTTATTAATATTTAGTGCTCCATACATATGTTCAAATATTGATTTGACGAAACTTTTAATATTTAGTGGTAAATTTAAATAGGGCCTAAAGCGAAAATAGAAGGAATGCCATCCTATCAGCGTACGGCTTGAAATAGTAGGAGCTTACACACGATCGTGTGCCCGGAGTTGGTTATGGCTACCACAATCATGAAGTGGCAGCAGTGACGATCCCTTTCCTACAAAAAGATGTCATTTGTCCCCCAAGGACCATCGCTGCAGTGGTACTACTACCGACTCAACTGACGTGTCTGAATCTGAAGAATCTGAAGAAAAAAAACGAGCGCCCAAAGGCCCGAGCCCGACGATCGACGACCGCGCACGTGTGTATAAATGAGATGAGATGAGATGAAGCGCGAGTCCCAGTCCGCTGCTGCGCTGCGCTTGCTATTTTTGCACCCAATCATTTTACCCCTCCGCCCCAGAGAGCCTAGAGCCGCCACTCCCCGGGCCCACCCGCAGCGACCCGCCGCGCCCGAATCCGCGATTGGTCGACGCCTCCTCCTCGTCCCCGTTCCCCGTTCCCCTCCTTCTCCTTCCCCGCGTCGCTCGCAGCAGCCCCGCCTCGACAAATTCCCCCATTCCCAAATCCCCCCGCCGAGGTCCCCGCCGCCCGCTCCGCATCCTCGACCCGCTCCCGCCGCCGGAGGCCGCCGCCGCTCGCCGCCGTACGGAATCTCAGGTACCTCGTCGCCGCGGCCGCCCCCCGCTCGCGAGGCCCCGCCGGGATTCTAGGGTTTCGGGTGGGCCGGCCCTAGGGGCCCTGCAATTCGCGGGCCGGGCTCCACGCCCCGGCTCCCCCCGCGCCTCGGGCGCCGATCGCCGCGAGCTGCCCCCCGCGCGGGCGGGCGGGCGTGGGCGAGAAGCTTCCACTCGCTGGTCTGCCTGCTGATACATGCGGCCGCTGCCACACTGGTGCTGCTCCTCCTCCTCAATCGGGAAGCGCCCCGCCTCGGATTCCGCGCAGGGTACACCGTTTCCTGCTACCGCGGTGTGTGCTGGAACAAAACCTTGCTCCATTCTTGTTTTTCCTGCTCCCACGTGTGGCTTCACTCTCTTGCTCATATATGGGTGCCCTGCGTCCAGCTGCAGCGCGCGGGATGACCTGAGCCTCCGCCTGCCGCCAAGATGAATGTGGGGCAGGCTGCCCACCTGTCCGGGCAGATGTCTGGGCAGACAGCGCAGATGAATCAGGTTCCTGGCACCGGTGTCGGCGTCGGCGTTGGCGTTGGCGGTGCTGATGGGCTACAGCAGCACCAGCCAATGCAGGAGATGGCGGCGATATCGGGAACGGACCAGCAGTTTGTCATGCTTCGGCACGCTATGCGCGAAAAGATGTATGTGTTTATTTACTACTGGTGACTTAAACTAAATAGTCCATTTGTAGTCAGGTAATGATTGCACTGAGTTATTGAGCCTTGGCAGGCTGAACAGCTACATATGTACATACCTAGTGGTAGATCCAAATTGTCTACATGCCCCGACAAAAATATTACCTTATCAAACTTCATGCTTAATAAATTTATTTCCTTGCCATAATTACGAATACGACATGGATGCATTACTTATATTGTTGGCTTTACTTAAACTAGCACCCAAAATTTAGGTTGGTGATGGATTTTTCTTCAAGCCTATAGAAGGTACATGACATTTTTTTACTATTCTTGCAGATTCGAGTATATAGGAAGGAAACAATCATCGGCTGAGTGGCGGAAGCGGTTGCCAGAACTGTCAAAGCGGCTTGAGGAGATCTTGTACAGAAAATTCCCAAACAGGGTATTGCTATCGCATCCCCTTCATCTTTTGCAAGGCTTTGTTGGTATACTAGAGATCAAGTATATTTCTGGGGAGCATAATAAAATCTTGCGGCTTCATCACCATTTTGTTTCTTGTTCCTTTATTGTTTGAGCAGATTGAATACTACAATATGATGAAGGGACCAGTTGAGCCGCAATTGCAGTTTGCTATTAAGACCTTGAGTGCTCAGAACCAACACAATCAACAAAACCCACAAATGACAAGGCAAATAGCATCATCCTCTGGCTATGGTACTATGATTCCTACCCCTGGTATGACGCAAGGAACCAGTGCAAGTTCTAGGATTCCATACGTCACGGACAACAATGCCCTTTCATCGTCTGGTGCAGGCATGGTTCCTCAGAATGCTAACATGGGCGCCTCGATGCAAGGTGCATATAATTTTACTAGTCCTTTGGCCTGTTTTCTGTTAGCTGAAGATCTCTAGCCATGATCTAGTGCCTGTGTGCTGAAAAAAGGACTTACCTTACCTCTTTGAGGGTCCCACTTATCTTCCTTATACCAAGGTTTCTGTTTGTTATCTGTAAAGAGGAAGCATGCCTTTTGGTGTCTGTGTTGTTTGAAGTTGATATGATCATTTTACCAAGTCAATAAACTGAAACTTATGCAGTGACTAACTGGTCCACCATATATTCTTAGTTTTGTTTTGGCAGTCTCTTTATATGCCCCTGCTCACTCTTAACTCCTCCGCGCAGGTCCGATGTCTAATGGGTACCAGCATTTAAATACCAGCATTCCACAAAATTCTACCACAAATAATGTACAATCTGCAATGGGTTCAGTTGGTGCCCAGCGACAACTACCTCATATGATCCCAACTCCAGGATTCAGTAATCAACAGAATGTACCTTCAAATCCTGACTATTCAAATGGAACTGGATATTTCAACGGTGAGTCTGCTGTGGCGCCACATATGCAGCACCAGAAGCAATTTGGTAGCAACCAAAATAGCAATCAAATTCAGCATATTGGGGGCCACAATAGTTCTGGAATACATTCAAGCATGCTGGACAACTCATCTGCATATGGTTTATCAGATGGACACATGAATGGTGGAATAGGAGTGCATGGGTCAAATATGCAGCTAACAAACAGGACTACGGCACCAGAAGCATATATGAACATATCCCCTTATGGCAGTTCACCCAAACCTATGCAGCAGCAATTCAACCAGCACTCTCAGCAGAGAATACCGAGTAAGCTTGCTGCCTTTTAGCATTTCACTTCCATCTTGTGGGTTTTCTGAAGCTTGAACCTGTATAATATGCATATCATATATGAAAAAATCTATTCTTGCCCAAACTGGTTTGGTTATTATTTGACAGGTAGCAAACATAGAAAAATAAAACTTTCAGCTTCTTGTAGTTCCTTGCTGCTGGAATTGCTAGCCTTATAAGTAATTTGTTGCCTGTCCTGAGGGAGGAGGACGGTGATGCTTTTTACCAATCTAGTATGTTAGCACCAGTGTGGATATCTTCAGATGGAGTCTTGTAGACATGTATGGTTTTGCTGTTGATAGTTCAACAATGATAGATCATAGATGAAATGTTATTAATGAATAATGATTCTAAACAGTGGCAAAATGACACACCCTCTTCTTTCTGCAGTACATAATTGAGGGGTCTAAAGTTTTCTTAAGCATACATATATGATCTTTGCTTGGGGAGGTGGTACAGCTCATTTTGTTAAAGTTGGCATGTTACTGTTTCTAATTAACTGAATTCTCATGCATTAGTTTTCTTAAGCATACATATATGATCTTCGCTTGGGGAGGTGGTACAGCTCATTTTGTTAAAGTTGCATGTTACTGTTTCTAATTAACTGAATTCTCATGCATTAGTTTTCTTCATAGAATTGAAGAAAAATTGTGGCATTGTAATGAAACAAATTCAATTTCATTTTGTGTGCAGCATCAGTTGATATGGCTGGCTCCGGCAGCTTTTATGCTACTGGCTCTACCCCTTTAACCACAGCAAATAGTCAGACCATGAATGTTGCAAATTTGCAGTCTAGGTCAAGAATGAATCAGATGTTGGTTTCCAATCAGTTAAACATTCAGTCCATTCAGCAACAGCCGCAGATAAAAACTGAGGTTTTGGATCAACCAGAAAAGGTGAATTTTCAGTCACCACAGTTGACTCATGATCAACTACTACGCCAGCACCCAATGCCACAACATCAGGTGCAACCTAATTCCCAGTTTGTTCAAAATCAGTATCATATAAATCAACAGCAGGCAAATCCACAGCATCAGCAGGCTATGCTAAGGAGCAATTCCTTTAAACAGTCTCAAATGGCTTCCACCCATTCAATGCAACTGCCCGAACAGGGGACTCTGCTACACACTGAACTGGTATCTTCACAAGCAAGTGATCCTGCTGACCTTCCAAGCTTCCAGGGTCAGTACCAGCAAAGAAATGCTCTTGACAGTGTTAAAGGAGGGCAGATGCTTGGTCATCTATCTAGCTCTCAAAATTTTCATCCTTCTGCCTCTCATGGTTCTCAGCAATTGTTGCCCTCTAATCTGCAGCTTGATGATGGTTCCAATGCTGTAAGCTATGTGCTGAAAGGATCGCAGACAGATCAAATGCTGCGTCCTCAATGGCAGCCACAAACAATGGAAAAGGCTCTTGTCACCACTAATTCAACACTTGAAAAGCAAATACAGGAAGATTTTTGTCAAAGAACAATGGTACAAGATGGAGCACAGCAACCATTTTCATCAGATTGGCGTCTTTCTAATGGCACAGCAACTTCTATTGATCCTGCTGTGCCGAAGCCCGCAGCTGGAGAACAGGTCACTGGAAATATCCAGTACCTCCGACAGATAAAGTGGTTGCTGTTACTGTTTCATGCAAAAACATGCACATACCCTATTGGAAGTTGTAAGTTCCATGGTTGTGTTCAAGTGCAGGAGCTTTTGAAGCATTTTCAGAACTGTCAAAGGAAAGATTGTTCGTACAGGAGCTGCAGTAAGTCAAAAAAGATGTCTCACCATTATAAAACTTGTGTCGATGAGCAGTGTCCTGTGTGCAGCGTTGTAAGGAAGTTTTTGCGCCAATCAACTGAACAGGCATCTAAGCAAAAGGCTCTTGAGTCTAGAAAACTTGCTCAGCAAAATGTGCCTCAGAGAATCATGAACGGGGTAGAAGGTGATAGAATGGACGTTGACCCAGTGTCAGCTGAAGCATTCGATGATCAACCATCTGTTCCAAAACGTTTAAAGATGCATCCTCCATCACCCAGTGGCCCAGAGAATGATATCTCTGTAGTCTCCAACCATCATGTCAACCCAGGCTTTGCATTGCAGGAAACACAACCTGAGCAGCTTGAGCACAATAACAGGACAGCATATCTGAAACGAGAGGTTGATGCAAAGGCTGACATGCGAGCTCCTCAAAAGCCTGTAAAAAATAGTTATGGTATTGATGGAAATGTGACTACATCAAGGCATAATGTGATTCCTGGTGTTCCCAGTGAGATGAATGCTCATATCAAGCAAGAAAACTTGTCAGTTGACAAAGAGACAAGTGAGACCGCTCTTGAGGTTAAGAATGAAACAAATGATCCAACTGATGCAACCGTGTCTAAATCAGGAAAACCAAAAATAAAAGGCGTTTCTATGACTGAATTATTCACTCCAGAACAAATAAGTGAACATATTGAGAGTCTAAGGCTGTGGGTTGGTCAGGTATGATTTTCTTAACTGAAAGTACTCACTTGCATTTCATTTCCTTTGAAAACATTGCTAGACCAATGATAACTGCAGGCTAGACAACTGAGCATTCTCATTACAAAGATGTGGTTCATGCTTGCCTGGTAGCTATTGGGGTAGGCTAGAGATGAAACCCAACATAATCCTTTGTTATGAAAGGATTTTACCAATGGGTAGCGAATTCGTCTCCCCCTTGTGCCTTCGCTAGACTATCTTATAATATAATTAAAGAATGGGGTTACAATATAGTATCGCCAAGCTGGCAAGCTCTATTTAAAAACTTAAGAGAAACTCTTTTTCCTGTCAGGGACTAAATGAGATTTTAGTTCACTCCTTGTTTTCTGAGATGGATGGGATTTGCGAGAATTTATTCTTAGCTTCTAAGACATTGTAATTTGTGTTACTATATCTTAACAAATAAAGTATTTTGCCCTCTCTTTGTCGGAAATTAGGAATGGTCTTTGTCCCGTACTGTTTCGCAAATACAACAGTTTTTCTTAGCTAAAACCTCTGTTCATAATTCTGGTGGACTTGTGCCTTAACCATACAATGTATTTTTGAGAGGAGCTAACTTGTACATGTTACATCATTTGACAGAGTAAGGCTAAAGCTGAAAAGAATCAAGCTATTGGCCATTCTGAGAATGAGAACTCTTGCCAGCTCTGTAGAGTAGAGAAACTTACTTTTGAACC
This sequence comes from Eremochloa ophiuroides, assembly GCA_038502445.1. Lineage (NCBI taxonomy): Eukaryota > Viridiplantae > Streptophyta > Magnoliopsida > Poales > Poaceae > Eremochloa > Eremochloa ophiuroides. Next base: position 6,233,112 of record JAHLJS010000005.1, read on the forward strand.
TCCACCAATATATTGTTCTCCTTGTGGAGCTCGGATAAAGCGAAACGCACCATACTACACTGTGGGTACTGGTGATACACGCCATTATTTCTGTATCCCTTGTTACAACGAGTCTCGTGGTGAGACTATTGAGGTTGAAGGTCAAACATTTCCGAAGGCAAAGTTGGAGAAAAAAAGAAATGATGAGGAAACGGAAGAATGGGTAAGTTCTGCAGTTCCATTGATACGGTGGTGTCATAAAAATTCAAAAAATGTTTCTGGTATTTTTCTTTTGTGCTAAACGTTTTCAAATCATGCATTCTGCAGTGGGTTCAATGTGACAAATGTGAATGCTGGCAACATCAAATTTGTGCTCTATTTAATGGAAGAAGGAATGATGGAGGACAAGCTGAATATACTTGCCCCAATTGCTATGTTGAGGAGGTCAAACGTGGGCTGCGCAAACCTTTACCACAGAGTGCTGTTCTTGGGGCAAAAGATTTGCCGAGAACTGTTCTTAGTGATCATATAGAAGATCGGCTGTTTAAACGACTTAAGCAGGAGAAACAGGATCGTGCAGCTGCTGCTGGCAAAAATATTGATGAGGTTAGTGAGACTAGATATTCTTTGAGGAACGTTGGCAAAATAAATGAGTCTAAACATATGACCCATATATTTATGGTTATTCTGCCAAAAAAAAAAAAACTCGGATTTGCCTTAAGAGGATGTACCAGGATTCGAACGCGGATTGGCAAAACCCCCTGAACACACTGCTCTATAACTCGTGAGATCTTGGTGTTTATTCTGCGACTGTGAGTTGTCCTAGATTTGTAATATGAACAATTACAAGATAGACACCAAATCAACAAGCAGTTTCTTTGTTGCAGTTTGGATACTCAAGCACAATGAGCTTTGTTTATTTACCTGATTTTTTAGTTCTTGACAAAACATAATATGGCAAGGGTACAAGGCAGTTTCTTTAGCGTAGTTTGGAGACTCAATCACAATGGGGTTTGCTCATTAAGATAAAAGTTTTATGAATCAAGAAAGCATTAGTTTTATATTTTTGTTGGTACATTCTTTCTCATTTATTTACTATAAGATAGTAATAGCCTTTGGTTGGGAGGTGGGACTGGTGCCTATTAAGTGAACTGCAGATAACAAATAGGCCAACATCACCATAGGTGAAGTGGACAAGAACTATTGCACATAACAGGTTTTCCTCTGTATTGATGCAGATCATGCTTTGTGAAGTGGTTGGGTTCTTTATTTGGGCTAAATAGGATGGCATGTTAGATAGCAGGCAAAGTTACCTTGATATACTTATTTGCCTTTGTGCTAGTTTTCCTTTTATACATACTGTCTGGTACTTCTTTTTTTCCCATGTACGAAGCATTATGGCACACTTATTCTTTTTGCCATCAAGTTTGACTCCTGGTATGATATCCTTTCACTCCATCAAGTTCACTTCTAATTATGCCTTACTTGTTAGATTCCTGGAGCGGAAGGACTTGTGGTCAGAGTTGTTTCATCAGTGGATAAGAAGCTGGAGGTTAAACCACGCTTTTTGGAAATTTTTCAAGAAGACAACTACCCTACAGAGTTCCCTTACAAGTCCAAGGTAAGAATTCATTCTTGTCATTTGAAGCATGAATTGTAGTCACAGTCACTAATTTCTGCAACCGTATGTTTATGAAATGTTGGACAGGCTGTTCTCTTGTTCCAGAAAATAGAAGGTGTGGAAGTATGTCTATTTGGAATGTATGTTCAAGAATTTGGTGCAGAATGCTCTTACCCAAACCAGCGTCGTGTTTATTTGTCATACTTGGATTCTGTCAAGTACTTCAGACCTGAGATTAGAACAGTATCTGGAGAGGCCTTGCGTACATTTGTGTATCATGAAATTCTGGTAATTTACCATCCATGCTGACTTTTTCTGACTAATACGAATTTATTGTCTTACTAGGTTTCCGTCAAAACTGTAGGAAACCATGACAGGAAACTGTTCTTCTTTAGCTAGCATTTGTTCTTGGTCTAATCTGCCCTCACTGTGTACAGATAGGATATCTTGAATACTGTAAGCTACGGGGGTTCACAAGTTGTTACATATGGGCTTGCCCACCTTTGAAGGGTGAAGATTACATCTTATATTGCCATCCTGAGATTCAAAAGACTCCGAAGTCTGACAAACTGCGTGAGTGGTAAGCCTTTGATGTCCAATTGGTCTTGTTGCTTTTAAATCCTCCACCAGTTCTAATGTCTTCTACATCCAGGTACTTATCTATGCTTCGGAAAGCTTCTAAGGAGGAAATTGTTGTTGAGCTGACAAATCTGTATGACCATTTCTTCATGACTATGGGGGAATGCAAGGCTAAGGTGACTGCTTCTCGCTTGCCGTACTTTGATGGAGATTATTGGCCAGGAGCTGCAGAAGATATGATCAATCAACTCCGACAAGAAGAAGATGACCGCAAACTTCAGAAAAAGGGTAAAACAAAGAAGATTATTACAAAAAGAGCTCTTAAAGCTGCTGGCCACACCGATCTCAGTGGGAATGCTTCAAAGGATGCTATGTTGATGCAAAAGGTAAGCTTCTTTGATTTCTGTGTACTTCCTGCTCTCATAAATATATACTGTATAAAGTATACTCCTGTTTCTCTCTCCCACCCTATGTCTCTTTTTTACGTACTTGAATTTTGTATTAATTGGGCGACACATTTACCATGCTCTATTTTGTGTATGCAGCTTGGTGAAACAATATATCCTATGAAGGAAGATTTCATTATGGTCCATTTACAGTATTCATGTAGTCACTGTTGTATGCTTATGGTGTCTGGAAGACGTTGGGTTTGTCATCAATGCAGAAGCTTTTACATCTGTGACAAGTAAGTTCATTTCTTTGGCATAATCGGACCTAGCTGCACTGCCCATGTTTGATTTATGATTTATCCATCCTGCTATATAGTTTTCCACCAGTTTATAATTATCTTCTTTTGGCACATATGGTCACTACATATTGAGTTGGTTCCAATAATTTAATCATGATTCCATGGAACATTTTAGTTTCACCCAGACACTTGTGTCTTGCTCATAAAATTCTTTTATTTGCTTGTAAATTTACTATTGGTGCTCAAATAATCTTTATTTCAGCAAATCGTTTTCCCTTGTGACCAGTTCTGGTGATTAGAACAATTTCTGTTTTTTGTTTAAAATTTTCTTTCTTGGAACATCTCTTTGCTTGGAGCATTGCCCCTAGTGCTTAGAACAACTTCTTGGAACATCTCTTTGCTTGGAGCATTGTCCCTGGTGCTTAGAACATCTCTTTTATCAAAGCAGTTTTTTTTCCTTTTCTTGGTGCTTAGAACAACTTCAGCTTCGGGTGTACAGATTTTTGTTTGAGGTGTAAAAATTTCTGTTCCACATGTACAGACTTCAAGCCAATATATTGTTTTTTCGCTTGCAAAATGTTCTTGTTTCAGGTATATAATTTTTTGTTCAGCTGTAATTTTTTTTTGTTTCACAAGTTTATATATTTTTTCCACCAGGTGTACAAACTTTTCATTCCAGCTGTAGAGACTTTTGTTCCACAAGTGCGTATTATTTGTTTGAAATTCGAAGTGTACAGACTTTGTTCCAGCTATCAATTTTTCTTCACAATGACCTTTCCCAAACAGCTTGACCTTAAGCCATGTGTTTTTTAATATTATATTTTACATATAGAAATTTTAGAGTTCATTATTTTTTTACTTTTTCTAAGCACAAATCCTTACAAATAAAGCAAATGACCAGACACCCAAAGTCAAAGTCTTCCAAAAATCGGATCGCAACTGTATTTGGGGCTGCTGGATAATGGGCCAGCTTGGCTCGGTTCGGCTCGTTTAGCTTGCGAGCCAGGCAATAAAATCAGAGAAAACATAATCTGTATGTTTATCAACTTGTAGGAATAGTAATAATGATGCAAAAACAACTCATCCATGAGCCTTAAATCAAACAAATAGATTAGAACATACCGACAAATATAAATGCAACAATGCACTAAAACACAACAACATACGTACCATACATGATGCATCCATTAATGATTATCCATATATCCATTTAAGACAAAATGATAGCATCATAGTTACTACATATCTCCAAGGTCTAGGTCCAACTATTGGCCAATTGCAGAGTGCAAGGCATCAAGTTATACAGAATTGATATAAGTTCAAGCCTTTCAAGGCCAATAACTTTGGCTCGCTAGGCTCATGAGCCAGCTCGGCTCGTTAACTACACGAGCTGGAATGCTGGCTCAGCTCATTGAAAAATGTAAACGAGCTGAATGGAACTGAGCCACTGACGAGTCAAGTCGGCCGAGCTGTCGAAGTGCTAGCTTTTTTGTCCAGCCCTAACTGTATTCCCCTTGTCAACTTGTTCTCACATTCACTAATTGCTTGTTTTGTATACAGTTTTTCAAGATGGATAAACTATATAATTCTTGTTTGAGTTCTTTTGGTGAAATTGAATATTTTGTTGGTCCAGGTGTTATGATGCAGAACAACAACTTGAAGACAGGGAGAGGCACCCGAGTAATAGCAGGGACACACATATGCTCCATCCGGTACTATACTCTTTTCATTCTCAGTATAGAACTAGAGCAAATAGACTCTGAACTCTCAAGATATGACTTGATTCTCTCTGTTTTAGGTTGATATTGTCGGGGTGCCCAAAGATACCAAGGATAGAGATGACATCTTGGAAAGCGAGTTTTTTGACACCAGGCAGGCTTTCCTTAGTCTTTGCCAAGGAAATCATTATCAGTATGACACCCTCCGACGCGCAAAGCATTCATCAATGATGGTGTTGTACCACCTACACAATCCAACTGCACCAGCATTTGTCACTACGTGCAATGTCTGCTGTCATGATATTGAAACCGGTCAAGGTTGGCGGTGTGAGATTTGTCCAGACTTTGATGTGTGCAATGCCTGTTTCCAAAAAGGCGCAGTTACTCATCCTCACAAGTTAACAAACCATCCATCAGCTGCTGACCGCGATGCTCAAAACGCAGAAGCTCGGCAAATGCGTGTCCAGCAGGTAAGTTCTCTTTTTGTTGTTACCTACTAATATTATGCTCTTGTTCCACCATTGCTAAAAGATGTGATTTAAATTTGGTTATGTGTCACAATTCCACTTTCTAGAATCAGAATCATTCCAGTAAACAGTAATACCTAAATCTATTTTCTTTTTCATGATGCTGCAGCTAAGAAAGATGCTTGATCTTCTGGTACATGCATCGACATGCCGCTCTGGTAGTTGCCAGTATCCTAACTGCAGAAAAGTCAAGGGACTATTCCGTCATGGGATGCAGTGCAAAACGCGTGCTTCAGGAGGGTGTGTCCTTTGCAAGAAAATGTGGTACATGCTTCAACTCCATGCCCGAGCTTGCAAAGATTCAGATTGCGTTGTGCCGCGGTGCAGGTTTGTTGACGCCCTACTCTTTTTTTGCATATACATATTGTTTCTGTGTTTACTCGTATTGCATTGCCATTTGCTATAAACCTGATTACTGGTGGTAAACTATGCACAGGGATCTGAAGGAGCATCTTAGAAGGTTGCAACAGCAGTCTGATTCCAGGAGGAGGGCTGCTGTAAACGAAATGATGAGGCAAAGAGCGGCGGAAGTCGCTGCAAATGAATAGTTGCCTCTGTACAGGTATACTTGTGGAAAGAGGATAGGAAGTATGAAGGATTGCACTCCTCACTCCCACACCAAGGAGAGCTTGGGATGGTTGAATTATAGGATTGGTAGGTAAACAACAACTGCTTCACATGGATTTATTATGACGAAGGTCTCGGTCATCCTTTGCCTATGGTTAACAAACAACATATCGGCTCGGAAGCCGGGCCCGCCTTCCTCCAAAGAGCTGAAGCGGCAGGGTGCAGCACCGTAGGCTGTAACTGTTTGTTTGCACCCCCTCCAGTGCTAACCAGCTACACCCTGCTGACCGCACTGATGTTGTCGTCGACTGGGCACGTTGCAACCCTTGGGTGTGGTGAATTCTTTGATTTGACCTGTACTAGCCGAACTGATCTTCTTTGTTGCTGTTTGCTGATGGTGTATAATAGGTGTTTCTGGACAGTTGTCAGTCGTGTATTGCTCAAAAATTTGGTGTAGCTGTTGTCTCCCCCCCTCTCCGGTTTCTTCTTGTCTCAGTCCAGGAGAGGGGTATAGGTTAAAAAAGGGTAAAAAGGGATGGGCGTTATTGGACAAGTATTTGTTTATTTCTGCCCCCCATTTTGTAGGACTCATCTTTGTTAAAGTATAAAGCAAAGTAAATCATCCATGTCTTCTCTTGTAGCAGTACTGCTCAATAGATTTTTTCCCCCCTCTTTTTTTTTCCTAGTGCAGGTGGCCCAGGAGGGCGACAAGTCATGGTATGTGTACTCTTGTGTTCTCAGATGTTAGTGGTATCTCGCGAATGGAATTTGGTTCGGTGACTTCGGTGAGGATGAAGTTGTTCCTGTTTTTATTAGGGGAGTCAGGTCCACGGACGATGAGAAGAGGATCCTCGCCCCCTGGAGAATATTATTGGCCAAAACAGGATGTGCAAGTGAGGACTGAGGATCCATCCCTTCCTTTTTTTTTTCCCCCCTTTCTTTTTCCTTCGTGGATGAAGGTCGGCTGTCAAGTGAGGCAGTTGGTGGAGCGCTGCGGTTGTGGGGTACGCGCGGGCTTGAGCTGCGGCGGTAGCTCTGACTGGCAGCATGGTGGGTGGCGCGACGCGCTGCAGCGGAACAGCAGCGCTGCAGGTGAGATTCCAGCGGTCTTGCCTGAGTGGTGACGGAAGAGGGGCGAGGTGTGACTGAAGAAACCTCATGCGACCGAGACTCCTCCAATTAACGGGACAATATTAAACTGCAACCCTTTGGTCTGCATTCAATAGCTAACACGGGCGTCCCTTGGTAGCACGATTCGTGCTAACCAATTAGCAAGGGATCATGTCATCTACTCTCTCCGTTCCTAAATAATTATCGTCGTCTCTCTTGGTTCCTACCTAAATAATTATCGCCGTCTCTCTCGGTTCCTAAATAATTATTATCGTTGGTGTGTACTATAAGTTTGATTTGATTTGTAAAAAAAACATGCAACGTTTGTATCTTCAAATAAATTTTATAAAAAAATATATTTAAATATATTTCCAATGACATTAATTATGCATAAATATGAATATATTTTAATATATATTTAGTCAAAGTTTTTTTCTCAGAAAATGAAAACGACAAATATTTAGTAACAGAGGAGTAGTTCACAGGTTCGCTTCTCATAAAAACATTATTTTAGGTCTTACTACATAATTTGACGTCACATTAGTTCACATCACTTTTTTTGTGTAAGTAGTACAATATGGTAGGGTATGTAGATCTTTTTACACACAAATGAAAAACATGTATAGATGTAGATATAAGCTACAAGCATAAATGCATGCATATGCAAAGCCGACTATAGCTTGTTTTCTTAAGTGAATCTACTAATTTTTTTCAATGAAAAGTTAATGTAGCTAACCAATTATTTCACAGGTGTAGACTAGTGGAAATAAGTCCCTAAACCTTGTTTCTTTATAAAAAAAAATCATTTCAAATTCTATTTAAAAGCAGCGACAATCCTATAAAAAATACAAGTACAAACAAAGAATTAGAAAATATGATTATACTTGATATAAAAACAACGTGGTAACATTTTGAAATACTTTGACAGGATATTATTTTGAATCTATTGGTAATTAATTTTTTTTGTGAAAACAATGGACACTGAATAAATCGTTACTTCATCTATTCTGAAATACAAGAAATTCCTAGTTGGTTTGTATCAACCTATTTTAAATTTCACCAAATTTATAGAAAAAGAGTAATAAATTTATGTTATCGAAGAGGTAGTAGTTGGGATAGAGTGGTTTATGCATTTCTTTCTTCCCCCTCCTTTGGAACTAATGTACTCCCTCCGTCCCAAATTAAACGTCATTTTGGGTTTCATGCTACGAGTTTGACTCGATTTATAGAAAATACGTATAACCTTTCTATTTTCAAATAAATTTGTTAAAAAACTAGATTCAAAGATATTTCTAATGATACTAATTATATACTATAAATATTAATTTTTAAAAAATATATTTAGTCAAAGAGTTTTCTCGCAAAGGAAAAACGACACTTATGGACCGAGCGAGTATGCGATTTTTTCCCTATAGCTGACGAGCAATTGAGTGCGAGTGACCAGTTACCACTTGTGCCTATCCGGACCATCCGTTCTGCATCGGACGGCGCACCGCCACCCCGCGTGTTTATCCACGCCTCGCGCCGCGCTCGCTTCGGCCACGGCGGCAATGGCGGCGGCCCGACGCCTCTTCTCCTTCCACCTCCACCACGCGCGCCCTGCCGGCGCCGGTGTTGCCGTCGCGACCCCGCACCGCCGCGGGAAGCATGACGTGGTCTCGTGCAAGGCCACGGGGAAAACCAAGCCCAAGTCCAAGGCGAAGGCGGGCAAGGGCGGCGAGCGGCAGCAGAGGCGGGCGCTGGAGGAGCACCTCAAGCGGCGCACACGTTCCGCTGCTGCCTTCGACGCCGACCTGTACGGTCGGCGCGCCCACGAGCACCACGTCCCCGTCTTGCTTGGCGAGGTCCTCGCCGCCTTCCGCCGGCCCCGCCCGCTCCGCTCCTTCGTCGATTGCACCCTCGGCGCCGCAGGACACTCCCTCGCCGTGCGTGCCCGCTCGCTCTCTGTCGTGCTCCATTGCTTTTGTTCTGTCGCACAGTGGCCTCTGATGCTGCTACCCACGACGTTTGCGGTGCGATGTTGTTGAGGGCTCTTGCCCGCTTGCTGTTTGACGGAATGCCTCTCGGGCTTCGTGGTGTAGATGATGGAGGCGCACCCGGAGTTGGAGCTATACATTGGCATGGACGTCGACCCCTCCGCCCTGGAGATTGGCCGTGGAAACATTGAGGCCTTCCTCGCCGGTAAGGAAAGGGAAGCCAATGGAGGGGAAGACGATGCCTTGCAGGGGACGCTGCGTGCCTACACTCATGTCAAGAACTTCAAGTACATCAAGCAAGTTCTTGGTAGCGTGGATGAGAGTCTAGCAGTTAGCTCTTCTGGAATTGACGGTATCCTCATTGACCTTGGCATGTCATCCATGCAGGTCAGTCGTCAAGTTAAAGATGTGAAAAATGGTTACAAGGCTTCTGCATTTCCCGTTTGCTAATTCACATTTCATCTTGTTTTTACATCATCAGGTGAATAGATCAAATAGGGGATTCAGTGTGCTCCAGGATGGCCCTCTTGATATGCGCATGGACCCTAAGGTCAGTGTTACTTTGCTCGTCTTTTCTGTTCTAATCTTCATTCTACTTCTATGATAATGTATCTTTAAAGAGTAAAGAGTATCTCTTCCAGCAATACTGAGGTGTTTTTTTATATAGAATTTTAGGGCCAAACCCCAGTCTTTTACCTGAAGTAAAAAAACGGTTTAAACCATTACAGCACAGGGGATTGGCATACAAATCAAGTTAAGCACAAATCCATCTCAAAACTCAACACCAATGCAACACTTGCTTAAGCAGCAACAGAAACTATAGAGACCTGAGATAATTGATGCCCTCTGCAACAATTGACATCAGAGCTCTCATCATGAGGGTCTTCTCCATCTTGTAGTTGCAAAATGTCTGCTTGACTCCTGGAACGGTCCCCTTGATGCATCAGTGCTGAAGCCACAACACTGAATCTGCCAGCTTCCTAATATCCTTTATCTTCTTCAACAGCGACTCTTTTTTCTCTACCTGGTCAATTCTGTACCATAGACACTACCTTCAAGAAGAGCAAATCCAAATCCATACATTTCCCCCCAGTTCGCTGGGAGCATAAATCATTTCTAAGTTTCCAGATACACCAAAGCACTGCAGAAGTTATCATGTTAAAAACCCCGTTGCTTGTTATTGCTAAGTTAGAATTTGCGATAATATATCCCGAAGCTGTTGCACCACTACACAGTGAAAGAAAAGATGTTGAACAAACTCTGTACATCATTTTTGTTGAATTAATCAATTTACAACTTTATGCTACACTTCCAATGTGGCAGTGTCCTTAGTTCAGTTTTAAAACTGTTTTTTATAACAAAGAATGGTTGTGTCAATTCATGGTTGAAGTCACTAAACAGTTGCTATGTCCAAAAAGTTCAGATCAACTTTTGTTTTGTCTTCAAGTTGTATCACTCTTACCTATACATGAAATTAGACAGGCAACTTTAAGAGCAGAGGACATTTTGAATTCTTGGCCGGAGCTTGAACTTGGGCGTATCCTGCGTGAATATGGGGAGGAAAGCAACTGGCAATCAGTTCAGAAGCAAATTGTTAAAGCCCGGGCTATGGGTAGTCTGCACTCTACTGGGGATCTTGTCAAACTAATCCAAAGGATGTGTAGCATCTCAAGCGGTATGTGTGATCTTTCTACTATGTTGGCACTGGAGGTCTTTTTTTTACTGTCAATGTTATGCAGAGGTTCATTTCTTTTTGTTTTGAATGCCAAATTCAGTATTCTAAAATAGTAATGATTTATAGAAGCGCCATGTGGTGTTTTCGTTTCAGTGCATTTCGCTTTTCTGCTTACAGTTTCTCAAGTTTAGTATTATTATTTTTTATGTAGCAAGTAGTATATAGTAGAATGTATCTCCAAAGAAGCAAAACGAAGATAATTTTGCAAGACATTTGATATATTTTATAAACTTCAGGGCGGCAAGGCTGGATTAAGACTGCAACAAGAGTGTTTCAGGCCCTCAGGATTGCAGTTAATGATGAACTCCGGGTTCTGGAAGATTCCCTGCATTCATGCTTTGACTGCCTAGCAACAGGTGGCCGTCTTGCTGTAATCTCATTCCACAGTCTGGAGGACAGAATTGTGAAGAAAACTTTCTTGGAGCTCATCCATGGGGTTGAAGCAGATGAAGGCGACAAAGATGACCTGGCACTCACTGACATTGAAGATGAAGATGAACCATGGTTTGGCCCGAGAGTGCAAGGAATGAATGGTACCGTCCTCACAAAAAGACCGATAACCCCCTCGCAAGAGGAGGAAAAACTAAATCAGAGGTGCAGAAGCGCAAAGCTTAGAGTTATTCAGAAGACCTGAACAATTTTGGATAAATTTTGAAGGATTCCTGAGCATATCGGCATGTAATTTTTTATAGCCAGAGAAATATGAATAGGGTTGTCACTTGTGTGCACAGCCAGCTGCAGTCTGGACCACCAGAAAAATTACCTCAGCCGGATGTGGTGCTAGTTATCCTCGACAAGAAATCTAGAGGCTTAGGTTAGTCAAAAAGATCTCACTGTATCTGCATCAGTTTGTGTACTTCATTCATGTATATCGGCTCATGTACTCTGTAAACCAAGACACGATAACCAGTGTAGGTGAAAGCCTTATTTTGGTTTTAATGATTGAGTGCCAACCACATGAACTAATGCTTTCATTTAGTACGATTGGCTAGAGTCCACTTGATGGTGATGAACAAGACATAGAAGGTGATGGAGATGAAGATGGAGATTATGATCACATACATGCAAAAGGTTCATCAAATGGTGAGAAGATGGAGCAAAAGCGAGCCACAAGGCAAAGGTTTATAGAATTTCAGTGAAACTTAAAATTATTTTACTTAGCACTTAGAAGCATTACTTCTGGGATTAAAATGGAATTGTCTTCTATATCACACATAGCCAGGTCAAAAAAAAAAATTTAAAAAAAAATCTGTCACTGAAGAGAACCGAAGGCGTGATTGGGAAGTGTTTCCCATCGCGACGCACACAAGCAGCCACGTCTCCTGGCAGCAGCACCACTCTTCCCGCTTTCTCCTCCCAAGATTTCTCCTCGCCTTCGCGCCAAACGCGCCCGCTTCGTCTCGTCCGCCGTCGCTGTCGAGTTGGTGTCCGTCTCTGCCGCGAGAAGCCCAGCCCCAGACGGCCCCGCAGCAATGGCAGCCACAAGCTGAGCTGCCAGACGGCGCAGCTGCCACGCGAGCGCCTCCCACTCCACACGTGGTTTCATTTCAAGCCGGCGGGAATGGTGGTGGATCGGCGGGCTCCGTAGAATCTTCTTCTTCTTCTTCCTGACCTCCTCCAGGCGCTTGATAAAGAGCAGCCAAGAATCTCTCTTGGGACAAGGACCGTACGCTCCTCCCTCCTCGCTTCGATCGACTCACGAGAGCGAGCTTGCGGTGGTTAATGGCAGCCATGGCGGCGCCGCACTGCGCGTCCTCCTCCTCTGCGTTCCTCGGCCTCCCGCACAGCGACGGCGGGCGGCGCTACGGCAACTCATGCCGCTTCGCTGCCAGAGCCAACACTAGGCTGGCGACGACGACGGTGTCGGCCACGCTCGACAAGGAGACCGCGGCGGCGAAGCCCCGGAGGTCGTCCCGGAACCGCCGGCCCAGGAAGGCGACCAAGTCCGGCTCCACGGCGCTGCTCGCCCCCGACGAGCCCGCGGTGGTGGAGGCCAAGAACGGCGGGGCCACCGAGGCGCCGAACGGCGGCCTCGGCGGTAGGGGTACGAAAATGGTGGCGCTGGACGACGTGATCGTGAACCCGGTGGGGCTGGGCCGCCGGTCCCGGCAGGTGTTCGACGAGGTGTGGCGCAAGTTCTCGCGGCTCGGCCAGATGTCCAGCGCCTCCTCCGCCGCGGTGGCGGAGCAGGACCCTGCCGTCCTCTTCCGCGGCGGGCCCATGTGCGACTTCACCGTGCCCGGCGCGCAGGACACCACTGTCCTCGTCGTCGGCGCCACCAGCCGCATCGGCCGCATCGTCGTCCGCAAGCTCATGCTCCGTGGATACAACGTCAAGGTACTTCCATTCTCTTCTCCCAGTTCTTCTGTTACACAATTTCAATGGCGCTCTTCTTCTTTTTCTTGGTTTTTTTTTTTGGGTGAAATCTTCATGATCAGTTCCTGTGCTGTCGTATAACAGGCATTAGTTAGGAGGAATGACCCAGAAGTGATCGACATGCTTCCAAGGTCTGTGGATATTGTGGTTGGAGATGTCGGCGATCCTTCTTCAGTTCAAGCTGCTGTGTCAGGTTGCAACAAGGTAATTTACTGTGCAACAGCGCGGTCCACTATCACCGGAGACCTCAACAGGGTTGATAACCAAGGAGTGAGGAACGTTACCAAGGCCTTCCAGGTACTCTGACCTGAACCTCAACCGATTCTTTCATGTTATTACTTAATGTACTATATGGTCTATGATATCCTGTTGCTGCTAAATATACACTGAGCTTTGAGCTATCAACAATTTTTTGCAGGATTACTACAATCAGATGGCCCAGTCAAGGGCTGGTAAGAGCAGCAAGAGCAAACTGTTGATTGCTAAATTCAAATCTGCCAAATCTGTGAAAGGATGGGAGGTGCGGCAGGGATCATACTTTCAGGATATCTACTCTTCTAGATTCGAAGGCGGCACCGATGCGTCATTTGAATTTGCAGAAAGTGGACAGGCTGTTTTCTCAGGTATCACTCTCAGAATTGGACATACTACACACATTTGGTTGTTAATTCTTTACTGAGATCTATTCTCAGGTATCACTCTCAGAATTGGACATACTACACACATTTGGTTGTTAATTCTTTACTGAGATCTATTCTCAGGGTTTGTTTTCACAAGAGGTGGCTACGTTGAAATCTCTAAACGACTTTCACTTCCTCTCGGTTCCACCCTAGACAGGTATCATAAGCTTTTGTGTTTTGTTTTTAATTTCTGCTTATCTATATGTGCATCATAAGATTTTGACTTGTATACACTGCATTATTCGACCTGAAGGTGTGATGGCTTGCTTCTTTCGGTGGGTGGAAATGGAAGATCATATGTTATCATTCTCGAGACCGGTCCACTGGCTGACACCTCACAGAGCAAGAAGTATTTTGCCCGGATGAACACAAAAGTTGGGTTTTGCAGGGTAAGTGAAGTTTGATGATATATCCTTTGTATCCGGTTCTGCATTGGCTAGAAACAACAATGAAGAAATATCTGATTTGTGCAGGTAAGAGTGCCCTTTTCTTCTTTCCGGCCAGTAAACCCACAGGATCCTCCACTGGATCCGTTTCTTGTCCACACACTGACCATTAGGTTTGAACCAAAGAAGCAGGTTAGTACAAGCAACTCACCATTATGAATAGCTTAAGTGCTGGCCTACCACTTACTAACGAGTAACGAAATCCTTCTGCAGAGACCTGGTGATTCATCTGAAGGAGCTAGTGATCAAAGAAACTTTGAGCTGAAAATGGAGTTCATAAAAGCCTTACCGGTAAGGATTTGCTTTGTGCCACCTGTTGTAGATCTTCGTTAAACTTTCCTTTCATTTCCTTGTGTTTGTTGTGATTTTTATTCCAGAGTGGTCAAGAAACAGACATTGTACTGGTCTCGTGCACAGGCTCAGGAATTGAAGCCAACAGGAGAGAACAAGTCCTGAAGGCAAAGAAGGTACTTGACGCACATAAACATCGAACTGTTGTTGATGCACACCTAACGCAAACATTAATCAGCTTGGTATGAATTTCCCTAGGCTGGAGAGGATGCATTGAGGAGATCCGGCCTTGGATATACTATTGTACGACCAGGTCCACTGCAGGTACGACAGCATAAGATATGAGCACCGAGCACAGAGTCCTTTCCCTAGGGCTGATCGAACAGTATGCGAATTGCTTTAGTCCATGCTGTATTCTAACGTGGCATTCGCTTTGCTGTTCCAGGAAGAACCTGGTGGTCAGCGCGCCTTGATCTTTGACCAAGGGAACAGGATCTCTCAGGTGATTAAACTTGAATGCAGTTTACTACGCTATAATATTGTAAGAGTCTCCGGCCGATCGATATACATGCTAATAACCCGCTGTCGTCCAATTATGGCTGATGCAGGGCATCAGCTGTGCCGATGTAGCAGATATCTGCGTCAAAGCGCTGCACGATTCGACCGCGAGGAATAAGAGCTTCGATGTAAGATCCTCTAGTCGTCTCCCCTGTGATTTCTTTTGTGAGTTCGCTGGTGGTGCAGCAATGCAAACTAACCTGGAGGCCATGCATCATCTTGTTTGTTCAGGTGTGCTATGAGCATGTTTCAGAGCAAGGGAGTGAACTATATGAACTTGTAAGCCTACTGTTTCATGTGCTCATGCCATGCTGTGTGATGTCATGTGGTTTTCTGATATGTGGTTAACCAATGTGTGACCTGTTTGAGCTTGCTGCTGCTGCAGGTGGCTCATCTGCCAGACAAGGCGAACAACTACCTTGCGCCGGCACTCTCGGTCCTAGAGAAGAACACCTGATCTCATCAGTGAGCTAGTGACCTGTGAGGTGCACTAGCAGGAAGTATCCATATACTGGTTACTGCTGTGTATTGTGACTGCCACTCCTCTCCTTTTGTACACATAGAAACCCTACATTATTAATACACACACAAAGCATTGTGTTGGGTTATTTGGAGGGAGTAGGTGAGGTTACTGCTTTTCCCTCCAAATGTGAAGTCATCAACACACCGCAGCAGCTGGGCAGTGATACCCGGCGGTCTATAGTGGCCTAGCCGGGCTTGAAATACAAATTGTGATGATGTACTACTATTAGGTACATGTTGTGATGATGTACTGTTAGTTAGAGATGTATATCCTTTGGGAGCGCGTCATTTGTAAATTTGAAATATGTAAATGCTCTTGCAATATTTGTCCTCTAATCTAATTAAAATAGGTGATCGTGTTGTGAGATCATTTCCAATGGTAGACTAAGCATGTTAGCTATTGTCTAATACTTCAAAGGACAACAAATGGCTCTTTTACATTGTCTAACACTCTAATTATAGCACAAACTTAAATGTTAGGTGGTTGGCTTTTTATGGTTATTTAGACAAAAGATCCTTCAATTCCTAGAAACTGCATACGCTCTCCATCCTAAAACAAATATGCATGCATCTCCGTGATATCCTTTTCCACCTCACTCTAGCTATAGCCTAATGCATTTGTCTCACGCTGAGAGATGAAATAAAACATCTCGCTAGGGAGCCCACAAAATTTTAGCTTGTATGTCTTTAGATGTGGGTGCCAAGTGTTCATCGGTGGTAACTAGGTAACCGAGTATCATGCATTCAATTATCAATAACATTGTTATTACCTAAGTCTTAGATTTTTAGACTGTTTGTGAGAACTTGTACGCTCACTTGTACTTATGTGTTGCTAGATGTCTATGTATGTGACATAGACGATAAATGATTACTCGTTTCTATTTTATATCTATTAATGAAATTATGGTGATATACTCCCTCCATCTGTTTAAACATGTAAATTTAGAGTGGGATTATTGTCCATTAAAACATGCAATTTTAGAGTGACAGGTTTAGGAACATAATGAATTTTAAGGCAATGGTATTCTAAAACCAGAATTATGGATAAAAATAAAATCTCTGGTGTTTTTTCTCCATAATTCTAGGTACAAAACCCTAATGTTCTAGGGTGTCTCATAGAATTTTAGGATTTAAGAATTTTTTCTGTCCTTAGTTTTATAATCTTAAAATCTCTATGGATGAAGGCGTCTTTTAGAATTTCCCGGGAAACAAAAAACAAGGGTATCTATCAACGTAGCGCGGGCAAAAATAAAAACAAAAAAAAACCCGACAAACTGTTGGCGTGCACACCGTGACAATCGATTGACGGCTACTGCTGCACAGCGTTGACCGGTCAAACAGGCCCCCACATCCCTTCCTCTGCTGCTCAGCGGCTCCCCTGCTCAGCTGCTGCAGCCTGCCTGCCTGCTGTGCGTGCACACTGCAGCTGCCCGTCGATTCCCCCCCTTCCCATCTTGCCTTCCATTTACAGCCACCAGCCATTGACCCACAACCCGCGCGCTGCCGCCGCCGTCGACATCGCCATCGCCATCACCATCACCGTCGCACGCGCGCCGCTCCCAGCCGCCCCTTCCCTTCTTCCCTGGCTGCTTGGTTAGTTCTCGGTTGATTGGCTCAGTAACTGGCAGCACGGCGCGACAGACATCACCCACTCCCGTCTCCCCTCCATATCCAGCCCCAGGTACTCCTCGCACTCGCACGCAGATCCACCCACCCACCCACCCTACCGGAGGGCGGCGGGATGAGGGGGCAACCCAACGGAGTGGAGGACCGCCGGCCGCGGGGCGACGACCACGAGCCGGACGACGACGAGGAGGAGGAGGAGGAGGAGGAGCAAGGCCGGGACCGGGGCGAAGGCCAGGACCAGGGCGCGCCGCAGCAGCAGAGGCGGCACCAGGCCCAGAGGCCGTCCTCCGGCCCGCAGCAGGAGCAGGAGGCGCGCCCGCCGCCGCCGCTCACCAGGAACGTCGGCTACGTCGGCAAGCACCGCCTCTCCGCCGCCATCGCCCGCCTCGACCAGGAGCTCCAGTCCCTCCAGGTTACTGCACACACCTTGCTCCCCTCCACGCCCTCCTCTCTTCTCGCCTTTGCTCGATCGACAGCAACCGCAGCCGGTCGGCTTGCCCGGACGACGCCTAACTCGTCCGTAGAATCAACCAACTGGACGGACCTGCTGCGGGAGCTATGCGCGATCCAGATCTTGCCTGCCGCATAGTACCAAGCTGCACGATTCTAAGCATCCAATCCAGTGCCTGTGCTGCCCTGCCCTTGCGCATCGTATATTCCTGCACGACTAGTTATGCGTTTTGCGTTTGCCTCCATGTAAGTAAGCAAGCAAGGACGGAATATCTTGCTGTCTAGTGCTGGAGTGGGAATGGAGGACGACCTGGACAGCGGTGGAGGCAAACACTTACCTATATATATGCATGTGAAATAAGCCAATTGTGAAGATACCATAAAATTGCCCTTCACAGCATAGGTGTGCATTAGCCATTGATAGCTTGATTTGCATTGTGGTGATAGACAATCTCGAGCTGTCAAAAAGTGGAAATGCTTGTAAAAAAAAAATGTTCTTATTGATTCTTACTGCACCAGAGTAACTCTGTTGGAAAGGAAACATTTCAAAGAAATTGCCAGCCTTATTATTCACCATTTGCACCTATCTCCTGTTACTCTGTCACTGTCTACGGAAACACCAGACCTTTTCTTCTTGATGATCATCGAACTTGTTAGTGGGGCTTCATTTTTAGTAACACCTTACAGGAGCTTATAACTAGCTGTCATGGTTTCCCATTCAATATATTTTTATCTAAAATGTATCAAAACTTAAGATACTAAAACATGATACTATGCTAGAATTGCATTCTTTTTTGGACGAAGGGAGTACAACACTAATATAAAAAAAAATGTTCCTCTTTAATCAACCGAGTTTTTATGTTTAAAAGGAATAGTAATGATCGATACTTGGTGCTAACTAATTGTGTTCCCCATTAGTGAATTTATCATGTGCCAGTGTATCAAAAAATCATCAAAGAAGTCATGAATGTAGTGCATATATAAAATTAAATATAGCTACAATGATTCTGTAGATGTCCAGAATCAAAAGGGGCAAGAAGTCAATCTGGTACTATTCATCATGTACTCATAGTACACATGAAGTCATATAGGAGCTGAAGAGGTGGTCAAGTCGGGAAAGTGGATCAATCTGGTGCCTTTGGGTCTTCCTGGAGTCTAGAGAGTTGTGCATTGAAGCTGGTTTTAGATCTGAGTTTCTGGCTCTTTTTTCTGGTTGACAAGTTGAGAGTGATGTCTTTCGGTGCTACACTTGTTTGGATGCTGTATACGTTGATACTTTTCAGCTTTTCTGACTGCGGTTAATCCCTTAGGCTCTAAAAAATAGTAACACTTATGTTTTTATGAATCTCAACATCCAAGATGAATTTGAGATTGAATTTTTGCAGGTTATTTAACTCTTTGTGTGCTACATATATACATGGCTTTAATGATAATTTTTTTTGTTGAAGTTTTGACTAAACAAGGAAAGTAGAAGAATGGATTGGGATTTGTTAGCTATCTTGGCTGCAGTTATGCATCGCACATTTTTGTTATTAGAGAACTATATTTGTGTCCTTTACATTACCATGCAACGTGTAATCGGATCATGCCGTCATCAAATATGGGCCTTCACAAAAGCGATAACGGTCCCACCACAACACTATCCAATATCGAATGATGTCTCCGCTAGCCTGGACACTGTGGCTCCACCTTGTCGTTTGCTCACGCGATCGTTGGATAGTGTGAATGAAGGAAGCATGAAACCACAAGATGCATGTAAAAAGCAACTCTGCTTTGCTGTCTAGTAGCTTCTGTGTTAACGTTACCGAAGCTAACCAAACAAATCAAGTAATTACTTACCATGTCTACGTTAGCTCTGTTTATCAAATCCTTTTGTGTTGGCATTTCCTTATCTGAACTAAATGCTACCTAGTGTAGAACTAGAGCTGTGAAACTGAAATCTCACATGACTTTCCTGTGCTTTTTGGCACTTGTATTTCTCAGCGAAAATTACATAATTACATTATATTTATGTGACATGATACAAATGGGAGTACACAGAATTGCGGTGATTTGACTTTTGTTTGTGTTGCCCTTTCGGTCTTTTACAAAGACCCAAAAACTTGAATTCATAATATCCATTGGAAATATTTTAAAAAGGATTCATAGTCATCGAACTTGCTCTTCTATTCTGTGTATACCCAAAATCCTTCGTCTACAGACAGGCTCGTTCGGGAGGTTAGGCTATAACCTGTTTGGCTGTATCAATGTAGGATAGAGTGGAAATCAGAACTTAACTCGTACCTAAATCCCAGATAGTGCTTGTGGAAAGATCTATTTGTATGACTGCTTTGGACCAACAACTCCTCCGTATTTGGGGTCAAAGTTCTACCTCCTTTTTTTTGTGAAGGCAAAGTTCTGCCAAATACAATATCAACTCACAGTGTGTATACATGCAGGATGAACTGGATGAGCTTGAAACCATGGAATCTGCATCCGCGGCATGCCAGGGGTAAGCAGATTTGAGTGTAGCATTGTGTTTTCTACATCATCATGTGCTGTTTCTTCTCGTTAATATATGCTGTCCTTGTGAACAAAACAGAGTGATCACGAGTACAGAAGGGAAACCTGACCCGCTTCTTCCTATGTAAGTGCTGATCCTCGGCTACACCTCTTCTTATTTTCAACTAGCACTACAATACCCTGCATAATCCTTACAGTACCAGCGGTCTCTCAATCTTATTTACAGTACCAGTGGTCCGGAGAACTCTTCTTGGGACAGGTGGTTTCAGCGGGTCCGCTCCCGCAGCAACAAGTGGTGGGCATCAAAAGGCTCTGACTTCTCGTAGCTTCTGCAAAGTTTGGATCATCCTCATCAGTTGTGTGCAGATTAAATGAAACCTGGTGAAACGTATCATCCATTGGTGTCCTGGGAAACAGAATAGGCAGCGTGACTGGTTTGGCTCTCGAACACCTGATAGTTTTTGGAGAGAATCATTGTGTATGTAGTAATCCCTAACAAGGCTGAACATTGATGTATCAACATCAGGCCTGATTGTTGCTCGCGAGATAGTCTTGAGACCATTTTCCTACAGATTCTGACTCTCTAGGTCCGATTTCTGATGGTCATGTAATCTTGCTGTTCTTTTTTTTTTTTTTCCTCTTGCAAACGTGAAGATCCACATTGTCATTGAAAAGTTTCAGAAAAGAGAATCAGATTGAACATTGTGCTGTTCAGTTAACCACATCGTTTAAGAAGTCCGATGCATCTCTGTTCATCTAAATTACTTTTGTATTGTGTTCTTCATCATCCAGACACATCTGTACTATGTTTTGGAACCCTTTAGAAAAGAAGATAGTTAAGACTTGCTAGACACAGCCTAGGACAACTAGAAAGGTTTGAGGTCATATCACAGTCCAACATCAGCATACATGCATTACAACATTAATTATAGTAAAGATGATGTTAATTCAAGTTTTGCTGTCAGACACTGAACAGTTGCTTGATGGTACAGGCGGCACATGTTTAGCGCGTGCGCAGAAGATAACGGCCACGCCCTATCTGCATCGAAGCTGTTACTGGCAACAGGTGGCCGACACTGCGACTGCCGCGAAGCTGTCCACAGAAGCAAGCAATGGAACTCTTGCTCCTGCTCTCGTATGTCCTTGACGAGTCGACGAGCTAACCTGGCCTGGAAGATTACATATGTGCAAGTGCAAGCCTATATTCCTATTCCCTAGTGGTTGGTGCTCTACTTCACGTATCCAAATTGTGGTAATAAGTTAGAGGGGGTAACGCTGCTGCTACCCTTGGATTTGGCGGGTGCCCACTTGGGCAGAACCCTGCCAGACGCCACGGGCTTCCGGACGCTGCACAGCTCGTCCACATCCACCACCTCAGGCCCATCCAGATCGACGTCGATGCAACGGGCGCCGTGGACCATGCTCGCGGCGTCAGAGACAGTTCGCGCCTTGGCCGCGCGCTTCTTGGACTGGCCCGTGGGTTCCTCAAAGTCATCGTCCCCGTTACTCGCTGCAGAGCTGGCGGTGGAGCCCCTTCGTTTCTTCGCCGCCTCGGACTGCTCCTTGCCGCCGCTGCCGCTGCTGTTTCTCCTTGGATTTGGGTGTTTGCTGAGGAAGTCCTCGATGGTTGCAAGCAAGCGGTCCCCGTACTTCTTGAGCTTTGTCCTGAAAGAAAGCATGTGAAACAGGAATGTAGTTGCCGTTGCCGCTAATACATCTTAAATGGTAAAGATCATTTAAAATATGGCAGCGTAAACAATTCAAAATGGCAGTGTAGATGCATTACTTGCCGATGCCATTTATATCCAAAAGCTCTTCTTTTGTTCTTGGTACTCGGATGCTCATCTCCTTCAGCGTGTCCGTTCTGAAGATGGAAAGCTCACCCGTATCAGGAGCCAGCGAGTGATTCCACAAATGACAAGGTGCAACAAACGACTTACTTGAATATATGGTACGCATGGTATCCTTCATTACACTCCTCCATTAGCTGTTGTCTAAGGCTAAGTAAAGCTTCGTAGAGCATCGATGCAAGGTTCTGCAAGAATTGAGAAACTAGATATTAGAACAGAGACAACATATAAAAACCCAACACCACAGATCTGCTCTAATCTAGGCATTCAAGTCTTTACCTCATCAACTTCACTTTGCTGCTGAACAGTCTTATCGATTTGTGGAAATAATGAGGCATCAAGATTCCCCATCTTGGAGGCCTTGCCAGGAGCAGGAAACCTGTAAGATGATACGTTTTAGAGAACTACAGGTACCAGCTGTTCGTTGTTCAAACATACTTGGAAATTGGAATATGTTAGTTCCAATTAAAAAAATATTCATAGAATATGCAGGTTTCAAGGAAAAAAGGTATTAATAGAATATGAAAGTGTCACACCACAGGGAGATATAGAATACTCATGC
The DNA here is from genome assembly GCA_038502445.1 of Eremochloa ophiuroides. Lineage (NCBI taxonomy): Eukaryota > Viridiplantae > Streptophyta > Magnoliopsida > Poales > Poaceae > Eremochloa > Eremochloa ophiuroides. The sequence continues at coordinate 6,255,475 of JAHLJS010000005.1, forward strand.
AGCAAAGAATGTGCACAAGTAGAATCAAACTCAAATGTACCACGGTTTCATTGAGTATGAACAAGACACTCCATTATGTCACATCCCGATTTTGTATAAAATAATGTTTCCAGATTATCAAGTCAACCAAATCTCAACTGACATTATATGCTCCCTCCGTCCAGAAGAATATGCAATTCTCGCTTTTCGAGAAATCCAATCGTTTGAACTTTGACTAAATTTATATAAATAAGTACTAACATTCAAGATACAAAATAAGTATCATCAGATTAGTTATGAAATATATTTTTATAATAAATTTATTTAGAAATATAAACACTAATATTATTTACTGTAAACTTAGTCAAACTTAAGTTACTTTAACTGGCACGTTTCCATAGTTGCATTATCATCTGTACAGAGGGAGTATTAGTTTCTGCAGTAACAAGATCAATCTTAAATATCATTGTGCAAACTCAACCAGACAGATAGGTTAAGAAAACATGAAAACAGTGTCCTGTACAGGTTAGCCCTGATAACCCAGAGAGGCTACTACCAACTCCTAGAAATTTATAAACAGTAACCAGTCAGGTCACATAACTATAAATCACTGACCCAGGACCAATGTAACAAACCAGTAACCAACCAATAACTAGCTGGTCTCAGATAACCTAAATCGGTCAGGATTTCAAAAAAGGGCCAAAGTGGGATTTTTTTTTTCTGAGTAGTGAAATGTCCCTACCAGTTTTAAGCAGTATCGCTTAAAAATAGTAACAAAATAAACTTTCATCATACTGCTTGACATCCAATGCCAAAAGTAGACCTTACAAAGATTCAGATGTGAAGGTAAAAGTAGCTTACTGTGACAAATCACTCTTTTACATGCATGCATATTAAGATATATGATCAGAGAAATATTTCCTACTTTTCATTAAAAAAAAGGTAGCATTATAAAAAACAAATTGTGTATATCGACTTGAGAGAAAAACAAGTTCACATGTGACTTTGATAATATTGCATTCAAATCATGTGACAAGTTTCGTGGTTATAAAAGGCAGAAAACTAACTTCATGACGATGCTGCGTTTGCCAGCGCGAAGATCACCAGCTTTGAAATGATTAACCTGCTTAACCAAGATCATGTTAGACCTATGTGTGCTACCAAGATGGAAACAAAAAAAAATGAAGCATTTTGTCTTGAAATAAACCAAGGCACATCAAGTATTTTCACCTTGAGGATAGATGATACTGATCCGTACATGTCGCTCTTTTTCACATCCTCAATTAGTATTTCCTCAGTTACTAAATGTCGCATTATCCTTGCTGCCTCACCTTTACCTAGATGCTTCCCAGCTCCATGAAGAGGTAAAGCATCATGACGCTGCTTCTTGACCTATGGGTAATGAGTTGTGTTACCATTAGCATATTAGCATGGCAGTGACAGTTGCCCCCAGTGGCAAGATCCTGCACTAAAAAGATCAGAACATGATCTTGATTAGGTATCTGGGCACGTACGTTTTGGCTCACAGACCCTCTGTAAACTTCAAGAATGTGAGTAGATGAATGTGAGTTCCCTGTCATTGAGACTAGCTCAACCTAAAGAAGAAACAAAACAAGAGTTTAGGTTCACATAGAGAGATGTCTGAATGCATTTGGAAGGGGCACATCTGTCCACTTACCAATTGCCTGGCAATGTTGGTAACATCTTTTTCGACCCATCTTGACACGTTCAAGCAATTATCACAGGTTTTTGCACAAAGTGAAGGGTCAAACCTCTCTCCGAAGTGGATCAGTTGAAGTAGACGTCTGCAGTCCACATCATTTTCACAGTAACTGACCTGCACAAAGATAAGATTTCATGGTTTCCATACTTCGTAATTCGTAGCAACAAGCAAATGGGTGCATGTAGAATTTTAGATACCATTCTAAGGAGATTGTCCTTGTGTGTCTTCAGTGCTTGCTCATGTGAAGATAAATCACGTGGTGCTCCTGTTTGCTCCCCAACTCCTTGAGTAATCATATGTCGTACCCGAATCTGAACATTTTGTTACGAAAATTATTTGTTTGTGATACAGTACAAAGATAGTGAGAAGCTGCCAACAAGGTATTAAGGTACCAGTAGACTTACATAGTCAGAATACTGGTAATATAGCACACAAGATGAAGGTTGCCCATCTCGACCCGCACGTCCACACTCCTATAAGAATGGATCAACCATCAAACAGCTTCGACTTTACAGTTCTGTTGTGCTTATCAGCTTATGTCATGAAACTTAAGCTACGAGATATACCTGATGATATCCTTCAATTGACTTAGGCAGTGAATGATGAATAACAAAGCGAACATCAGGTTTATTGATACCTACAGTTTGTCCTATTAGAATGAAACCCCCAATAATAGATGTTATACACAGGCGCTCAAAAGATTAAGTTACCCATCCCAAATGCAACTGTAGCACAGATTATGTTGATCTTATCCTTGCTCCAAAGCTCCTGTATATGTGTTCTATCCACAGGTTCCATGTTACCATGGTAGTGTGATACTTTGTGTCCACATTCCTGGCAAAGGGGGAGGAAATGGAAATAGCTAGAAGTTATAGCCGGCAGAAAGGTCAATATCTACATGACAACATAACAAATATTAGTACTAGGGTAAGCCAAATTTTCATTGGATGATTAAATTTAGTTCACTGTTGAAAATGTGCCTCGCCAACCAGTAATCAATGTTAGACAAAATAGCCAAAGGGCCTCTAGTCCAGTTGGTTAACCTAGTGGCAGGCCGGCACTCCTCTGGTCCTGAGTTTGACTCCTCGTGGGAGCGAATTTCAGGCTGGGGTTAAAAAAGTCCCCTCGTCTGCCCCACGACCAAAGCACATGTGACATGTCTAAGGCCCGGCCCCAGTCGTGGTTGTCTCATATGGGCTACGGTGCCGTTGTGTATGGGTGGGGCAGAGGTTCAGGGATTTCTCGACCTGTGTAAGAAGGTCTTCTTAATGCAATGCTAGAGGCTGTCTTTACCACCCCCCCCCCCCCCCCCCGGTCGAGTTTTTTAATGTTAGACAAAATAAGTACATCAAGGTAACCATATGAAAAGCCTCAAGCACATAATAGATGCTTACGTAGATGACACAAGCAAATCTAAGACAAATATCCTGAACCACCAGCTAATCAAACCCACTATACCTATCTCACTTGCTCAAGTTTGGTATCAATTTTCTACCTTTGGCAACACCAAGGGGAGATTGACAAGCCATTGAGGCAATCAAAGCCAATTCAACAAACATGGGCATATTAATACTTCATAATTTTCTCAAATATATAGCTAATGTTCAATGCATCTATAGTGGTTTTTAATTAGCTAGGGATTGCCTAAGTCATAGGCCCACCACACCAACGCATATTACTTGTTGTAATACCACATAGAAACTACAGCCAACGAACGCAAACCCTCAAAAATGATGGGACAAGATTGGCAAAAACAAACATGTGCAGCCTTGAATACTTCTTTTAGAAAAGTCACGACAAGCATAAGGTGACTAAATAAATATAGAGCTCACAATATATACCCAGGTAAATAGGAAGCCAGATCAAGGAATATAAGCAAAAACATGTATCCAGTGGATAGCTACATAATCAAGAATTTTCAGTCTGTTAATGCAGTGTGTAAATTAAGGACTTAAATATCCATACGAACAATGAACAGCTTAAGTTTCAAGCAACAACCCTTAGTTTTTCTGCGACTTTTTCACAATCCATTCTTGAAAGGCAATATATAATGCCGCATTCTTTAAAATGATTTGTGCGGATAAACAAATCAATGTCCTCAATGCATTTCTTTGTCTTGGGTCTTAAGTAGTACCTGCAAAGCCCAACTTAAAACTAATAAGGTCTGCTACAATAGAACTTGCATCAATCCCTTACAGGCACGCACCTCAGATTTGGACGATTGAAACTTTGTTTGAAAACAATGCAGTTTTCAAGGGCTAAAGCTTGCACAACATCTTCCTTAACCCTAGCAGTTGCTGTTGCAGTCAAGGCCAGGACTGGTGTCTTGGGGAAGTTTTGTTTTAGAACACCTAAGCTCTGACAGATAGTAAAACCTAAATCAAGAAGTCATCTAATTTAACCATGAACGTCTCTCATCAGATAGAAATACCTTGTAATCAGGTCGGAAGTCATGACCCCATTGGCTTACACAATGAGCTTCATCAATAACAATTCTAGAAAGGAGACCTTGTGAATTCAAATTGTCCAATACTCTTGATAAAGTGCCACTCCTGTACTCAAAACAATGCTAACTGGTTACATTAATATACTCATACAACACATGTAATGGTACTTTTCCAAAAAAAATCATATAGAAAAATGCCTTCATGAATGTAATTTTACAACAGTTAACAGGGTGGCAACCCTATACTCGATAAAATTGCCAACAAAGTTTTCAAAAACGGTAAAACACTGAAAGAACACATGTAAATGATATTTAAAAAAACAAGTGTGCAAATGATAAAATAGTAGAAAGAAAACACATCCTGGAGACTAAATGCGGCGTGTCAGTGAAACAGAATCATGACAAGTAGTTTTGATCTAAAACGTTATTGCTGGAAAACTTACAGTACTCAGAAACAACAGTTTATGAATCTAATGTCCGCGAGTATATTGTATTGCAAAGGGGGAACTTTAGACGATAATCAAGAGATGATGTGAGTTAACCTGAATACCGATGCTTCATATGTGTAACTCACAATGGGCACCATTCCACTTACCTAGCTATTTTCTCTGGAGTGACGTACAGCAACTTGTAGCGACATGACTCTAAACCTCTCAATATCTCTTGCTGTTCAGACCAGTCCAAGTTGCCACTCAAATAAGTTGCAGGAATATTTGCCTGCTCCAGCCAAAAGGTAGTCAATCAGAAAAGAAAAAGAAAGATGTCAAGAAATATGTATAGGGAGATGAAATGGTTCATTACCTGTGACAAGTGCATGATCTGGTCTTGGATGAGTGAGACAAGAGGGCAAACTACTAACGTTAAGCCCGCACTAATAAGTGCTGGAAGCTGCAAATTAGTAGATGAGCATCAATGCTGATAGCAGATACACAATTCAGCGATTGCCAAAGGAACAAATCACAAATGTAACATGTCCCACTGGATAAAAAGTACGACAGATAAAAATATATTTTGTAAGTTGTTACCTGATATGTCAAACTTTTCCCACCACCAGTTGGCATCAAAACAAAAACGTCATACCCACTCATTGTGGCATTGATTATTTCTCGCTGGTTGGGACGAAAAGAACGGTTTCCAAACTTATTTCTGTTCTTGGCCTGAATATGCACTAAAAGTTAATAGTATTCACAGATCAGTGATGGTGTAAATGATTAAAAATGATACTGAAGAAAATAACCTCAACTTCCTTAGTCCATGGGAAATTTGTACCACTCCACTTTCTATCACCAGACCCTTCAGTGTAGTTAATATCAACAACCTTTGGGGTATAGCTTTTCCATACAGAATTTAATGGTGTGCTTAGATTATCTGAACAGGAATATGGGGCAGAAGAATAGCATAAATCACTATCCCTAGGTCCATTTCCAACATAAACCTGAGATTGGAATCTATTGCTATCCGATATGAAAGTGCTTCCTGGGGTCATAGGTGGCAGATGCCGCTGTGTATCTGTTGTCGATGCCATAGAGTGTGATATTTGTCTCTCCTTATCTTGGGCTGACCTTGTCATATGGTCCTCGAGTAGCTGAACCAGTTTCTTAAGATGCAATCTGCAAGGTATAACAGTAGCACATATCAGCATTACTGTGGCAAAGCAGAGGTGCCTACTCAGAAGTAACAAGTTAATATTGATAGGTAGGACAAAGAATTGAACCGTCTTTTATGAAGCTCTTGTGAATGTTGAGGATTGAGTTCACCATCATCATCAAGAAGCTCATTGGCTACTGCAAGCAGCTCATCCTTCATCTCCTGCAGATGAGTCATTGCCTCTCTGCAAAAAGCTAGCTGCAGAACGTAGTAGACAATGAGATAATATGCTGAAATAGCTTCTCAGTATAGAACAAAGATGGTAACTTAATAAGTACTTAGCCTACCTTGCATTGATGACTACATAATTCACATAGTTCTCGTGGTAAATTAGCTTCATCCATGCCATTGAAGCTACACTTGTTTCCTGGTGGAGTTGACATGTTATGTGATGCTGATCCTCTGGGTGTATTTGTTGCTTGATAATGTTCCAGAACTATTTGGTCCACGTCAATACTCTGGAAGATAAATTCGACAGTTGAGGAAAAAAAAACCATGGACACATTAAAAAAAACAACATGCAATTATGTCCTTGCAGTTTTATGGATTAATATAATCCTGGGAACATTAGTTGCAGTTAAAGAAATATTGAGTTCAGGAGATGAAAGCACCAACCGCTAGAATATCATCGTCCATGGCATCAAATTTATCATAAGTGCACATGTTATCAGCAACCGGAGCAGACTGGTGTAATGCAGCATCGGTTCTTGCAAAACTGTATTGATTTGTTGCTCTCATATCTTCCTGCGCCACATGGTTGCTCTGGTAACTTCTCATAGAGGAATTGATGCCAACAGGTTGATGGCTTCTGTTGTTCTGCAGAGAAACTCTTTCACTGGGTTGGCTTGTGCTTTCCACGGAGGGAATCCTGTTTCCTGGCACAGTAGCCATGTTGTTGGTGTTGTATGAGCCTTCTCCATAAGAACGAGCAATACCTCTATCACAGTCTTTCACTTTTGCAGATAAACCAGGTCTTAAATAGGTCTTGCGGGCAGCCTGAGTGTTGCAGAGGGAACGCCAGGCCTATGATGAGAAATAATTGTACAAGTAAATAAAGTGTGTGGAGCATTGCAAACACATCCAATTAGGTTAGTGATCTTTGGACAAAGGATAATAACTGTAGGTAAAAGAGAAGGTAGGGTTTGAATTTTCAGTTAGCGTGTAACCAGTAGAAGTTTTGAAACAACTAATTGAAGGTAAGAGTACCTTCAACTAGTCTGTATTGTAACTAGTTGAAGTTTTTACTTAACATGTTGCATTGTTCAACTTGAATTTTTCCAGAAATACTGATCAGTTCTTAGGAGTTGAGTTTCCCAACCACCAATAGCTTTTATTATCATGGAGAGGATATATGGTTTTGAAGCTATCTGGCCACTGATGTAAAGTTACCTAAAACATAGCTAGAATACACTCTTGTATCACCAGGTAACTCTCGATAATTGCACTCTGCTAAGTGTCATGAAAATACTATTCATAACACGTTACAGCATCGCAGTCATACCTTCTCGATCAACGGAGCTTGGAGACGCTCTGGGCCTTGAATTTTACAGGCAGTAGACCTGCAATAGAGAAACGTTTGAGGGATTCATGCAGTCTCAGTAAATGCCACAGCCAAAATTAGTTTCCATAAATCAGAGGCATACCTTAACGAAAGCATGCTCTCGGGAGCTTCAGGGTTCAGGCTTCTGTGTCGGCAAGGAGAAGAGGAAGCTTGAACTCAGACAGCCATCACTGCTAGAGAAGCCCTGAACAGCGTTTTCGTGGTGCGGCCAGTTGACTCTTGGTGGCTTATTGGCTTGCATTGGTGCTCATAAGAGCATAGGACCTGATTGACACGCATGAACGCCCCATAATTTTTTTGCAAAATAAATAAATAAAATAAATCGAAGTTAGTAGTAGGCACAATACACTTGCAAATCCAGAAATCAGATGAGATCCGAATGCAAATAGCCAAATACTAGCACATTACATACGCTAGGGTTTGGGTGCTCGGTTTCTCGCAGCAGGAAGGGAACGAAAGGGGTGGGCATACCTAATGGGGCGCTCGTCGCCGGAGAAGGTCCCGTCGGAGGGGCGTAGAGCGGCGGCGGCGGCGCGCTGCTCGCCCAGTCGTCGCCGTCGCCGCAGGAATGCGGAAAAGCAGGGGGTGAACGCAGAGACAGAGAGCCCCAACCTGCAGGCGACGCAGACGCAGCTGCGGCGGCGGCGGCGGGGGAGAAGTGGACGGGGGCGGAGGTGGGATTCCGCGGAAATGGGGGCGGCCGGCGAAGAAATCAGAAGGCGGGGCGGGGCGCGGAATGCGAAATCGAAAACCTCACCGGCTCACCATGTGGTGTGGAGGGAAAGTGCCAAATAATCAAGAGGGAAACCAATCGGTATGACTGTTTTAATTCGGTCTCTCTGATTAGCGCTTGCGGCCGTCGGATGGGCGCCGAGATTCGCACCATGCTCGGGGTCGCCAACGGATAGAAAATAGAAATGCCAACATTTCCGTTCCTTCCTGACCACTGACCTGACGTGTTCGTTTGAACCATCCAAGCCTATTTTTATACATGTTGTGAGAGAAAATACTGTTTCAGAGCTGAAAAATATGTGCTATTTAGTTGAAGCGAACTGAGCTATAGTTCTCTCATAATAAATTACCATCAACTAAAACCTATACTTATTTTTAGCTAAACAAATAGGTGAACGAGCCCATGCGCCGCGATGCAGTTTGGTCTGACGTCTGACCCACATTGTCAGTGTGTGCTACGTAGTGGAACCAAACTAGGCGAGTACGTAGTCCTTATACCTGAGCATTTTCCCCCCTACTCACTTTGTCCCGTTGAAAGAGTCCTTTTTAAGGTTGGACGTGAGTACCAAGAAATATCACATCTAGGATATTAAAGTTGCTGCTTTCTGCCATCCAAGTACCGCTACCACTAAGCGTGCTTTTGGCACCGTGAATCGGTGCCAATTCTCACGAGAATCACTAGAATCCAAGCCAATGGTGCGCTGGCGAAATGTTGTTGCTATAAGCGGTTCCAGGTGATTCTTACTTTTGTCTATATGAATGTGAATCCTTGAAAACGTGGTTTCATGATGATTCTGATTCTGCATCTAAACAGTATAGTGATTTTGATTCACCATCTAAAATGTTTTGTGGGAAAATTTGGATCTGAAACATTCTACGAGAATTTGAATCCTTACCAGACGGGCCCTACGCCTGGGCAAAAATAACCGAAATCTAAAAAACGAACTGAAAGAACCGGAACCAAAACTGAAATAACTGAAACCGAAAAATTTGGTTCCTTATTTTGTTCCTGATATTAAGGAACCGAAATAACCAAAGAAAATTCGGTTCCTACCCTCGGTTAACCAAACTAACCGAAAGAACCAAATTACTATCATACTTCACGTGCTTGTGTTTTGAAAGAATATGTTTAGTTTATGTATGGTATTACATATTTGAAATGTTATATATTTGTGTTGCTATATTGCTATTGTTGTTTTATAAATTATTGTTAATAAAAATGGATATAGTGTTGCATAATTTTGCTTTGAAACATGTACATTTATTGTTGTTTGACCTCTGTTGAAAAAGTTCGGTTAGAATCGAAACCGAACCGAAATTGTCGTTTCCGAGTTTTTTGAGAACCGAGAACCAAATTTCTTCAAAAACCGAGGAACCGAACTGAATTGAGGAACCGAATGCCCAGGGGTGAGCTACCATGCCATCTCTCTACTGCCATTGGACGAATGGACGAGGATAACCTGAGGTGAGTAGGGCGATGTGACTACCCGTGCAACGACACTCTCTATGGGACAAACGGTCGGGCGCTAGAACGACATTCTCAACGGGACGGAGGAAGTAAGTGTTATGACTACAGTACTCCTCTCTTTCAAAGGCACTTTGATACATAGCAAATCCTCTACACTATACCTACGTGCAGTTCTCACTTTTCGAGTTTCATGAGTTTTGCGGATTATCACTTTTGACTAGTTTTGTAGATTATATTTTCTGTGATTTTTTTGTGCTTTCACTTTAGTATTTGATTAGATCATGTGTCATCTTGGAGTGTTTTTATTCAAAAAAAATATAGTTGATTGATTTAATTTTTGATGTGGTGTTTGTGTGACGTGTGAGTGAGCAATAGAAGAGGGATTGTTTGGATGTGGTGATTTAAGGTTTGCTTGATTTTTTATCCTGGTACCGGTAGTAGTAGTTATATGTTCAGATTGGGTGTTGAATGCCTAATATTATTTGTTTGTGATGTTTTTTCGGCAACCATGTTTTCTTTGTATTGGAATTGAGTAATTTGGCTAAGCCGAGTTGCTGTTTGTTGGTAGATGCCTTAGTTTTATCTAACTCAATTGATGTTGTTATTTATTTATTTTTGTTCTCATATGTAATACCCTGGGTATTACGGTCAACTAAAAATGCCATATCATCATGTTTATTTTTAAGTACCTGTATATGATTGTGCTTAGGGAGTTCAGAGTGACTTAATTATCAATGATGTGGATTGTCCAATTGAATCCCCCAATTGAGAATCAAAAATAAAATCAAAAGGAAATTTAAAATTAAGCCCTAATCGAACCTCAAACCTTAAATCAAAAACTTACTTAGAATTTAGGTAAAAGTGTCCTAATAAAAGTTACAGATATTTTAAAATGGAACAACTTTTATCTTGGGTAGTTTTAAAGTTCTTTAATAGAAATTTAAATTAAACCCTAATTACTACTTTGAAATTCAAATTTGAAATACTAATTTCAAAACTATCAAGAATCTGACCAAACTTCCTTAATGAAAGTTAGTCAAGCTCAACAAATAGGACAACTTTTACTATTCGAAGATTTTCATGTTGTTGAGAATAAATTAGGAGAATTTAACTGGATTAGAAATAGGATTAAAATAGTAGTTTTACCCCCTTTCAAATATCTTCAAAAATTTTCAGAATTTGAATTTGGCCCCTAAAACCAATGTTGTGTAGAATTCAAAACCCTACAACTTTTATGTTAGCCAAATTTCGAGTTGCTGCATAGAAATTGGGTAATTTAATCAAAAACCGAGTGAGAGGCACTGAAGTTGCTACAAGTGCTCTGCCCCTCCCTTCCTATTCGCGCACAGGCACAGCCGCCGGCTATGCCGCCCTCGCGCGGCGCCGCCCGTGCCGGCCGGGATCTTGCTCCCTGGCGTGGGCACGCGTGTGCGGGACCTCGTTCCACCTTGGACCCGTTCCTGCCTTCCCTATGTCCGGCATATAATGGCATCGGGACGCTCCTCTGCCCCCTCCCCACTCCGGTCACCGCCGCACCCGCCTCGGCCCCGTGCCGAAATTAGCCTGTCCCCAGCCCTCCTTCTCCAAATTCCTCGCGTCGCTAGCCTCCCCACTTCCCCGAGCACCGTTTGACTCACCTTGCGACAACTCTCGTGCTCCGAGGGTTCGGGAATGCGCTGTCGTCGTCCTCGGGTCTGGCAAAAGCACCGCCGCGGGCACCTCCATTGAGACTAGCTTGTTGCGGTGAGCTTCTTCTCTCTCGGTCTCCCGTTAGGGACTCTCTAGTCCATGCTGAGGCTCATGCTTGCGACAGTTTCCCATCTTGCCCCTTAGGATCGTCGGAACGGGAAGCATACCGCCGGTGAACGTCACTGCAGCCGCTGTCGCCGTCACGCTCACGCCTCGGCACCGCCTCGAGCTCGACCTCCTAGCCTAACTAAACCACGGTGAGCCCCTGAATCGATTACGCCCTTAATCTTGAACGCTACCGTCCTGACCTCGCCGGAGTGCAGCGTGCCGCCGCGGCCGGGCCGCCATGCTCACGGCTGGGCAAAACCCTAGGTCCTAGTAGCCCCAAAACCTATCTCGATGGATGCGCTAGGGTCTTGAGAGTGTGTTGGGCCGGTCGGTTTGGCCAGAGACCTCGCCGGCGGACCGTCGGTCAGCGCCTGTGTGCGTGTGGGAAGGGCCTCGGGTTAAAATAAATAGAAGTACAGGGGGTTATTTGCAAAGTATATGACGCATGTGAATAGTAGGCTTTGGACTGCGGGTTGAAATCCAGTTTGTTCAGGGGGTTTTCGGCAAAACTGCCATGGCATAGCGCGGGCAGGCCGAGTTGGGCCGGCCTGTTCGCTTGTGGGCCGACTCGGGCCGAATCGGTTTTCTATTTTCGCTGGATTTAAATGTGTTTTTCTATTTCTAGATGATATGAATAGTACTACTATTTGTTATTTTTATAGGAATATTTCTGTTGTGCAAAAAATCATGAAAATAATTGTGTATGCTCTCTGCAGCATGTAGTATTTAATAAAAATATCAAATATAAGTTTTGGACAACTTCTGCAGAAACTAAAAATCAGCACATTAATTGTTAAATGCAATTTTGAGCCATTTTAATAAATTCTAGGGTAACCTAAAAATCATAAAAATTTGTATGGTACTGTTTTAGGGTGAAACCTATCTGTTGGTTAAGTTTAGGTTCAAATAAATCTGTTAGATCATCTATTAATTAAATGTTAGATTAATTGGATATTAAAATGGATATAAACAAATAATCCCTATAGTTTTGTGTGATTTTTGGATTGGTTGAGTTCATGGATCTTTCACCATGGTGATCCTTGACAAAAGTAATGTTGTCACTAGGTAGTTGTAGTAAAGCTATGCAGCGGCTTTCTATGACTGTTAAAATGGTTAATAAAAATGAAATATGAAAACACCACTTTACTTTATGAAAAATGTTTTACAACTTTACCGTGAAGAAAAGTTGTGCTCAAGGATTAATATTGTTTACTTTGGTGTATTGTATTCATTATTTTTCACACCATGTTAAGCATGCATCATTGCATACGTGTAGTGCCCGTCACCGAGGAAGTCAAGGTTGAGGCCACTGCGGAGGAGGTGACTCCCGAGGTCATCTAGGGGATTCGACATCTGCGGAACCGAGGCCTGACCCGACGCTGTACGCAATCCAAGGTAAGCCTCGGTGCATTAGCCCCTCCTTGAGTTTTTATAAAATTTATCACTTGAGTTAAATTATTACATTAGGTTGATAGGAGTTAGTTGTTACCTACTTGCTGCATTGCCTACCTTGATTAGTGTCACCCTTGAACCCGATTTAAAATAAAATGTTTGGAAAACGCTTAGCCTAGCTCAACTAATTTAGATTTGCATAAACCACTACTTCCTGTGCTATGATTATATATATTGAGAACGAAATATGATAATAGCTGAAGAATTTGTTATCCGTCGGTCGACTTGCATTGGGTTGGAGTCCCAATGTATTGTCGCCATCGGAATAGCTTGGAACCGATTGATGAAAAAGGAAATGTTTCGCTCGGTTGATGTGCACATGGGGCGGCGTTTCACACGTCTTATCATCTGGCAGACATGAGTTTGGAAAAAGCTTAGGTCGTTGTAGGCTTACTTGGATCGAGACTTTGCAACTAGCCACATATTTCGGGAAGCCCTATCTCCGGTGGCTCTATTGCTTGAACCGACAACCATGCACTGGGAGTGGAGAGATGGCGAGAGTAGCGTGTACCCTCGTGGCTGGCGTGCCTGGAGATGAGAGGAGTACTATGCTCTCGGGTGGCGCAGGACCGGTTCAGGGATAGAAAAGCCGTGGTAGACGGGGTTGGCGTATGCAAGTTTAAGTGTTACATATGCAGTGTGGATAGGGATCCCCAGCTGGGTATTTAATCGATTTAAATCGTCGCTGCTCCTCAGATAATTGATCCACTGTCCTACCCTCGAAAAGTGGTTCGGAACTAGGTGTTTTGAGAATGAGTTAAGAATTGGAAAGTACGATGAAATATGATAATGAATTTGTAATTATATACTAAGCCTAAAATTAAGATTTAAGGTAAAATGTTGATAGTAACGCTTTTCTGCAAAACTCTTGACTCTTGCTCAGGCCTTACCTTGACTCCCCTCAGCCTGTATTCCTAAGTCTCACTTATTTTTCTTTAGTCGGGTAAGTCTTGCGGAGTACCCCAGTACTCAGTGTTTGTTAACCCAATGTTGTAGGGATATAACAGTCGGAGGTCTGTCTCGCTCCCTACTGTGTGACAGTTGTCCAGGAGGGAAGTGAGGAGGAGTAAGATTGGACCCGTGTACAGGGTTATTATGATTAAGTATTTAAATATGTTATAACATCGTTCTACTGCTACCTACTTTTATTTATGGTCTGTAATAATTACACTTAAATTTTATTTGGACGAATGGTATGTAATCTAAGTACTTTACAATCTTTTCGCGTTTTTACTCTGATGTAATTTGTATGAAATATTGTAATTCTGTAATGGCTTCGCAATGGGATCCTGTCGGAGAAAAACGGGTGCTGACGTAGCCCGGCAGATCCTCCTAGATCATCTGAGACACGGGTCCGGCTGTCAGAGGTCATTAAGTGACGATAACAGGTGCCTGTAGGCCATGTGATTTAGGTGGTTTTGTTACATCATACCTTAATTATCAAAGGTGAGATTTTTAGTGGTTTGCAGGTAAATGATACACTAGTTGATCACAGAGGGTCAGGCCTACTTCTCCGGCAATCGCCTTACCGATAAACCTGCATCATCGATGTATGAAAGAATTCAATAGACTCAGCAGACTTTGCAGATGGGCTTAGAATGTGCGCCTCTGCCATCATAGAATGTGATTCTGGACTTTGCGGTCTAGAATGGAAGGCCCAGTGAACCCCATGCTTACTTGCACAAGCACTACTCACATACGTCTCTTCACGCTATAAATAGCTTGTAGCTTCTTGTCAAATGGGTTAACTTCAAACCTGTAATGAACCAAATCCTATACTAAAGTTTTCCTCATCTTTGCTACTACCTCCTTTCTCCTCTCCTTCCACTACCTCCTTCCTCCTCTTCTTTCCCAATTCAAATTCCTAGCTATCGCTAATGGAAACATATGTTGTTGATGAGTTCATTGTTGTGGTGGGTGACATTTTAATTGAAAAAGTAATCCCAAATTTCGTTGTTTAGGTTTGAAAAACCAACCTATTATAAGATTGCAAGTCGTTTAGGACTTATGTAGTGGAGGGTAGGAAGAAGTAAGTAAAAGGTGAAGTTTGGAAAAGCTCTCGGTGTTCATTATGGTCCTTCTTTTTACTTTAGTGTATTCTCACCCGCACAAGTTGTTTGTATAATGATCCAAACTTCAAGATCTATCATGATGATTATTTGGGTAGACTTGATTTTACACGTTGTTTCATAACTCACATTCGGAGGGTAGTAAGTATCTTCTCTATGTTTCGTTTATACATCTATTAACCGATTCTAATATGATGCATTGTTTTTTATTGTAGTCAAACAAAATAGGCCGACGTTGCAATCTATTTGCTTGCTCCAAATCAGATTTGTGATTTATGACGGTTGCTTCTTTTGAACAACTTTTCATGACAAGTGTTGTTGCTGAGTTCATTCTTGTGTTGGGTGATATTTTAATTGGAAAGTAATTCTAAATTTCGTAGTTTCCTATTATTGGATCTTGGGTTTGGAAAACCAACCCACTATAAGATGCCGGTTCATTTAGGACTTCGTAGTGGAGGAATAAAAATAGGGTAGCAAGATGTTACTAGTCAGATACGATGTGAGAGAAAAGAAAAAGAACATAATTCACTTTGTTCGGCTGAGCTGAATTTGGCTGCGGGCGCAAAGGCCAAGGCAACACTGGCCTTCTCGCCTTCTCCTACTCACGTATTCATAAGATGGGTATGGACTCAAACTACTGCGGTTGCTAGGGCTTATACACGGAAAAAAAAAACGCTATCACAATTTACGCACAAGTCGTCGGTGTTGTGAGACCTCGACACTTGAACGTGACTTCGCCACTGGCTGCGGCTGAAATCTACTACTGAATTACTGTGAGAAAAAATATTGTTCTGTAACTAGAAATAAGCTTAACTTACCTCAAGCAAACAGAGAATAAAAAATTTGAATCCCTCTCAGTGGTGTAGATCGGAGCTGTGACGCTTCATGCAGCATGTGAAAGGAGCGATGGTTTAATATTATTTTTTCTTTAGTCCCACTATAGTCGGATGGATATTGTGGAGGGTGGTCAGAGGATGACTACCGCTGCATGCTCTTTGGCCCTGCCTTACTACTAACTTCAACAAAATATACTTTTATATTAAACCTGATAGATTTATTAGTGTACTATCTATCATATTTTTCGTTTTCTTTATCAGTTGTCATCGTCTGATTGGTCAAAATCTGACTGGTACTTAAGATTGATTATATTCTTTGGGAGAAGAAACCTTTTATTTTTGCAGGGGAGCATGAATATCAATCTTAGCCAAATTATATATTAAAGCTGCTTTATTTGAGGACTGATGATGGATCACTCGTTGGTTTGTGCCGACTGCTGTGCACGGTTGAGTGTGTGTGTGGCCGGCACAGTCTGGTCGATCCTATCGTATGGACGCGGCCGGCCGGGCCACGGTCCAGATCCTATCGTATACACGGCGGCCTTTCTTCGACGGACCACCAAGGCACCAACGGCCCAGCGGCCCAGAGCCTCTGGCCGCCACTCATCCGCGTCGTAACCCACACGCCGCCGCATCGAAAACTTTTGCATCTTGATTGAATCCTCCTCAGCCACTCCCGCCACTTTCCTCCCGATCATGCACTTCAAAATCAAAATCCGTCACCCACTGGCCTGCTAGCTCCTCGACTTTCCGCGCGCGGCCGCCGATGGAGAGCATCCGCCTCGCCGTCACCCACCACCCGTCGTCTCTCCCGGCACCGGCACCGGCGTCGGCGTCGCCCCAGCTCCGGCGCCGCCACCTCTCCTTCCCCCGCACCTCCCCCTCCCTCTTCTCCCGGCCGCAACATCATCATCGCCTGCGCCCCACGCCTCGCCATGACCTCCTGCAGCCTGTCCACGCCTCCGCAGCGGCAGGCCGTGCTAGTTCTAGCCCCGAGCCCGCCTCCGGCGCGAAGCTCGTGCCGCTCGTCATCTCCCTCGCGGTGGGCCTGGCCGTGCGGTTCCTCGCGCCGCGGCCCGCCGAGGTGAGCCCGCGGGCGTGGCAGCTGCTCTCCATCTTCCTCTCCACCATCGCGGGGCTCGTGCTGGGCCCGCTCCCCGTAGGCGCCTGGGCCTTCCTCGGGCTCACGGCCGCCGTCGCCACGCACACGCTCCCCTTCGCCGCCGCCTTCGCCGCCTTCACCAACGAGATCATCTGGCTCATCGTCATCTCCTTCTTCTTCGCGCGCGGCTTCGTCAAGACGGGCCTCGGCGACCGCGTCGCCACCTACTTCGTCAAGTGGCTCGGCAGCAGCACGCTGGGGCTCTCCTACGGCCTCACCCTCGGCGAGGCCTGCATAGCGCCCACCATGCCCAGCACCGCCGCCAGGGCAGGGGGCATTTTCCTCCCCATCATCAAGTCGCTCTCCCTCTCGGCTGGCAGCAAGCCCAATCATCCGTCTTCACGGAAGCTCGGAACATATCTTGTGATGACGCAATTCCAGGTTGGTAATTAATCAGTGTGACATCTAGCTAGTGCCAAAATCCTCAAGATCAAACTTGGCAATTCCATTGTTGAAATATGGTTCTTGGGGGTGAATATTATTAGATCGGTCTCTGCCTACGCTTCAGTAGTGGTGAATGTTCATATATTTCTTCTGGTATGTTATGTATCTTAATGTTTTCTTTTGCTTGACAGGCAGCTAGTAGCTCAAGTGCTTTATTCCTGACTGCTGGGGCACAAAACCTGTTGTGCTTGAATCTAGCAGAAGAGTTTGGTGTTATTATCTCAAATCCGTGGGTAACATGGTTTAAAGCTGCTAGCTTGCCAGCCATTGTTTCTCTCCTAGCAACGCCATACTTGCTATACAAAATCTTCCCCCCTGAAACAAAGGACACCCCTGAGGCCCCTGCATTGGCTGCAGAGAAGCAGAAGCAGATGGGGCCGGTGACTAAAAATGAATGGGTTATGATTGCCACAATGAGTCTTGCAGTCTCGCTATGGGTTTTTGGGTAAGATTATCTGTCACTGAAGAAGATCATCTCATAATGTTGACTCATTATCTCAATACCATCCTGCGGCCTGCCACCTATTTTACTATATGGTTCTTTTATAAATAAAAGATTTGCATGGGCTTTCGCAAGCTGCTCCAGAAGAATAATCAAATTAATCTGAAAGCGAATAATTGTTTGATTCTCTCATCCTTAGTTGCCATAGTGCACTGTCCCATTCATATAGTCTGCTTCCCACTCTTTGTTTGTCTCTTGCTCCTTGCTTGCTTCTAATACGAAAGGAAACCTGGTGCTCCATATGCATTGAGAGACCTGTCGTAGATCTTTAATCCCTAATTTCAGTTATTGGTAGCTACTACAAATTAGGCAAAATACTTTAGAATACTATTTATGAGATCTTAATTATGCATTGTGCCCTAGAAATTAAATAGTACTCTGGTGTGCTTTTTTGTGTCCCATGGTCATGATGGATATGCTTATTTTTAAAAATAAAGGTCACGATGGATATGTAACCTGTTGCAATTTCTGTTCAGGGACGCTATTGGTGTGTCTAGTGTTGTGGCTGGAATGCTTGGGCTCTCCATTCTTCTCCTGCTTGGTGTGCTGGACTGGGCTGATATCTTGAATGAAAAATCCGCATGGGATACATTGGCTTGGTTTTCAGTTCTGGTTGGGATGGCAGCACAACTCACAAACCTGGGGATTGTTTCTTGGATGTCAAGCTGTATTGCTAACCTGCTTAAGTCTTTCTCATTGAGTTGGCCTGCAGCATTTTGTGTTCTTCAGGCCTCCTACCTTTTGATCCATTATCTATTTGCAAGCCAAACTGGGCATGTTGGAGCCTTGTACTCTGCATTCCTGGCTATGCATGTAGCAGCAGGTGTTCCTCCTGTGCTTTCAGCACTTTGTTTGGCGTTCAACACAGATTTGTTTGGGGGAATAACTCACTACAGTAGTGGGCAAGCAGCGGTATACTTTGGAGGTAATTTCATTAGTCCAACTTCTGTTATGAACCTAGTTTCCTTGTTGGTTATGTTAGATATGGGTAGAATATATGTACAATTTTGGTTTCATTGGACTTGAGTTGTACTACGGGTTAAGATAGAATTGGAGTCGAACTCTGAGACCTAAAGGGCCATAAATATGAGGCCACCCTGTTCTAGCCGTGGGACGACTTGGCAGCTGGCTTGGTTGGCGGCAAGGCCTCAGAATCGTAGCTGGTGTTTTATGGGGAGGAGCGTTTGTAGTCATGCCTCGAGGATGTAGGGATATCGCCGAAACCTAGTTCAAAAATATCATGTCTCGGTGTCGTTCTCGTTGCGTATGATGGTTATGTTTCTGCGTTCGTCAATTACTAGATCCATTTAGATCTGGATCTAACTGTGAAAACAGGTTATTCTTGGCCTCACGTTTTTTTGGTTGTTTATTGTTTTCGTATACAACGAGAAGCTCTTATCATTTGAGCGTCCCTTCTTTTCTATGCATGCGGTCCCTTGAGATTGCTACCCAATTAACATGTTACTTTCCTTTTGCAGCTGGGTATCTTGATCTTCCCGATGTTTTCAGGATTGGTTTTGTATGTACCTTGATTAACGCATTGATTTGGGGAGGCATTGGGACCTTTTGGTGGAAACTTTTAGGGCTCTACTGACAGCAGGTGCCGTGTAAGTTGAGCAAATTTTCCTTCGTCGAGCAAAATTTTCCTTTGCCGATCATCAAATTACTCTTGTTCATGGATTAGAAGGGGAAGAAGCAAGAGTGTAATAACAGAATAACGACTGTTGTTCATGATGGGTAGCTTCGTTAATGCTATCAGCTCAGTACAGTTTCTCAGGCTGCCCTGTTTCTCCAATGTTGTACAGTTGCATAGTTTTGTCGTAAAATGTAAGTTGGCCAAGAAATGGCCTTGTGGGAATTCCCGAATGTCTATTAGTACCTCCTATATTATATTATCTCTGTAAATTACAGGCAGCTAAACTGATGCCGCGTACAGCCTGAAGGCACGGCATGCTTCTCTGTCTTGCTGCTAAAAGTACATGTCTGTGTTTTTGTTAAGCAAATCATATATAAAACCCAGTGTCAAACCTTATTTTTTTTGAGAGAACCAGTGTCAAACCTTATTGTCGAGATGGACTGGGACTGTTCGCATGGTTGTATGTATGTGGCATGACTCGCACAAACCCTCTGGACAAAGATATCAAGGGGGCTGTTTAGATCCCCTTCAAAATCCCAAAATTTTCGTCACTTCAATTTTGCGGACACATACATGGAGTACTAAATGTAGACGAAATTTTTGCATGTTTACACAGTTTGCCTGTAAATCGCGTGACGAATCTTTTGAGTCTACTTGGGCCATGATTGGACACTTATTGGAAAAGATTCTTCACTGTTACAGTATCAAAATCTCAAAACTTTACACATCTAAACACCCCCAAATCATGTTAGGAATCTCGTGTATGGCCACATAGGGGGTGTTTAGATCCCAAAATTTTTGGGATTTTGGCACTGTAGCAGCGATGAATCTTTTGCAATAAGTGTTCGTCTCGTAATTTACAGGCAAACTGTAGAAACATGCAAATGTTTCGTCAACATTTAATGTTTCATGCATGTGCCGCAAAATTGATGTGATAGAAGTTTTAGGGATTTTAGAGAGGAACTAAACACCCCCATAGCATCACTCTCACAAAGGATTGCTAATATCAGTTCTACAATACAACTTATCATCTGTGTCATGTTGTCTGCTGCTTTCACGAGCAAAGGCTGTATTGTCCCGAGCAAGCATGAAGCTTGTAGTTGTGGGGGTGGGATTGTTATCTCCATGTAATGTTTGCATGGCAACACGAAACTCAAGGAATGCTGACGCTGGTCAGCTAATAAAACATTACAATGATCGACCAAATAACTCTTAAATAAATTTATTAGGCGCTGTTGCATCCAGTATTACATTTGAGATTCATTTAGTACAATTCAATTGCAGCTCATAAACAGGGAAGTCGTCCCATGAAACTTAACTTTTATCACATCAATGAAGCTTTCAGTATGGCTTTTGGTTCTTACTGAAGAAAATTTGTGTTGCACTTGTTGCTGCCACTATCTCAAGTCATGAATCCTTTTTGCGATTCATGGTCTGCAAAACATATAGGAAAAAAAAGAAAATATCTGATCACATAGCATTCCCTGATCTTTCAATCACTTGAGCAAAATTCAACCTTCTTCGAGTACATACCTAGTATGGTCAGGTAAAATTTGAAACTTAATCCGGAGCATACTGAATTGTTGATACTTCAAGAATCAATGTAAGGCCATCTGAAAGAATTAAACCTTGCAAAAGATCACCATTTTTGTACAGCCTCTTTGTTGATTGATATAAACTTGTGGATGGCACATATCTCATCAAATGTCTCAAATATTCACCACATGACCCCTCTTCAGCTCTTCTATATTGAATTCAAATGGTCAAGTTATTATTGAAAATATTTTTTAGAACAAAATGACTAAATGAGGAATCTTACATTACATGACATCAAATCCAAGTTGACATGTTGGTCCCATTAGTTCCATGATCCTGGTACCAAGTTGAAATCACTGGAAAACGCAGGATAGGATGAAAGGAATACAGTCATAACCGAAAGTATGGCGCAACAGAATACTTGTAGAAACATTATGTCACTTTGAATGGCTCAGATTTGTCCCAGTATCACTATCAATCAACACAATATTTGTAGAAGCACCATGCACTCCCTCCCTCCCTCTCTAAGGCCTTGTTTGGATGCCAATGTATCCACCTCAAACCATGTGTGTTGGGGTGGATTGGTGAGTTGCAAACTGGTTACTTGTCATGGTACAAGCCATCCTAATTTAGCAACAAATCGAGCTTATCAGCCAAAATCAGCACTACTTTTCAGCCTATGGAACAGTGTATTTCTCTCACAATAAATCAGCAGCAGCAGGAGCCGAAAATCAGGCCGAACAGGCTGGGAATCAATTCAGGATGCTACAAAGTAGTAGGTCTATAGGCCTGGGGCGTTTTATCATCACAGCCACTGAACAGTTCCAAACAAGATAACCGAATCCGCACCCAGGAAGAGTAATGCCTTGAAAAACACGTGAAGATTGACAGAACAAGTGACCCTGATCCCCCTGTTCAAATCCAGTAGGAACGCAAATGAAGAACAGCCCCTATGGATCAGGGTAGAGCATCAACAGGACATGCAGAGCATAAAATAACAACCAGATAAAGAGCACACAGGAGTAGAAAAATGAATAAACTTTGAAACAGTTCAAAAAGCATATTAGCTGTCACAACTCACATCAGCTGCAATAGCGGCAAAACCAGCCCTCAAAAAACTGCCATGATTTAGTTAGAAGGTTTTGCATTGCTTTTTATGCCATGAGTTAGCTAGAAGGTTTTGCATTGCGTTTTTTTGCCATGAGTTACCTAGAAGGTTTGCATTGCATTTTTTTTATGGATGGGTGGGTGTGCCCGAGTGGGTGGGTAGGGGAGGGGGGCAATTCAGACAGTTGTACTGTAGGAAAAAGGAGGCCGCTTGAGTGGCTCAGGTTTATCCATTACCACCATGACAACTGCATTTTATAACGGAAGCACAATGTAATCCCTCTCCCTCTCTCACACACAACCGGTTACTTGTTACTACCTCTGGTCCAAACAGAATGCTTGTTCAGGTGCATACACAGAATTGCACACTTTTTGGCAGAGTACCTGTCCAGGTGCATAGACAGAGGCTGCGTTTAGTTGGCAACAAATTTTCTCTCTCCCTATCACATCGATTGTACTTTTCATCTGTATGGAGCACTAAATGAAGTAGCAACTGTTGCATGTTTGTACTTTTTGTCCTGGCTATCTCGAAATGAATCTTTTGAGTCTACTTGAGCCATGATTAGACAAAAGTTATCAAATACAAACGAAAATGCTACAGTGCACTTTTTTCTAACTTTTTCCTAACTAAACGCTGCCAGAATTGCACTCTTTTTTGGAATATAAAAACAAGACATCCTAGTTAAGCAGTAAACAGAATAGAATATCCAAGGGACCCAGAGTGCAGAAGCTCTCCAATGGAAAATTCAATAATCATAGCCACTAGATAGTTGTACAAAACAAAAAAGAAAGTCATAAGGCTTCATGATGTAAACCATAAAAAATATTTTTATATGTAAACACCAGAAAAAAGTGAGACAGGTACTCCATGTGTGCAGAAAGAATGGAGAGGAGACAACAGGAAGATGTAGTTTAGGGCTTGTTTGCAAACTGGTTTCCCCGTATGTTCTCCAGATCACCATGCTGGCAGCTTAATCCACCAACCATAGCCCAAGTGACCCCAACGTAATTCAGGGGAAAACCTTTTTAAAGTGTAGTTTACCCCGAAAGCCCTTTCCAAGCAAGCAATCAAATTTTAAGAAATTTGGCACCCCTTGCTACGGCCATTAGCCCACCAGCGGCTGCTCAAGAGTCTCCATGCCAATGTCACAGAAAGGGATGCCCTAGAGAAGTGGAGGTCACAAGTGGCTGCTGGCTAGGTCGGATGGACCATTGCCACAGTGCAGTTATCATCACTACCATCAGCACCAGACTAGAACCAATTCCTACGGTATCAGCTGAGATCGATATTTATAGTAGGGAAGACAAAGCAACCAAATTTGAACTGACCTGCATCCAAATCCAGCAAAATAGACATCACTGTTAAAAGTTCAGATCTCACTACCAGACACTGGACCTGCAGTTTCATCAGGCAGCACCTAAAGTGGGGGCACTGTGCAACATCAGGAGAAGGCTAGCCATTGATCTACACATGTAGCTTGGTGACCAACTCCAGCTCCAGCTCTAAATATTTCTGGAGCTAGTGACCAGCTCAAAAAAAAAATAATTCACAGACAGGGCCTGGCAGCATCAGATTCAAGGGCAAGGTAAGATATAAAATTACAATCAAACAATAATGAAAATTCATCAATCACAAGCTAGATCCCGCATCACCTAATCAAACCCCAACAAGAAGCCATAGTAAACCCACTCCATGGTTCCCAATTCCCTGCTGCTGCATTCATCCCCAGCTGCTCAGTTTCATAAAAGAAAACATTATGGAGCAGGAAGGATGGCACCTGGAAACACAGCTCCAAGAGGGACATAGTTGAAGATTGATTTTTCTTTCCTTGATATATTTTGAAGTTATCCTAGCTTGCTTGCCTTATCGGAATGAAGTAGGGCCTCTTCGGAATGTAAGAATTTTCATAGGAATTTGAGGCCCCCCCTGGAATGCGGGATTTTTTTCCTGAATCATATGTTTCTCCTATAAAAACAAAGTGAGTCCTGCTAAATTCATGTACGATTCCTACGAAACTCTAGTGTTCCAAATGGGTCACAGGAATCAGTTCATTCACAGTTTAAACGCATGATTCAGGAAACCCGGCAACCCAAAGGGACCCTTAGCAGGGCACCAAGCAGCACCTTAATTGACAACTAACTGAATGGGTGGAAGAAATATTTGGATTTTATTGACAACGAATTAAATATTAGAATAAGGAAACAATTTCAATTTCAACATCAGCATGCCTCTAATGCCAAATTCTGACATCAGCACTGTAAGCATGTTTTTTCCTTTATTGGAAAATTTTGAAGAGATTTGAAAGTTTGGGACATACCTAGAGATCTATGTTTGAATAGGAGTGCTTGGAAAGCAGCTATTGAAGTGCCCAAACCATGACTAGGGGCTCTTGCATAGTCACAAGAATTCTGGGTCGACCGGGTCGAGGGACGGGGTCGAGGTACGCGGGTCGACACTTGATAAAAAGATGGTACGAAGGGGGTATACCACTGCGGTACGAGATCCAAATATTTGGTACGTGAACCCGAAGCATATGGGTCGATGACCTTGGTACGAAGGATGTAGTATTGTAGTGATTGACTTGTTGATTAAACATGCTTAAGTCCATCACTAAAATAATAAAACAAAAGTTGAGCCATTCTATGCAATCATGAGCCCATTTTAAAATGAAAAGGTCCATTTACTCTCCCCCCTCACGAACTGCATATTATGGGCTGCAATTTCTGGCCCATCCATCTCTTCTACACCTCGTGATGCCCTATTCCCAGCAGCCGCCGCCGGTCACTATCCTTCCTTCTCTCCTATCTCGTCGTCTTCCATCCTCATGACTGCGACACAAGGAGGCGCAAGGACTGGTGACGTGCGTGGGGTGGCTGGGCAGGACTACTGCCGGCACTGAAACATGGAAGCGCGAGGGCTGGCGAGGATCTTCGGCTTGGTTTTCCATTGGCGCCGACGCCAGTGCCGCCATTGCCGCGAGAGAAGCAACTTCTTTCGGGTAACTCATCCCTTCTTGAACCCATGTAATGGGGGCGCGACCCATCCAAAAATGGGACGGCGACCCATCTCGTCCCCGAACCAGGATTTGAGTCGACGAACCCGGTACGTGGTTCGCGGCATCGTCCCCGAACCCTGTGACTATGGGCTCTTGATGGGTTTCAACTCTAGCTTACCCCAACTTGCTTGGGACTCAAAGGCTACGTTGTTGTGGAAAAATTTGAAGAACAGAATAGTTGCAAAGACTGAAAGAGAAAAAAGAAAAGAGGGCTCAGCATCACCTTTGCTCAATCATAGAAACCAAGCCCTCCCCTCTCCTGCTGCACAATTTACTCATCCAAAGAGCATCTCCAATAGTTCCCAAAAAAATAATTGGTAAATCAGCTCTATTCGCTTGAGCTAGGTTCAGCTTATTTTCAGACACAAAACAATATTTTTCTCTCACAACAATTCAGCCGTATAATTCAGCTCAGCCAAACGAGTGATTCTAAGTGGGTAAAAAAAAGTTGAGAGCATATTTGCTGGGCTCCTCCAAATGCAGAAAGATTGATAGTTGAGATAAGGAGTTGTTGGAGAGCAGTTTTATCAATCTTACCAAAAAACAAAGATTGAAAGTGAGCTTGGGAACTATTGGAGATGCTCTAATGTATGTGGAACTGCACTGGTAGCCACATCCAAATGACCTTCCTAGGGACAACCACAAACAAAAAGGATGATTATAGGCTTCAGGAGGGGAGAGGGTTGGTTCTAATTAGATAATCACAGCTGCCTTGATTGCTCAATGGTATGCGATTCAGACAAGGTAGAACATCATCGCCCTTC
The DNA here is from genome assembly GCA_038502445.1 of Eremochloa ophiuroides. Classification (NCBI taxonomy): domain Eukaryota; kingdom Viridiplantae; phylum Streptophyta; class Magnoliopsida; order Poales; family Poaceae; genus Eremochloa; species Eremochloa ophiuroides. Next base: position 6,281,392 of record JAHLJS010000005.1, read on the forward strand.
ATCAGCACTCCATTCACAGGTTCAGGCCCCTTTCCATGTCAGTCACCCTAAGTAAGTTTCACTTGCAATGCAATGGCCACTCGGTACTTTCACAGTTTCACATGAGCCAGAAAACTACCTCTTCGTCTCATCACCATGCGAAAAGGGAGGTCCGGGTTCGACTCCCCGTGGAAGCGAATTTTCAGACTGGGGGCTTAAAGAAATCCCTTCGTCTGTCCCACGCCAAAGCATAGGTCTAAGGCCCAGCCATGATCATGGTCGTTCTGACATGGGCCACGGTACCGCTATGCATGGGTGGGGCAGGGTTAGAGGGGTTTTCTCAACCTGCGTGAGACCTTCTTAATGGCCAGGAGCTGTCTTACCCCTGCAAGTCTAGTTTCACACAGGAAGGGAACCGAAGAGAAGGGGTTGGCACACCTGGTGGGTGCTCGTCACCGGCAGAGTGCCCAGTTGGACCTGGAGAAGGGCCCAACGAAGACCAGGGCACCTGGCATATGCCGATGGCAGCAGCCAATCAGTCGTGAGAAGAACGCTCCTCCAGACCAGAGCACCGGCAACAGCAGGGGAAGGAAAATCACCACTGCAGCGCCGGAGTTTGTACTAGTGACAGAAGAGAATCATCTGTTCGCTGGAGCTGAAAAGCAGGGCTGATTTCGGCTGATGCTGATTTGTTGTGAGAGGAAAACACTGTTCCAGAGCTGAAAAATAAGCGCTGATAAGATTAGGTCAGCACAGTGGAAGCTGCATCAGGCGTCACACGACTCCGCACGGTTCCCAGCCCCTGCCGACACTGGTACGGCGTCAAGGCGACACCGTAGGGATGGTCACCCGAAGCGACGGCCGCTCCGGAGAATAGGAGCCCGCAGGTCTAGAGTTCGGGGAAAGGGCGAGAAGTAGTGGAGAAGGGAACAATGCAATCTAGCATTCAAAGGCACGCACGACGAAGACGGCGAGGACGAGAAGGACGAGAAGGAGTGGAGGCAAAGCGCGTACAAAATCGAAATATTTGCAACCAAATGCTCCAAAAAAAAAAAATCTCATCACCTGACCGTCCCCACAACCGGAACCTGCCGCGGACCCCTGCCCCCACGGTCCCCAACCCTAGCACTCGCCACCGCAGCACCGTCGCCCGCACAGGGGTCTGCGATCCGACGCGACGCAGTGAGGCGGAGAGAGGGGTGGCCCCGGGAGAGGCGCGAATCTGTGGCAGGCCACCGCTCAGGAGCCGGCCCGGCACCAACCGCGGCGCCCTTCGTCATCGCCGCCGTTTTCTATGGCCAAGGGCTGTGGGTTTCGGTGGTGTGGTCACCGGCCGCCGCGAGTGGAACAAGCGGCAGGAATGGGAGCAGCGAGCTGTATTATTAGCCTTGCTCTTAGAGGGAATAGCTATAGAGCGCTCGCCTCGCATGCGCTAGCGCCGCCGCTGTCCACACGCGGGGGGCCTCACACTTGGATTAGTAGTATAGGTCGCCATGGCCGGAGCTTGCTGGGGGGGAAATGTTGAGCAGCGCAGCGGAAGCCGCGTCAGGCATCAGGCAGCTCCGCAAGGTTCCTAGCCCTGCCGACATCGATTCCAGGCGGCGAGGCGGCACCGTAAGGATGGCCACCTGAAGCAACGGCCGCTTCAAGGAAAGGACGGGAAGGAGTGGAGGAAAGAATGCAATCTAGCATTCAGAGGAAGACGATGACGGTGGCGGCGAGGACGAGCAGGAGTGGAGGAGGCAGAGCGCGTACCAAAACGAAATATTCGCAACCAAATGCTCGAAAAAAATCCTCAATGGCGGCGGCTCCAATCCCGCGTCGCCCGACTGTGCCCGCGACCAGAACCCGCCGCGGACACCTCGCCCCCACGGTCCCCAACCCCAGCCCTCGCCACTGCAGCACCGTCGCCCGCACAAGGGTCCGCTCTCCGACCCGGCGCGGCGGGGCGGAGAGAGGGGTGGCCCCGTGGAGGCTCGAATTCATGGCCGGCCGCCGCTCGGGAGCTGGCCCAACAGCAACAAACTCAACATCATGCTCCTCTCCTGCTGCATCTAGCTCCACCGGGAACTGTCATCCTCCTCCCATGGCTACTCCCTCCGTTCCTCTACAAAACCCCGTTCAGATTGGGGTTTTGAGTTGACGATTGAGGGAAGAATCTGGGGTGGATTCGAGGGTGGATCGGAATGACGGAGGAGGAGGAGCTACACTGGGGAGTGGGTGGGAGGCACTCCGCCCACAGTGTTTCCTGTTTCGCCCGGTCCGCGAGGCACTACGGGCTCGTCTAGAAAGAACGGTAAATTTAAATATTTGCCACCCTTACGGTGAGAGTGGTAGGCTTATTATCACTGTCAGTGACTCATAGGGCCCCATGTGTCAGTGGCACATGTTTTGGTGCCATCGGTAAGGGTGCCAAAAATTTAAATGCCCCCCTGCTAGGGCATGGGAGGAGAGGGCGAGCAGGTGACGAACTGCGGGGCCCACTCGCACGCCTCCGCTCGCCCGTGAGAGGCCGGGCCGTGACACGGGAGGCGTGCCGCACAAATGTGGCTCAGCACAGCTGATGGCCCAATAACATGGATCTTATCTCGGCCCAAATGAAACAAACGCCCCTACTTCGCCAAAAGAAACGAAACGGCAAGGACCCACCTGTCATGGAGCGGAGTTGGCCTGTCGTCTCTATTCCATCCAACCCGCGGCTTCCTCGTCCTCGTTTCGTCTCCGTCGCCGACTCGCCGTCTCGGTTCGGGGGAAGCCAGGGCTGGATTAGCGAGAGCTCGAGGACACTGGGCACCGGCTCGCTGCTGATAGCGGAGGCGGAGAGGCAGCTGGTGGTTGTCATCTAGGGGACGGCGGCCCTAGGGCCCTACTGGTCCACCATCGTGACCGACTACGTCAAGAAGATCGCTCGGTATGGCCGCTCCCCTGGGCCCCTCTTCGCTCGGGTTCAGGTGGATCGCTCTCGCTGAGGGGTGAAATTGGGTGCTGCGGTTTCGTGGAGGCTTGTGTGTTCGTAGGACGATTTAAGCTCTCTTGATTTCGACTTTTTCTTTTGTTATTATTAATTTGCTTCAGAGCTTCAGATCGATGATTGTCGAAGGACTGACTACTGAGGCGTAGTATGTGCTAGTGTTTTGTTTGCTGACGAAGCATCTACTTCCTAATTGTCAATCAGGCCCACTAAGTAGCGATCCTTTTCAATTAATAAACCCCTATCTAGTAGCATGCTATGAATCCTGGTCAATGTTTGAAAATCAAGTTCACTCTTCAGTGTCGCCATCACAATTCATTTCTCACACCCTGGTGCTGAAATTTTGCATTTCTGTATAACTGATTAATGGAGAAATTTCAAATTTTGCACTGAGGGAGGGTTCCATTAATTTCCTACCTTGAAACCCGTCGTCAGTAATTAGTATGGCTGGATTAAGGTGATGGTGTTTACATACATTGGACAGGAGGTGTCTCCTGGTGCAACCTTTGACAGTTTTAGAGAACGGTGTCATTCGTGTGAAGCTACGTTATGGATAATAAAAGAACATAATAAATCTTGTAAATGAGAACATTATTGAGGCCCCATTTAGTTCCTCTTCAAAACTCCAAATTTTTCGTCACATCAAATTTACGGTACATGCGTGGAACACTAAATGTAGACGAAATTTTTACATGTTTGCATAGTTTGCGTGTAAATTACGAGACGAATCTTTTGAGCCCACTTGGATCATGATTGGACACTTATTGTAAAAGATCCCACACGTGTTACAGTGAAAATTTTGCAACTTTTTTTGAACTAAACGGGCCCTGATTACTGTACTGGATTGAGCTAAATGGAAGTGTTCAGAAGCAATTCCATGTGTGTCCTTCTGTGCAATTCTCACGATCCTGGACCAACTTTTAGTTGGACATGGTAGGCTTATTAAGCACCTTCAAGCAATGAAGACATTGGGAGGCATGCAGCAGATGATCCACTCCAGGAGGATGCACCTGTTCTTCAGTGTGATTCCCAACTTCCCATCTATCTTTGATGAGGTGATATGAAAATATGCGCAAATCTGTTCAGTCGGCACCTCTGATCTCTGATGAGGTGTAGTGTAATGCTAATGCGTGGATCCAACACCAGCTTCACGGTGCTAGTGCAGGTACTGTATGCAGGAGGCAGGAGCCAAGTGCTGCCGTTCGCGTCTTCGCTGTCATCGTTTTGGCGTCGTCGTCCTCGCCCGCGCCGCGCTAAGGAAGCGTCGTGGGATTGGGGAGAGTCTCTTGGGCTAAGAGGCTAACGGTGTTTATTTGGGCCAAGCCCGGTAGACGCTGCGAGCCCAATGGGCCTTATCGGCGTGAGCCGCTGGTAGGCCTGTCACCAGAGGTTGAACGGAGGACACAGACAGACAGAGCCGTCGTCCGCGACTCAACGCAAAACAGTGGGTGGTCGTTCGTCGTCCCTTTCCTCGGCGCTGCGGCGGCTCGAGGCGATTCCCTGGCGATAGGGCCCTTTCCTTCCCGTCTCCGTCCTCCTGCCTTTTCACCCACACCGGAGGTCGCGCCGCCGCTGCTCCACGCTCCATTCATCCACGCCCGCCTCGTCCTGCGCCGCCGTCCGCCCGCCCCGCCGAGCAGTCGCTCGCTCTCGGCGCCTGAGCTTCCGCGCGCCGGAGCCTCCCTCGTCCCTGCACACGCCCGCCTCGTCCTGCGCCGCCGCCTGCTCGCCTCGCCCACCGTCGCGGCCGCCGCTAGGCCGACTGGAGTGGAGGACGCCTTTGCGGCTGTCCGTGCCGGTCCAGTGCCGCCCCAAGCTTGCCTACCTCGCCCTGCGCCGCCGACCGCATCAAGCTCATCCGCCGCCTCTGCTTCCGCAGCCGAATCCGGGGCGCTCCTTCCTCAACTCCGCGTTGGTGCGAGGACGGCTCGTCGTCGGGACTGCGTACGCACGAGCGAATCCGCGCCGGCGGCCGCGGATTTCGCGCCTGCGAGTCCCGCTCGAGCGTTCACATCCGCGCCAACTTCTTCGTGTCGGCGGCCTTGTCCGCGCACGAGACCGACCATTTCCTTGCCGGAGTCGCGCTAGCAGCTCAACGCCGGCCGCTATCTCTTCTCGCAACCGACAGAGGCTAGAGGAAGATGTTTCCGTAACTGTAGCCAGCTCACTCATCCACCACCACTGCTGTAGCCAGCTCAGCCACTGCTGTAACCAAATCACCCCATCGACGTTGCAAAGTTGGATTTCTATTGGACGCCGATCTGTTCTGGGCATCAGGCGGTTTGGGGTTTCCTTTGGGGAACTTGGCCTCTTCAAATTCTCTTTCTCCTCTAGCCTCTCTCTTTTAATTGATCCTGACCTCCACTTAATTCTTCACCGGTTCGGGAGGGCAACTCGGCGAAGACGATAGTGTCCGGCACCGCCCAGTTCCCGCTCTGGGACGGTTTTCTTCTGGCCTCTGGAAGAGTCGAAACAGCTGTAGTCGGCAGTAATAAAATTGGTTTTTACTTGATCCTTTGGCGGCTCGAGAAATTTCTTCTAGGATATAGAAACAGCTGTAGTCAAGAAGGCGAAGGAAGGTAAAATGAACACTCTGTTCCGTTGGCTGGTTCACCAGCCAGCCCCTCAACAATATTTTTCTCTCAGAACAACCAGTCAGTCGTATCGTACCAGCCAGCTGAACAGAGTGAAAGAGTGTGGCGGGCTCCGGGCCGGAGTGCCGCCAGAAATAATGAGTTGCATTAGCTGGAACTGTCGTGACTTGGGCAATGCTGCGACAGTGAAGGAACTTCGCGAGATCGTAAAGGATTTTGTCCCAATAGTGCTATGTGTATTAGAAACTTAGATCCACAAAGCACATGTTGGGTCTGAGAAGTACTCTAGGTTTTGATAATTCTTTTGCTGTCAGTAGTTCAGGCCGAAGTGGTGGACTTGGAATTTACTGAAACAGTAAAACTAGAGTGGAATTGTTACCTTACTCTCAGTACCATATTGATGCTATTATTACTGAGCACGAGAGTGAACCATGGAGATTGACATGTGTTTATGGGGAAGCTCATACTTCTGAGCGCCATAAAACATGGGATATGTTGAAGTTTATCAAGGCATCCTCACATCTTCCCTGGGTTTGCCTTGGCGACTTTAACGAAGTATTACACAGACATGAACATGTTGGTGTGCAAGATCGCAGTCAGGCTCAAATTGCATGCTTCCGCGACATGATTGATCTGTGTGGATTTTGTGATCTTGGATATGAGGGTCGAAGTTGGACGTTCGAGAAGAGGGTTTCGGGTGGCTCTTTCTGCCGTGTGCGGCTTGATCGAGCACTTGCTACAGCCAAGTGGTGTTCGCACTTCCCTCTGGCACGAGTTCAACATATTATTGCTGCAGTGTCTGATCATGATCCCATCATGCTTCGTTGGGTTCAGGAGTGAAAGGTCCTAAATGGCTAGAGGGGGGTGAATAGCCTATAAAAATTCTACAAACAACACTTTAGACAAAGAGGTTAGACAATTAGGGGGCGAAGCGAATTTTGCGCTAGCCTACTAAAGAGCAAGCCACCTAACCGTTCTACACTAAAGTCTTTAAGAACACACACAAGAGCTAGGTCACTACTTTACACTACTCCTAGGAGAGCAACTACGCTAACAAGCTACATAAGAGTAAGTGCGAGAATGTAAAGAGTAGAGAGAGTGAATCTTATACCGCCGGTGTAGTGATGAGATGAGTACCAATAAGAACAATCACAATAATCAAGAAATCCTCGGCAAGAGATTGACACAATGATTTTTACCGAGGTTCACTTACTTGCCGGCAAGCTACGTCCTCGTTGTAGCGATATACCCACTTGGAGGTTTACGCGCTAATTGGCATCACACGCCAAACCCTGCTCAAGGGTGCCGCACAACCAACACAAAGATGGGGATCCACAAGCTACGAGCAATCCACTAGAGTAATCTTTCGCGATCTCCCGCGGGGATAGGCTCAAGAACCCCTCACAACTTCACCGATCGGAGGCGGAGACAATCACCAACTCTCCTCAACGATCCTCGCAACTCCAAGCCGTTTAGAAGTCCGCAAACTTCAAGAGTAACAAGAGAAACCGCTACGAAATCCACTCACCAAGTGCCTTTAGATGATCACGCTCATGCAATGCACTTGATGCTCTCCAATCTCACCAAATGATGAACACAATCAAGTAGGATGAGTGAGAGTGGAGTGGAAAGGCTCACAAGCAAGTAGGAGTGATTAGAATGGCCAGGCCAGCCTCCCCAAACCGGCCAAGTCCCTATCTATAAGCTACACCCAAAGACATAGCCGTTAGGGACTTCCTGCGCACCGTCGGACTATCCGCGTTCGCCATCGTCGGACTAACAACACCGGTCTGACGCCTCGGATGGACGCCACGTGTCCTCTGCTGTTTGAAGTCGACCGTTAGATCCCAACGGCTCTATTTTCGCGCCAAGCAAACTGTCGGACGGACGGTCATCGGACCAAGAACCACGGTCTGACGCCCATTGCACGAACAGCGTTGGACGGAAGCAGAATAGGCCGTCGGACTAACGATCGCGACAGTCCGACGCTTCCAGAGAGGTTCCAGAGCGCCAAAAAACCGTCGGACAGTCGTCCGACGCCCGCCGTCGGACTAAGCAGAACGGTCCGACGCCCTCTGAGCTCTCCACATGTCAGTCCATGCACGATCAACACCGTCGGACGCTCGGACAATAGTCCGACGCACAGAAACTGAGCGTCCGACGCCCACTGGAGGGTTAGTCGTCGGACCGAAGACAATGGTCCGACGCTCAGTCAAGTTAGAGTCCGACGCTAGTTTTTCTATTGTAATGTTTCCGAAATTCGTCGAATCCTGCCTCGCAGGCTCGGCAGGAGGAAGAGAGGACCAAACCCTCTCTAACCCTCAAACTTCACCCCGTTCCAAAGTGTGCTAACACTCCAAAGTGTCTCTCACTTAGGTGCACGTATGTTAGCCTTTTCAAAGAGTTTTCCACGGGTCAAGTTAGTGTCACTAGCATCTATATGCATATGCAATGATCATGAACACCTAGTGGCACTTGATAACCGTATTTCATCAACGATTTCTCCCCTCTTGATAGTACGGCTATATATCCTAAATGTGATCACTCCCTCTATGGAGTCTTGATCACCAAAACCAAAAGAGCTCCTATTGGTTATACCTTTGCCTTGAGCTCCCGGTTTCTTATCAACTTTCTTCTCATCTCTTGATGGACCTTGTGGACACCTTTGATGATGGACTTATACTATTTGCATGGATGCCATCATTGCCTTCACTTGTGGTCTCCACCGACTTGGTCCTTTTTCTCCATCTTGTTGTTTGCTAATCATTCTCATGAAACACTTAGAGAAAATCGTTAACAAACTAGGTTTCATCAATTACCCAAAACTAAACATGGGCTTTCAAGGAGACGGAGTGTCATAGGAGGAAGAGGAGACAGAAGACTTTCAGGTACGAAACAATGTGGGAATCTCATGAGAATTTCTCTACAATGCTTGCTAACTCTTGGAAAGAGGCGGGTGAAGCTCATACTTTACATGAGATGCAACTCAAGATTAATTCAGTGTCAACTGAATTGAGTGCTTGGGACAGGAACACATTTGTTAACATTCGTCAGGAGCTGAAGCGTTTAAACCTAGAGCTAGACCGCCTCAAATCGGACCCGAGGCGGGGTACTGGACCATCACACGCCGAAATTAAGGTGGTAGAGAAAATTATGGAGCTTAACCACAAGGAGGCGATCATGTGGCGGCAGCGCTCCAGGATTACATGGTTGGCGGCTGGTGATAAAAACACAAAAAATTTTCACATGAGAGCTAGCCAAAGGAGGAAAAAGAATCTCATCTCCAAGCTGAAAAAACCAGATGGCCAATTTATCGAAAATGAGGGTGAGATGGGGGTTTTGACGTCAAATTTCTATAAGGAGCTGTACCGATCAGAAGGAATGTCAGAGATGGAACGAGTCCTGGATACAGTTCCAGTTAAAGTTACAGCGGCTATGAATGAGAAACTGATGATGCCGTTTGTGCAAGAAGAAGTCAAGACTGCGCTGTTCCAAATGTTTTCGACAAAAGCGCCGGGGCCAGATGGATTGCCAGCACATTTTTTCCAGCGTCATTGGGAGCTTTGTGGGAAAGAAGTGACTACAGTTGTGCTACGGATGCTGAGAGGAGAAGATGACCCAACAGCTATTAACAGTACCTATATTGTGCTAATTCCCAAAGTGGAAAGTCCAGAGGAGCTGGGTCAGTTTAGGCCGATCAGTCTTTGTAATGTTATTTACAAGATTGCGTCCAAAGTCGTGGCAAACAGAATGAAGCTTGTGCTTCCAGAAATTATTTCTGAAGAACAATCAGCATTTGTGCCAGGACGGTTGATCACTGACAATATAATTACAGCCTACGAGTGCATGCATTAAATGAAAAAGAAGAGAGCCAGGGACAGGAGATTTTGCGCTCTGAAGCTGGATATGAGGAAAGCCTATGATAGAGTACAATGGGATTATCTAAAAGCTATTATGATCAAAGTCGGCTTCCATCAGATGTGGGTCCACATGATTATGAGATTGGTTACCACAGTATCGTTCTCAGTCTTGCTTAATGGTCAACGACTTGAGAAGTTTTTTCCGTCAAGAGGGATCCGCCAGGGGGATCCAATCTCACCCTATTTGTTCTTATTAGCAGCAGAGGGCCTCTCTGAAAGGTCCTAAATGGCTAGAGGGGGGGTGAATAGCCTATAAAAATCTACAAACAACACTTAACAAGCCGATTAGTAACAATAGCAAGCTTTGCAAAACACTAGCTCTAAACTATGCTATGCAAGCCACCTAGACAAGTATACTACACTATGATCTCTAGTTCACACTCAAAGGCTATGTTACTACTTTACACTACTCTTAAGTGAGCAACTAACTAACAAGCTACACAAGAGAGAAGTACACAAATGTAAAGAGTAAAGGTGATTTCAATACCGCCGGTGAAGAGAAGATATGAAGTCCAATATAACCAATCAATCACATATAAGGGAAATCCTCGGTAGAGAGATGGCACAAGATTTTTTACCGAGGTTCACTTGCTTGCCGGCAAGCTAGTCCTCGTTGTAGCGATACACCCACTTGGAGGTTCACGCACTAATTGGCATCACACGCCAAACCCTTCTCAAGGGTGCCGCACAACCAACACAAGATGGGGATCTACCAAGCTACGAGCAATCCACTAAAGATGCCTTTCGCGATCTCCCGCGGGGATAGGCTCAAGAACCCCTCACAATACCTTGATCGGAGGCGGAGACAATCACCAACTCCCCTCAACGATCCTTGCAGCTCCAAGCCGTCTAGGAGTCGACAAACTCCAAGAGTAACAAGAGAAACCGCTGCGAAATACCACTACCAAGTGCCTCTAGATGATCTCTATCAATGCACTGCACTTGATGCTCTCCAAACTCACCAAATGATGATCACAATCAAGTAGGATGAGTGAGAGTGGAGTGGGAAGGCTCACAAGTATGTTATGATGTTTAGGAGTGCCAAGAGATACTCCCCAAACCGGCCAAGTCGCCATTTATAAGCCACACACAAAGAACTAGCCGTTTAGAGTTCACTGCGCACCGTCGGACTGTCCGACGGCCAGAGCGTCGGACTAATCCGCACGGTCCGACGCCTCGGATGAACGCCACGTGTCACTAGCCGTTTGAAGTCGAACGTTGGATCACAACGGCTATTTCCTCGCGCCAAAACGACCGTCGGACGGACGAACGTCGGACTAAATCAACCGGTCCGACGCCCTCAGCCGACCACCGTCGGACTCAGTCAGACGGAGCCGTCGGACCAACGATCGCGGCCGTCCGACGTTTCCAGAGAGCTCCCCGAGCCCTGAAAACCGTCGGACGTTGGTCCGACGCTCACCGTCGGACTAACGCCGAGAGTCCGACGCTCTCAGAGCTCGCCACGTGTTATCTCTCGCACGAACTGCACCGTCGGACGCTTCGGCTAATGGTCCGACGCTCAGGAATCAAGCGTCCGACGCTTGCTGAAGGGGTTAGCCGTCGGACCGAAGACAATGGTCCGACGCTTAGTCAAGTTAGAGTCCGACGCTATTTTTTCTATTGTAACGTTTCCGAAATTCGCCGAATCCTGCCTCGCAAGCTCGGCAGGAGGAAGAGAGGACCAAACCCTCTCTAACCCTCGAACATCACCCCGTTTCTTAAGACACTAACACTCCAAAGTGTCTCTCACTTAGGTGCACGTGTGTTAGCCTTTTTCAAAGAGTTTTCCACGGGTCAAGTTAGTGTCACTAGCATCTATATGCATATGCAATGATCATGAACACCTAGTGGCACTTGATAACCATATTTCAACAACGATTTCGCCCCTCTTGATAGTACGGCTATCTATCCTAAATGTGATCACTCCCTCTATGGAGTCTTGATCACCAAAATTAAAAGAGCTCCTATTGGTTATACCTTTGCCTTGAGCTCCCGGTTTCTTATCAACTTCCTTCTCATCTCTTGATGGACCTTGTGGACACCTATGATGATGGACTTATACCATTTGCATGGATGCCGTCAATAGGGCTTTCTCCTTTGTTGATGGACTTACACCATTTTCATGGACGCCGTCATTGCCCTTCACTTGTGACCTCCACCGACCCGGTCCTTTGCTCCATCTTGCCATTTGCTAATCAATTCTCATGAAACACTTAGAGCAATCGTTAGCAAACTAGGTTTCATCAATTACCCAAAACCAAACATGGGCTTTCAATCTCCCCCTTTTTGGTAATTGATGACAACCTTCACAAAGATATGAAATGAAAACCAAGTTTGCACTTTGGTAGTATTAGCTACCCCTACATATGTGATTCCTTGTGTTTGGTTCAATTTTTCACATATGCATGAATTTGAAAGTTTGGGTGAGCTACTACTATCAAATGATGCTAAGGTATATAGAATGGACCTTTGAAGCGTGATACCATCGGAGTTGCGGAAATATACCATCCTTAGCATCATTGTTTACTAGTCATGCATCACAAACTCAAAATACCTCGTGAGATCAATATTTAAGTAAAAGAGGTACTTTGTATGGCATATAAGTCCTACGCATGCTAGATTGTCAAATCACCATTCAAATCCTATTTCTAAGCATTTCATCAATTCAAACAAATATAGGAATTGAAGTTTTGACAATGCAACATTTCATATGTTAATGCATACACAAATGCAACAACTTATTCATGAGCTTGCTCCCCCTACTTGTGTGCTTTCAAATTTTTAATTGACCCCTTTCCTCTCTTATCTTTGTGACTTTCTTCTCCCCCTTTGTCAACAATCACCAAAAATGGTGCAAATTATGGGAATATCAAGTCAATAAATGGGGTTTAGTTCATTTACACATTGGTTCAAACTAGATCACTTGCCTAGAATATGTAACTAAGTTTGATCCAAGGACAAGCTTCTTCACACCTCACTAGAAGGGTTATCTTGACCATGTGAAGTTACACATCATGACCTCATGTTCTAGATTTAACACTAGGTTTGCAAGCCCATCAATATGTCATATGCTACCACTTGATCATACAAGCAAAAAGAACAAAAGTGGTACCATATATACATGAAAGCATTTGATTTTTCATGAATGAGCCTATAAGTTGCATTTCATGTCTACATGAACTAGACAAATCCTTATCAAAGTATGAATGCCATGTCAACCAATTTTACCTTGCTTTAGTCGAAGGAGAGGCATGTCATATAATGTAGGATGCGTTTCACTTCATGTTGGAGTAGTCTAGTATGTTTAGCTCATTTCTCAACTTGCAAAATCTTGACTCATCAAGTGGCTTGGTAAAGATATCCGCTAATTGATCTTCGGTGCCAACACTTTCAATTGCAATATCCCCTTTGATTTGATGATCTCTAATGAAGTGATGCCTTATGTCAATGTGCTTTGTTCTTGAATGTTGCACGGGGTTGTTGGTTAGCTTGATAGCACTCTCATTGTCACAAAGCAAAGGCACTTTCTTATATTTCAATCCAAAATCACTCAAAGTTGCCTTCATCCAAAGCAATTGTGCACAACAACTTCCGGCACTAATGTACTCCGCTTCGGCCGTTGAGAGAGCAACACTATTTTGCTTCTTTGAAGACCATGATACAAGTGACCTTCCAAGCAATTGACAAGTTCCACTAGTGCTCTTTCTATCCACTTTGCAACCGGCATAGTCGGAGTCCGAATATCCAATAAGCTCAAAATTGGACCCCTTAGGATACCACAACCCAACATCTTGTGTGCCCTTCAAATACCTCAATATTCTCTTTGCGGCTTTCAAATGACTTTCTCTTGGTGAGGCTTGAAATCTTGCACACATGCACACACTAAACATGACATCCGGTCGTGATGCGGTCACATAAAGGAGACTTCCAATCATTGATCTATATAGCTTTTGATCTACCATTTTGCCACTATCATCCAAGTCCAAATGCCCATTAATTGCCATAGGGGTATTCATGGGCTTTGCATGTTCCAATCCAAATTTCTTCACCATGTCCCTTATGTACTTTCCTTGATTTACAAATGTACCATTCTTCATTTGCTTAACTTGAAGACCAAGGAAGTAGCTAAGCTCACCAATCATGGACATTTCAAACTCACTTGCCTTCATATTTCCAAATTCTTCGCAAAAATCTTGATTTGTTGATCCAAAGATAATATCATCCACATATATTTGCAACACAAATAAATCATTACCAAGCTTCTTAGTGAAGAGAGTGGTATCAACCTTTCCCATTTTGAACCCTTTTGAGAGCAAGAAATCTCTCAATCTCTCATACCATGCTCTAGGTGCTTGCTTCAAACCATACAATGCCTTTCTTAGCTTGTATACATGGTTGGGCTTCTTCACATCTTCAAATCCGGGAGGTTGTTCCACATAAACCAACTCATTGATGTACCCATTGAGAAATGCACTCTTGACATCCATTTGATGTAACTTGATGTTGTGGGCACAAGCATAGGCTAATAAGATTCTAATGGCCTCCAATCTTGCAACCGGTGCATAGGTTTCTCCAAAATCAAGACCCTCTATTTGAGTGTAACCTTGTGCAACCAATCTAGCTTTGTTCCTTATTACTATGCCATCTTGATCTTGCTTGTTTCTAAAGACCCATTTGGTTCCTATCACATTGTGTTTCTTTGGTCTTTCCACTAGTTCCCAAACTTGATTTCTTGTGAAATTGTTGAGCTCTTCATGCATAGCATTAACCCAATCAACATCTTGCAATGCTTCCTCAATCTTGGTTGGCTCTATAGTTGACACAAATGAGAAATGCTCACAAATTTGAGCTAGTCTTGCTCTAGTTTGAACTCCACTTTGAATACCACCAATGATTTGATCCAAAGGATGATCCCTTGCAATAGAGACCGGTTGGAGAATAGGAACTTGATCATTGGATTGAGATGAACTAGCTTGTACTTGAGATTGATCTTAATCATAGGACGCGTGGGAAAGGTAGCTTACAAGCTTGAATTGCCAGAACATCTCTCGGAAGTACACAATGTGTTTTATGTTTCTCAGCTGAAGAAGTGTCTCCGAGTACCTGGACAAGTCATCGATGTAGAAGGAGTAGCACTTGAACCTGAATTGACATACTCGGAGCAGCCAGTACAGTTTTGGATATAAAGGACCGTGTTACCCGAAGGACCACAACCAGATGGTACAAGATCCAATGGAGTGATCATTCTGAAGATGAAGCTACCTGGGAATCTGAAGATTTCTTGGCAGAAAACTTCCCTGAGTTCTTTGCTACCTTGTAAAATGTAACCCTGTCTTTTAATGCGTATGTTTTTCCCTTGTCTCTTGTTTAGGTATGAACTGGTTGTTGTTAGCTCTTTTTCCTATGCTTTGTTCCAATCTTGGTTATGTACCTAATCTCGGGACGAGATTTCTTTTAGGGGGGAAGGCTGTAATACCCCGGGTATTACGGATTTAATTAATCTGCCATGTCATCATATTTAAATTAATCATTTGCATATGATTGTGATTAGGTCCCTAGAGTGATTTGAATTTAATTAGTATTTGTTTATAGAATTAAATTCCCAAATAAAGGTTTAAAAATTTACTTTTATTAGGGCCAAAACCTAATTCAAAATCTAAAAGGAATTTGGAGATAGTCCCTTAATAAAAGTTTTAGATCTTTTAAAATGGAACAACTTTTATTTTTGGAGATTTCAAAGTTCTGTGGTGGAAATTCAAATTTATTTCAAAACAATGATTTAAAACTTAGTTTTGGATTGGCATTTCAAAATTATTTGGAATCTGGCAAAACCTCCTAAATAGAAGTTGTAAAGCTCATTGAGTAGAACAACTTTTATTTTGGCAATTTTTCAAGTTGTTGAGAAAATTTAAAAGTAATTTTAAAAATACAGTTTAAAATTCAAAACTCTAGTTTACCCCTTTTTCTGTAGTTTCAAAAATATTTCGAATTTGGATTTAGTTCCAAAAGCAAAGTTGTTCAGAATTTCAAACCCTACAACTTTTGTTTTTGCAGTTTTTCATGTTGTCATACAAAATCAGTCGAATTTGGTCAAAAACCGACAGCCCCTAGGGTCTAGGTGCTACAGTGTTTCGCCCCTCGCCCTGTTCGTCAACAGCACCGGCAGCCGCCGTGTCGCGCGCGGGCGCGCGGCGAGCCGTGCCGGCCGGGATCGTGCCCCCGCGACCTCGGCAGATACGGGCGCGCGTGCGCCGCGTCGTGCCGCGCCTGTCCCCGCCCGTTGCCCCTCCAAAAGGGCAGAGACCACCCCTCTCCACGCCATTTTCCTTCTCCCGGTCGCCATCGCCACCTCTCGGTCCCCGGCTAAATTCGCCGCGCTCCGTCCATCACCACCCTCTCCATCTTGCAGACAGCTAGCTAGCTTCATTGCGCATCTCCTGCGACCGTCGGCGGGAGCTGTAGAGCTTCGTAACCACCGAAACACCGGTGTCTCCTTCGCGGGCGGACAGAGCGCCGCCGCGAGCTCCGCCGTCGTCTCGAGCTAGTCTGGGTAAGCTCTAGACCTCGGATTCTTGCGTACCGTGATCTCCGTGACCCCTTGAACCTTACGCGTGCGTCGGCGTGCTCTCTGGCTCCCTAGGTTCGCCGGAACGCGTGTTCGCCGTTGTGCCGAGCCGCCGGGATCCGCCGCCGTCGCCAAGTCGCCTTCTCCGAACCACCTCCGTCTCCACCGACCCCTCGGCCAGCTTCGTGGTGAGCCCCAGATACTCGCGCACCTTTTTCCCCTCTCTTTACCGGCTTGTGCTCGCCGGCGACGTGCTCGCCGCCGCCACCGAGCCGCCGCGTACGTGTCTCCAGGTGCTGCGCGCCTCGGATCTCGTCGTATCTTAGCTTGGTAGACTCGCCTTGGAGTGTAGAGTCCGTCAGTGCCCTCGGCTTCGTCCCTCGGCTCACCGTCGGCGAGCTAGGGGCGGCGAACCGCCGGCGCCCTCGCCTCTGTCAGAACAGAGGAAAGGCCAGGGGCCTCGGGTTAGAAGGAGAATAAAGGCAGGGGGTTAAGCGCGAAGTTCATGACTCATGTGAATAGTGTAGATCGGACCGCGGGTTGATTTCCAGTTTCCCCAGGGTCTCTTTTGCAAAGCCGTCGGCGCCGGGCGCGGGCAGGCCGTGTGGGCCGGCTCGCTCTGGACTTGGGCCGTAGTGGGCTGATTTGGTCTTTTCTTTTTCCAGTGAATTTCAAAATGCTTTTCTTTTATATATTCATGTGAATAGTGCTGATGTTTGTTAATTTCATATGAATTAATCTGCTAGGTGTAAAAATGTGAAAATAATTGTGTACGCTCTCTGTAATATGTAGTATTTGTTAAAAATATAATATAGGGTGTTCCAGTGCTTTTAATCTGCTGTATAAATCAGTGAATTAATTAATAAATGCAAGTTTGTGTAATTTTAATTAATTATCTGTAAATCCAAAAATCATGAAATTTATTGTGGCTCTGTTTTATGATAAAACCTAGCTGTTGGTAAAGTTTGGTTGCAATTGAAGTTAGTTTGGTCAATTAATTAATATATGTGAAATTAGGGATTAATAAAGTAAATAGAAAAAAATGAATTTAGGTTTGTTGTGTGAAATTTTGGGTTGAATGAAGACCAAGGATCTTTCGCTGTGTGATCCTTGGCAATTTGAGAACTTAGTGCTTGATAGTAGTCATAAAGCTGTGTAGCGGCTTTCTGTGACCGTTAAAAAGGTCAATAAAACAAAAGTAGGAAACATTACTTTTACCTTCCGTAGATTGTTTACAACTTTACCGTGAAGGAAAGTTGTACTCAAGGTATTAATGGTTTACTTCCAAGCATTTCAATTGTTGCCCTCATGCCACGCTAAGCATACATCATTGCATACGTGTAGTGCCCGTTCCCGAGGTGGTCCAGGTCGAGACTACTACTGAGGAGGCCACTCCAGAAGTCATCCAAGGATTCGACATCTGCGGGACTGATCCCGATCCGACGCTGTACACGATCCAAGGCAAGCCCCGGTGCATTCAGCCCCTCTATTACAAAATATTTATAATTCGAGTTAATCTACTGCATTAGGTTGATAGGAGTTGATTGTCACCTATCCAGATGCATTGTCTCAAATAAATACCCTGAAACCTGATTTAAATAAAATGGTTTGAGAAATGCTTAGGCATGCTTAATGAACTTAGCGTTGCGTAAAAGAAAAACTATTTTCTGTGCCATGATTATACTTATACTTTGATTGGTGAAGAACTGGTTATCCGCTGGTCGATGTGTATTTGGGTTAGAGTCCCAATGCATGGTCGCTTTCGGAATAATTTGGAACTGGTCGATGTCTTTGGAAACGTGTTTCGTTGGGTGGCCAGCTCATGGGGCGGCGTTCCCTATGTCTCACTCACCCGACAGGCACGATAATAAAAACTGTCGGGTAGTCTTGTACTCGGGTTAGGGTCCCCATGCAGGATTGACGGCAGGAAGGAAGTAGGGACCGTTCGTTGTAGGCCTGCTGTGATCATGATGAATAGCCTAGCCACATACCAATGCGGAAAACCTAGAGTTCGGTGACGCTATTGCTGGAACCGACAACCACGCACTGGGAGTGGAGAGATGGCGAGAGTAGCTTGTACCCACGTGGCCGGCGTGCCTGGATAAGAGTGGAGTACTGTGCTCTCGGGTGGCGCAGGACCGGTTCCGGGATAGCAAAGCCGTGACGACGGGTTGGTATATGTATGCCGGCGTGCTGCATATGCAGTGTGGTTAGAATCCCCAGCTGGGTACTTTCTGGATTCGAATCGACGTGCTCCTCGGTTATGGAGACTTGATCCTCACACTCTACACCGAAAAGTGGTTCTCAACTAGGTTATCTGAATGAATAAAGTAATTGAAAGAATGATGATACATGAGTCTGAATATTGGAGCTATAAATATGATTATAATAATGACAAAATAAAATATGGATCAGGATAGATTGCTTTTCCGCAAACTCCTCATCCTCTGCTAGCCTTACCCATAGCCTTGCATTCCTGAGTCTCATTTTACACCCTTAGTCGGGTAAGTCTTGCGGAGTACCCCAAGTACTCAGGGTTTGTTAACCCCGTTGCAGGAGGACCGCAGTCGGAGATCTGTCTTGCTCCATGTTGCGTGACCGTGGTCGAGGAAGATAGCGGCGATGAGTGAAGTGGAACCCGTGGGCAGGGTTCGAGTTATCTTATCTAGTATTGTGTAACTATTCCACTGCTACTGTTATGTCCTCTGGTCTGTAATAACTATATTTGAATCCTATTTGAATAACTGGTTTGTAATCTAAATGTTATGTAATCTTCCGCACTGTACTCTGATGTATTTTATCATGAAATGTTGTAATCCTGTGATGATTCTGCAATGGTGATCCTGTCGGAGAAAGGGCGCTAATGTAGCCCGACAGACCTGTCTAGATCATTTGGGACACGGGCCCGGCTGTCAGAAGTCGTTAGTGACAATGACAGGTGCCAGTGGGCCAGGTGATTTAGCCGGTTCTGTTACAGTAAGTCACTTACTCTTTGCAGATGACAGCCTGCTGTTCTTCAAGGCGAATAGGGAGAGTGCGGATGAGGTGATGGATGTGTTGCACATCTACTGCCAAGCCTCAGGACAGCGGATAAATATGGACAAATCATCAATACATTTTGCTAATGGTGTCAGTGGGAACATCCGTGAAAAGATTATGAATTGTTTAGATGTACATAATGAAGCTCTCAGCGAGAAGTATTTGGGTATGCCTACGGATGTCGGTTTAGCAACCAACGGGGCTTTCAAGTATGTGAAGGACAAGATGTGGAAGAGAGTGTAGGGCTGGTTGGAGCAGATGTTATCAGCCGCCGGCAAGGAAGTCTTGATCAAGACAGTAGCGCAAGTTGTGCCAACTTTTTCCATGTCGTGTTTCAGATTACCTCGGGGCTTATGCCATCATTTAGATAGCTTACTTCGAAGCTTCTAGTGGGGAAGCAAGGAGGGCAAGAGGAAGACATGCTGGGTGGCATGGGAGGAGATGACCAAGCCTAAACATATGGGAGGATTGGGCTTCAGAGACATTGAGCTTTTCAATCTTGCCTTGTTAGCTAGGCAAGCATGGCGTATCTTACAGGAACCATCTTCACTCAGCGCGAGAATACTAAAGGCTGTTTATTTTCCTGAGGAAGAGTTTTTGGAGGCAGAATTGGGACCCTCGCCGTCAAGAGTTTGGCGGGCCATTGTTGATGGTAAGGAGGTGCTCAAGCAAGGACTGATCCGAAGAATTGGCACTGGGGAAGATACTTACATCTGGAATATGAATTGGTTGCCAAGGGACGGCCTGTTGCGGCCGGTTAGAGGTGCGAGCAATGAGCCGCCGGCAAGAGTTTGCGAACTGATCGATCCTACCTTTGTATCGTGGGATATACAGGCACTACAAAGCCATTTCATTCCTATGGATCGGGAATTGATTCTCAGTATACCCCCTGACGACTCGGAGGCAAAGGGATTTTTGGGCCTGGCACTATGAAAAATCAGGTTCATTTACCGTCCGATCGGTTTACCGGATGTTGATTAATAACCGGGAACATAGGACGGATTGGATAGAACATAAAGCTGGAAAATCAGATTTTGTAGCAAACCAGCGAGAATGGGCAAACCTGTGAAAGATTAAGGTTCCGTCTTAAGTTCGGAATTTCCTCTGGAGGCTAGCTAAGCAATCTATTCCAACAGGTGATGTTAGATATCACAGGAACATGGCTCAGGATTCTAGATGTTCGATCTGTGGCACTCAGGATTCTTGGAGGCATGCACTGTTAGAATGTAACATGGCACAATGTGTTTGGGCACTACAACGGGACGAGCTATTGGAGTTCATCAGCCGAGCTCAACATGGTGATGCTCGGGCTTGGCTTCATGAAGCTATATCAACGCTTCAGCATGATGATCTGATTCGCTTGGTTGTCACGATGTGGTCGATCTGGTATGTGAGGAGGAAGGTTGTGCTTGAAAATATATTTCAAAGTCCCCTATTGACCCACAGCTTCATAGAAAGCTTCATTGCAGACTTAGAATCTGCCACGCCACCAGTGAAAAAGGAAGTGGGAGAACTGGACCGGGGAGGTGCGCGAGCTCCCGTTCGTCCCTGGATACCACCACCGGCTGGAATGCTGAAAATTAATGTGGGTGCGGCATTATCGAAGAATACGTCGTTTGCAGCAATGGCGGCAGTGGCGAGAGATGACTCAGGCAGATTTCAAGGGGTGTCGGTGATAGTGATGGAAGGAGTTAATGACCCTGAAACTGCCGAGGTGTTGGCATGCCGAGAAGGTGTGGCTTTAGCATGACCTTACCCAGCAGAGAGTCCGGATTGCCACCGACTGTATGAATGTCCTGAGAAATATACAGGGCTCTGGCATGGGTGTATATGGCCACATAATCAAAGAGATCAAAGCTGGATTGACTCGTTTCGCGAAGGCAGAAGTCGTTCATGAAAGAAGGGATTCGAATATTGACGCTCGTTGTCTAGCTAGAAGTTCGATTTATGAATCACTAGGTAGATATATGTGGTTTTTATCTCCTCCAGATGGAGTTTGTACCAACTATTATAACACCTGAGTAAATTTTGGTATTAAAAAAAAAAAAGACAGAGCCGTCGTCCTTACTCGTCGCTCCCAGTCCTAGTCTTGTGCTACAGTATGTACCAGTACTTCTAGAATCCTGCTCGTTCCTCCAGAAGTTCGCATACATTACATCCGTGTGGTAAACCGAACACGAAAGCGCATGAACCAATTAGTACAGTACTCCTGCACTGCATGAGGCTGATGAGTGTCTCGGCAGTCGGCACGCGCCGCCGCCGACACCACACCATCCATTCACCATGCTCTAGCTTTCCGAACAGCTCCGGCGCTGGGCCTCTAGCGAGTGGGCCCGCGTATTTCGTACCGCTACCGTACCGGCATACCGTATACGGAGTATAGCAGTACAGCTCTTGCTGGTCGTCGTCGCGGAGCCGTCAGCGTGACGCATACAGCTGCAGCGTCACCGGCACGACGACGACACTCGCTCGCTCTGCATTCACCCACTGCGTCAATCGTGATCATGGTGCATTGCAGGCATGCGACGCAGGCACGCAGCGCAGCGCACCGAACTGTACCGTCGGTCTGCCGTACTGCTCCCTGCGCCCACGTAGTACCGACACCCTCCCTGCCCTCTCACACGCACACACCCGTTTTACTCACACGCGGCCGTATTTTTTTACTCCTCCGTTCAAAAAAAAACTGTCATTTTATATTTTTTAAAACCATGTTTGACTGTTCATCTTATTTAAAAATTCTATACACAATACAAAATTAATAAATAATTATTAAAATATCTTAATAATAAAATAAATTATAATAAGATAAATAATATTTATATAAAAATTTTAAATAGGACGAATGGACAAATGTGATGTCTGAAAAATTTAAAATGATGGTTTTTGGAGACGGAGGGAGTAGTGGTTTTTAGACGCTGCAACGGCTAGTAATCCAGAAACACAGCAGTAATAATTTTTTGCGCATGGTTGTGTTTTTGTAACGGCTACTACTGCGTGATGTACTAGCAGTAAGCAATGTACGGTAGTAATACTCGTGCCCTGCATGTCAACGATGCAAGTTGTTCTGGGTATAAAATACTCCTACTCGTGTCCTGCCGTAGACAATCAGCACGGAGAGACCAAGACCAAGCCTAGATAGTACCCCATCCGACTAAAAAACATACAACTTTAACATAGTAACTAATTATAAATTAAATATTTAAATATTTATAATGTAAATGTTAGATTAATTATAAAATATATTTTCATAATATATTAATTTGGAACCATAAATATAAATAGTATTCGTTAAAAACTTATCAAACGTGAACTACTTTATCTGACGCGTAATTTCATAGTTACATGTTTTTTGGGATAAAGGGAGTAGTATATAGTACTCGTACATGGATAGGTAGCACTATGACAATAGTAGCTGTTCGTGGCTTGTTGTGAAAGAAAAATATTTTTTTAGCTTAAAAGTAGGATTAATTCTGGCAAGAGATGATGGTACACAGTTGATGGGTGCGAAGGCATCCAAAATATAAAATCAGTAGATTTAGATAAAATTTTACCATATATGCATGGCTCTATTCGCGGAAGAGAGCTAAAAGCTGATAATGGTTTATACTATTTTTTTAGAAAAAAATAGTATTCTATATAGTTAAAAAAGATAAAATAAGGGTCTATAAGTTGAAGCAGACAGAGCCTACATTCACTTCGGACTGATAAGTTGAAGAGCATGCTAGTACTGTCGGCGCATGCTTCGGAGTTGCACGGTGATCAAAGAAAATGGCACGGCCTAGCAGCAGATCACATGCATATTTGTTCCCAACACGAACGAAGCATATATACTTTCGCATGCGTACGGTCAATCAAAGTAACAGAAAGGAAAAAAAGTAATTAAATAAATCAAATAATTCAGAATTGTCGATCTCACCCCCTCCCCCAAGCGGGGTATGCCCGTGCGTGAATGTGAATCGGTCGTGCTCGTGCAGCAGCAAGCAGCAAAGGGCTATTTGGTTCCTTCCATCCGTCCTAACCAGGCTGGCGGGGTGCAGGGTGGCCTTATTTGGTTGCCTGCGTGGGGTGTCGGGTCAGGCTCTGGTCATGCAAGGAGAAGCCCCTAGCCAGGCTCCGGGGAAACGTCGGAATCGGCCGTTTCTGCCAGACCAGGCTGGCTCGGTGCAACTGTTTACGCGACTAATGATGTATTAGTGTATAATTAGTAAATATCAAGCGATATTAATATATTTCAAAGATGATTAAAACATAATTAGATAAAATAAGAACTTTAAAAGTGTATTTGTAGAAAATAAAAATCCTAATCATTATTTTATAATTTTTTTATCTCATGCAACATGTATTCGTATAGACAACCAAATAATCCAGCCAGGCTGAATTGATACAGTCAACCAAATACGACACCGTTGCAGGCACTCAGCCTGTCCCAAGTGAGCGTGACTCTCAGATACCAGCCAGGCTGAGTTGATCCGTGCACCAAAAGGCCCAAAGCGACCCCCAGTGCGGAAGGCAGTGACCCCCTCCGCATATCGGTGCTGTTCACGGTTCACCCCACCGGGACCAGCCACCGACCACCCTGCTGCTTGCTGGCTGCTCCCCACCTGCCTCCTGCCGGCGCGCACCGTCGTCACCTGCCCACTGTACTGCGGCTCGGATCCCTTCATCCATGTGACCGTCCCAATGAAACGTGGTGAGTTGTTGACAGGGCAGGTCGAATCCCCAGGCCAAGTTCCCCACCCACCCAAATCCGGCCGTCCGCGGCGGGGACCGACGTCCGACACTCGCAGCAGCGTCGAGTCGCCGACGCGGTGCACCGCACCGACTCCACTACACGGCTGTGATGGCCCCGGTGCCCCCCACCATCCATTCCATGGGCCGATGGGGGCCAGGGATGGCGCTGGGCTGGCCGCTGGCGTGTGTCCTCTTGCCCTTTTTCTCCTCCCTCGGCGTCGGCGAGCAGCAGCAAGCTGCCCCGGCAGGCGGCAGCAGACCAGCTGTACAGCGCCCCCGCGCCCGCGCGCGCGCACATGAATGGGCGAAGCGAGGCACGCTGCGGAGTGATCGCTGGCGTGTGTGGGGGTCCGCGCCGGGGGCGGACCCCGGTCGGAACGGACACTCCCAGTCTCCCACTCGGCCGCCACGGACCACGGGACACGGACAGGGACGGGGGACGCCCGCCGTCGCTTTCTCCTGCTCTGAATCCGGCAAGTACAACACGGACGGTGGTTGCCCACCATTCCTCTTTCTCCCTGTCGTCCGTCCGCGCCGCCCCCAGCCCTCCACTCCTCTCTTCGTTCACGCGCGGCGCGGCCTCAGCCTCACGGGGGCGCCATGGCCACGGAAAGACTGCTTGTTTGTCCCTCCGGCCCCTTTCTTCTTCTTTCTGCTTCCTCCGATCCCGCCTAGCGATGCGCGTACTTTGCCGCCGAAAGAGCCATCTGATGAAAGTGCTTCTCGTCGGCAATCGGCATCTACCACCCCCGCGAAAAGTGCGTGCAGACATTCGATCGGGGCTCACGAAAAGGTTTGCCGCTTCCCATGGCGGTGCCTGCATTTCGCACATCCTTCCTTCCTTCTCTACGACCAATTTAGTAGTTATTTATAGTAAGGGACCCTGCCCTTTGCTCCCAACATAATAATTAAGATTCCCCCGCACTGTATCACAGATCTCCACCCGTCTAGTTACGTTCATGATCGATCGTAATCAATCGTATACCGGGAGATGTTGAATTGTTGATATGACTGTAGTACAAAGGCAATGTTATACAGTACTACTAGTATATAAGTATCTTGAAACTAAATAATAAATAAATTTTCATTCGGTGAGGATGGAGGAGGAAGAAAGAATCAATACATAATAACCCTTTGATTCAATTTGATCAAATGCTCATCATCAAAGAAAGGAAAGAAATGAAAAGAAAAAAAAATACTACAGGGATGCATGGAGAAGTATTATACTGGCGGCGGGTGAAAAGTATTATTATACTCCGGCGACGGCGAGGCATGCAGCGCGGGCGAGCGAGCGACCGGTCAATGGCAGGTTTAGTAGTACGGCTTCCCCGGCGGAGGCGGCGACGCGTACGACACGCTGTGCACCGGCGGGAACGGCAGCTTCCCGCCGCCCGGATGGTGCCCGCCGCTGCCGCTGCCGGGGCTCCCGCCCTGAGAAGGCGGCGTCCCCGATGAGGGCGTGGTGGGGTGCGACGGCGGCGTCGACGAGGG
Source organism: Eremochloa ophiuroides (assembly GCA_038502445.1). Taxonomy (NCBI): domain Eukaryota; kingdom Viridiplantae; phylum Streptophyta; class Magnoliopsida; order Poales; family Poaceae; genus Eremochloa; species Eremochloa ophiuroides. The sequence continues at coordinate 6,306,682 of JAHLJS010000005.1, forward strand.
CCTCCCGGCCCCCGGGGCGTGCGGCGGCAGCGCGTAGCCGGGGTGCTCCGCCGTGGGCGGTGACGGCGTGGTGGGGTGGCCAGAGGACGGAGTGCCAGCCCCTGTGCAGGGAGGCGTCGTGGGGCTCGGCCCGTAGGAGCTCGGCGGCGGCGCGTACCGCACGTCGGGCTCGTCAGCGGACGTCGGCGGCGGGGGTGTTGTTGTTACTGGAGGAGTTGTGGAGGAGCCGGACGGCGGCGACGGGTGGGACGGGGTATGTGCGCCGTGTGGCGGCGAGGGCGAGTGGTAGGATGGCGTGCTGGAGCTTGAAGGTGGTGTCGGGTAGGATGGCGTGGTGGGTGATCCATGGGAAGGTGGCGGCGTGTGGTACGACGGGGTGGTGGCGCTCGACGGCGGCGTGGTAGTGGGTGACCCCTGGGAAGGTGGTGGCGTGTGGTACGACGGGGTGGTGGCGCTCGACGGCGGCGAGGGATACGACGGCGTGGTGATGGGTGATCCATGGGAAGGTGGCGGCGTGTGGTAGGACGGGGTGGTGGCGCTCGACGGCGGCGAGGGGTACGAGGGAGTGGTGGAGCCCTTGGGTGGCGAGTGGTACGAGGGGGTGGTGGCGCTCGACGGCGGCGGCGGGTTCCCTGCGAAGGTGCCTCTGGGAGGCGACGACACCGGCGTGGGTGGCCTGCCGCTGCCGTGGCCGCCGCGGCCACCGCGTCCGTGGCCACCGCCCGGCGTCGGGGTGTAGTAGCCCGGGGCGGCGGCCTGGCATTGCGCCTTGCTGCAGTCGAACGGGTGCGCGGCGGCGGCGGCGCACTGCGACGGCGGGCGCTGCGCGGGCGCGCCGGGGATGCAGTTCCAGGCGCCGTCGGCGGTGGCCTTGGCGCAGGGCGGGCGCGAGGTGAAGAAGTTGTCGGCGTAGGTGAAGTTCCTGAGCGCCGCGAGCGCGCAGACGCCGGCGGGGACGGCGCCCTCGAGCAGGTTGCGCGCGACGTCGAGCTCCTCGACGGCAGCCATGTTCGAAATGGCGGCGGGGAGCTGTCCCTGCAGGTGGTTGTCGCTGACGTCGAAGACGGTGAGCTTCCGGAGCATGCCGACCTGCGGCGGGACGCAGCCCGTGAGCTCGTCGCCGATGAGCACGATCTCGTTGAGCGTGCCGGCCATCCTCCCGATGCTGGGCGGGATGCAGCCGCCGAGGCGGTTGTGCGCGAGCACGACGACGGACGCCGGGGAGTCGCCGAGGTTCCCCGGGATCCCGCCGCGGAGGCGGTTGGAGTTGAGGAAGATGGCGTCGAGCGGGCGGTCGAAGAGCGCCGGCGGGATGCCGCCCTCGAAGTCGTTGAAGCGGAGGTCCAGGTACCGCAGCGCCGGCAGCGTCAGCACCACCTCCGGGAACCCGCCCACGAAGCGGTTGTTGCTGAGGTCGAGCTCGTGGAGGAGCCGGAGGTGCGCGAAGGTGTGGGGAACCACGCCGCAGAAGCGGTTGGAGTTGATGTGGAACAGGGCCAGGTCCGGCACCCCCAGCGGCAGCGACGCCGGCAGGTACCCCGCGATGTCGGCGTGGTTGAGGTCGATCCCGGCGACGACGACGGTGGTGGCGTCGTCGTGGTGGGAGCTGCCGGAGCCGGTGGGGAGGGGCGCGCAGTAGATGCCGTTGTAGGCGCAGACGTTGGGACCCACCCAGTTGGCGGTGAAGTTGGAGGGGTCGGAGAAGATGGCGGTGCGCTTCCACGCCTGCAGCGCGGCGTAGGACGCGCGCAGCCGCGGGTTCGGGAACGACCACGACGGCGGCGCGTCGAAGCTGGACGCCAGTGAGGTCGCGTACGCCTCGGAGACGGCGGCGTCCCCGCCCTCCTGCGCGGCGGCGAGAAGCGGGAGCAGCAGCAGCAGCAGCGCGAGCGCCGCCGCGCTGCGGAGGATCATGGCTCTGGCTGTGAGGACCGGCCGGAATGTTTGGTGGTCGGTCGGCGCGGTGGCGGTGGCCGTGCGATCCGGCCGGAGGAGAGGGGCTGGGAATGCGAGCGGGACGCGACGGCGGGTCCTGTGTGATCTAGAGAGAGAGAGAGAGAGAGAGGGGAGCGTGGAGCTGGCAGTGGCATTCAGAGCGGGCACATGGGGGATGCGAGATGAAGGCAAGGCAAGCGCAGAAGAGGCTCGACCACAGACTCACAGTCATGGACATGGGGGCCAGCTGCACAGCTACAGCTACCTCAGCTCGCTGATTAGTGTGACGGTGGTGTCTCTTTGCGCCTGCCGCCTGCGACAGCGCGCTTCGGACGCGGCTGCCTGGGTTGGTTGACGGGCGGCGCGGCACGTAGCGAGGGCTGGCACCTGCTTCGGCAGGCTGCCTGGCTGTGGGCTGGCGTGCCGTCCGTCTTGTTTCGGTCCGGATGCCATGGATGGAGTTGGGTTTAGCTTTAACTAGCCTTTGCATTTGTTTTGTCTGCATGATTTGGACCATCTGCATGTGTAGAGCATGTGTTGGCGGTGGCCACTTTTGTTACTCTCCCTCTTGTTTGTTTACGCATCCCCATGAGGACGAGTTCGAATTCGAAAAAATGGCGGTTTCGTTTCGGACACGGACGGCGGCGAGCAGCATCAATGGGCGGGCCTCACGGCTCCAGAACCAAAAGGGAAAGGCTCGCGGCACGGTATGGGCCGTGGCCCGTGGGTGTGGAGCGGACGACGTCACATCCTGGTCCCTCCGTTCCAAAGACTATGGTTTTAGACTCGTTTGACCGTCCGTTTTATTCAAAAAGTTTTGTATAAAATACAAAATCAATAAATAATTATTAAAATGTTTTTAATAATATAATAAATTATAAAAAGATAATAATATTTATAAAATTTTTAAATAAGACGAATGGTCACACACGATGTTTAAAAGGTCTAAAACGATAGTTTTTTTTTTAGAACGGAGAGAGCATGTGCATAGTACATGAGCACTCGTAGGTCGTAGCACTCGTGAATCGCTCGCCAAAGCTACCTACACTGGCACGATGCTACATATACCCTACGTGTACTTAGATCCGTCTCAGGCACGATGCTACATATACCCTACGTGTACTTAGATCCGTCTCAGGCACCCTACGAATTTACGGAGTACATATACGTCTTCTAATGTACATGCTGCTCCTACACTGTACTACTAGGTGATTATCATGTGTGCTCCCACATATAATCATTTGATTAAGCACCACTAGCTACACTAATACACCATTTAGTCGGTACCATAGAAACTTTATACCCATCACATAAGATGTTTGGATATATACATAGAATATTAAATATAAACGAAAAAATAACTAATTATATAGATTACGTGTAAATTATGAGATGAATCTTTTAAGCCTAATTATTTAATAATTTGACAATGTTGAATTCCTCTCGTGGTTTAAAAATAAGTATGTAGTAAGTAATTTTTTTCTTAACTTCAAAATGTCATTTCTCAGTCAGGGGTTAGAAGGCGCCCCGCCAACCTATCATTCATCTCACGGATCATGCCGCAATAGTTAGCATCGCCCACCACGTGTGGCCACACCGTCGTATCGTATACGCAGGGAGGAGCACAACGAATCCCTGAGCTCGGACATGCCTTTCAAGCAGCTGTACGGTATTTATGCCGCACGCTGTACAGGCAACGGAGGAGGGATCGGATGCGAGTGCGAATATGCGATGATGGTGAGCACAAAAATACTCATCCAGCGCACGTTAGCGCGCCCGCGCTCTCTCTGCTCGGCCCGGGACTCCCGCTGTATTTTCGGCCCATTTAATAGGTCGTGGAGGCAATGACGAGAGGGGACTATTAAAAGTTACAAACCTGAGCATCTCCAAGAGTTTGCATCTTACGCGCATATACGGCTTGATATCCATGGCACTTCGTTATTTTAGCGGGTCTCTTCGTTCGTTAGCGGGGCTCTTCGTTCTCTTAGCGGGTTTTTTGTTTTGCTAGCGGGGCTTCTTATTTTACTAAGTCAAAAATACCAAACTCTTGTAGATGGACTGTTTAGAGAGCATCTTTAACAGTTTGTCATCTAGGTTTCCCATCTTCAATTTTTTAGCAAAATGAAAAAAACTCCCTCCAACAGTTTGACATCTGTGTTCTCCATCTTTCTCAACTTGGCAAAAACCTCTCCCGAGCGCGTATATTTGCGCACAGATTCGTGACTTGGCATCGGCTTCGTCGTCCACTTCTGTATAATAAGAGCGTCTCCAACAATTTGTTATCTCAACTTGTCATCCATATAATTTTAGCAAAATAAGAAAAAATAGCCTATAATAGTTTGGCAAAACAACTTGGCAACAATAGCAATTTGGCATATCTTCCCTCCGCGCGCACAAATATTCACGCTCGTATACGGCTTGGCATCCGGGGCTGAAAGTGCATTTGCCCCATCGTGAGTTTTGGTTAGTTGATGACACCCAAATTAGGGTCTATTGAACTCTACAAGGCTATGTGCAGGTTTAATCCCGTGAACATCTATTGAAAATCTTTTTGGGATTAAACGGTGTCCCTCAATTCGACTTGAACTTCGGCACCTCAACTCAAGCGGTGATTAGAATCTTTTTCATTCTTTTCTTGAGTTAGGAATGCTGTACTATTAAGAGGGATGCAAAACTAAGTGGTATGATGAAGATAGAGTGCTGAGGCTTTAAATTAAAATCAATTGAGAGACACTCAAAGCACCGCACAAACACGTTTGAGAGTTGCTGGAATTTGACCAGTCGGAAGTTCCGACTCAGGCCGGAAGTTCCGACATACAGCCAACTGGTGGCGTGGCCAAGTACTGGGAGGTCGGAAGTTCCGGCCCTGGCCGGAAGTTCCGACCATCCCATAACTGAGGCCTATTTGAATAGCGAGGTCGAAAGTTCCGATCCTCAGCGTCGGAAGTTCCGACGTAGATTTGAACGGTTAGATTTGGACTCGACTATAAAAGCAACCTCACTCATTTCTAATTGTTACCACGCATTCATTTCAACCAAACTCTGTTCAAAACAGCTCCCAAGCATTGAAGGCTCTCCTCTCCTCTCCCCTTTGCTCCCAACTTCGATTCCCCCAAGGATTTGAGTGAAGAGTGAGTGGATTGAGTGAGAAAATCATCTCTTGAGTTTGAGCACTTGATTCTCGTCTTCTTGCCGGTTGGTAGTGACGAAAGTTTCGGTCTCGGCCGGAAGTTCCGACCCGTCGGAACTTCCGGCTCGAGCCTTCGGAACTTCTGACGCAGATCTGGCTGCGGGTTTAAATGCCAATACCGGTTCGATTTCTTATCTCTCCCCATTCACTTTTCTCGTTGGCTATCCCTAGGCCTGCTTGCGACCCCGGTCGCCATTGCCGTCACCCCTGCTTCCCCGTGCTCGGTGGGTGGCAGGTGAGGCTTCTCCGAAAGTTCCGAAGACCCTTCGGCGACTCCTCCGGCGTTCTCCACCCTCCCTCCCTCCCGGAACTTCCGAGGTGAACCCGTTTCTCCATTGTCCTTGGTGCTCTTCGGTGCTAAGTTCGTGGTGAATCTTAGGGCTCATTCTCTTTTAGTTCTTGGTGGCTTGTAGGGCGTGGATCTGATCGGAGACCTCGGCATTGCTGCAGATTTCTTCCCCCTTCTCTTCTTCTCCCGACTTCAAGGTATACCTTGTTTTCTTTTCCTTCCTGTGCAATGTACCTTGTTGTTCTTCTTCCTCTCCCTCTATTCTCTCCGTTTTGCATGGTATGTGGTGGATTGCGTCGATTTGAAACTCGTTTGCTCACACCTTCACTGGGCCGGTCGGAACTTCCAACTCGCTTCTGACATGCCGGAAGTTCCGACACCTGTAGCCGGAACTTTCGACCCCCCAGTAACTGTGTGATCATCCCTGTTCTTGCTCTACGTCATCTATTCGTCCCTGCTGCTTTTCTCTCTCTTATTCTTCTCTTTGTCTACTCTGCAGCAGGGCCGATGCTGGTGGTTCTCGTCGCTCGCAGCGTTCAAGGCAGCCATCGCTGCCTTCGCAGCCTGCGGTGTCTCGCGAGCACCGCTCCAAGAGGAATCAGGATCGCAGCAGTCGTCCTCGCGGTGGTGATGCTGGTGCTGGCAGCTCTTCTGCTGCCGCGGGGCCCCAGGCTCACTTTGTGGGCATGGACCCGATTGTGGACGCGGATGAGGAGGCGCTTGATCGTGTCGGCCGGACAATCTCCAATCCGGTCACGCGCACTCCTTTTGCTGGCCCCATCTTCCCGGTGCAGCTCACCTGCTTCCTGTAGCAGAACCTCCTAAATTATAGGGCCCACATACACCAATCATTGTCTTACAGACCTCTGATGGCTATGCATGTGTACGAAGTAACTTAGCAAGCTCTGATTCTTCCGAACAGGATCATCCATCCAATGTGACATTGCAGTATTACAACAATTTATTCAAAATACTAGAGTAACATAGCGGAAGACTTACATAACATTAATTTACAAACCTTTTGTCTCAACATACCGTAAGTATTAAAGTTATTACAAACCATAGTTTTGGAACAGCATAAGTATCTTTATTAAAACAGACCCAGCCCAAGGGTCTACTCTTCATCACTCTCATCAATGATGCTCACACAACAGGGTTCCAGGCAGACCTGCTTATGACCGTCACCTGCAACAAGGGTTTAACAAGCCTTGAGTACAAAAGTACTCCGCAAGACTTACCCGACTAAAAAGTGGGAAGAAAACTCAGGAATGTAGGTTGAGGGGAATCAAGATGAGGCTTTAGCAAGAATCAAGATAATTTTTGCAGAAAAGCTCTCAAATTTTATTTTATCATTAATCATAAGTCCTGAATTTAGGTTGATTCACCTTTATCATCAAACTTCAATTCCGTACCAAATTCTTATTCCTAGTTTCAAACCACTCTTCAGGGTAGGACAGTGGATCAAGTCTCCATAACCGAGGAGCAACGACGATTCGAATCGATTAAACCCAGCTGGGGATCCCTATCCACACGACACAAGCCGGCCTACAACCAAGCAAGTGACAACCCTTCTCCGGATCCTCTACACCAAAACGGGTTCGCGTCACCCGAGAGCACAGTACACCACCACCCTGCCAACATTCAAGCCAGGTAGGTACACACTACTCTCGCCATCTCTCCACTCCCAGTACGCGAGTAGCCGTTCTAGTAATAGAATAGCCTTTGTCAGGCTTACCGTAGCATGTGGCTAGTTGCAAGTCTTGATCACGCAGACCTACAATGAACGGTCTCCTAATTCGATTTCCGTCGATGATAATACATTGAGACTCCTTTCCCAAATGCAAGTCGACCGAACGGTTTCAAGTTCTTTATCAATATTCATATTTCATTCATAATATATAAACATAGCTCAGAAGATAGCATTTCATGAAAAACTTAACTAATTAAACAGGGCTAAGCATTTTTGAAACATTTTTATTTAAATCAGGTTTGAGGGATGATATTCAAATAATCAAGGAAGGTAATGCAGCAATTAGGTTATCACTTAACTCCTAAATACCTAATGCAATAATTTAAGGACTCAAGTGATAAAACTTTTTAAATCACAAGAAAGGGTTAAATGCACCGGGGCTTGCCTTGAGTTGCAGACAGAGTAGGATTAGGATCTGTACCACAGATATCGAAACCACCAGGAAAAGCATAGTCTGCTTCAACGGCTACTTGATCAACCTTAACCTCTTCTCCCTTGGTCACTACACGTAATAATAATGCATGCTTACATGATGGTGCGAAATGACATGATTAACAAATAGATCAAGTATTTATCTATCGATCTTGAGTACAACTTTACTTTACGATAAAGTTGTAATTAAGATCTCATTAATCAATGTTGTTGTTACATACTAGTTTATTGACCTTTTTAACAGTTGTTGAAAGCCGCTGCACAGCTGTTCAACTACTACTTGCATATAACATGTAAAATGCCGAGGATTACTATAGTGAAGGATCCAGGGTCAACACACAATCCAAAAATCACACAAAACCTAAATTTAAACACATGAAATCATAATTTCTTTATTTATTTAATTAAGGAATAAAATGACATAAATTTTAATGTGTCCATATGATCCCAAAATTTTTGTACAGAAAGTACTCATCAAGAAACAGTAGTACACAAAATTTCTCGATTTTTGGAATTATGTAAAAAGCTACAAAAATCATGAAAAAGCCATTTTTCTATTAAAAGAGGTAATTTTAATGCATATCATGAGTACTGAAAATATATTTTTAATATTTTTATTAAATAATACACATGTCAGAGAGCTCACACAAAAATTTTCATGATTTTAGGAGCTATACAGAAATTTAAACAAAAATAACAAAACTCATTACTATTCAAAATAATTATAAATAATAAAATCAACAGAAATAAGAAAACCCACTCAGGCCACCAGTAACGGGCCGGCCCAACAGCGCTGGCCCGACTGTGCGCTCTGGATCTTTTGCAGAAAAGCCCTTGATCTTTTATAAATCGCAAACAGGTCCAAATACTATTCAAACCCTGTTCAACTATTTACAGACAACCCCCTGGGGAGATTCGAATTCTCCCCGACACGTCCTTCTCTTCTCCCCGTGCCTTGACCACATCCCCGCCGGCTCTGATCGTCAGGAGCTCACCGGCGGTGGGGTTCTAGACCTCGGCAAGGCCACTAACATGTTCGCCACAACTCCTATTAACGTTTGAACTAGCGGGTTCGAGCTCTAGTGCTCCGGTGACACGCTGGCCGCGCGCAAGGTGGACTACGGTGGTCGGCGCGGCGCGTTCCTGACGTTACGGCTCGGTAGAGACCAAAAGGAGGGGCGCTACAGCACCAGGAGCTCACCTAGTGCCTAAATGGCAAGGTAATTGAGGCAGTGCGGCTCTGGATGGCAATGCGGTGCCCGGCGACGGTGGCGCTCCAGTCGGCAAGGCCCGTTCCGGTGATCCTGGTGACCAAAAACCACAAACAACGGGTCGGTAAGCATCAAGAGAAGATGGAGAGGTGTTGGCATTTCTTAACATCGTAACAAAATATAGACTAAAAGTCCATCCCCGGCAACGGCGCTAGAAATGCTTGTTGGTGTTTCTTAGGATTACTACTAAAGATAGACTAAAGGTCCGTCCTTAATAATAATACTTAGAAACATAAGTTGACATTTCCAACCACCATTATTTCAGAAAGGTAATACTTGGCCCTTAGTGGCGCCAGCCTAGGTAATGCAGTCTGGTAAGAGCAGTTAGAAGTGCCGGATTGGCCTTCCTAACCGTCATTACTTACGATATGCAAAACTGTGTCACGGCGCCGTGGGGTGCAACAAGAATTACAATCCTTAAGTAACGGTACTTAAGTACGCCAATCGATAGCTCAGTAAGGAATAAGATTACTCTGCAAGCGCATAGAACTATTATTGTTGCATTTCAACCCGTGAGTAGGGTGTCGTATTTATAATTTCCCGTAGGAGGCAATATGCATCAAGCGTGGTGTAAACATGATGACTTATTGAGTGCAATAGTAGGCATAGAGTAAACAGGAATAAAACATGATTTCAAGATAGTGGACACACATATGGATCAACCTCAAGGATAAAAGGAAAATAAAGAGTAAAAGGATATATCTAACTGAGCAGGCATTGGTCATATATAATTATGCAAAGAACTGTTATCAAATCATCTAATTAGTAGTTCTAGTATCAGGACTAAGTCTGGGGTGATAGGGAGATCCCCGCAGCTGGTTTGCCAGCCGATAGAGACTTTACGAACTCCTACTCAATAGCCGAACGTGGGGGAATGCTAGGGATGGACAGGGCTGTCACCACCTGTCCACCTACCCCTCTGCCCGTGGGATACTGACATATCTGCCAATCTCCGCATACCCAAGCTCCATGCTTGCATACTTGGAAACAACTCCTAACCCCCGCGGACCCCAACCCTTCGGATTGACAGGCTAGTTAAGAGCAACCATGACAGCACGACGAACCATCACCTCATTCCTGGTTCTTCCTCTTTTCATACTAATTCGATGAACAATGAAGAACGATGATGAACAAGTCAAGAACATGATACATAAACTATGTTCTAGCTCATGTACTATGCTCATAGCAAGATCATAACTAGACTCTAGTTCATATGCATAATCATATAAGTATGATAAGAACTTGCTCATGGAAGAAGACCAAATTGTATTCATAACAAGATGATCCTTTTCTTCCAAGGAGACAAGCTCTCCTTGATAGCTCTTGCCTTGCTCACAAACTACTAATACCACTCTAAAGATACAAGTGAGAAGTGTGAGGTAGATGACTCCAAAATGATGTGTGTGTTGAAGGGGATGGAGCACCATCTATTTATAGTGGTACTATAACGGTTTGGCGCATCTAAACATGGAGAGGTGAAACCGTCATCAGCAAACCGCCATCAGCACCGCCTCCAAAGATGGGCCCGAGAGGCCCCACCAGGGGGGCGGTCGCCCCTGGGGATGGTCGGTCCCTGGGATGCACCAATTGGCCACCGCCTTCAGGTGGTCGGTTACTCTCTGGGCCTTGAAGGTGGGCTTCTTTAGTATTCTTTGTTTGCGCATTTGTCAGATTCGTCATTTGACTTTGCGCTTTCTCCATGTTGATGTGTATTTCCACTTGTTATGCCATAAAACCTGTAAAACATGAATGCTAGGGGTACAAGTGGAACTTGTTAGTAGTAAAGGCATATGTGCTAGAATATGATTGTTAATCCTCTTTTTAGTCTAAGTGGGTGGTATAAAATTTATCCATAAGGACCACCAATAAGACCCCGAAGCTTAACCTTTGCTCGTCCCGAGCAAATAGCCAAGCATGGTTGTTGATCAGGAGTTGCTACAATGCTGACATAATTCATAAGTGTCATACCTATAACATAGCTTCATTCGTAATTTAAATAAGTTGGCATTCTATCCACTCTTTACCTTGATTTCTTTATGGGGCTTTGTAGTTTCTCTAATTTCTTGGGCGGTTGCAAGATAGAATGGTTATAATAGACTCACCAATCATTCATTCTTTGATAGACCTTTTATCCGGAGGTTTTATGAATTTTTGCAAAATAAACCAAGTTCCTCAAATGATTCTCTCAATCGCTCAATGTGTATGGTTTACCTTACCAAAGGCATTGTAGTGTTGCCTTTTTATCCTACTACTAAAGCTGAGAGTGGAGTTTTGGGTAGGTATGAAGGTGGGCGTACTTACATTACTTATATTGCTGAGTCAAAGACCGGACCATAAGGAGATACAAGTCATATACCTTGATTGAGATGAGCAAGTGTGTGGAATGGTGAAAACCTATCTCTAATCTTTTTGGCACTCCATGCATCATGACTCTCTTTTTATTGGATGGAATAAAACTCTTTGGAGGAATATGGGCTATATCATTATATATATATATATATATATGTATTTTTGAACGGGTATTTGTATTTTCTTTCCCGTTTGTTTTCTCATGCCCTTTGGCTTTTTTTAGCATAGCCCATATTTTGATTTGGCATATGAAAACTTTTGGATGGAGAGACGTCATGATGGCGAACAAGGAGTGAAAATTTCTTTTTTTGTATGCACGGCTCTCAAAGTGAGGGTCGGCATTTTTATTTGGTGGATGAAAGGTGCATGTTGTGCGCAATTCTCAGGATGAGAGTCGGCTTTATTTGGTGGATGTACGTGAATCTCAATCATGGGTGTATGACCATAATCTCACTAGGTCTCAGCATTTTGACTCAACTCAAAGTTCCGTAAGTAGCATATGACTAAGTTTTTGTAAAAGTAGAGCATGTCATATTGCCTTGGTAGGTATTTCATAATCATTGGGGAACTTTTGATTTTTGAATTTTTGAGAAGAAATCTTCGGATGTCAAGTTTCTCTTAGAACAAAGTCATAGCAAAGTCTATTTGTACCATCTCAAATCTTGCAACAACTTAGAAAAGGATCATGCAATTGCAACCCACAAGATTTCAAGTTCTCAGAATGAGATATTTTTAGCCAACAAACTTAAATATTGAGGAATACTAAGTTATAACTTAGGCATAAACGAATTATAGACAGAGCAACTATTCATCATTTCAACAGAAGAGAAACTAACATATGTTAGCACATATGGGAGTGGAATATTTTATTTATTATTTTTTTATTTTTTCTTTAATAAGGAAATAAAATTGCAGAATTTAAAAGTGCGAGAAATAAAGTGCAAGAAATTGAAAGATAAATGTTACCTCTTGTGGGGTCTCCTCCCCCAAGCTAGTTCAAGGCCTTGGCCCTGGGAATTGTCCCATCTACCGAAGGTAGGCCATCTGTGCCTCGTGCCGCCGCTGGTTCGCATCTTCGAGGTTCACGAACTGCCACTAGTACTGCTCATGCCATTGGGTAGAAGTCTGGATGTGAGCATTTAGCGTACCTTGGATTTGTCTGTTTTACAGTTCTAGTCCTCCCATGCATGTGTTGAGGACTTCTAGTGTGATCGGCTGTGGGCGTATTGGAGGTGGCATGCCTTCAGAATCTGGAGAATGCTCGTGCTCGGGCTGCCTTGATCCCCCTGCCTCCTGCGAGTGTTGCCACCCTGACCCTCCAGCCGCATAAGGATGAGGAACATGTCCCATACCATATCCATACCCGGGGGTGAACCCAGGTGTAGATATGACCGGGGACCATCTGTAACAGAACCGCCTAAATCACGTGACCCACAGGCACCTGTCATCGCCACTAATGACCTCTGACAGCTGGGCCCGTGTTCCAGATGACCTAGGCGGCCCTGCCGGGCTGCATAAGCGCCCGTATTCTCCGACAGGATCCCATTGCGAAGCCACTACAGGTTTACAACATTTCATAATAAAATACATCAGAGTAAAAGTGCAGAATACTTCATAGTACATAGATTACAATCCAGTTGTTCAAATATAAATTCAAGTACAATTATTACAATCTATACCTAAATAGAAGTAGCCTCAGGGTAGCAGATACACATAATAATACGAACCCTGCCCAAGGGTTCAACATCACTCATCATCACTTCCTGCACCAACGAGCATCACGCAGCAGGGAGCAAGACAGACCGTCCGGCTGCTGACTTCCTGCAACAGGGGTTAACAAACCCTGAGTACTGGGGTACTCCGCAAGACTTACCCAACAAAAGGTGTAAAATTAGACTCAGGAATGCAGGCTGAGGGGAGTCAAGGTAAGGCTATAGCGAGAGTTCAAGAGTTTTACGGAAAAACATTACTATCCTATTTCAATATTTCATCTCAATATTATTTTAGTCATAACCGTAGTTACAATATTCCTTCTCATATGTCCCATTCTTTCAATTTCTTAACCATTCTCAAAAACACCTAGTTCCGAACCACTTTTCGGTGTAAGTCAGTGGATCAAGTCTCCATTAACCGAGGAGCAACGTCGATTCGAATCCAGAAAGTACCCAGCTGGGGATCCCTATCCACACTGCATATGTAGCACTTAAGCTTACATATGCCAACCCCGCCTACCACGGCTTTTCTTACCCCAGAACCGGTCCTGCGCCACCCGAGAGCAGAGTACTCCTCTAGTCTCCAGGCACGCCGGCCACGAGGGTACACGCTACTCTCGCCATCTCTCCACTCCCAGTGCGTGGTTGTCGGTTCCAGCAGTAGAGCCACCGGAGTCAGAGGCTTCCTGTAGTATGTGGCTAGTTGCAAAGTCTCGTTCCAGCAGGCCGACAACGAACGGTGCCTAAAGCATTTTTCCGTTGGTTACCATGCATTGGGACTCTAACCCAAGTACAAAGTAGCTGAATGGTTCCAAATCCGTGCCCGTCGGTGACAAGACATGGGAACGCCGCCACATGTGCACATCCATCCGAACGGACTTCCTTTTTCATTTTCATTTTTCCGGCGGCGGCAATGCATCGGGTCTCTAACCCAAAGTACAAGCCAACCGAACTGTTTCCAATCCGTCGATGACATTACATTGGGACTCTAACCCAAGTGCAAGTCACCCGCACGGTTGCAAATTCATATTCATCTTTAGTATATCATCATAGCTCAGAAAATAGCATTTTATGCAAAACTAACTTTAAAGAGCAGGGCTAAGCATTTTCAAATATTTTCATTTTTAAAACAGGTTTTGGGGTTATATATCAAGGCAGGTCATGCAGCAAGTAGGTGACAATCAACTCCTATCAACCTAATGCAATTATTTTACTCAAGGTGATAAAAATTTTTAAATCACAAGAAAGGGCTGAATGCACCGGGGCCTGCCTTGGATTACGTGAAGCGTAGGATCCGGATCAGTACCACAGATGTCAAAATCCAGAACAACCTCGGGAACAATTTCCTCAGTGACTGCCTTCACTTCCACCTCCGGTTTCTCGGTCACTATACGCATGCAATGATAAATGTTTCAATGCGATGCAACATGAAATGACAACTGCAAAAATCCCAGAATAAATAATACCTAATTCAAGCATAACTGTACTTCATCACCTAGTCATATCCATACTAAACTAACGCACCCTAGGTCATAAGGGTGTTTGACCTAGAACTACAATCAATCCGAAATTCACACCAAACCCTAATCACCAAAGTTTCCTATTTATTTTATTAAGCAATTAATCAAGCATATAATTAATAATTGATTAAACTATTTCTATTTGACCTCAAACTTCACAAACAGATATATCTTGACCTATAACAGTGCCAAATAAAATTTCATGATTTTTGGAATTATAGGGAATTAATTAAAAATGTTCAAAATTACATTTTTGAATTAAAATGCTGATTTTTAGCTACTACAGAGAGTGTCCAAAACATGTATAATATTTTTATTAAATAATACATACTACAGAGAGAATCCCTAAATTTTTTTATGATTTTAGGAGCAACCAATTAATTCCTAAAAAAATGATAAAGCACAGCACTATTCATATCATTTAGAAATGGAAAAAGTTAACAAAATCTTTTGAGAAAATGAAAAAGCCTAAACTGGCCGAGGCGGCCCAGCAGCTCCGGCCGGCCCAGCACGGCCCGCTTCCCGCCTGCGCTCGCTTCCCCTCTCTCTGTACCGCTTACAAGTCGTCCCCACCTGGCAGCCTCTTTTCCCCCTCACTCAGCCCCTCTGTTCGCTCCCGCGCGCGCATCGACGGCGGCTCGCCGCAGAGCTCGTCGCCGGCGAACCCTAAGGCGAAACTGACTACTCGATGACAAGCCCGCGACCCAACAAACAACCTAGCACCCCTAAACTCTAAGCTAGGTACCTCCACGAGCTCGAGTTTGTCCAAGGCGGACGCGGCGGCGCGGCTGCACAGCTCCGGCCGCTAGGGTGCAGTATCGGCTAGGAAAAGGGCTTGGGGAAAGTTCAAGTGCTCACCGCGGTCCTAGGCCGGTAGATGATTGAAGCAGAAACAGTGCGGGCGACGGGTTCGGCTGCAGGCAACCCACGGACGACGTCCGCCGACGGTGATCTCCCCGTTCCAGCGAACCTAGAACACCGCGCGACAAACCATCGCCCGAATGAGCATCACGGCAGACTAGGGAGTCGTAAACACTATATTCCAAGGAAAGAGCTCACCCCAGCAAGCCGGGCACGTCACGGTGCCCTACGGTGGCGCTCCGACCGGTGCCGAAGACGACGGCGCGCGTTCTGGGGCTCCTGAAACACTACAACCCGCAACAAGGGCAGCAATCGAGGCGCAAGGGATCCAGAGAGTTGGCTGCACGATGAATTGGACGATGGTGGCTTGGTGGCTGTGGATTTCACCTGGAACTGAAGAGAGCGCTCGGCTGCCGAACGGAGAAGAATGGAGACGGCAGCGGTGCTCGTCGCCTTTAAGAGGTCTGGGGAGGAGTGGATAGAGTCGAGGCGTCCCGGGGCCCCCCTACGGCGCACCACGCGGCGGTGCCCCGGCCTCAGCTGGCCAGACGGTGGCCGGCGCGCGGCGCGACACGCGCGTACGGCGGCACTCAGGAAACAGGGGAACCCCCTAGTCTACTGTAGCTATTACATCCCAAGTCAAACCTTACATGAGCTATTTGTACCAATTCTGAGTAGAATCAGGGGAAAATCCAAAAATAAAAGTTGTGGAAAATTAGATGTAGATTATTTTTGGTTTCTGAAGCAAGTTCAAATTCTGCTTGGTTTTGAATTTAAACAAAAGGGGGTAAAAAGGGTTTTGAATTTCAAAACTAAAATTCTAAAATTACTTTTAATTTTTCTCAACAACTTGAAAAACGGTAAAAATAGAAGTTGTTCTACTCAGTGAGCTCTACAACTCTTATTGAGGAAGTTTTGCCAAATTCCTAAAATTTTTGAAATTGAGGTTTTAAATTTAAATTTAAACATAGTAATCTGAGTTTAATTTGAATTTCTAGAACATAACTTTAAAATCTTGAAAAATAAAAGTTGTTCCATTTTAAAAGATCTACAACTTTTGTTAAGACACTTCTATGAGATTCATCATAGTTTTTGAATTAGGGTTTGAGGTCAATTTTAGGGCTTAATTTAATTTCTTATTTAGCTTAATATTTGATTTTTAGGTAAGGGTCTAAATACATAATCAGTGAAATCAAATCACTCTAGAATCCTAAGCACAATCATATGCAAATGATCAAATGAAACATGATGACATGGCAGTTTAATTATACAGTAATATCAGAGGTACTACACATCCCATCCTTGGTATCGCGGTAGGCATGGCCGGGTGTGGTGTAGGCTGCACAGGCTGCGCAGGCTCTTCCTCCTGTACTTCTCTCCTCCGTGATCTCCTGCGAGAAACAGAACTCCTGCGTGCTTCTTCCTTTTCAACAAGGTCGAAAGTGAGAGATGGGGATTTATATAAAGCGAGATCCGGGTTAGGTAACAGAATCTCGTTTATATATCCCGGATAATAAAATACCAGGTTTGTTCCTGAGTCATCACGTTTTATGGTATGAGCTTGAGTAAAATAATACTCATTGATCATAATGCGCGGAATGGAGAGATAAACAATAGTGTTAGCACCATGAGGATCAACACTAATAGCAAGACGTGTGATGAGTGAAGTGCACATAATTGGTGTGTAACAATGTCATAGACAGGAGCGACTTTAATCTTTTTGAGCACGGTATAAAGCAACTTCAACTCAATATCATAAGCATGGTGAGTGTCCTCTCTAGGAAAGAAAGAATTAGCAATCCATTTATACATAAGCCTTAGAGAAGGATGGTGGATGGTGTTGATGTTGGGTTGGAATTTTTCAGTCACATTTTGTCCAGTTATCAAGTGCCAAAAAGTATGACGCTGATATCCCGAAAGAGTAAAACCCAAATCAACAGAGCATCGCTCATGAAAACCCAAGTGTGTAGCAAAATCTTTCCAGTAAAGGCTATGTTCTTTCCTAAAGCAGCGAAAGGTAATACCATAGTCGACAACTTGTAAAGTACCCAAGATTTGGATGGTCAAGAGACGAGACCCAAGTTCGTGCACGGGGGCAACTTGGCTCCACCCAACATTTTCAAAAATGGTATTAAATTCGACGTTCATACCTGTCTGCTGGAGAAAGTGTGGGTCGAAGACCGGTGTATGCAGGAATTCACGTCCCTTGAGGAGGTTGTATGCTTCCATCTCCCGCTCGCTCTCCAAGTCGATGAAGGGAGCGTCGGCCTCGTCGATGCCGTGACCTCTTGGCGCCTCCTTTTCTTCATGCAACGGGCTCTCCTCATGTGTGGGAGTACTTTGACTAGACTCCCCACGAGAGCGACGGCCTTTCCGGAACATGCCGGAAATCTGACCTCCAATCCCACTCATGGTGAGCTTGGCACAAGAACTTGACTTATGATGGGAGTGGAAGAAGTTTGTTCAAGATTTCCTTGCACTTGAACTTTGTGGAAAAATTCTTGAAGAATGGTGGAGCAAGAGAGTGATGGAGGGAGTGAAAAATGTGAGAATGGGAGGGGTGAGGAGCTCCACTCGAATGCTCTGGTATTTATAGGCTTGATCGTTGGCGAAGGAGTGTTGTATGCAATGGCTAGTAGCCGGTGGCAGAAGGACATGCCTCGGAGCCGTTGGCCAGGGGGCGGTCGCCCCTGGGACCGGCCGGTCCCCTGACATGGCCGGTTTGGTCCAGCTTTTTTTACAGCTCCCTCTAACGGCTATTTCTAATGTGCAGCCGGTTACGATTGACTCCATTCGAAATTTTTGCTCCAGTTTTTTATTTTCCACAAGTTTTATTTGAAACTTTTTATTTTCAAAATTATTCTAAAAATAATATTTAGACTCAACAAAATTTATTCTTTCAGAAAATTATTTTTTTATAGAATTTTTTTGGAGAAGAATTTATTTTGAACTAAATTTTATAAAAGAGGGAAACCCTTTTTGAATGCAAGAAAATAAGTTTATGAAATATATATATTTATTATATAAATATGTATATAAATATTCATTTATTATATATTTTTTTCAAAAAGATAAGTTACAATACTTGATTGGGGACACCTCCCCGAAGCTTGAATGATGGTGTGGGCCCCTTCAGATAATTAATTAATTATTTATTTCTTTATATTTATTTTTAGATAATTACCGATGACCTTCGGTAAGGGCTCAACGTTTGTAGTCTGTTGGCCAGACTTTTCTTCCTTTATTGATCTGTAGCTGCATGAACAAACTCGAGAGAAGTCTCGGGTTGCCCCGGGATTTTTCCCGTATTGTTGACAGGAATAGAAGCAGCTATTTATGCCATTTGTGTTTCTATCATTTTGTTAAAGCTTGCTTGATTTTGAATAGAAGAAGACAAAGTTTCAAGCTTGGCATTTATATTTTCAAATATTTTATCATTGAAAGATAGCTTTTTGGTCAAATTTTCATTGATTTTAGCTTGTCCTAGAACGAGATCTTTTAAGGAAGGTTGGTTTGAATCGTAATTTGAATTGAAATTATTACCTTGCGGGCGGTGTTGGTTGTTCCACCCGTTATTACCTTGCTGAGGTTGGCGAAACCCATTGTTGACATATGAAGCTTCTTCTTGGGTTTCGGGACAGTTATTCTCTGAGTGGCCAACATTGCCACAGACTTCATACGTCATGTGTGAGTCCTTGGCCTGGACGGTACTCATGGTAGGGTTGGTAGCACGATCGTCCAGCTTTTGCATCAGCAAGTCTAATTTTGCGGCAAGCAAGTCCGTCTCCTTCACGGTATGTGAGCCTTTTTGTGTTTTTCTTCCTTGTCCCCAACTCTGATTGGCCACCATCTTCTCAATGAGTGTAGTTGCATCCGCGATGGTGAGAGAGAGGAATACACCTCTAGCTGCGGCATCTACGTGCCCTTTTGACATGGCCGTGAGGCCTTCATAGAAGTTTTGGAGCACGAGCCAATCTTCCATTCCATGATGAGGGCAGGCTCGGATGTACTCTTGAAGCCTTTCCCATGCTTCGGGGCTAGATTCAAGGGAAGATTGCTGGAAGTTTGAAATCTTTCCCCTTAGAGCGCTGGTCTTACTCATGAGGAAGAACTTGGCGAGAAATGCTGTGGAACACTTGTCCCACGTGTTGACGGCTTCCTTAGTTTGATAGAACCATTGTTTCACTTTCCCCGTGAGGGAGAAAGGAAACAAACGGAGCCTGATACTGTCTTGTGCGACGTCTTTGATGACAATGATGTCACACAGCTCAAAAAAGTGTTGCAAATGATCGTTTGCATCCTCGCTTGGCAAGCCACATAATTGGCTTGCCTGCACCATCGAGATAAGGCCTGTACGTATCTCGAAATTTCCATTTCCAATGTTGACAGTGGGCCCAACGGGCACGTTGGCAACAGCGGGGATGGAGTAGTCACGGAGTGTCTTGGCCATGACTGTAGTAGCGGATGGTGCAGGAATGAACGATTCATCTGCCGACGGAGTAGTAGAAGAAGAAACGGTACGAAACCTTTTCTTCCTTAGGAGTGCTTCCGGATTGCTGATGAAATTGTTCGGCAGAGCAAAACCGCTCATACACTATCCTTTTTTCATTCCAATAAAAAGAAAAAGAAAACAGCGAAGTTAGCCTATTTAAACTACGTCTACCAATGCTTATTTTGTAATCAATGTTTATGCCAGCTTAGATGTTTTTGCCCTCCCCGGCAACGGCACCAGAAATGCTTGTTGGCATTTCTTAACGTCGTTACAAAAGATAGACTAAAAGTCCATCCCCGGCAACGGCGCTAGAAATGCTTGTTGGCGTTTCTTAGCATTACTACTAAAGATAGACTAAAGGTCCGTCCTTAATAATAATACTTAGAAACATAAGTTGACATTCCCAACCTACCATTACTTCAGAAAGGTAATCCTTGGCCCTTAGTGGCGCCGGCCTAGGTAATGCAGTCTGGTAATAGCAGTTAGAAGTGTCGGATTGGCCTTCCTAACCGTCATTACTTATGATATGCAAAACTATGGCACGGCGCCGTGGGGTGCAACAAGAATTACAATCCATAAGTAATGGTACTTAGGTACGCCAATCGATAGTTCGGTAAGGAATAAGATTACTCTGCAAGCGCACAGAACTATCATTGTAGCATTTCAACCCGTGAGTAGGGTGTCGTATTTATAATTTCCCGTAGGAGGGCAATATGCATCAAGCATGGTGTAGACATGATCACTTATTGAGTGCAATGGTAGGCATAGAGTAAACAGGAATAAAACATGATTTCAAGATAGTGGACACACATATGGATCAACCTCAAGGATAAAAGGAAAATAAAGAGTAAAATAATATATATAACTGAGCAGGCATTGGTCATATATAATGGTTGGCACAAAAAGTGGTTCCCTAAGCCCAACACACCAGCGAAGCCGAAAACGACCCTTGAAAGCAGTAGAGCTCTCGCAGATCCAGCTAGCTTCGGACCCGGTCTGAGAGTGTCGGTAACACCCAAGTGTGCCAGTCAATTTGACCTGCATTTGACAAGGAAAAAATAGTAATCAGTAATCACAGGGTGGAACTAACCGGTATGTCCAGGTAGTTCCAATTATGTGGCTCTGAAAGCCTATTCAATTGGAAATCGACTAAAGAGTCGATTCCGGCATGTATACGTGTTTGGCCATGGAAGTGGATACTGAATTGATGCATAATCGATTGATATATATGATCAGATAGAACAATCTATATTAAACAAGTTTATACATATAGTTATAATAGATTAAAGCACAATCGATTAATGCTAACATGTCAAATCATTCAGTTCAGGCTGTCTGAACGTCAAACAGACAAAAATCGGCTATTTAACCGATTTGGCAGGGAACAATCGGTTAACTCGTTTTCCTCGTGAAGCACAACTGCATCGGCTAATTAGCCGATCCAGGGTCCGTGAAGCAAAAAACTTAGCGGTGACTAGTCCCAAGTATAAATCTGAAACTGATACGAAGCTGGTCTAGAAGGCCTGCGGCTTTATATCAATTTAGATTTACTCTCGAAAGTAACCACAAGTAGATCTAAAGGAATACAAAGCTGGTCTAGAAGGCCGGCGGCTCTATATTCATTCAGATCGACTCTTGCTAAGCTATCTCATCACGTACGAACAAGATTACGATAATACTGGCCGAATCGAATAAATATCATAACAAAGCATAAACATGGACGGAATATAATGAACATTCTCTCATGTAGATCTGACGCCAATACTATGCAATCTTGATCGGGCAAAGTGATGTTATACTGATAAATAAACAATAAACAACAAATAACATCTTGATAACTTAATGAATCTAACTAAATTGCCATATTTAGCTAGAGCCGATAACTAATCCATGCATGCAAACTATCTCAATCTATAGCCTGTCTACCGGATGACATTAACTAATAGATTAATCAAACAAACAAACACGAATCGATAACAAATCCGCGCGTGAAAACCGTTCTAATCTGTATCTCGTCCACCGGATGACGGTTAACACAGATTAATTGAGTAAACCAGCGTGAATCATCCTTGACTCGCTATACTTCCCGTGTCCACCGGATGACGCCAAAGAAACAGAGTTTAGTAAGGACCCTGGTCCGCCATGCTTCCACGTCCACCGGATGACGCTAAAAAGACATAGTTTAACAGGGGATTGACGATACTTACAAGCAAGCCTGCGTCCACCGGATGACACCCAGCCTGGATGAAGTAACTCGCCGGACTCGACTGACTCTAGGGTTTGTTGGCCGGAGCCGAAAGTTGTGTTGTATTGATGTTGTTGTTTTTTATTCAATGGCTGAGGGCTTATATTTATACCCTGAGCGTAGATAGAGTCCTAGTCGAATTACAACTCATCAACAGATAAGGAAACTAACAAACTATCATATATCTAAGGTAACTTGGAGTCCAACCTTCCCTTTCCATAATGGACTCCGATCGTGATCGCACCCTGGCGGCGTGGACTCTGGATGACGTCATCAATACTGATGCTGCGTGCCTCTTGCCACGTTGGCCCGATAACCGATTCACCGTGCAATCGGTTGTTTCCTTCCTTCCGCTGGACGGAATCTGCCTCCGAGATCAGCTATCTTCCTCTGGTATCGGCTATCGGCTCCCAGCCTAAAATTTGGTGTTAACACATGCTCCCCAATTTTGGAATAAGCTGGTTTATTCCGAAATTAGTGCTTGAGCCTTCAGATAGTCAAACTGCAGCTTCCCTCTCGGCACTTCAAACTTTCGCACCAAAACGAAACCTAAACCATCGTAATTTCCGCCACGGGCTTCAATTCGCCGCCGTCAGCTTCGATTCGCCGCCGTCAAACCATCCCTGAGCTAATGGCGACTCCATCCGAGGTCCCTAAGGTATCAATTTCATCAATCCACCTCCTGATTTGTGAATCCTTCTTCAACCTTACTGAGTACGAGTTTCAAATCCAGGCACTGAGGAACGATATTCTGATTCCGCTGATGGATATCGCCAACACCTACTACCTGGGTCCGATGGGCGATCCGGTCCCCAAAGATTTCATGGTTCAAGAAACTAACCAGTTCCTATTCCGAAGCTCCATGATGGGCGCCTCTTCTTGGGCCAAGTCCTTCAGAAACTGGCCGAGCATACCTGCTGGATGGAGGAACTGGTTCCGCCGCGTCGCGGCGAAGAAACGCGCGGACTGAGAGATGCGCCATCTGAGCCAATGACTTGACCTATCATTATCAGAGATGGCAAAGAATGAGCCGCTCCTGATAGCCGCCAGTCACTTTTGGTCCAACTCCCTGAACGCTTTTGTATTCGGAGACGGTCCAAAAACCATTACCCTGGGAGATATCCATATGCTCACCGGGCTTCAAATCACTGGATCGTATGACTTCTGGGATCTCTGCACCAGTGGCAAGAAGGACTCGTACTTCCCGAAGCTGGACACATACAAAGGATGGAGCGGCTATGTTCAACACCACCAGAAAACCTCTTCTTTCGTCAGCGAGAAAGAGCACGTCGCGTTTTTGACCATGTGGCTTGAGAGATTCGTGTTCTGTGGTGCCACTGCCGGACCAGCATACCGTTATCGGGTCTTGGCAGAGAAACTGGCTCAATGGCATTCCATCCCCCTGGGCAAACTCCTGTTGGGTGCAGCATACAGGCTTATGAACCGGGTGTTCAGCTCCTTGATCATAGGTGAAGAAGTACAATGCATAGCAGGCCCTTGGTGGCTAGTACAGCTGTGGCTCAACCTGTATCTGCACAAGCTGGTAAAAACACAACTCCAGGGCCTCAGCTTTCCATCCACCGAGTACTCAGAGGAAGAGGATCCAAAAACCAGAGGCTGTCAAAGCTATGGTGAAGCTGCTTCTGCCATAACCATCCCAACTACAAAGGGCAACATACTGGAAACATTATACAGGGGCTTGGGACCAAAGGTTACTACCTGGTTCCCCTATGAAGATGAAGATGAATTTCCAGCACCCTCCAGCTTCAAGTTCAACAACGGGTGCTCTGATGATGAGGCTATCAGAATCATGAATGCAATCATAAAACCTTGTGCCTTGCCAGTAGACTTCAAACACCTTCGGAGCGCAAGCGACAAACCAACTAGCTATCCCTCTTATGAATTTTATCACCCAAACATAGCGGCAAGACAGCTAGGCTTTGGCCAGTTGCCCCCGTCGGCTCTCTTTCTTGAATACCTTGAAACCCAGGGAGAACGTTACAGAGCTCCTTCAGGCTGGCAGAATTTTTCAACTTGGAGCAAACCTGCCCACATTCTCGCCGAAGCCGTGGAATCAAGTCTGCATCACCCATCAGAGTTTTGATGACTGGTGGCAGTGATGGCACGCTCACTTGTTCTGTCAGACTGTCCATGACAAGTGCAGAGCCCTGGACTCGAACTTCCAATCTTCCCGAGCAGTAAGTGTTCTCAGCCGATTCCAGTAAAAACGGCTTTAGTCAAACATGTTACCTGACAGATGTTTCTCGCAGGACCCATCATCCAATCCACCAGAGCGAGTGGAAGACTATCCCCCTTGTCTGACAGTGAGGCTAGGTTCTCGAGCACCGACGCTGCGACAACTAAAACAGTTTTTGCAATATAAGTTAAAACAGTTCAAAAATGCATTTTCTTCAATTTTGGGAAATGAAATTACTTTCAAAATTTGAACACAAATTGAAAATCTCCAAAAATCAAAGTTGCACAACTTTTCACACCCAACAACTTTTGTATATAACATTTTTGAAAATTCCAACTACAAATAGGAGCTGCGGTTTAAATCCATAGAAGGGAAAAATTGCTAGAAAAGCAATAAATCCACATTTACTCCAAATTTTCTACAGTAACATTAAAATCTCAAAACAGCAAAGTTGTAGAACACATCACAATCTACAACTTTGGTTCTTGGCCCATCCCCAAATTATGTTTAATTTTTGAATTAACAAAGGGGCATAAAACTAGGGTTTCAGAAAATCAGAGTTTTCAACAGGGATTCAAATCACGCTACTTGTCCTATTCACATCCAAATGCTTGAATTTAAATTTTATTTTAATTCAATGCACTTAAAAGGTGATTAACAAGGATGCTTTGCATGGTAATGATGACATGGCATGTTTTAGTGTTAATATAACACCAAGGGTGTTACACTTCCTTGCCCAAGTGCCCATCTTCCTATGCCAGTGATTCGAGAGCCTCAGCTTGCACCTAACCATGGCGGATGGGCCCCACCTCTTGATGTGGACAACTGTCGCCAGACCACTCTTCCCTGACAAAATCTGTGACAGAACCGCCTTAATCATAGGGCCCACGTGCACCGTCATCGTCGCTAAGGACCCACGATCAGTCTGCACGAGTTTCCCTTGACTCAGGTGGCCTGCCGGGTTCCCTAGGAAACCCTAACCACTCGATGATCTCATTGTAAGCATTACAGTATTACAACTGTTTTACACAAATAAAATGAATCAGAGTAAAGAGTGCGGAAGAATTACATAACCATAGGTTTACAAATATAAATTACATTATATTTTATCGTACAACTAAACACCCTGCCCAAGGGTTATACACATCTTCATCCATGCACGATCCGGCAACCGGCACGGTCCCACGTAGAACTGTACACTGAATTCACCTGCAACAGGGGTTAACAAACCCTGAGTACTAGGGTACTCCGCAAGACTTATCCGACTAAGAAAAAGGAATGAGACTCAGGAATGCAGGCTGAGGGGAGTCAAGGCAAAGCTACAGCAAGAGTCACGATTATTTTAACTTAATATTATTTTAATCAACATCAATAGTTCTGAGTCTTTCAAATATAACCTTCAAATCCAATTACTTATTCATTCTCAAAATCAACCTAGTTCCGAACCACTTTTCGGGGTAAGTCAGTGGATCAAGTCTCCATTAACCGAGGAGCAACGACGATTCGAATCGATTAATACCTAGCTGGAGATCCCTATCCACACTGCATATGTAGCACCTAAGCTTGCATATACCAACCCCGTCTACCATGGCTTTTCTATCCCTGAACCGGTCCTGCGCCACCCGAGAGCACAGTACTCCTCTCGTCTCCAGGCACGACGGCCACGAGGGTACATGCTACTCTCGCCATCTCTCCACTCCCAGTGCGTGGTATGTGGCTAGTTGCAAAGTCTCGATCCAGTAGGCCTACAACGAACGGTCCCTAGTTTCTTTTTCGCCGGCAACCATGCATTGGGACTCTAACCTAAGTATAAAGTTACCCAACGGTTTCCAAATCCATGCCTGCCGTATGACAAGACATAGGGAACGCCGCTCCATGTGCACATCAACCGAGCGAAACATTTCCTTATCCATCGATGGTCAATCCTTGGGACTCTAACCCAAGAGATGCAGCCATCCAACAGAAACATCCCCTCTCATCGGTGACGATGTACTGATCAGGTGCACAGTCACCGAACGAGAACATTACCAATTCTCTTTTTCATAAATTATTCAAAAATATGTCGTAATAGCTCAAAAATAGCATTTTGTGCCAATTCTAAATTATTCAAGCAGAGCTAACCATTTTCCAAACATTTTATTTTAAAATGGTTTCTGGGTATTTCAGTGGTCAAGGGTGGTAATGCATCAATTGGGTTATCAATCAACTCCTATAAACCTAATGCAGTAGATTAACTCAAGTTATAAATATTTTGTAAACCACAAGAAAAGTGCTGAATGCACCGGGGCTTGCCTGGGTTGCAGGTCTGTCACTTCTGCCAGAAAACCAGAGAAACCCACTTGATTTCTCCTGGAGAATAATTCCCCGTCAGAGATCAATCACGCGATTCTCCCGAAAACCCAATCCCTACACGAAGTAACAACGCAATGCTTAACATGATGATATGTATGCCATGATGCATGAGATGTACTTAATTGGTGAATTAATAAAAGTAAACTTAATTTTAAAAAGTTGAGTACAACTTTCCTTCGTGATAAAGTTGCAAGTCAACTTTGCTAACAATGTGGTAATTTCATAATTAATTAGGGTTTCGCTTTTAACAGTTGTAGAAAGCCGAATTAGCTCTCCTATAACAATAGCAAGTACTTACTTGAGTAACTCATAAAACCCTATTAACATATGTGTATAACATAAATTATTAATGTTTTTAATTAACAATTTATTTTTAGGACATAACCAACTAATTAACCATTTAATTAAGGACTCAATCACCAATTAAAGTATCGAGGATCGTCTCAAGTTAATGACCCAGGGACACAGTCAATTCAAAGGTCACACAAAAAGCTAATATGATTAGGGTTTCTATTTGTTCTATGAATCAATTAATAGAGCATTAACTAATAAATAAATAAACTATCTCCATTTGAGCCTAATTTTTTTCTACAACTAGATCTCAGCCTAAAACATTGCCAATTTAAATTCCATGATTTTTGGATATATATTTTTGCCTAGAAAATCATGGAATTTCTATTTATTAATTAAAAGGCACATTTTTACTTCCTGCTGAAAGTGTTCCAAACATATGTTTAATATTTTTACTACAGTCTACACCTCACAGAGAGCTCGCATAAATATTTTTATGATTTTTGGAGCAATAGATTTATCCCTATAAAAATAATAAAGTGGCACACCATTTCTTATAATGGATATTTAGAAAATCTATTTGAAATTCCCGCAAACGGAAAATTCGATTTGGCCCGAGCCGGCCTGTGAAGGAGCAGCCCGGCCCAACCGGCCAACACTCTCTCCCTCACTCTCGTGCCTGGCCAGACCGACCCAAACAGCCCACTCCAGCCCCCACCTCCTTCCCTGTCCACCCCACGGGGCTCGACCGCGACGCCCGTCGCCGCTGCCCAACTCGGACTCGCCGGCCACAGTGAGGACTCCGACGTGTTTCCCTCGACGAGACTGGACCACTAAGCTACTTTAAGCGACGCCTAGGGCACCTGAGCAAGCTCGGCCGCACTCATGGCGACACGGCGGCTCGGCCCGCGGTGGAGCCGGCGTTCCGGGAGTTCGGAGTACCTACCAGCCTAACCATGGTGCCCCAAGGCTACAAGAAGCCCACCAAAATATGTTTCCCACATCAGTTTAAGTTGCGGAAGGGTCGGAGACGAGTTGTTGACGGTGATGACCCCCAAGGCGGCACGCTCCGGCGGCAAAGATCTCGTTCCGGCGGCTCCGCTGTCCCAAAAGCGAAACCAATGGACGCATCAGCTGCCTAATGTCCCCCTGAGTCTAGGACACTCAGTTGAGAGGGAAGAAGCTCACCCCAAATGGGCCGGCCACGCGAGGGTGTCGCGGCGGCACCCTGGCCGGACTTGGCGGAGATGAATGGCTCACGGCGACTCCAGTGATGATATGCGGCCCAAGTGGGTTCAAACGGTGCGCCAGAAGGTGTCTAGTCTACAGGCAAGATGAATTGGACAACAGTGGAGCAACAGTGTGGACAGTGGAGTTCGCCCCCACGACGGCAATGAAGGGATGGAGAGGAACACGACGACTCGAGGGCTTTAAATAGAACCGCAACGGGATTAGGGCGTGTCCGGGGTCCCCACGAGCGCGGCGTGCTGTCGACCGGGCCAGGCCGGCCTCGGGCGGTGCTGGCGGGCAGCGCGCGCACGCGTGGCTCTGCTCGCGAGCAGAGAGCAGAGAACCGAGCCCCCGTCCAAGCCAATTACTGTAGCAGACTCTACACCCCTATCCCCTTTTTGCAAAATTACTCCTTATTTGTATACAAACTTGAAAGATGTCCTTAATAAGAGTTGTAGCAAATTAAATTTAGAACAACTTTGGTTTTTGAACCAAATTCAAATTTTGAATGGATTTTTGGTAATTCAAAAGGGGGTAAAAGCTTGATTTGAAATTCATTTCAAATTCAATTAAATTATCAAACTTTTCTCAATAACTTGAAAATATGCAAAAATAAAAGTTGTTTTATTTGACAAGGTCTACAACTTTTATTAAACGACTTTTATCAGATTCTTGATAATGTTTGAAATAGCATTTAAAATTTAAATTTTAAAGCACTGATTTGAAGTTAATTTGAATTTCCAATGTACAACATCAAAATCACCCAAAATGAAAGTTGTTTCATTTTAGAAGATGTACAACTTTTATTAAAGAACTTTTATTAGATTCTTACTAGTTTTTGAATTTGAATTTTAAATTTAGATCTTCAAGCATAGATTAGGGTTTTATTTGAAATTCTTTTTAATAACTTCAAAATTGCCCAAAATAGATGTTGCTCAACTTTCAAAGATTCATAACTTTTGTTTAAGACTCAACCCTTGAGTCTTTTTATTTTTGATTTAGGGTTTCAGGTCCGATTAGGGTTTTTAATTGTTTTCCTTTTTATTTGCTATTTGGATTCAAAGGCATACACACAAATAAATATTTAAATCATAAGGTCACTCAAAGGCAACTAAACACAATCACATGTGAAAATAAAAAAAATTATCTTGGAGATGCACAGTAACAATGAGTTTATGCGGGATGACTTACATGCAATCATGATGACATGACCGGTTTTAGTTATCGTAACACCAGGGGTGTTACAAAATCTGCAGAGGAACTTCTTCCAGGAGGATGAAAAGGACTTGCGGCTGGAGTACCGTTTTTGAGCGGCGTTTCACACTCTCATGTATACCGCTCGCTCTACTACACCAAGTACCTTCGCAAGCGGGAATCTCCCGTCATTCCTATGAAGGTAATTGATGCATATCATTTAGGTTGCTTTCATGAGGCTGAAATGAAGAAGTTGGTTCGTGACCTTGACACCCATCGCCACAGTCACCTCATGAGCTTTCGCAATGATTGGAACAATGAGATCATCTGCCAGTTCAATGCTTGATATTATCATGCTTTCAACTATGATGAGAACGTGGATGAGATTCATTGGACCACTGAGAGCAAGCACTATCGTGTTGACTTTGACACTTTTGCTCGCCTGCTCGGCTTTTGTGAGGATGATATTGATGATAAGCAGCTCATTGACTTTGAGGACCCCGTCCAGCAAACCTTGGGCTACATGTATATTGCGGATCAATACCCAGATGGTCAGACGTCCTACCTGCTGCCCTATTTCTATGTCCTCAATACCATCCTTCGCCAGATTCTTTATCTGAAGATTGGGGATGCGACATATCTTAGGAAGGACTCCTATAAGATCCTTGACCGGTTTGCCCAGGGTGAGACCTTCTCTATCAGTCTCTACATTTGGAACAAGATTCATGATGCTAGTGAGAACACCGTGAAGCTTCTCCCATATGTTCCCTACATCATGCATATTATTGAGCAAGTCACCGGCATCGTTTTTCCCAATGATGCAAAGCACGGCATCCTCAAGATCACCAACAAGATCTCCAAGCATGCGAAGGATCTTTTGAAGGAAAAGGGCCAAGCTCACATCTCTCGCACCAAGTCCGGATCGCGTCCCTCTGCTCCCGCTAGGTGGCGCCATGCTCCTTCTTCTCCTCCACCAAAGAAACCCTCCAAGGTCAAGTTTGTGCTCAAGAAGATCTTTGAGACCTTGTGCTACAAGATGGAGAAGGATGATCGCCGTCTTCGCCGCATGGAGGAGAAGCTCGATCTTCCTCCCTCTTTTCCTCTTCATGAGTTTCGTGACCCTTTTACTCTTTATGATGAGGAGTATGGCTCCTCTTCGTGCCCCCATGGCAAGGGTCCCGCTCGTGATGATGAGGAAGAGGAGGACTCCTCCGATGAAGAGGATGCGGAGGAAGACGTTGGTGGCGCCGAGATCCGCTCCGAGGTCGACGACGAGGATGATGGTGACGATGACTATAATGAGGACGACGATGAGTGAGTGTGCGACTTGACCGAGGCCTACCCTTTTTGGCAATTGATGCCAAAGGGGGAGTAGTTAGGCTAGTTATCCTATTGTAATAGCTAAGTTTGAAAACTTTGTGGCTTATATGGAAAACCTTTGTGGTGGCACTATGTGATGGACATCTATATATGTGTAATGGATGGTTGTAGAACAAGTTAAATGTTTTTATCTATCTAGTTGGTAACTTGTTCTTTGTTTGTGATGGTCTTGTTTTGATGGCTATGTGTTGATGAACTTCACTCTATCCTTACTAGCCATCATGTTTTTGTGTGAATTATGACTTGTCATATTGCATCACGGCTTTATATATTGATTCACACTTTGTTTTGCACCCCACGGTACTGCAAGTTTTAGGGGGAGCCTCTCATCTTTTGTGTATGAATGATTTTGAGATCTATTTGAAATTCAAGTCCATAGCATACATTAAGGGGAAGCTCTTCACAAAACTTACAATCCAAAAGTTTCAATTCTTTCTATCTTAGGTAAGCCTAAGTTGGTTGTCATCAATTACCAAAAAGGAGGAGATTTAAAGTGCATTTGCCCCATCGTGGGTTTTGGTTAGTTGATGACACCCAGATTAGGGTCTAATGAACTCTACAAGGCTATGTGCAGGTTTAATCCCGTGAACATCTATTGAAAATCTTTTTGGGATTAAACGGTGCCCCTCAATTCGACTTGAACTTCGGCACCTCAACTCAAGCGGTGATTAGAATCTTTTTCATTCTTTTCTTGAGTTAGGAATGCCGTACTATTAAGAAGGATGCAAAACTAAGTGGTATGATGAAGATAGAGTGCTGAGGCTTTAAATTAAAATCAATTGAGAGACACTCAAAGCACCGCACAAAAACGTTTGAGAGTTGCTGGAATTTGACCAGTCGGAAGTTCCGACATACAGCCAACTAGTGGTGTGGCCAAGTACTGGGAGGTCGGAAGTTCTGGCCCTGGCCGTAAGTTCCGACGCGTCAGAAGTTCCGACAGAAGCCAGAAGTTCCGACCATCCCATAACTGAGGCCTATTTGAATAGCGAGGTCGGAAGTTCTGACCCTCAGCGTCGGAAGTTTCGACGTAGATCTGAACGATTAGATTTGGACTCGACTATAAAAGCAACCTCACTCATTTCTAACCATTACCACGCATTCATTTCGACCAAACTCTGTCCAAAACAGCTCCCAAGCATTGAAGGCTCTCCTCTCTTCTCCCCTTTGCTCCCAACTTTGATTCCCCAAGGATTTGAGTGAAGAGTGAGTGGATTAAGTGAGAAAATCATCTCTTGAGCTTGAGCACTTGATTCTCCTCGTCTTGCTGGTTGGTTTTGTGTTTGTTACTCTTAGAGTTTTGCTCCTAGCCGGCTAGGCGTTGCCCAAGAGTATCCAATCTTGTGGATTCGCCCTGAAAAGTTTGTATTTCCCGTGATTTCTAGTGAAAAACTCGAGTTACCTTTATGGTTTCTTTGAGAGAGGCAAGGAGGTGAAAGAGACTCCGACCTTAGTGGTCACCTCAACAATGAGGACGTAGGGACTCCTATGAGGGGTTGCCGAACCTCGGGTTAAATCTTTGTGTCCCCGTGTGCTTGTTGTTGTTGGATTACTTGCTTTGTATTACTCTTGTGCTTGTCTCTCTTTCCATCTCCCTCTATTTCTTAGGGTTTGAGCTACACTTGTGATTTCGAGCTTCTCCGGAGCTGAGAAACGTCGCCTGCTACTTCACTTCAACACTGGGTAAAAGGGTTGTAAGTTTTTGCACGCTCAAAAGTTCATTTATCCACTAGAGCTGATTTCAACGTAGAGGTCGGAACCTCCGACAGTTTGAGCCGGAACTTCTGACACCCTCGGAAGTTCCGACACAAACTGCCGGAACTTCCGGCAGTCTCTGATCAAACTAAACTAGAGTGTGTGCAGATTTTTAATTAAGCCTATTCACCCCCCTTTAGGCCATTTTAGATTCTTTCAGGGGCTCTTCGTTGCTTAGCGGAGCTCTTCGTTCTCTTAGCGGGGCTCTTCGCTTCGTTAGCGTGGCTTTTTATTTTGCCAAGTATAAATGATAAACTATTGGAGAGAGACTATTTTTTACTTGGCATATCCTTGGCAAATCACAAGATTTGTCAAGTAAAATTTGACAAACTCTTCGAGATGCTCTAATAGAGTTAACTTGTTCGGGTATAAGTCAAGTTATAAGAGTTAAGTTATACAATAGATTTCTCCTACTTATTTTAAAAATATTTTTTTTCCTATTCCTCTTCACAACACTAACTACTTGGGCTCACTTATACATATACTTCCATACCTGGATTGAGGCTTGCATGGGAGGCAAGCTCTCCTCTATCTTTTCTTCATTCTTTACTCCACAACAACAATCGTTTGGCTATAATCCCATTATTGTACCAACTTGGTTTCACCTATTATTAGTAGATAGAGTTAAATAGTGAAAGTCCCCTTGGTTCGACCTATTATTATTAGAGTTAGAAAACACGAATAATAATCGTTTATTTAGAGTCTTGTACTTGCTTTGGTCGCTTCCTTCGTCTCTCAAACATGATCCTATTTTTGTTAAGAAAAGTTTAGTTTACAGCAAGAATATTTCTGCCACAAAAAAGGTCTCACATTGGAAAAACTAGAGAACCCAAATCTCTCTTGTTGAACTTTGATAAACCGAACCTATAAGGCTTCCCATCTCGTGATGGTTACAACACAAACTCAACATGAGTCTCCAAAGTCAACTCTACCTACACCTAACCATAGGCAGGAGATCGATGTGGCGACGTGTTTCTGCAG
Organism: Eremochloa ophiuroides; assembly: GCA_038502445.1. Classification (NCBI taxonomy): domain Eukaryota; kingdom Viridiplantae; phylum Streptophyta; class Magnoliopsida; order Poales; family Poaceae; genus Eremochloa; species Eremochloa ophiuroides. The sequence continues at coordinate 6,340,105 of JAHLJS010000005.1, forward strand.
GTTCTATGGATATGACGACCTTTTATTTTTTTAAAAGAAAATTTTGAATTTTGAGCTGATTTTGTTTTATAAGTTTGTTCCCATCATTGCAGTGTTGAATAATAGGGTTGCATTCCTCATCTCTAAGGATGAGTAAGCAATCCTAGGTTTCTAAGGCAGAGTTAGCACTTAGCAGAGATGACAAGCAAATGAGCCCCTAGCATATCCACCCACTGCAACTTAATGCAATGACATCTTTCTTTTCCGGTGCGCACGTCCACACTCCACTTGCTACAGTGACACAATTTCCTCCTCGGTGGTGTCACCTCTGGTTAGTATAGCTACCCCCACCATCGAAGCCTAGCTACCCAATGGAGCTTAAATTGTACCTAGTATTCTTTATAGGACTAGCACATGAGGAAAGAGCTAGAATTGTATTCTTCCATGGACAGAGGGAGTGTTATTGAAAAAACTTGACCTAACCGTCTGTCGCAATTGGCTTTGCCAACAAAACCATAATGGGCCAATAATTTTGCTCTCAGTAAGACCCCTTTCTTTTTTTAGGTAAAACAGCGTCGTAAATATATATATAGCACCGCAAGAAAACAGACAGACAGACAGACAAAATCCCAAGCGGCCGAAAACATACATCAGATCAGCTGATCAGCATGAGATTGGAAGGAGTAGGAGCACATCAATTTGTTGGCTGTGCAGGGGCCACGTCAGCACGCGGCTCCCGTCCTGAGGCTCTTATCGGCTCCCTTCCCTCAACCTCTCCACGGCGGGAACGTCCGGCGCCACGCCACCCAAGAATCCAAGATTCTACTTCTTCTACCAGTGGCCTGCTTTTGCTCAACTGCTCTCCGCTCCGCTGCCTCGCCTGTCGCCTCGCTGGCCGTTACGCAGCGCGCGGCACGCCCTGACGCCCGCCACCGCCATGCACGGCTCGTCAGCACAAGCTAGCTAGCTAGGCCCCGGCACCGTCGACCGACCGATGCGGCCCGGGCTGCCGACGAAGCCGGCCGCCGGCGGCGGCGGTGGCGGGGTGGTCAAGGCCAGCAGCAGCAGGCCCGGCGGCGCCGTCGTCCTGATGAGGCTGCTGCAGGCGCCGGCGGTGGTGGCGCTGGCGGCGGCGCTGGCGGTGTCGTCGGCGTCGCCGGGGCCGGCGTCGGAGCCGCTGTGCAACCTCCCGCCGACGCTCTCCGGCGTGGACGGCGGCGGGCGGCAGGGCGAGGCGAACCGGATCCGGCACCCCAAGTCGGACCGCGCGGCGCGCTGCACGTCCAAGTGCGTCAGCACCTGCGTCCTCGGCGGCTACGGCGCGCCGGGCGTCGCCGGGCCCTTCAACATCCGGAGGTACACGCACGCGTGCAGACCGAGCAACCACCCATATCTCTTCTTTGATGGTGAAGATCGATGAACTGCAAATTAAGTGGCTAATTCTCTCTCGTTTGTCGTTGGCATCAATCGATGGATGAATGGATGGATGCGTGCAGGCCATTGGTGGTGTTCAAGGACACCTTCCGAAGCCGGCAGTACTGGTAACCAGCAAATTGGCCCCTTATTTTTGAATCCATTATTGATGAGTGCTTGATTACTAGTGTCCAATGCTCCAATTATTTATATGCATATGTTTAATTTGTACTAGCTTGGTGGAGTGCTCGGACATCTGCAATTTACTCAAGGACGGCGAAGATGACCAATGAAGGAGACACTGCAAGTGCAAGAAGACGACCTCTCCTGCATTCCATGGTGTGCACGCGCGCCCTGAGAATTGAGTTATGCCGGAAACGGAGGCTCCTGCCGGCCATTTCATGCTCTGGATTGCTCACTTCGCTCAGCCCTGACATGCCATGCGAGGCAGAGTTTTCCCAGTCTCTTTCTCTCTCAAGGAGCTAGCTTAGCTACTAAAAGTACTCATCCGGTCAAAAACACTCACACATTTGACTTTTCATGGTTCTTAGAAGCCTTCAAAGTTAGGAGATAATGTAAGAATTTTCAGTATAAATCTACACATGCCATTTCCTCCACGCCATTGTTGGTATAAATTTAGCTGCGAGTGGTTTGGCCTTCCAACGACTGGGAAATGCTCCACTAGGATCCTTAACCTAGTGGGAGGAAATGCTCTTGCCCGCATGCTAGTCTGCTAGATAGATGCTGCTAGTCATGGAGGATGCATCTAAGAACTCATTATGGCGAATGGAGTAGTACCTGTCACTACAATACCAAGATGACACCAAGTGATGGAGAACAGGAAACGAGAAACTTGAGAGGTGTGTTGTCATGTTTCTGAAAGTAGGAAGGGTGAATATATCTACAATATCTACTTAATACGAACGCTGCACCATTCCCAGGCCAGGCAGCGTGGCCACGTCGCGCGCTGGTCTCAGCCGTCCGATCAGGCGGCCGGACGGCCCCAGATCAGGCGGTTTCCGGCCATTTTGCAAAAAAACCCTCAAACTCTAGCGAAATTAACCCGCAATCCATCCTCTCACAGATTTTTTTTTGCAAAGAAGCCCTTCAAGTTTTACGAATTAAACCCGCTGTCCCGGCCATTGTATGGCCCGGCCTCCACATGCGGGCCGAGCTGGGCCAGATTCGGCCCAATTAGCCATCTCCTTTTTGTTTCTTTTATTAAATCCCATTACTTGCTGATTTTGTTTATTTCATATAAAAATAATTATAGCTCCTAAAATCATGAAAATTTTTGTGTAGACTCTCCATCATGTACTCTATTAGAAAAAATATTAAACTTGGAAAATAAATAATTTTGAAATGATTCAAAATAGCCTCTTTTAATTAACAAAGACACCTTCCATAATTTCTACACATCAAAATATTGAATCGAAAATTACAAAATTTGTTCCGTGGCTACTTTTCGATGCTATGGGATGTTTTCAAACACTAAAAATTTTTGGGACAAATTTGAAACATTTCAACAAATTATTATCCCGCGCTCAATAAATAAATTAATTAAAAAAGATTCGTGCTGGATCTTTACAGGACTCGAAAAATATATATAACAAAATGGAAAATCCACGGCTAACATATACCCTCATCCACAAATGATAATTTTAAAAAACACGAAAAAAACTAACACATTGCACAAAGAACGATTCAGCTACCACTACTCGTACAGATGTGCTTAACTATAAATCAAAAACAAATATCTAATAGTGGTCATACATGGCTTCAACGATGGCCATAAGCGGAAACGCCGCGAAAATTTCTAGTTTACAACGGAGTCAGTACTTTTTACTTCCTTTGATCTAAATTGTAAGATGTATGTCTTTTCTAGAAATAGAATTCTAGATATATATAACTTTGTGGAGGAGTATATATTATGTCCGTACACATAGTAAAAGTTATATTGCCGTGAAAATGCAGAACATCTTATAATTCGGAAGAGAAATAGAGTAATTTTCTAAAAGTGGATCCTCTGAATTTTTAAAGAGAGAGAAACAAACAGGAGCTTCTTTCGATATTAAATCCAAACCGCAGTTCCTTTCAAGGGCGTTTCTTGAGTAGAGTCACGATGTCATGGAGGATGCATCAGTGAACTCTTTACTCATTATGGCGAATGGAGTATCACCTGTCACTACAATATCAAGATGCCACCATGATCTTCTTCTTTTTTTTTTTTAACCGCCACCATCATCTTCTCAAGATGGAGAACAGGAAAAGAAACTTGAGAGGTGTGTTGTCTTATTTTTGAAGACGTCGTCTAGGAAGGATGAATCAACAATACTTACTGTACAACGGAGTCAGTACCTTTTTTACTTTCTCTTCCTTCTTTTTTAAGATGTTATGTCTTTTCTAGGATCTAAAATTCTAGATATATAGCTTTTTATGGAGGATTATATATTATGTCTGTATACATATATTATCGTGAAGAGGCAGAACGTCTTCTAATTTGGAAGAGAGATAAAGTAATTTTCTAAAATTGGACCCTCCGAATTTTTAAAGAGAAATAGAAAACAACAAGAGATCTTTTGATATGAAATCCAAACCGCAGCTCTTTTCAAGGATGTTTCTAGAGTAGTCACGATGTCCCTGCACACAAGTTCAAACCGAGCAGCAGAGAGTTCAGTGTGCTTTGGACATGGTGGAACGTGTTTGCTCTCGCCGGAGAGAAGTTCAGACTAGAGGGCTTTCAACATTTTAGCTGTGTACACCACCTCTAAATTATACAAAGCCCAATCCCCCAAAGGCAGGCTTCCATGTCACAGACCCAACACAATTTTTATCGGTACACAGCCCATCTCAAACCTCAGCCTTTTGGTTTCCACAGGCCTAACAAATAGAAATTCCAGGTTTGTCGAGGACGCACGAAGCCCATCCAATCCATCCGCACTACATTGTTAAATCAATCAATTTCTGTATAAAGTTGTCAGACCATTTTAAAATTTGATGAACGCATCAATATTTATAACACAAATTAATATTATTATGTAATTACTATCCTATTATTGTTATCCTATTATATGAAGTTAGTTAAACTTAGGATAACCTAAAAATCTAGAAATCAATTTATTTTAGGATAATTCTAGAAATTAATTTATCAACTTATTTCATAAACACAAAGAAAATTTAATTGTTTTGGTTGGGGTGCGCCAGGCCCTGCCAGCAGTGCAACGGCTGGACGACGCTCGAGGGGCCCAACGGCAAGCCACTGTGGTGGCCCCTCCCCCATAAAAAATAAGATTAATATCGAAGTGGGCACATGGCCCACATATCAGATATTAAACTGATAAGAACAGATACTACACTTGATCTTAGCCAAAAGGCCGAGAAAGGTATGAGTTGTATAGAGACCTTAGTTCTCTTTTTATTCGCTTCTTTGGGCTCTGTTCGCTCTAAGCTGCAGAGGTGGGACTAAACTCAACTGTTAAGCACGGCTGTGCAGCACAAATACATGGCTAATTGCTGCGTGTTTGGTTCATTGGGCTGTTTTGGGCTTGCAATGTATCATCCCAATTTGTAGATGTAGATTGCGGCCCATTACTGGGTCTTACTCGGTGGAGCCCATAACTGGCCCAGTTTCCCGTACCCGCTAGCTAGAGTTGGAGCAGGAGGAGAACGGCGCCGTCCAGTCCAGTACTCCGTGCATTCCGGAGGCCAGGAGCAGGAGAGGTGGAAAAAAGATCAGAAAATGCAAATGCAAAAGAGCAACAACAACGGTGGCGGCAGTGACATCAGCATCGACGTGCATTACTGGAAGCTAGCTAGCACAACAAACCACCACCTCCACTTGTCCTGTTTCCGGCCGCCAACCCTGTTGGCTTTAGTTTATTTAGCCACATTTACAACTAGCTATGAAGGTATTTTTCTCTCGTAACAAATTAGTTGCAGCTGAAAACATTGTGATTGTCTATGCTTGTCGCTTGCCGTAGCATTGGATGTCAAGTGGTGCCATCAGGTCCCAACTCCCAAACAAAATACTGCAGCAAGAGCATTTTGACGGCATGTAACGCGCGTACAAGTGGCTGACGCACGTCGTCGCTCAACGCGGCGGCGAGGTGACGGTGCTGGTGCTGGCAGCCGAGGTCTCGACGGTGTGTCGTCCCGCTTTTCGGACGTTGGCGCCGCCTCCGTCGCTCGTAACGCTATGCTAACCGGCTGGAGCTGGCACGGGTGCGGTGGCCGGCTGGCCGCGGCGGCGCTCCCCGACCGCCGTGAGAGGAGAGAGAGCTCGGCCGGCCGTTTAGGGCCCGCCGTGCGACTCCACTCGACCTAGCTAGCCTCCAAGTACTTCGCGGGTACCGCCGCCTCTCGCCATCGCTCCGGTGGCCGGTGCACCCACAGGCACGCCTCCTGTTGGCCTTCGGGCCACCAAACGACGTGCGGCACGCCGCCGTGGCTGGGGCAACTCGTGTGAGCGGCGTGCCTCTTCCGCGAGCACTCTCCTGGGAGCCATCTCAGCTTGCCTCTCTGTGGCTCTCCGTTGTTGCCATGTACGCTTGTTGCAGCTGTCGGAGGAACGTCCCCCGGGGTGTTCGATGAAATGGCCTTTCGGGAACGCACTCACACAACGCCCCCAGGTGCGCCTTCCACCCTACCACCTCATTTGACTGTTTAACTTGCTTCTGAAAAAACAAAAGGTTGAAGTGTTATGAACATCTTCGTGTTGGAGATTCAAGGACACTTGCATGTTTATGCTGCTGCATTTTTTTGCCTAGGTTTGATGCTTATAGGCAATGCTCAGACCTTGCATGCTAATATTACAACAAGGAAGCATATGCTCCCGCACAAAAGGCCGTTCTTCACCCGTCCACCCGGCTATGCCTTCGCTAAGTCATGGCCTTTTAGTGCCATTGCAAAAATAAGCACTGGCCCTTTAAGAGGCCCGAACTTACATGGGTGCACTTTCTGAATACAAGACAGTATATATGCAATTGAGAACAAGACTAGGTGGCAAGATTCATCAATGATCACTTTTTTTCAGTATATTCATCAATGATCACTAAGAAGAGGATACATTAACATCTTGCATTCTTGCTACCATCTCCAGTTATTTCACCAAAACTGCCCTAACTTGAACATGAAAACATGAACCTGGAATGAATATGTATACTCTAGCTCTATCGTTATCTTGTTGATTCTCTCTGTTGCCATTGTTCAACCCATTTCTTCCCTGGTTATGAGCTGATGGCCATTTCCTCCAAATTATGAGCAAGATATCTGATGGCTATTGATAAGAAGTTTAAAGAGTCAACCAAAACCAATAATGTTGAAACTCTTTTAATTTACACCTCTAGGCTCTTTTGGCTAGGCCTCCTTAGCCGGTCATTTCATGCTCTGGATTGCGCACTTCACGCAGCCTTGATATGCCATGCGAGGCAGAGCCCCCCCTCTCTCTCTCTCTCTCGGTTTCTCTCTCAAGGAGCTAGATTAGCTCCGGTCAAAACACTCACATATTTTGACTTTCCATGGTTTTCAATGCGTATATTTGATCAGTAGTTTCTTGTAGAATGCATTCTTTTTTTAAAAGGAAAGCTTTATTAATTTCAAGATCGTTACATCGAGATGATACAAGGACCTTGAAACACTTCCGACCTCTGTATAACAAACATACACACAGCCTTAAAGAGAAACGTAACAAAACCCGACACACTAATGACACTCAATCCGAAGACTAGACTGCCACCCATGTGCCTGGGTAAAAAACTCCTTGGCCACCTGTGCCAAAAGTTGAGAAGGCGCTATAACCAAATCCTGTGAAGACGGCTTCTGTAGGATAGCCCAAGAAAGGAGCCAATGTATAATCGAGTAAATAACCTGTAAAGGAGAAGAAACACGTTTTCTTTCAAAAACTAAATAATGTAATGTACTTGTAATTTTCCAGGTTCAATAATAATGTATTTTTTTAACTGAAGGGAGTATCATTACCAACTAGGTAGTTCATGCGTGGAGCTGCAAATCGGTTGCCCTTGCAACACCCTTAGGGTTTGGGGGGGGGGACGCTCTTAACCACCTGTTAGCTAGATAGATACGGCTACTCATGGATGCATCAACGAACTCTTTGCTCATTATGGCGAATGGAGTAGTGTCTTTAAAATAACAAGAGGCCACCATCATCTTCTCTAGCCCTGCTAACGGGGTGGGTTGAAACGGGTTTTTCGGGGCGGGTTTTATTCGGGTGGTGTGTATACGGGTGAAAACGGGTTTTCCTACCTTACGGGTCGGGACGGGTCGGGTTCATAGACAAACGGGTTGGCACGGGTTGTGTTGTGAATGACAGTTATGCTGCAAGTTGTGTGGGTTGGGTAGTTGAGTGGTGGAACGGGGCGGGACGGGACGGGTTGGTGAGCTATAATTTCGGGTCGGTTCGGGTTAATAAATTATCTAACAAATAATAGGGCGGAGCGGGTTTGGGGCGGGTTTAGCCCCGTTAGCAGGCTTAATCTTCTCAAGTGATAGCGCATCCTTCACTTATGCAGTCAAGGTTTGTCTCTTGAGTCGAGGATTGGTCCCTCCCCCCACGTCGTCCGTACAGGGTGACTCGGGGGCGACCTAGCCACCGCCACCGAAGCCCCCGACCGCCACCGCCGCTGACCGGCTAGCGGTGGCGGCGGCCCGCGGTGGCGCCCAACAAGGCCTCTCTCCGTAGCAATTTCCACCTCCTCCTTCCTTCATCCCTCTCCTCGTGTCCAAGCTTCGAATGTCCGGCGACATGGCCGACCGGCAGCGAGCGGGAGGTCCAGTGGGGCACTGGATCTGTGTCGTCTGGGTCCGAATCCGGCGACCCCTACCTCAGATCCAGTGCCTCCGGGCCAGCAGACGCAGCCGTCGTCGCCGGCGAGCCCAGCACTCGTGGAGGCTGCCAGCGAGCAAGAAGGCCATCAGGACACCGGATCCGCGTCTTTTGGGCCTGGAACCGCGTCGTCACCACGCTGTCGAGCTGCGACCATGGCTCATCGACGCAGACCGGCTGACGTCCTTGCGGAGTTCGTACCCCGCCGCGGCGGCCGGCTGGATGCCCTGCGCGACGCCTCGAGCCTGCGGAGGCTGCGGCTGGGCGGCCAACGGCCTCGCCCCGGTCGTCCTCGTTGGTGCGTGCGTGCGGGCCTACTAGTGCGTGCGGGCGGCTACCCCCTGCTGAGGCGACCATTCGTTGTCTACTGTTGCCTCGGGTGCGGCGTGCCGTGGGCGGCCACGCTGGTTTTTGCACTGCTTGCAGATGAACTGGGAATTCGCCGGGAGAAATCCTAGACCAGCTTTGTGCTGGCCGACAACGGTGACACCTTCAGGTGCCGTTCTTCCTCCATGGAGGCGTTGTTATGTGGCGTTCCCATCCACTTAAGAGAAATCCTTGCTCGGCTTTGCGCCGATGTCGTCATCGGCGACGCCCTTGGGCGTCGTTCTCCTCCCTGGAGGCGTTGACATGTGACCACCCGCTACCTACAACCGGTGTTGCCGGCTTTTCCTTTGCGCAGATGAGGACATAAGGTTGGCATTAGTTGGTGGCTGCTATCGTGGCTCGATGTGTGTCCCTTACTGGCGCCTCTACTTCGTCGTTGTTCTCTTGTCGATGGTGCCAGAAAATCTAATGCCGGGTGGTGTTTCCACCGCTTCCACCATTCCCCCTCAAGGATTCCTCCCCTTGTGCGGCGTTGGATGGTGGAAGAGGGATGAATTTGGCCAATGAAGTCTAGTCCCCAACCACGAAAAGGCCATGGTTTGATTATAGGATGAAGCATTGCAGCAGGCACTAACTGAATATTACCAAACCATTGGCACTTCTCACATCCTTTGTAGTAGCGAAAACAATCGGCTATCATAGCAGGCCAATAAAAACCAGTCCTTCTCAAAAGCCATTTCATCTTAGGAGCCGATTGATGCGTACCACAAACACCTTCATAGACTTCCCCCATAGCCACTTTAGCTTCATCAGGTCCCAAGCACTTGAGCAAAAAATCATCGGCGGTCCTCCAATAAAGCTCATCATTATGCAAAGTGAACTTAACGCAATCCGCCGAATACTTTTATCGGCTTTAGTGCTGGGATCTCGCAGAAAATTTAACAAGGGAGTCCTCCAATCCTCCAAATCGGCCTGCCCATCAACTTGGCACAATTTTGGCCGATTTGGATCAAAGTCGCAATATCCGGCCGAGCCGGCTTCAACACCCGGCCTGGCAGGTTCCTGGCCAGAACCAGCCTGGCCGCCTTCTGTACCCGGCCTGGCCGGGTTTGGTCCAGAGCCGGCCTGGCCGACTCCTAGACCCGGCTAGGCCGGTTTCCACATACCTGCACAGAAACCAGAAAAGATGCTTTGCACCGGCTTTAAATCTTTATGCCCACCGACGTCAAAGCCTGATGCTCGCTGAGCTAACATGTTGGCTCTTGAATTTTCATGTCTCGGTATGTGCCGAATTTTAAATTCGGCAAAAGATGCAATTAAATCAAGACAAGTATCAAGATGAGCATTAAGTGATTCCCCTAAACATTGGCATTCACCAGAAACTTGTTGCACCACTAATAAAGAATCACCATAAGCCTCAATATGTTTTACTCCCATAGAATTCAACATCTCCAAGCCGCAATAAAGAGCTAAATATTCGGCTTGATTATTAGTGCAATAATTTTCTAATCGGTTTGATACATCCATCTCAGCACCATGTGGTGAAATAATAACAATACTAACACCTTGGCCTTGTTTGCAAACCGATCCATCAAAATAAAGTTTCCATGGAGTAAAAGTTACGTAATTGATCTCATCTCCTAAATCAATTGCATGCTCAACAATAAAATCAGCAAGAACTTGACCTTTCATGGCTCTTAAAGGCTCAAAAATCAAGTCATATTCAACCAATGCATATGCCCATTTACCAATCCTTCCACTAAGGATTGGCCGATATAACATATGTTTAATTACATCGGCCTGACAAGCAACAATGCATGTACTAGCTAACACGTAATGTCTCATCTTAGTACAAGTAAAGTATAATGATAAGCATAATTTTTCAATATGGGCATACCTTGTCTCGGGATCAAGAAGACGACGACCAATATAAGCAATAACATACTCCTTACCATCATCCTCTTGAGTCAAAACCGCACCAATTATTCTTTCTTCGGCAGCAATATATAATTTAAAAGGAACTCCTCTCCTTGGAGCACGAAGAACCGGTGGCTTCGACAAGTATTCCTTGATCTTCTCAAATGCCTCTTGTTGCTTTGCCCCCCAAGCAAACTCACTCTCATCTTTCAATCTCAATATGGGGGTGAAAGGAATAACTTTCCCGGACAAGTTAGCAATAAATCTTCTCAAGTAGTTCACCTTTCCCAGAAACTTTTGTAAGTCTTTTTTACATGCGGGCGCCTGAACTTGCTCGATACTCTCTATTCTCTTGGGATCAACTTCTATGCCCTTCTCATGAATAATAAATCTTAATAACTTGCCCGCCGATACACCAAAAGCACATTTAAGCGGATTCATCTTTAAACCATACCGGCGCATCCTCTCAAAAGCAAGACGCAAATCGGCCAAGTGAGAATTATTGGCAGCCGATTTGATCACAATATCATCAATATATACTTCCATGATCACGCCAATTAAATCATGAAAGATTAAGTTCATAGCACGTTGATAGGTAGCACCGGCATTTTTCAATCCAAATGTCATCACAATCCACTCAAATAATCCAACAAACCCAGGACAAACAAAGGCCGTTTTAGACGTGTCCTCTTCGGCCATAAATATTTGATTGTAACCAGCGTTACCATCAAGAAAGCTAAGAATTTTATGTCCTGAAGCATCATTAATAAGCATATCGGCAATAGGCATAGGATATTCATCTTTTGGAGTGCCTCTATTCAAATCTCTAAAATCAATGCAAACTCTAATCTTTCCTGATCCTTTCTTTTCAACGGGCATAATATTAGAGATCCACTCCGCATACCTGCATGGGCGAATAAATCCCGCTTCCAACAACCGATTAATGCGGTCGTAAATTTTAGCATGAAAGAAGCGAGGACGTTGCTTATGAGGCCGGAATCCGGGCTTAATGGGAAGCCGATGCTCAACAAGCTCTCGGCTCAATCCGGGCATCTCATTATAGCTCCATGCAAAACAATCAGCATATTCTTTTAAAAGCGCGATTAATTCAGCTTTATAATCGGCTTTCAAATTTTTATTAATGAACGTCGGCCTTGGTGTAGAACCATCCCCAATGTCAACTTGTTCCAATGGGTCGGCCGACGTAAAACCTTGGCCCAACTTATTGAGCTCATCAAAATCATCAATTGTTTCACAGACATCGGTCCTAGAAGCCCGATATTGATCCACACGATGTTTCAACCATTCAACATTAGCATCCATTACAAAAAATTAATTACACGATGATATTGAGCCGATTATCAATCGTCTTCAATGACACAGGCACAAATCCTTCCTTAGTGACGCTAATAAACTCAACGCCAGACAAGTCATGACCAGATAAGCAAGCAATACCATCGTGCCCCCCGAGCGAAGGAGCATCGGCCGTAGCAATGGAGGCCGATGAATCAGCATGAATAACCTCAACTTGATCCCCCACCCATTGAATTAAAGTCTGATGCAAACTGGATGGAACGCAACGATTGGCATGAATCCAATCGCGACCAAGGATGAGATTATAGCTACCTTGTACCTCGGCGACGAAGAACGCGGTCGCCAACGTTTTGCTGCCGACGGTCAACTCCATCGTCGCTACGCCCAAAGCTGGATTTGACTCGCCGCCTCCAACTCCGATGATCGTCATGTTGGTCTTCACTAGCTCCCCCTCCGTGCCGCCGAGCTTCTTGTAGAGCGAATGCGGCATTAGATTGACAATCGCGCCGCTATCCACCAACATATGATGAACCGGCGTGCCGTTGATATGCCCCTTGATATGGAGCGGCCGAAGGTGGTTGACGGAATCCTCCGGCTTCTTGAAGACGGCATCCTCGGCGGCGAAGCAAAACTGAGCCGTCGGCGAACCATCATCTTCATCGATTACATAGTAATTGGAAGACAGGTAAACGACATTAAGTTCGGCGCACAGTGGCGTCAGCTCATAATCGACCATCTCCTCATCTTCTGCGTCACCAGAACCTGCAACAACAGAAGAAACAGCAGCAACAGCCGATTCCAGTGAACCGGCGTCGGCGGCGGCAGCGGGAGACAAAACCGCAAAACCCGGCCTGGCCGGCTTCAGACAGACCCGGCCTGGCCGGTTCCTAGGAAACCCGGCTGGGCCGGCTCTGACCCGGCCTGGCCGGTTTCTGCGACCTGTGCAGACTTCGCTTCTGGCAGATCTTTCTGCCCAGCAACCTTCTCTGTAGATTTTGTGAAGCACGCTGGATCACTTCCTTTCCGAGTTTGCGGAAAAATTGGGTGTGCAGCATTGAAGATCTCCTCTCTCATTTTTCCAACTTCTCCCGCTTTTGCTGAGTTTGGCGCGCTCGCTCTAACTTCCGCCGCTGCGTCTTGGTCAATCCCGGCGGGCACCACTTCGGTTGCAAATATTTTGGATCAATCGGCTTCTTCTCCACAACCATAGCGGCGACCTCCGGAGCGGTGGATGATGGCTCCTCAATCCTCATCGGCTCATCGTTGTCAACGATAGGCACCTCTTGAGAGCCGATAAGAATTGTTGCCGAAGGTGCCTCCTTCGGCGGCGGTGCAGTAGGAGCAATAGGAACAATGGGAGACTCCACGACCCTCTTAGGCACATAGACTTGTCACGGTGGAGCCTTCTCTCTTCCATCACCGATCATCAACCTCGCTGGCGGCGGCGGGAGCGACGCCCCTTGGCCGCCGTAGCCCGATTGACCGTAGCCCAATCGGCTAAACACCGATGATGAAGACGCTCCGTTCATAGGCTGCTGCTGCATGAGGAAGGGATATGGCATGAACACCCCGTTGGGGCCCCAATGCGGCTGAGGTGGAGGTGGGGGACCCCAACGAGCGACGCAAGGGCGAGCAACCTCCTACGCCGGAGACGCTGCCGGAGCCACCGTCATCCTCTTTGGTTGCTCATCTCGTTTTGGCGGTGTAGCCTCTCTTTTTTTTATAGGCCGATTCTTGGAATCGGCCTTTTCTTGCTGGTACTTTTCCATGAGCCGGCCAAACATGCAAAGCTTCTTTGGAACGACCTTCCCCTTGTTTGAACTTGCGTTCGTCTTCCCAGTGCCAATTTCTGGACGCTTTGGGACAAACGTCCTGATCACCTGGGCACCACCAGCGTTGGCGTCCCTGGGAGCAGCAGAGGAAGAAGAGCCGCCACCCCCGACAAAACTGGCCGAGCCGGCTACTGTACCCGGCCTGACCGGGTTGGCGCTAGAACCGGCCTGGCCGGCTTCTGTAGCCGGCTGGGCCGGTTCCTGGAACCGGCCTGGCCGGCCTCTGCTGTGCCGCCGTGGCCTCCCAGCGCCGCTGCTAAGATAAGTACTGCAACCACCCTACAGAGATTGTCAGCTTCGTCTTGCCGTCTTCGTCCTTCTCAAGCACCACTTGACGCCCCGAAACTTGTTTCGGTGCCTCCCGTGGTTCGCGGATAATCACGTTCTTGCCTTGCGTGGTGTCGGCTTGCTCTAGACGAATCAAAATAGCGGGCTCCCCTTTCTCGATGACATTCATCGGAAAAGGCACTTTGTCAACCATCATCTCAGTTAAGTTCAATCGTCCTTCGTTGAGGGCCGATTGTATCTGTCGACGAAAATAGTTGCAATCATTAGTAGCATGACTAGAAGAATTATGAAATTTGCAATACGCCCGTTTTTTTCAATTTTTCACTAGACGGCAAGGTATGAGTAATTCTAATGTTACCGGTTCTAAGTAATTCATCAAAGATCCGATCACATTTAGAAACATCAAAAGTAAATTTAATTTCATCCTGCCAATTTTTAGAAATCGGTTTCAGAGATGGGCAAGAAATTCCTTTTTTATTTGGAGACCAAACAAATTCAGTAGAGTTACACTCCAAATTCTCATCGTCCTCGTTGTCAAAGCATTCCAACACATGGGTCCGATAAGATTTCTTGGATTCACTTGCTAAACGAGATTCTACAGCAATAGCCTTTTGCAATAATTGATTAATGCTATAGAATTCATAGTGCTCCAATTTCTCTCTAATATTAGAGTTCATACCGTTAAGAAATAAATCTGCCAAATCTCTATCAGAAATATTCAAATTAAAGCATCGGTTCTTAACGTCCCTAAAACGTTTAGCATAATCAAGTACGGAATCACGCCCTTGACGAACCGATGTGAGATGTGACAGTTTAGTTTCTTGAACACCAGTAAAGAAATAGTTATGAAATTTTTCCTCTAAATCATTCCAGGTACTAATTGAATATGGTAGTAATGAAGAAAACCATGCAAATGCTGTACCAGACAAAGATAAAGGAAAACATCTAATTTTCATGTAATCATGAGCACTAGCTTCTCCTAACCGAGCCAGATACATGCCAATATGCTCCATAGTGGTTTTACTATCATCACCATTAAATTTCTGGAAATCGAGCATCTTCCACCCAATCGGTGCCCGCAAAACATCATAGGTGGAAGGATATGGTTTTTGGTATGAGCTCTGAATAGGCTTAATGGTTATCCCCAGATTCCTCTCAATGGATTTAGTCATCTCAGCTTTAAACCGATTTACGATAGCGTCTACATCGGTCTTAGAGGAATCAGTGACCGCATTATTAGCCACTGGAATCTGACTAGGTGACAGTGGGGGATTAGGTAAAACAGTGTTACGATCCGCCGATGGCCTAGTCGGATTCACCTGCCTAGCTGAAGAGCTAGCCATGCCGCGATCGGTTCTATCAGTTTCATGCGCCGAAGGACCCGATTGAAGTTGGCTAGCTATAGCAAAATCAGGTTGATTTTCATAAAAATCGAAAGGCATACCAAATTTAGGTTGATTATCAGGATCTGAAAAACCAACTAACTTTTCCTCAATTTTAGATATGCGCTTGCCGATTTTAGCTTCGGATGCATCAATAGAAATTTGAATTTGCTTACCCATATCTTCAACTAAATATGCAAGACCATCATGGGTAGTAGTGGAGGGTTTCTCATCATTATTTACCTTAGCCTTGAGCTTTTCCTCCTCCTTAGTAGCCCTCTCCGCTTCGGTCTTCCCGCCTCCTCCGCCGGATGAAGAAGACGAGTCGCCGAAGTTAGGCTCGGAGACTTGGGTGACCTTGTTGCCCCGGTCCTTAGTACAGCTATCCAGGAAGGCTTGGGTATCGGCAGCAAGCTTGGCCTCCTGCTTTTTCCGGAGCTCCTCAGGAAGCTCGTCGATAGTCTTGGGGCGGACGACGTTGTCTTCATTGACGTTCTTATCGGTCTTCTTTCCGTCGTCGGCCGCCATGCCGCTAGTAGATTGGATCTGGGATTGAGCTTTCTTCCCCAGCGGAGTCGCCAAAAAGTGTGTTGATGTCGAAACGGGACAACACACAGCAAGGTGTTAGATCGCACGGTCGCGCACGAAACGAAACAGCACGGAGCAGCACGCCCGCGAAACCCGGCCGAGCCGCCTACCCGGCCTGGCCGACTTTGATAGTCGGCTGTGCCGGTTTCCTCGGGTTCGCCGAGGAAGCTAGGGTTCCGGTCTTCTGGTCGTCGGGACAACCGTCTTCAGCAGCAGAGGACGTTTGGTGGTCAATGTAGCGTCCGTCCTTCGCCGGAAACTCCCGAACACCCCTCAGAAAGATCCGTCGGAGAGATGCACGTAGAGGTTGCCCTAGGGATCGCGGAGATCACCTAGAACGCCGACTAAACTCGCAGAGAGTCGAGCCGAACAGCAGGATAGAGATGAACCACCGCGAGAATCTACTTGGTAGATGTGTTTTGACGATTGGATGGTTAAGATCTCAATCGGCCATGATCCTCCATATATATAAAGGGGGGTGGTTTTATCCCAGTAGGAAACACGTATTTAGGTAAGTCTCTAAGTTTCCCACGTTAAAAAACTACTAAAAACCGATTAGATCTATTAATCGGCTCGGACTCGACCAAACCCGGCCAAGCCGGGTTTCACGGGGTCTTCTGGGGCTGACGGGGCCTGGCACGAGGGCCAAAACCCGGCCTAGCCGGGTTCGATACCCGGCCTAGCCTATTTTGCAGACTACGCCAAATTTAAGTGCGAACAGTCATGGAGGATGCATCAGTGAACTCTTTACTCATTATGGCGAATGGAGTATCACCTGTCACTACAATATCAAGATGCCACCATAATCTTCTTCTTTTTTTTTGAAACCGCCACCATCATCTTCTCAAGATGGAGAACAGGAAAAGAAACTTGAGAGGTGTGTTGTCTTATTTTTGAAGACGTCGTCTAGGAAGGATGAATCAACAATACTTACTGTACAGCGGAGTCAGTACCTTTTTACTTTCTCTTCCTTCTTTTTGTAAGATGTTATGTCTTTTCTAGGATCTAAAATTCTAGATATATAGCTTTTTATGGAGGATTATATATTATGTCTGTATACATATATTATCGTGAAGAGGCAGAACGTCTTCTAATTTGGAAGAGAGATAAAGTAATTTTCTAAAATTGGACCCTCCGAATTTTTAAAGAGAAATAGAAAACAACAAGAGATCTTTTGATATGAAATCCAAACCGCAGCTCTTTTCAAGGATGTTTCTAGAGTAGTCACGATGTCCCTGCACACAAGTTCAAACCGAGCAGCAGAGAGTTCAGTGTGCTTTGGACATGGTGGAACGTGTTTGCTCTCGCCGGAGACTAGAGGGCTTTCAACATTTTAGCTGTGTACACCACCTCTAAATTATACAAAGCCCAATCCCCCAAAGGCAGGCTTCCATGTCACAGACCCAACACAATTTTTATCGGTACACAGCCCATCTCAAACCTCAGCCTTTTGGTTTCCACAGGCCTAACAAATAGAAACTCCAGGTTTGTCGAGGACGCACGAAGCCCATCCAATCCATCCGCACTAAATTGTTAAATCAATCAATTTCTATATAAAGTTGTCAGACCATTTTTTTTAAAATTTGATGAACGCATCAATATTTATAACACAAATTAATATTATTATTATGTAATTACTATCCTATTATTGTTATCCTATTATATGAAGTTAGTTAAACTTAGGATAACCTAAAATACTAGAAATCAATTTATTTAAGGATAATTCTAGAAATTAATTTATCAACTTATTTCATAAACACAAAGAAAATTTAATTGTTTTGGTTGGGGTGCGCCAGGCCCTGCCAGCAGTGCAACGGCTGGGCAACGCTCGAGGGGCCCAATGGCAAGCCACTGTGGTGACCCCTCCCCCACAAAAAATAAGATTAATATCGAAGTGGACACATGGCCCACATATCAGATATTAAACTGATAAGAACAGATACTACACTTGATCTTAGCCAAAAGGCCGAGAAAGGTATGAGTTGTATAGAGACCTTAGTTCTCTTTTTATTCGCTTCTTTGGGCTCTGTTCGCTCTAAGCTGCCGAGGTGGGACTAAACTCAACTGTTAAGCACGGCTGTGCAGCACAAATACATGGCTAATTGCTGCGTGTTTGGTTCATTGGGCTGTTTTGGGCTTGCAATGTATCGTCCCAATTTGTAGATGTAGATTGCGGCCCATTACTGGGTCTTACTCGGTGGAGCCCATAACTGGCCCAGTTTCCCGTACCCGCTAGCTAGACTTGGAGCAGGAGGAGAACGGCGCCGTCCAGTCCAGTACTCCGTGCATTCCGGAGGCCAGGAGCAGGAGAGGTGGAAAAAAGATCAGAAAATGCAAATGCAAAAGAGCAACAACAACGGTGGCGGCAGTGACATCAGCATCGACGTGCATTACTGGAAGCTAGCTAGCACAACAAACCACCACCTCCTCTTGTCCTGTTTCCGGCCGCCAACCCTGTTGGCTTTAGTTTATTTAGCCACATTTACAACTAGCTATGAAGGTATTTTTCTCTGGTAACAAATTAGTTGCAGCTGAAAACATTGTGATTGTCTATGCTTGTCGCTTGCCGTAGCATTGGATGTCAAGTGGTGCCATCAGGTCCCAACTCCCAAACAAAATACTGCAGCAAGAGCATTTTGACGGCATGTAACGCGCGTACAAGTGGCTGACGCACGTCGTCGCTCAACGCGGCGGCGAGGTGACGGTGCTGGTGCTGGCAGCCGAGGTCTCGACGGTGTGCCGTCCCGCTTTTCGGACGTTGGCGTCGCCTCCGTCGCTCGTAACGCTATGCTAACCGGCTGGAGCTGGCACGGGTGCGGTGGCCGGCTGGCCGCGGCGGCGCTCCCCGACCGCCGTGAGAGGAGAGAGAGCTCGGACGGCCGTTTAGGGCCCGTCGTGCGACTCCACTCGACCTAGCTAGCCTCCAAGTACGTCGCGGGTACCGCCGCCTCTGGCCATCGCTCCGGTGGCCGGTGCACCCACAGGCACGCCTCCTGTTGGCCTTCGGGCCACCAAACGACGTGCGGCACGCCGCCGTGGCCGGGGCAACTCGTGTGAGCGGCGTGCCTCTTCCGCGAGCACTCTCCTGGGAGCCATCTCAGCTTGCCTCTCTGTGGCTCTCCGTTGTTGCCATGTACGCTTGTTGCAGCTGTCGGAGGAATGTCCCCCGGGGTGTTCGATGAAATGGCCTTTCGGGAACGCACTCACACAACGCCCCAGGTGCGCCTTCCACCCTACCACCTCATTTGACTGTTGTACTTGCTTCTGAAAAAACAAAAGGTTGAAGTGTTATGAACATCTTCGTGGTTGGAGATTCAAGGACACTTGCATGTTTATGCTGCTGCATTTTTTGCCTAGGTTTGATGCTTATAGACAATGCTCAGACCTTGCATGCTAATATTACAACAAGGAAGCATATGCTCCCGCACAAAAGGCCGTTCTTCACCCGTCCACCCGGCTATGCCTTCGCTAAGTCATGGCCTTTTAGTGCCATTGCAAAAATAAGCACTGGCCCTTCAAGAGGCCTGAACTTACATGGGTGCACTTTCTGAATATTATATGTACAAGACAGTATATATGCAATTGAGAACAAGACTAGGTGGCAAGATTCATCAATGATCACTTTTTTTCAGTATATTCATCAATGATCACTAAGAAGAGGATACATTAACATCTTGCATTCTTGCTAACATCTCCAGTTATTTCACCAAAACTGCCCTAACTTGAACATGAAAACATGAACCTGGAATGAATATATATACTCTAGCTCTATCGTTATCTTGTTGATTCTCTCTGTTGCCATTATTCAACCCATTTCTTCCCTGGTTATGAGCTGATGGCCATTTCCTCCAAATTATGAGCAAGATATCTGATGGCTATTGATAAGAAGTTTAAAGAGTCAACCAAAACCAATAATGTTGAAACTCTTTTAATTTACACCTCTAGGCTCCTTTGGCTAGGGCTCCTTAGCCGGCCGTTTGATGCTTTGGATTGCGCACTTTACGCAGCCTTGATATGCCATGCGAGGCAGAGCGCCCCCCTCTCTCTCTCAGTTTCTCTCTCAAGGAGCTAGATTAGCTCCGGTCAAAACACTCACATATTTTGGCTTTCCATGGTTTTCAATGCGTATATTTGATCAGTAGTTTCTTGTAGAATGCATTCTTTTTTTGAGAAGGAAAGCTTTATTAATTTCAAGATCGTTACATCGAGGTGATACAAGGACCATGAAACACTTCCAACCTCTGTATAACAAAGATACACACAGCCTTAAAGAGAAACGTAACAAAACCCGACACACTAATAACACTCAATCCGAAGACTAGACTGCCACCCATGTGCCTGGGTAAAAAACTCCTTGGCCACCTGTGCCAAAAGTTGAGAAGGCGCTATAACCAAATCCTGTGAAGACGGCTTCTGTAGGATAGCCCAAGAACGGAGCCAATGTATAATCGAGTAAATAACCTGTAAAGGAGAAGAAACACGTTTTCTTTCAAAAACTAAATAATGTAATGTACTTGTAATTTTCCAGGTTCAATAATAATGTATTTTATTAACTGAAGGGAGTATCATTACCAACTAGGTAGTTCATGCGTGGAGCTGCGAATCGGTTGCCCTTGCAACACCCTTAGGGTTTGGGGAGGACGCTCTTAACCACCTGTTAGCTAGATAGATACGGCTACTCATGGATGCATCAACGAACTCTTTGCTCATTATGGCGAATGGAGTAGTGTCTTTAAAATAACAAGACGCCACCATCATCTTCTCTAGCCCTGCTAACGGGGCGGGTTGAAACAGGTTTTTCGGGGCAGGTTTTATTCGGGTGGTGTGTATACGGGTGAAAACGGGTTTTCCTACCTTACGGGTCGGGACGGGTCGGGTTCATAGACAAATGGGTTGCCACGGGTTGTATTGTGAATGACAGTTATGCTGCAAGTTGTGTGGGTTGGGTAGTTGAGTGGTGGAACGGGGCGGGTCGGGACGGGTTGGTGAGCTATAATTTCGGGTCGGTTCGGGTTAATAAATTATCTAATAAATAATAGGGCGGAGCGGGTTTGGGGCGGGTTTAGCCCCGTTAGCAGGCTTAATCTTCTCAAGTGATAGCGCATCCTTCACTTCTGCAGTCAAGGTTTGTCTCTTGAGTCGAGGATTGGTCCCTCCCCCCACGTCGTCCGTACAGGGTGACTCGGGGGCGACCTAGCCACCGCCACCGAAGCCCCCCACCGCGCCCCTCCCCGACCGCCGCCACCGCTGACCGGCTAGCGGTGGCGGCGGCCCACGGTGGCGCCCAACAAGGCCTCCCTCCGCAGCAATTTCCACCTCCTCCTTCCTTCATCCCTCTCCTCGTGTCCAAGCTTCGAATGTCCGGCGACATGGCCGGCCGGCAGCGAGCGGGAGGTCCAGTGGGGCACTGGATCTGCGTTGTCTAGGTCCGGATCCGGCGACCCCTACCTCAGATCCAGTGCCTCCGGGCCAGCAGACGCAGCCGTTGTCGCCGGCGAGCCCAGCACTCGTGGAGGCCACCAGCGAGCAAGAAGGCCATCAGGACACCGGATCCGCGTCTTTTGGGCCTGGAACCGCGTCGTCACCACGCTGTCGAGCTGCGGCCATGGCTCGTCGACGCAGATCGGCTGACGTCCTTGCGGAGTTCGTACCCCGCCGCGGCGGCCGGCTGGATGCCCTGCGCGACACCTCGAGCCTGCGGGGGCTGCGGCTGGGCGGCCAACGGCCTCGCCCCGGTCATCCTCGTTGGTGCGTGCGGGTGGGCCTACTAGTGCGGGCGGGCGGCTACCCCCTGCTAAGGCGACCATTCTCTGTCTACTGTTGCCTCGGGTGCGGCGTGCCACGGGTGGCCACGCTGGTTTCTGCACTGCTTGCAGATGAACTGGGAAATCGCCAGGAGAAATCCTAGACTAGCTTTGTGCTGGCCGACAACGGCGGCACCTTCAGGTGCCGTTCTTCCTCCATGGAGGCGTTGTTATGTGGCGTTCCCATCCACTTAGGAGAAATCCTTGCTCGGCTTTGTGCCGATCCCGTCATCGGCGACGCCCTTGGGCGCCGTTCTCCTCCCTGGAGGCGTTGACATGTGACCACCCGCTACCTACAACCGGTGTTGCCGGCTTTTCCTTTGCGCAGATGAGGACATAAGGTTGGCATTAGTTGGTGGCTGCTATCGTGGCTCGATGTGTGTCCCTTACTGGCGCCTCTACTTCGTCGTTGTTCTCCTTGTCGATGGTGCCAGAAAATCTAATGCCGGGTGGTGTTTCCACCGCTTCCACCATTCCCCCTCAAGGATTCCTCCCCTTGTGCGGCGTTGGATGGTGGAACATGGAGCCCGGATGTGCTGTAGGTGTCATCGTCGGCTTCAAGGGAGGTCTTCATTCTCCGGTCTACTATGGCTTGCGCATCCCTCGCCGCCCCTAGTCCCCATCTCGTTGGTCCCTCAGATGGAGGTTGCAGCGGGGCGGCGTAGCTACGAAGGGTGATGCGTGGTGCAACGGCCATGGCCTAGATCGGCAAGTATGTTGCTTGGTGATGGCGCATATCGACGATCGTTGGTTGCCTCTGGCTTTGGCTTTGTCATGCTTTGTCTCTGATTCGTTCACAAGCTGTGTTTGTGTCTTTCCTCTGTTGTACTCTGTCTTTTTTGTTCTAAGCTTTGTCCTTCTGCTGTTCAATCTTTGTAAGGTGCCTTGCACCAAAACCATCACCGGCTAGCCCGGCATCTGTGGTTTAATGAATTTAGGTGGGGACTTTTCGTCCCCCCCCCCCCCCCCCCCCCCGGTGAGTTCTCAAAAAAAAAAAAAAAAAAAATCTTCTCAAGTGATGGAGAACAGGAAACTAGAAACTTGAGAGGTGTGTTGTTTTGTTTCTGAAGCGATCGAGACGTTTGCTCTCGCCAGAGAGAAAAGTTCAGGCTTATAGTGGCCTTTCAACATTTCGGCCGTGCGGTGTACACAAAGCCCAATCCCAAATGCAGCATTGCGCCTTCCATGTCGTGGGCCCAAACCGTTTTTTTATAGATACAAAGCCTGTCTAAAACCTTTGCCTTTTTTATTTGGGAAGAAGTTCACTTTACCTTCCTCAACTTTCGCCAAAGTCTGATTTGCCTCCCTCAACCGCAAAACCGGACAAACCACCTCTCCCAACTTTTCAAACCGTGCACTTTACCTCCCTGAAACGGTTTCGAAGGCGTTTTTGCTACAGTGAATAGTGGTTTTGCTACAGTAGCAGTGGTTTTGTCCTTTTCTTTTTAAATTATTTCGGCTGAATTTTTGAAAAATCACAGTAAATCACAGAAAAATCATAAAATGAAAAAATCCAGTTTTGTTGGACTCCACATGAGTAGATCTACGCAGTGAACATATAGTATAGTATGTTTTAGTATAAAGTTTTTGCTATAAATGTTTTGCCTTTTTCTTTTTTATTTATTTTGGCTAAATCTTTGATAAATCATAGTAAATTATAGAAAAATCATAAAATAGAAAATCTAATTTCTTTAGACTCCACATGAGCATATCTACACGTGAACATATAATATAGTATGCTTTAGTACAGAATTTTTGTTGTAGTTTTAGATCCATGTTTTTCTGTAATTAATTGAAATAATTCATAGCTGTAGCTTCTATAATTATTTTGTTAGACTAAAACATACTATATTATATGTTCACGTGTAGATATGCTCATGTGGAGTCTAAAGAAATTAGATTTTCTATTTTATGATTTTTCTATAATTTACTATGATTTATCAAATATTTAGCCAAAATAAATAAAAAAGAAAAAGACAAAACCTTTATAGCAAAAACTTTATACTAAAACATACTATATTATATGTTCACTGTATAGATCTACTCATGTGGAGTCCAACAAAACTGAATTTTTCATTTTATGATTCTTTTGTGATTTACTGTGATTTTTCAAAAATTCAGCCAAAATAATTTAAAAAGAAAAAGACAAAACCACTGCCACTGTAGCAAAACCACTATTCACTGTAGCAAAACCGCCTTCAAAACCACTCCAGGGAGGTAAAGTGCACGGTTTGAAAAATTGGGGGAGGTGATTTGTCCGGTTTTGCGGTTGAGGGAGACAAAGCTGACTTTGACGAAAGTTGAGGGAGGTAAAGTGAACTCCTTTTTATTTGGTTTCCTTGCCACAGGCCTAACAAATAGGAATTTCCGATTTGGTGAGGATCCACGCAAGAAGACCCAAAATGTAATCCATCCGCCCTAAATTAAATTTAAATCAATATATAAATTTGTCCTCGGTAAAACTATTTTAAACTTCAACTAAAACCGCATCAATATTTATAACACAAATTAATTCTAGAGAAATTCTACACTATGACGCAATTATACTTTCATAATGTACTGGTTAACCTTACGATCTCTGAAAATCAACTCATTTTTGGGATTGTTTTAGACATTAATTTTTCTAGAAAGAGAAATCAATTTAATTAGAGGGAGAGAATAGACTTCCTTATTGAGGCGCAAAGAAATTTTCGTTATGAATTGGTTGAGATGCGCCAGACCCTGCCAATAGTGCAACGGCTGGGCAACGCTCATGGGGCCCAGTGGCAAGTCACTGTGATGGCAACTCTCCCATAAAAAATAAGATTAATATCAAAATCGGCACATGGCCCATAACTGATAAGAATGGATACTACACTTGATCTTAGCCAAAAGGCCGAGAAATGTATGAGTTGCACAGAGGCCGTGGGTCTTGTTTTATGCTTTTTTTTTTTTTTGCTCCGCTTGCTCTAAGCCGCCGAGGCGGGACTAAACTGAAGGTTAAGCATGGCTCAGCGCAGCGCTAAATGCGTTGATTTTGTTTGGTTCATTGGACTATTTGGGTTCGTAATTTCCCATCCCAACGTGTTGGCCGTGGCCCGAGGCCCATTACTGGGCCAAACTCAGTGGATCGGAGCCCAAAACTGGCCCAGTTTTCCTTAGCGCTGGCGTTGACATGCAGTGGCATCAGTATCGACTTGTCCATCACCTCTTGTCTTGATTCCAAATGATCATTCAATCCAGTCACCGTCTACAATCGTAGTAGCGGAGGCGGAGAGCAAGACACGCGTTACGCCTACAAGCAGCCTACGATGCTGGCAGGCAGCCGAGGTCGACGGCGTGCTGTGCTCCGCTTTGCCGGCGCGGCGTCGTGTTCTTCATGCACGGACGACAATAGCACCACCAACTACAACAAGCGGTCGTACTCTCCGTCCACAAATAAACGCAATTCTTTGACTTCTTTGATTTATGTTTGATCGTTCGTCTTATTCAAAAAATTTAATAGATATTATTTATTTTGTTATGAGTTATTTTATTGTTAAAGATATTTTTATAATGATTTATTTAATTTATTATTTCTATAAAAAATTTAAATAAAACGAATGGTCAAATAGAACTAGTAAAAGTTTTGCATCTATTTGTAGACGAAGGGAGTATTTCAGAACAAGACTTTTTAGATAACGGAACAAAGTCTAGTCTCTTATCATCGACACATAGCTGATTTCAGAGCGAGATGAGGGTGGCGACGGACGGCCACTGGGGCACTCGTCCGATCCGGCCGGACGGGGCGTGCAGCAGTTTTGTTTTCTTCGCCAAAAATTTTATTAGACAGGAAAAGAAAAAACAAAAACAGTGTTTACGAAACGACTTTTCTACTAGAAGAAAAGGCTACCACTACTGATCCTATGACGCACGGGCCGCTGAACTACCACCCACATTGAAAAAGGGATAAGAAATTACAAGTGGTTTCCACACCACCACTGTTAAAGCTAAGAAAAAACATGAGGTCGAAAAATGACTTTATAATAAAAAATATAAGGTTGTAGATCTCATGAGATCTACAATTTTCATATAAAAATCACTAGCCGATATTGTATTTTTCGAAGTATTTTGGTGCGACTAGAAGGGCAAAAAAACTAAGTGAATATTGTCTTAGGCCAAATAACAAAGTTTGATAAAAAATTAAGTGAATATTGTTTTAGGACAAAATAACAAAGATCAGGAAACTTAGCCATTTTTTTTCCAGGGCCAACAAAATAATTTTGTCACTACTCTAGACGATCCCAACGTGTCGGTCGCAACCGCATTACTAGTTGGGCCAAATGTAGGCCCACAAGGAGAACAAACTGTATGCATCTCCCTCGACGGCCCACGTGAGGCCTAGGGCCTCCAACACAACAGATTTTGTGTGGGTCCCACCACAGCACGAATCTCACAGCCTCGTGTCGTCTCCTTTCCCACCTCCTTCCAGTCTCCGCTTTCGCTTCTCCAGCCACCGCCGCAAAGAATCCTGAATCCCTTCTCATGGCGGCGGCGGCCGGGGAGGGAGGAGCAGGAGGTGACAGCAGCGCCGGCGCCCTGTTGCGCATCTTCGTGGGCGGGTTGGCGGAGAGCGTGGGGGCAACCGACCTTGAGGCCCTGTTCGCCTCCGCCGGGCGCGTCGCCGGCGTCGAGTTCGTGCGCACAAGCGGACGCAGCTTCGCCTACGTCGACTTCTACTGCCCCAGCGACAAGGCTCTCGCCAAGCTCTTCTCCACCGTAATCACCCCCACCACCCTCTTACCTTTCTATAATTCGGTTGCTCCTATGTTCAGATGAATGCATGTTTTTTCTTTAGCAAAAAAATTAGACAAGTTCAGCAGAGAATAGATAGTCGGAGATTTGGTGTCTGCTACCTGTTTTTGCTGCCCGGAGCCCTGGAGGCTGTCTGAGGCTTATGACATTTTGTGCGCAGTACAACGGGTGCAAATGGAAAGGAGGGAAGCTCAGGCTGGAGAAGGCCAAAGAGCACTACCTCACTCGCCTTAAACGAGAATGGGAGCAGGATGCGGCTGCAGCGGCGTCAAAGGAAGCTGCTGTGCTGACAGATAATGCAGAGAACCAGAAGCCGAAAGTAGACAAGGCTTCTTTGGAGGGCATGAAGATTAACATCTACTTCCCAAAGCTGTGGAAGGTGAGCAGCTGTTTGTGTCGTACGCTAGGTTTTGATCCTCTGTGTTAGTTATTTAGTCAGTACGTGGATCCAAGTAGGAGTGTTATACTATTGATTTGTATAGTGCTCCTGAATATGGCTTGGAATTTGAATTGCTCGCTTGCACCAAGTTTTCTAGTATATCGCATTTGATTGTTTAGTGCTTCTAGTTATATGCTCTTCCAAGAAGTAGAAAATCACAAATTTTAGATTACACAGACAGTCTTGCTTGCAATTTCATATTAACATCAGGTTATCGTACCTGTATCGTTGCGTGTGAACTGATTCTCTAGCGCTGCTATTTTCCCTTCTTCTAATGTGTGAAAATATGGGCAGGTCTAAAAATAGTAACAACAAGCATTAGTTGCCAAAATCTAAATAAATGTTATGACTGCATTGTGTAATACATAGGTCAAGATGGAGGCCTGGAGGGCATGCATTTTCTATTAAATAATTATTCAGTATGCCTAAAAGAATTAGGCCTGAGTTCTCTTTAATCAGTCATATACTTTTACAGGTGAAAGCTTTGCCATTGAAAGGCACAGGAAAGCATAAATACAGTTTCCGGCATATTGAAGTTCCTTCTTATCCAATTCATTTCTGTGACTGTGAGGAGCACTGTGGACCTCCTGAGGAAGCTAATAATGAATATGCCTCTGTTCTTAATGCTGCTGCATATGAGAAGGAACGTAACATTATGAATTCTGTGATGAACAAGCTTTTTGAGAAGGAAGATGAACATCTTGATTCATGTGAAGTGGATGGTCATACTGACACCATTGAACCCTCCGATGCTGTGAATGACATGCAAATTGAAGAAACGGAAGAGGCTCCAGAGGACTTGCTAATGGAAGAAACAGAATCTTCTTCAGACGAAGATTTAGATGATGACCTTGTGATTAACATTGCTCCCCGCAAATCCAATAAATCAGCGGTTCGAGCGAACATGGAAAAGCAAGAGGTGAATAAGGTAAGCATATTTTAAGTACTTATTGAGCGATTTGCACATGGTTTTCAAATCTATGAGCAGTTATATGTGTAAACATGATGATCATATTTCATTTATATGCAGAAATCACAGTTACGAAAGCGTCCAAGGATTGAAGAGACTTCCCTAACAAAGAAGAGGCAGAAATCTGAAGCGTCGTCTGAACCTATAAAAAGGAATGGAGAACATGTTTCAGTTACTTCAGATACTAGAACCGCAGGCAAGAATTTGCCTTCAAAATCAGAAGCTGGCCAAACTGAACAAAAGTCTCTTGGTTTGAAAGGAAAAGGAACATATGAGTTCTCTTCAACACTCACCAAAGATAAAAGCTCTGCTGGTCGTCAAGGCACAAGTTCTACCAAAACTGAAAGTGCACAAAATATTGGTTCTACTGAACCTAAAAAAGGTTATTCATGGACTCAGAAATCAGCCTGGAGAGATCTTGTAGGGGGCATGGGGACCACATCTTTCAGCATATCACAGGTGTTGCCGAACAACAATTCAGCACCACAAGTACTTTCAAATGTTACTGAGAGTGAGAAATCTTCAAAATCCTTGGAAGCTACAACGCAGCTCTCATCTGAACAAAGCTTGCCGAGCTCCATGGGAATGCTGTCTACCAGCACTACATATGAGTCAACAGATCATGCCAATGGCGATGAGCCTAAGGACAGCACTAAACTGCAAAAGGTGCGGGTGGTCCCAAAGATCACCATTAGTGAAGTTTGTCCTTTCATGAGAAACACAGAGTCACAAAAGCAATGGTCAAAGGCAAAGAAAGTTATAACTGGGTTCGCGAAGAAGAGAAACGAGAGCAGCGCCGGAAAGGGAAAGCCATCGAATAAGCAATAAAACTGTTGTTTCTGGGCTGTAACGCATTGAGCAACAATTTAAGACTATCAAAATCATGACTATAGCTGTTGTATTAAGATTTAAGATGACTACTACATACCAATGGCGTTTCTTTTTGTACAAGAGCAATCAAAATTTCTTATTTTTGTCTGCGTTTCGTGAACACTTTCTTGCAACACAATTGACCTCTAAACTCGAGGATTATTTCTTGCAACACAATTGATCGATATAATATAATAATTCTGCAATGTCGTAAATTCAGTGTCCTTGGCACCACCCCAATGTTTCTGTATTTTTTGTCTATATATGGTAGGAAGGGTTCGGGTTTTTTTTGGTACAACTTAGAGCAACTTCAAAGCTTATGTAAATTGGGATCTCTAAATTGGCTCCATAAATCTTCTTAGATCATCAAAATAGATACATTCCATAACAGACCGTCTAAATTAGCTCTGCATTTTCCACATTAGCACTATCCAAGCTATTTTTTAGTGGTGTATATGTGCATGTGCATGCGCATGCGCAGGGGGAAAGAGGCGCTGGATTTTAATGAAAAATCGCTATTCTAATTAATATGGGGAGATTGTTGGAATTGCTCTTATAAGCTATTTATATCCAAAATAAGCTGAAACTTGAGGTCAAACGACATATTAGACTCAAATATGCTACAATTATAGGCCAAAAGCTGAAATTATAAGGTAAAAGATATACATCGTTTGTGTTCGAGAAAAAAAAAAGATATACATCTTTTGCAGCCTTTTTCTGGTAGTTGACAGTCCTATTAAACAGGGTGCGATAATTTCTCGCAGGATCATGCAGGGGCTGTTAAAACTACCATCTCTCTCAACCACAAGCTGAGTAGATGAAATGACGTGTGCATTTCTGACCTCTAGTTGTGGACGTGAACTCGGCCTCCCATTCATTGATCCCGTGATACCGCAGTTTAATTCCGATTAAGTTCTAGATCTGCATTTCAAAGAGGTAGTCACTCTGTTCTTCTCCATTGAATAAAGAGATTGTTAAGTAATCTATATATTATTCATACTAAGCCTTGTTCTAATTGGAATTCAAACTTTGGATCAGGAGATGGCGACCGACAGTGCCGATTCCCAGAGGCTCTTGCTTGGGCGTCAAAACTCACATCAGGTTCTAATGATGTTTTTCTGACCGAAATCATGTCATCATCATCTTGGCCTTGTTGTTTGCATCATCACTGCATCCCCGATAAGCGATCAGGACAATTTCATCATCAATCACATATGTTTTTGTGAACCTGAATATTACAGGAGATCATGGATCAGAATAACGAATTGTTTTTTTTTTCTTTATTGACATAATTGGGCTTATACCCTTATCAATAGTTGACTCATGTGAAATTTCATCAAGTTTGCCAAAGCAATCATAATCAATCGGTAAAACTTAGGTATCAAATTTCTTGTTACTGATATGCAGATGGATAGGTTCAAGGGACAGAAATCTGCCAATCAAGTGAGTCCTAATCATATGCATTGGCCGTACCAGTGCTAACCTGCGCATTCACCATTGAGTCCCATTTGCATAAGTGCATTTTATTTGCTTGCTTGGTATATCTCCACACTTATTCACTAGATTTATCTCCATTGGTTTTCCTATAGAACAGGCTGATGGAGCAGATGAGTCCGAGGACAACAATCTTGCTGCACCAGAACCTTTGTCCCACAATATCGGAGGAAGTTTCCAAAGGAATACAAGCTCTACAAATTCAGGTGTATTCGGAAGCCTGAAGATCGTGCTGCTGAAATCTAAGCTCAATTTGCTTATACCATGTGGATTCTTGGCAATCCTGATCAATTATCTCAGCCAAAATAAGGTTATTTTTCATACAGAATTCTTCTACTACTACTAATACTACCACCACTTGAGTACTTGTACTTTGTTTTTCCTGCTTGTGGTCTTTTACTGATTTTGTTACTTTGTTTATCTGAAGGCCTGGGTATTTCCTCTGAGCCTGTTGGGTATCATTCCTTTGGCTGAGCGATTGGGTTTCGCTACCGAGTAATCTGTTCTCATAATTTTCCCTCATACTTGGTGCAATCTTCTCGGTCAAAGTTTGATTATTTAGAACTTCAAAAAAAAAAAGTTTGATTATTTACTTCTTGATGCAGGCAGCTAGGACTCTTCACTGGCCGAACAGGTCTCATTCAGTTCCTCTTCTGCTGAAGATTTCTGAACTGAATTGTATTGCATTTCCAAACTTTGGTTTACTGTGACCACTTCTCATCGCAGCTGGGGGCCTCCTGAATGCTACATTTGGCAATGCCACCGAGCTGGTCATATCGATTCATGCGCTGCGGAGCGGAAAGCTACGGGTGGTTCAGCAATCTCTGCTCGGATCAATCCTGTCAAACACGCTGCTGGTTCTTGGCTGTGCGTTCTTTGGTGGGGGGCTCACCTGCGGCAAAACCGAACAAATTTTCAGAAAGGTCTCCGTCATCCATATCACTTGCAGGTTTACATGGTACAGATAGATACTGATCCGTTGTTGCATTGACAGGAAGACGCAGTGCTAAACTCTGGGCTGCTCTTGATGGCTGTGATGGGGCTGGTCTCTCCTGCTATGCTATACTATACTCACACCGAGGTTAACTTGGGCAAGTCAGCACTGGCATTGTCAAGGTTCAGCAGCTGCATAATGCTTTTTGCTTATGCTGCTTTCATTTTCTTTGAGCTGTCAAACAGTCGCCGCCGAGACGAATCTAGTGAGGCAAGCAGGATGAGTTCATTCTCTTAAATTCACTGTTTTGTTGTTATTATGGTTTTATTGATCCCTTCACAAGTTTCTGATCTGTACCACTAGGGAGGAGGTGGGGATCAAGGGGACGATGACTGCGAATATGCATTTCCTGAAATTTCCATGTGGGAAGCCATTGCTTGGCTTGCAATTTTTACTGCTTGGATCTCAGTTTTTTCTGACTTTTTGGTGGATGCAATCGAGGTATTATATCTCACTGATGTGATGGGTGATTTTGTTTGTCACAAATTTTAGCAAACACTTTGTGTTTTTGTCGGGGAGACATTTTGTGTGAGCTGACACTGCAAGCTGTTTGCAGGGGGCTTCCAAGGCATGGAAAATACCGGTTGCGTTCATCAGTACTGTTTTGCTTCCAATTGTAGGGAATGCTGCAGAACATGCCAGCGCTGTTATGTTTGCAATGAAAGACAAATTAGTAAGCAGTAGCTTGACATTGCTAATATCTTTAATGACTTTTCTTACTGTAATTTTGTGAGACTCTGGTTTGTCTTTAATAGGACCTTTCCCTTGGAGTAGCCATTGGGTCTTCGACGCAGATATCCATGTTTGTGGTGGGTTGTTCAACCATGTGCTGCTTACCACCATTCATCTAAATCATTTAGAAGTAGATTGGGCTGTGCTTCACCTGTCATTGTTTAGCTATTAGTTCTCAAGTGCTGCTCATAAAGGACCTAATCATCTTGATTTTTTAGATACCATTTAGTGTAGTGGCAGGATGGATGATGGGACAACCAATGGACTTGAATTTCCATCTGTTTGAAACTGCCAGCCTCTTGATAACGGTACTGGTTGTAGCACTTTTGTTACAGGTACTGAAATAATATAAACACAGTTCAGAAAGTTTTCCACTCTTGCAAGATTTGTTTGTTTAAATTTTCTTGTTAACATTATAGGATGGGACCTCGAATTGTTTCAAAGGGCTGATGCTAATTCTCTGCTACCTGATTGTAGCTGCCAGTTTTTATGTATATGCTGATCCAAATATTGATGGTAGGTTTGTCTCCTATATAAATTGTTATTTCTGCAACAAATAAGATATGCACTTAATTTTTTTCTTAAATCTCTAATTACAAGCCACATCTGAAGTGAGGAAGATCAACAACACGATGAATTTGTATAATGTCCATTGGGAATTCTGTGCTGCAGGTGTTTAGCCTCTGAACCAGTATCTTGATTTGATGATGGGAATATACTTCCAGTTTTCCG
Source organism: Eremochloa ophiuroides (assembly GCA_038502445.1). NCBI lineage: Eukaryota > Viridiplantae > Streptophyta > Magnoliopsida > Poales > Poaceae > Eremochloa > Eremochloa ophiuroides. The sequence goes on from JAHLJS010000005.1 coordinate 6,372,794, forward strand.
AAGAAACCTACTTAAGTGGGCAAGGGGCCCCTGAGATTCACTTCAGAAGAAGAAAAAAAGATTTGACTGACCTATTTAGTGTTCCTCACATGAAGAGGTCATTCAAGCACACCCACTGTTGTAGATATGCAGAAAATTATACAGGAAGTTCTACATAAATCTCTAGTTTGTGTAGGCAACGGTTTTGTTCTTATGATACACACAGAAATTGTAGAAATCAAAATCAAGCTTTTTTATGAACAGCTGCCATGATTTACTGGCATTAATAAAATTTAGTGAGATCAATTGTCCTCCTTTTTTTTTGTTGCTTTTTCGTCTGAAAATTAATCATATACACTGGCCAGTACTCTTTCAAGTACAAGGGATTATGATACAAGAGAGAAGCATCTAGGAAGAAGTGCTAATATTCTACAAGGTTAGAGAAGGAAAGTGCTTGGTGAGTCAGCATGTTCGATTGTTCATCGTGTCTATGAAGGCTCCTTCTCAAGAGGCTTTGCTCTTTTTTTTTTTTTTTTGGTTATTCACTTGTGACTCGCGATTCATTCCATGTCAGTATCTGATTTTTTATTTGGCAATGGAGCTGAAGAAGTGTCTGCTTGCGTCTTGGGTTTCCCTTCCTCTGTAGATTCAGAAAGCTCTCTTTCTATGGAACTTGTCATAGCTGACAAGGAATTCCTTGCCTTCTGTTGTTCCAATATCTTCTGCAAATATTTTGCATGTTCTTCTATGCGCATCTGTAGCTGCCTTTGCACCTGATGACGGAGAATAAATTTAGTTTCATTGTTAGCCATGTAAATCTGAAATTATACAGGCCTTCTAAAGATAATTGTATTATGCAGTATCATCTCAAATTATTCATCCACCACTGGACTAAAAAATCACTGAGCTGGGGTACTTACCTCTAACTGTTCATGAAGTTGTTTCTGAACCTCCATTTGCATCCGAAGAGCTTCTGCTATTTGTAAACTCCTGAGAAACGTAAAAAGAGATGTGAGTTTAAATGGTTTTGAATTTGTTCATTCACACTGTAATGTTTGTACTAGGGGTGGGGGTGGGATGCTTACTTCTTTTTGCTAGCATTGCTTCCTGGTATTATTTCTGATTTAGATATCTTGTCTTCCGAAGAGGACTTCATGTCTTCATTGAGCATGCAAAATGACCAATAAGTTCATCAGGGTAAAATTTCAAGATAAAGCATTTACCAGTACTTAAAAGATAGGCTTGAATTGCTACTTTTAAATTTATGAAAATATACCTTCTTTTGTATCTGGAAAATACTTGGCAAAACGATATTTCTGCATTTCCAGACAAAATGAACTATAGTACATCAGAATGATATCTGTTTATACATAGGAGACAGTGAAGAAATTCCACCCAAATACCTGCAAATGGCTCTTCACATGATAGATGGTCAAGCCCTCTACCTTCATAAGCTTCAACACACCCTTTGGAGTTGCCTCTACAAAATTGGATTTTGTATCATCCATACATTAACAAGTGACACTTGAATAACAAAACTGTGAATTTATTTAAATTGAACTAGAATGAAGGATCACCCTACTTTCTGACCCTCCAAGCTTGTTGACAGCCTTTACAAAAAGCTCATGGAGCTCCAGTGTCCATCTCAGTCTTGGCTTGTTACATGATGCAGCTCGAGATGAACTCAGCTGAACTTTAACAGGAGATCCTGCCCTCTGGAGGTCTTCTTGGTCAGAGTAAGACAGCACTGGGCAAGAAGAGGTTTGCGGCGGTCTTCCATAAATATCCTGATTGGTTAAGAACAAGTTGGCAGTAATGGGCTAGTTAGTGTCCCAATCCGGTCATGATAAACAAAGACTCATCATCACAGGTGATACTTGGAAGCCTTCAGTTTGCAAGTGTTTAATATGGTAACTGATGGAATGGACCTATGGGCTCACATCTAGTCGAGGGCTCTCTTCGTTGTCGGTGATGGCGATTCCAAGCTGTTCAGACAAGAACTGAAACTCCATTTCCTCTCTGAAAGCCATGCCATTACTCTCACCATGGAAACTGCCTTCTGCAGCATCTCCAGAAAGGTTAATAAAATCCTTGAGATCAGCTGAATGTTCACCCTCACTTTGACCAGCATTGTTGAGGTCAGCACCAAAGAGCAGGGATGGAGAGCTGGATGACTGCCCACCTGATGTCTGCTGCTGCTGCTCACATTTAGGAGGATGGGGCAGGAAAGGCAGAGCGCCTGCTTGCCGCCACGACTTGGAATTCGTCGATGACGACGATGAGTAAATGCTTGTGCAGAATGTGGAAAACCTAGATGGTGAAATCGGATGCTCCGATAATAATCCAGCTTGAGATACGCGAGAAAATGGGGCTCCATTGGTGGATTCAGGACTGCATTTCTGAAGGTCAAATGGAAGGATCTTTGAGGATTGAGAAGCAGCACATGATGGCAATGGATCATGTGGTGCACTGAGCAGCTGGTGAGCTGAAGTCTGGGGAGCAGTGCATGTGTGAGCCATTCTGGCAGGTCCAGTGAATTTCTTCACAGCGATGATGCTCTGTGTGCTCATGCTGCCTTCAGATGCAGGCTATTGGTCTCTTTGGTCATTCACCACTAAATCCGCCTTGGTAGAACTGCTTGCTCCAAGCCTGCATAGTGCATATCAGAGTAAGAACATGGAGATCCACAAAATGAAGTCCGGAGATATGGATGCACAGTATCAGTCTTGTCAAATAGTCTATCAGAAGAGCCAAAAAAATCAATAGCAACAATCAAGCAGCATACCAAACTGGATAAAAGAAGAGCTGCAAATAGGATTTGGACTCTTCAGCAGTAATGGCCTTTCAGGGTACGTAACTGCAGCCTGTTCTTGAATCATCAGAGCAGCTCAGCAGCAATGTCTCAGCAGCAGGAAAAAAAACTCATAACAGACTTGTGATTAGAAGCGCAAGCCACATCACATGGAGGAAAGAGGAAACACAAAACGGGAGTGTTCCAAAGCAAACCACATAGCAAGGCTAGAAAAAATTCATATAGTTCCAGACGTCACCAAAGTTCCATTTGACAAGAGATCTGAAGGAGAAAGCCCAAACACAATTCGTGGAGGAAAAAGAACAAGAACAAGAACAAGAAGACAACAAAGAGTCTGGGACTGCAAACTGAGGAGAAACCAAGAAGGAAAAATGCTGTGGGAAGATCCAAACCCCTTTACCTGAAAAATGAAGAGCCCTCAAGATGAAGATTGCAAGCGTGAGAGATTCAGAAGAAAGCAGTTGCCTATCCTCTCTCCCCCTCCTATCCATTCCAGACTCTCTCTCTGGTTTTTAACTAGTGTACGTACTCTTGTGTGATTGGTGTGGTGGTGGCCTACAATCATGTAGGAAATTTTCTCTTGTGTTTCTCGCTGCCAAACGTATGTATTTCCGTTTCTTTTAAGCTAACTACTCTTCGCACAATTCCGTCTACATTTGGCTAATCTCGTTAGTCCAAACTTACAAGATTGTTTGGCCTTTTTATTTTCAAATCAATCCAACAAGCATACTCTCTACGTCCTAAAATAAGTGTCGTTTTAGAATTTTAACTGTTTCCTTTTGGCCATTCGTTTTATTCAAAGATTTTGTGAAAAAATTAATTATTTTATTATGAAATGATTCATTATTGGAAGTACTTTAATCTTGACTTGTTTATTTTTATATTTTCATAAATTTTTTGAATAAGACGAATGATCAAACATCGATTTTAAAAAATAAAAAAATGACACTTATTTTAGGACGGGGGGAGTAGGTTGATGGCCGGGAGGATTGGTCCCACCCTGGCCAGATAAAAAAACGAGTAAGAAAATACTATACTATCTGAAACCTATTGGCCTGATGAAGTGCATTAGGACGGAAAAAGAACGAAGCCGTCAGCAGCTGACCAACCAGATGCGGCGATGCAGTGCGTGTTTATTCATCAAGCCATGTAGTGTGTAGCAGGTGAGGGTTTGAACTGGCGGCGTACGTATGTACTTGCACATATGTGCACGTTGCTTAGCTCAGGTTCAGGGATTAACGAGTGCATGGTGGCTGACTGAATCTTGGCAGCAGCCTCTTGTGCTGTGAGATGGCCAGTTGCAAGATGTCAGCCGTAAAAACATGTGCTGGTATTCCACTTGGCTTTTGACGGCGTCTATGGATGACGTTTCCTCCATAGAGATCGCTCAGTGAACACGGCCCACTTGTAGCTCTTTACTATACTTTTCTCATCGAGATAAGATGTATGTACGTGCGTTGATAAAGGTAAGTATACACGTGTATATAAACATATGTGTCTGTACTTGAGCTAATAAAAAAGACCAAGAAGTTACGTCTCTTTCAAAAATAGCATTTAGGATAAGGTAATTAGTTTGTTTCAAAATAGATTATTACTATTCTCTAGCATTTGGTTAAACACTTAAGATCTGTTTTGCCAGACTCTTCTCGACTGACTCAAGAAGACGAAGATGAGAGGGCTACAAAACGTGACTTTATCGAGTTCCTAGTGTATTTTGCAGAGAGAGAGAGAATCGTAGAAAGGGCCGAAGCCATGAGAAGTTGTGTCAAACAAGTACTTAACGAGGTTTTATGTTCACTAAAACTATAAGTGGTTTTACAAAAATAATTTATTATGTAGATGCTATTGGTGTTACTTTGTTATCATTAGCACGCTGGTGACAAACAAGAATATTTATCACTATGTTCATTTCAATTTATTTGCTAAAACAATAATTTTCTCTCACAATAAATCAGCCCTACCTATCAGCCATACAACAATATTTTTCTCTCATAACAAATCCCGCAGCCACAGTATAACAGTTTGCTAAAATACTACTTGATGTCATACTACTTGATGGCATACCACTATTAAACCGATTTGACCATGTCCTAAAGGACGTCTACATCAGGCGTCTATGGATGATCATCAGTTAGGAAATTGCTTCTGAGAGCCGTGATTTGTTTACAAGATTTAGTAAAACAAAAAAGTGAGGGTTAATGATGATTGGGCGTGGACGATAAGGCAACTAACTGAGATTGCTTTGCATGTCCAAATTCTGCACTAGCAAACTAGATAAGCACTTCCTTTGGAAAAACTATCATCACTAGTATAGTTGAACACTCGTGTTGAAATCGAAAGCTGGATGTGCCCAAACATCAAGTCCAAGAAACAGGTGTCTGCCCCTCGAGAGATCCGTAGCCAAGTAAAAATATGCTCACTTGTTGCATAAAGCAGGTAACCCATTCCTAGCCAATCATGTTTGCCCACTCAACAAAAGGTAGGATGGTGAGTTAAAGCATAGTATAGTCCAAAAATGTCACTTAAGAGCGGCTCCCTCTGTCCCATATTAGATGACGTTATGAGAAGCGTACGGGTCAAATTTTCTCAACTTTAACTAGATTTATAGAAAATATGTGTAACATTTTTATTTCCAAATAAATTTGTTAAAAAACTAGATTTACAGATCTTTCCAATGATACTAATTGTGTATGTTCAGTATTTTTAATAAAAAATTAGTCAACGTTAAAAAAAACTAACTTCTCGAGAAATGAGAATGACATCTATTTTGAGATGGAAGGAGTATGACTAATGGGGAAAAAATTTCTAGGATTTGGAAGTTTGGGCATGTGCAATCATGCATGCATGTAACCTCAGATCTCTCACTCTGTGCAAGGGTTGATGAATACTAGCTTGAGAAAAATGGAGGGGATGAAATGGTCAATTTGTTTTGATGGGACTGCTGGATGGCGTGATTGCAGGGTTTGTGGCTGAGGTGAACCAAGTATGAGATGAGGGCAAACCCAAGGTATGCCAAATTTGTTGGAGACGAGGGATCCAATTCCAACTTGGGCTCTGCATATACCTCCACCAGATTAGTCCACATCTCCAGTAAAGTTCTAAGTTTAAACACTTAATTCCTCCCTTCGTTCCGAATATAATTAGTTTTTTTTTACCGCAAATAGCGTTTACTGATACATAGTAAAAGCTAATATACAACTTACAAATTATAATGTCTTTGCTGCAAATAGTTTTTATATCTAGATGCATGGTAAAAGCTATATAGTTTGAAAAACTAGAACTGGGTTACAATTCATAATAGAGAGTAATTTGCATCATTGTGTATTAAGAAATCCTACACATTCATAATAATATTCATCCAGATCATCATGATTCGAACTCTGCCTATGCTGTTTCAACAGAACACAATTGAAGCATAAAATTCAGTGAAAAAATAGTATCTTGCTGTTGATTCAGATCATGATTCTGCAATCAATGTTCTGAGCTCCGAATGACTCTAAATATTCATAGCATTCATGCAGAAATATATTAAACTTTTTTACTATCATATGCTGAAAATGAGGAGGATCAAGAGATGGTTTCAACAGTTCGTGCGTGCTCATCTCAGCAAGTGCATAACATTAGTACACATACAGTCCCAGTCATCCAAAGACGACTTTAGAAAGTGGTGACACCACAAGACGTCAACACCTCAATTTGATATGTTTTACTCAATCTAGCACAGCAGCGCCAAGTTACTTACCTAGCACTGCCTAATCTTGCTAATACCCGCTATCTACCTTTGAGCTCTTCTTCAAACTCGCGCATTTTCTCCTGAATCGGCGCCAGAAACGACTTGAGATCCTTGCAAATCCGTGTTTTGTCGTCAGATGCGAGGTCCTTGTCATCACTGAACCTTACCTGTACCTGAAACCAGAGGCAGAAAAGAAATATACCATGTTATGCCTTCCAGTATTATGTTGGACACAGTGGTACTGATCTCTTATATAGTACATAATAATGGCAGTTTACCTCCAAGTCATCAATCTCACCAAACGAAAACTCAGGAATGTCTAAATGTCCTTTAATCTTCTTGTTTTCTTCTTTAATTAACCATTCACCTGATAAGCGGTACCATCAGTTACACTGCAGTAATAACAATTATAAAAGGACTTAAGGAGACCACGTTGAGTGAGTGATATGATGTGTTGTCTACCTTTAAATCTTAAGCTTAGTTCATAATTATATCCTACTCTCTTCTTGTTGCGTACAGTGACCTGAAAAGCCTGCAAAGCAACAAATGGTTTATATTCAGAAGATGAATTATCAGAATTCACAATACAGAATTGCAGAGACACTTCAAAGAAACAAATGGCTACCAGCCTACAAGGCACCCCAACAGATTCCATCCACGGTAATACATGAAATACTATATTTAGTCGGCTGTTATGTGCCAATGTACTTTGAAGAATTTTCAGTTCAAAACATTTCGTTAATTCATTTAATCGCATTGTTCTTTTTAAATCGATGCAAACAACTGTTGACAGAACCTTAGCAATATACTTCTAGAGTGCAGCAAACAAAAGGCACAAAGAGGCTGAGGAAGGTGCAATCAAGTTTTCTAACTTTCCATCACTGGGCACAACTTGCGTAGCCCAGGTGGAGGAATGGACACTGAACTGAGCAAAGTGCATGTGAATTCTTCACGGGTTTTATGAAGCCAAGATTTTATGAAGCCAAGATCCAAGTGATCCTACACTGCCTGCTGTCCAATAATTTATTATTATATAACTAAATCCAGCTCAGGTTCCCAAAACACAAATCAATACAGGTTAGTCGCTAATGCATTATGCTTTAGTACAAGGGTCATTCAGCTATCAGGTTAGACAGACAGTTTCATACTACAGAAGGGTGATGTTACGAGAAATCAATCGCATCAGGTGTACAATGGCAAGGAAGCAACATGCATAATCAGACTGTTTCTTTCAAGCACAACTTGATGACAGAACGATTTTATTAAAAATATACTTACATCGCCTGAGCACTTGGACACTTCATCAACGGATGCCTTCCCTGTAGGGAACTCCAATGAACCTAAAGAGCCCAGCAAATCCTGTAGCACAAAGTAGCTAGCAAATGTCAGAATTTTTTACAAACAGAAATATCATTGTACTAAGTGTGTCATAAGGTAAGTATTTTTGCCAAGAGCTGTTTACTAAAATATTCACCTTTATCCTACTATTGGCCCATGAGTTGAGGTTCTTTTCCTCCCAGGTTCCAGCCTGCAAATAGCAAAAAACACATCAGAAAACTTGAGCAGGAACAGCCATAAACTTGAAGACATGTACAAGGAGATTTATTCGGTCTAAAGCTGCAACATTCATAAGAAATGGTACGGATCAGCGTCTTGAACAAAATTAAGCATAGACATTTAGTCATGACTCCGACGATATGATGTTGTTCCTGTCATTTATTCTTATCAACTTGAAAGAAGAAAAAATACCAAAAATTACAACAGCTTAACTTATCATATTACAAGATAGGACTTAGGAGCAATGTCACAAGATTATTCAACATGAACATAAATAATCTGAATTGTAGGGGTAAAATAAATTCATGTGGAGTTAAATCATTTAGAATAAAAAGTGTGTACCACCTAGTTGAAACTTATCAGACACTTTCCACATTAGTTCAAAGTTACAAACTTATTCACCCTTCACATTCATTTCCCCTATTCATGCACCTATCTCGTCCTTTTTCTGTCTCTCACTTCCAGTTCCAGGGATAGTCAGGGTTAGGCCTTAGGAATCTAGCATAAATAAAAATAATACTAGTCCCCAACCTGGATGCCGTCAACTCAATTGTCTGTGGACTGGAATGAATCTTCATAAGCAGCAAGAACACACATTCGACCAACATAAGAAACATTTCTTGCAAATACAAGGGGTGAATGCACCAAGTAGTCCACAAGAAGATAACGAAGCATCAGATCAACACAAGCGACAAGAAACAAAAAATCCTGCGCCAATCAGCAAATCAAGCAACAAATTCATGGAAAATAAGTTCCATCGATTGGGTTGTTTTTTCGCTGAGGAATCCAAGGGGGTAATCGCTGACAACAAAATGTGACTCTAAATTTGTATAACGGCATCAGCCAAGGTAATCATATTTGGTCGTTGCTAGCCGCAGTTCCGGTGGCCATACCTACGATACGGAATAGCAAAGGAAGCTGAAATACAGGTCAGATCTAGCATTCGTCAGGTCCCCACATCAGACTCCACGCGCGGACAACGCTAGGAAGACAAGGGACATCACAAATCCGTGACCTTTAAAGTCATCAAGCTTGTCACAATGCTACTACCTACATGATTCCTTCTCCAACTCCAACCCAACATAGACCGAACCGAAGGGTGGAGACGATGAGATGAGGGCCCGGGGGCTCACCTGATTCCAGACGGAGCCGAGGGGCGGCGGGTTCCCGTTGCCGTTGGCGGCGGGGTCGAGCTTGCGCGGGACGGGGAGCGGCGCGGCGTCGCCGGTGGCCTCCCGCACCCAGTACCTGTACGACGACGCCTTCTCAGCCGTCGCCGTCGCCTCCGCCGTTGCCGCCGTCTCCTCCATCTCTACTCGGCGCCAACGACGGACGGACGGGCGGGCGGATCGGTGGCGACGACGGCGCAGATCTCTCCGCGGGGCGCGGGGCGGGAACGGGATGGGGCTCGACGGGTCGACGCGTCGCTTGCACTCCAATTCTGACCGCTTTCTCGGGGGCTCACGCTTCCTCTTTTCTCCTTTTGGTGTCGTCAGAGTCAGCCCACGCCCAGTGGCAAGTGGCGCGCCCGCGTGTTCCAGATGCTTCGGGAGCCTTCCCGCCGGCACGGATGGCCCACACATTAGACACGGAACACGTGCGCATAGAGGTAATATATGTTTTCACTAGTCTAGTAGATTTTGACTTATTTTTTACAAACCTAGACGCTCACAACACACGTACACTCACCTCTGTGAATATACGCACGTAAACCCTATCCCTATGAGCATCTTCGAAAGACTGCGTCGGCAGATCTCGAGATTGACGAAGTCACCACAGACTCTCGCTGATTTTGACTCCTTTTATAAGACATAAAATAGTATTTTTATCTTAGAATAAATTAGCATTAGCTAAAATTAGCACAAACAAATAAGAGTCTAAGACCACAGCCTATCAATCACAGTAAATATAGTTATGAGGGTACCATGGCAAAATCATTTTATTTCTATGTACATACTCCCTCTGTATAAAAAAAAAATATTTTAAAAAAAGTCTTGTCAAGTATTGAGAATATAAATTATGAATAACTTTTAAATTATTGAGTTTAAAAATATAAAAACTATATAAATAGATCTGTCTTTAAATATACTTTCATAAAAGTATGCCTATATTATTTTTCAATAAGTATTTTTGTTGAAATATGGGCTCTGTTCGCTTCAACTAAACAGCACGTATTTTTCAGCTCTGGAACAGTATTTCCCCTCACAACAAATCAGTTTCAGCCCAAATCAGCTCAGCTTTTCAGCTCAAGCGAACAGAGCCATGAAGTCAAAGTCATGCTTTGGAGACCGTGTCATTGTCTTAAACATCATCTTTTTTCAATACGGAGGAAGTACCTATGCTATTAGCTTCTTCACATGTGGATGCAATCAGATTTGTTCTCTGATGCTTTGACATTTGGCTACTTCTTCGTCTGTTCGCTGAAAACTGATTTTTTATGAGAGAAAAATATTATTCTAAAACTAAAAAAAAAGACGAAATAAACGCTGAAAACTGATTTTTTATGAGAGAAAAATATTATTCTAAAACTAAAAAAAAAGAAGACGAAATAAAATTGCTTATAAGCTCAAGCCGAAATACTGTTCTCGAATATCATTGGCTGATCACGTCTGGCGTTATAGTAAGATTATTTTCATTGCGTCAACCTTTGAGTAGTAAGTTATATTCCCTAGGTTTCATTGCCTGAAAGACTTGAGTAGTAATTTACATCCTGTTCTTTTGGCTAAAAATAAACGCTGATTTTAACTCGTGCTGATTTATTATGAGAGAAAAATACTGTTTCGTGGCTGAAAATAAACGCTGATTAGTTAAAAGAACAAGCTGTTACTTTTTTCATGGCTAATCAGTGTTAACTGCTAATGCTAGCTAACTACTACTCCCCGTTGGATGAGATCACCCCGAAAGACACCGTTTCACAACACAAACCAATCTCAAGTCACAAGAGCCACACAGATCGAAAAAAGGATGCAGACGTTTCAAAATTTGACGAAACCAGAACATTTGCAAAATTGCAAGTCTAGAAGCCCTACTACCACGCTATCAAAATCGAGTAGACAACGTTGGAGGTCAAGCACTCCCTTTCAGATAACACCACGTTACAGATAGAACTAAACCCTATCATCTCTCTGTTCCTTTTCTTCTCTGTTACAACACAAAGCGATGATCTTGATGCCTTATTATAGACCAACCCAGTACGACCGGCCATTGCTGTTGTGGATCGGCGACGGGGTCGGCGTAGTCACAGCCCACTCGTACCACACCTGCAGCAGCAATGGGGAAGATGAGGATGGGATGGTAGACGTTCCAGCGTCCCAGAATCCACAACGCCATGACATATGCTTTTACCTTTGTGGGGGCACGGCACCGCCAGAAGTGCACCTCTATAGGAGACCCTTCTGGCACGTAGATGGGCTTTCTCAATGGGAAGAAGATCGGGAACCTGACAGTGTTTCATTGTGAAGATACAGCTATCGATTGATGGCGATTTGAGAGATTATATTGTCAGCTTTGATAAAGAAAAGATCAGTACCAGCTGAACATGTTTGGTGTAGCAGTGTTTGGCTCGATTCCAAGATGAACATCCTTGTAAAGAACAGAGTCAAAATAGCCAGCAAATCCTGCCAGTGATGGGGAAAACTTCTGTTAGTGAGGGGCCAACTTTTGTCTATGGTACTAGCCTACAGGAATAATAAAACCCAAACAACTGAGTATGGTTGCATACCGTGCACAAGGCATGAACCCATATCCGGCAGCATTTCAAATTGCAACTTGGTGTACCTTTGGTTGCTAGCATTTGGTGAGAAATTTGGATGGGTGAAAGTAAAAACCTACACATGTAAAGGCGATCACCAAATTTCATGGCACGAATAGCGAATGAAATATGGCAATGTGTCAAAACTGTGATTTGATCAGAACAGACGAAGCACACACAGCAGATCTGATCTCTCACCTGTTGTGGAGGTGCAAGTGTCGCTATGCGGTGTAGTTTGACTACATATGCAGTTTCAAAATGTGCAATATCTTTGTGTGCTTTGATCTGCAGAAATAAAATAAATCAGGTTCCTATAGATATGTCGCAAGCTGTAACTGCAGTTTGTAGACACCTACATCATTGTGCAATTTTGATGCTGTTATTGGTTGGATGAAGCTGGTGTATCTGCAAAGTAACATAAGCAGACAATCAAATGATATTTAACATATTTTTGACATCAGGAATTAAGGAAATATATGTATAAGAAAAGGTCCAGTACGATGATGGAATGGAAATCCCATCAGGCTTCAAGAACCGTTGAGCACCATCCAGACACTCAGGAGATAGTTCATTGTCACCAAAGGACCCAAGCAATTCACTGACCTGATTCATATAGGTATGTAAGAGTTATTAACATCATCGAGTTGGAAAGGTTTAACATGATCATTTCCAAGAAAGAAATACCACCGTACCAAAATATCTGCCTTTTCAGGGGCATCCCAACACCGCATGTCACTAGAAATTACAGTAACCAGGCTTTCCCAACCCTCCAATTTGATCAAACTCTGTTTCAGCACCCAAAATTGACCAAATCAAAAAAAAATTCAACAGTTATACAAGAAGGCAATACAAGTAAAATTTTTGTATCAGCAATTATTGCATTGACAAACTTTAGTAGTTTAGTACCAGCCTAATGGACATGACTGAATAAATAAGAGACAGAACAGCCACTCAATAACTTACATGAAGAGTAATAACAGCATTAGGATTTTTTTCAACAGCATATACTTTTAACTTGCGACCAGTTTCTTCAGCTGCCTGCAATGTCAAAGTTTCATTTAGCTCAATTGAAGAGAGAGAGAAATAAAAAATATCTTGTGTTACAGTTGTACTATGTTTTCCAAAAAGGGTGTTGCACTTGTATCCTTATGACAGCTAATTAATCAAGATCATCTTTTTTTTTTCTTTGAAGCACACAACCTTCAAGAGAAGTGACGCTAACCTGCAATGACGCTCGTACTAGAGGTCCTCGGCCTGCTCCCACAACCATCAGAACCTTTGTTTGTTGAATAGTGAATACATAATTAGACTCAAGAAAAAAAACAGAAACATGGAATGGACACAAAGACAGGGAGTAGATTTATTTACAGGATGCAGGAAATTGAAAAGAAGAAAAAAAAAAAAAGATAGTCATTCAACTGGCCATGGTCCCGAAACATACAGCAAAAAACAATATTTGAATTTATTCCATCTCAGCAGAAAATAAAGCATCTAATTTATTTAGAGCTACACCGCATCACCTAAATTTTTCTTTCCTCTAAAATTTCACAGTAAATGTGGTTTACATGCATCAAATTTAGGAGGAAAAACACATCAATTAAGACTCGATCTTACCGTTCTAGTTGTGGAGACTGCATCATCTGCAACCCTATCAACCAAGGCCTTGGCAACTGCTCTTCGATACTGCTCACATGATGTAAAACAAAGAAACAACAAACACCGGTATTGAACTTAATAATGAGAAGACATGAAGTCACAGGGAAAAGAAAAGGATAACATTCTGGTGATATAATATTTGTTTTCTTTGCCAAACCAGGTTCATCAGCTCGCTCAAGTAAACTAATATTTCAAGAACAGACATATAATGTGATGCTTGAAATCGTGGTGGAAACAGATAAGAAGTTTTATTCAAATTTTAAATTTTGCATTCATGTCATTCAAAATAAATGTGAACAGAGTAGCTACTTCACAAGCTATATAATATATAAAATAAGGGGCATATTCACATCATATAGCACGAACTTGGGTATACTTCACAACATCCTTCTCAAATGTCTCATAAGTCTGAGCTTCCAAATTATCCATTAGAGGCTGCACCAAAAGGAAAGTCATGGCCCATAAATATATGAAGAGTTACGGAGGGCAAAGTATTTCTGTACTGGTTTAGAAGGAAAAAAAAGAACTTAGGGGTGTCAGGTTGTCAGCAGAATAAGTGAAAAACCTTGCGAACTAGGAAAATTTCCTTCCCAGAAAGATTATTTGAAGAAATTTGAATTGTTAGACCTCAAAGTAGGATAAACTATAAAGCGAGCATCATCTGCCTTAGAATACGAATGCATTTAAACTATTTGCATGGCTGTAGCAGCTCAAGGATGAGATCATGGGTTCAAACCCCAAGCCGTTACAACTTCAGTCTTCCTTGAAGTAGTGAGGCCTGACAAACAGCCAAAATAAATTTTGAAAAAGCTGGCTGACATAAGTTTAACCTGGAGTCCTGGACATCCTCTAGACACATGAGAATGCTAGGCTACAAGCTTATTATATTATGGAGGCATAAAATCTATCTTAATGACCAAAAACGCACTTTAACATTTGTGACTAAAATAGCCGACTTTTGTGAAATTTCAGTGAACTCATCAATACTGAAACCCCTGAATCCTGATAATGGTCTTGGGGGCAGTATAAATAACCCAATCCATGACCCAGGAAAGAATTAGTTTTAGGTAAGGTAATACAGAATCGATGGCAAATGAAACAGGAATTACCTGGAGAGGAGACTGCAAAAAATCCCTGTAATTAATCTGAATCAAGTCAAATAACACAAAGTCAATGAATATCCTAGTCAAGCAATTAAATCATGGGCCACGGCGTGTCTGCTAGAATGAATACCTCAAAGCGTTCCTGCTCAGGAAGCGGATCCATCTTCCGATATAGGTACGCAATGTACTCCAGATACGGAGTTAATGCGTGTCGAACATGGGAATCTAAAAGAACAGTTTATTTCAATGGTAATTAGCAATTTAGGCAAGTACTGAGTCATGCTAAGAAATGAAAGTAAGTTTCAAGTGAGAAGAATCAGATGATTAATACATAGGACAGTATAATCGTAGAAATGCTCATGTTGCTACCATAACAAAGTGGAGCTTAGAGATTTAAACATTTGAAGTTAAGAACTCTTGTATATTTTTTTCCCCAGAGTTGATGAGAGTATTATAAAATTACTTAAGTGTAATGTGACCAGGGATCCATCAATGTAAGGCGTATTTTTGTTTTAAAAAGTCAAACTTTACAAGTTTTGACTAACAGTTAGTTAAACTATTCCAAAGCTCCATACACAGTAAAAGAAAAGGAAACATGGTGTAACAAAAGAGTTATTTGTTCTTTCTCTGTACAGCATAGTAAGGAAACACATCAGTCTGTGGGTACATTGAACTTACATAGGCGGTTGGTTTCCTCTTCAAAAATGCATATTGTATAGGTTGTTATTCACTAGCATTTTACTTATGATTTCTGTGAATTTTACGTGTAGGGTTGATTTATTTATATCTCAGTGGTGTGGCTGTCTATTAAACAATTAAATAACTAAATCTACTCATTTGTTTGTTTCGTTCCTGTGCAAAAAAAAAAAATTCAAAGATTATTATGCATGGAGGATATGATGAGGGAGTGTGGCATTGACACTAGATTAGATGAGAGGATGAAGGAGAAAATGTTAATTAATTTAATGTGCTTTCTAACTACATTCGAACTCTCTTAAATAATTAATAAATTTACCATAAACACATGTGTGCCGCACGTGCATTATCACAAGTTTTGTTTTGAAAAGAACTTTACAAATTTTGACTAACAGTTAGTTAAACTATATGCATGTTCACTGTAGGAAAGTTATCCTTTCCGAAATATGCCTTTGATGGATTGGAAAAGGCGTCCTATTGTAAATAGTCAGGCACAAACATTACCTAACCAAAATGAGGGGCTGCCAATAAAAAAAAAAGTGTCTGGGGGGGGGGGGGGGGGGGGGGGAGCTACCGTTATATTTGTTGGTTCCAATAAGAATCGCTCTGTTTATGAAAAATCATGTGTGATTAAATCACACCATAGAATTATGTCACAGTATGCATGGCTAACCTTCAGTGTAGCTCTCATCACCTGAGAGCACCGCTTCAGATGCTGGGAAAACATTGTGATTTGATCTCCCAGAGATTATCACCTAAATAGAACAAAAACAAATCAAGAACAATGTCCCCACAGTTACCTCAATTAAAACAAAAAACTGACATATATATAAGAGGGGAAAAAAAAGCAAGTTCAAAACTAGAAGCATCTAACATTGGATCGTTGACTCGGAACTCGGAAGATATGAAAATAGAATGGTGCACTAAGTGTACTCGTAAAAGCATAAAAATAACAAACCTGAACAGAATGGTTAAAAAATCCAGTTAGCAGCCTCTGATGCCGTTTCGATAAACAAGGATATCCCCTTGCGTTTGTAAGAAAAGCCTGTGATGCAAAAATCAAACAGTGAGTTCAGTTTTCATTGCCTGACAGCACATCAACATTAATTTGTAAGATCAAAAAATTGTGTGATTACATTGGTTTGCAGAATAGCAGCCCTTACAGGCTCCCCAAACCAGCGCCCTAATGAGTTTATTGATGGCAGTGTGCTCCTGGTAAAAGAATGAACCTTTGTGAATACCAAAACCATTGCATTATAGATTAAAAATAATTAAAAAAAAGTACTGGTATGGGCAGGTATGACGCTTACGAAATATCAAGTGCCACACATAGTTGGCTACTATGGTCACATAGCAATCTGAATGAATTCCATAATTCCCACGAGTCTACCATTTCACTCTGTAGCTAAAGGAAACACATAAACACGTGCATGTGCATTATATATAATGCTAAAATACTTTTACACCATGTTCCATGCACACTCAATTGTCAAAAAAAAATACCTTGTGGTTGTTGTTCTTTATTTTATCAAGATCGTCATCCATAGGCTCGGACTTCTCCAGAGGCAACCTAAGCCACAACTTGAGAAAGAAGCAGAAAGAAAAATATCATTCAGATATAAGCATGTCTAGAACATGGATGAAACAGACGGAGTGAGGAGTGAGAGATGGAGGGCAATACATTCATATTGGTCAGGCCTTGCAAAATTTGATTCACAACTCTGGCATAATTGCCACAAAAAGATCTCCTGGGGGCAGGAAGAACACATGCCTGCAAGGACATGCACCAAAATTCAAAAAAAAATTCTTCTAAAAGGAAAATGCTGCATGAGACAGTCAAGCTAACAATGTTTTCAGCTACCATCAAAATCCTAAGATGTTGTATTGGAATGGAATTGCCCTTGTTTCTAGAGCTTGCGAGATGGTGAAAAACTTAGATGATTCACAAAAAAGAAATACCAGAGAAGAATTCTTATGCTATGTCAATCGGGGCTTCGAATTCCAGGGCAACCACAGGCTAACTGGAACTAGAAAACTCAGGCTCACGGTGGGAAACTGACGGCAGTGGGAATATTCCACTGAGCTGTTTTTACTCGTAACGGAATGCAATTGCCAATCGAATGCTTTTGGAAGTTGAAAACCGTTAAGATTGTGAACAGGATTTCAAATGTGAACGGACCGGCAGCCAGTTACCAGCTCCCGGCAAAATTAGGAATGGTTTTTCAAATCCTGAAGGCAATGTATTGCCCAATTATAAGAGTTCAATTCAATTTCGCAACAATCAGTAGTATATTCCAAACTAACGGGTGAATGGATAATGAAGGGTGCAATGAGACCACTGGACCTGCAGCGAGACGTGAGACGCCCACGCGATCTCCTGCTTCAGCGTGAGCTCGGAGTCCAGCCGGAGCCGCTCGTCCTCCGCGTCCAAATCGATCCACTCGCTGATCTTCCCAACGACGTGGTTGCTCCACTGGGCCGGGCCGAGGATGAGGTCGGACGCTGACACGGGCAGAACGGCGCCGGGCGCCGGCCGGTAGTTGGGGTCAACCTGCGGCGCGCAGCAGAGCAGAGCAGATAATATCAGAAAGGGGATGTTGAAGAAGGCATACGGCGGCAAAAGGAGAGACAGTGTGCCAACCAGAGGGGCGAGGATGAAGTCGAAGGCGGAGGCGAGGGAGTGGCTGAGGACGGCGGGGAGGCCGTCGCCGGCGGGGAAGTCGAGCACCTCCACTCCGCAGTAGCGGGAGTCGCTCTTGTCCCCCGGGCGCTGCCCCAGCGGCATCTCCGCCAGACGGGTGTAACCGGCGCTTCTCCGCCGTACGACGCTGGTTGCTGGTGGCCGCCCGCCGCCAGAGCCGCCGGGGAAGGAAGGAATAGGGGGCTGGTGCGGCTAGGGTTTAGGGGTTTGAGCGGCGGGCAGGGAGCAGGGGGCTTTCAGGCTTCGGCCGTTTGGCGGCTGCTTCTCAAGTTCTGATTAGTGATTATTACTCGCTTTTGCTGCTGGATGGCTTATTGTGTCCAACTCCGAGAAAGTGTATTGCCAAAAAAATGTTCTTTTCTACGAATTGTAAATTGTTCTGTCTAAAGAACTATCAAAGGTTTTATAAACATTAATTGTACTGCCACCTAGTCATTTTGCTAATGTGACAAAAGAGTTATTAAAAAAAGAGTAAAAACCATAGAAACCGGATCTAAGTTATAAACCATGTTTACACGAGAACTGATGGGTAGAGAATAGAGAGATAATGTATATGATTGGATAAAAAGTTGCTTAGCAGAAACTATCTACTGGGACCGATGATTTCTATATATAGAGTCTATAAAAATTAATAGGGATAAAAACTACATGTAGTTTCTAGCATTATGAACGTCCTAGTAAAATTTATTCCATACCTAAAAAGACCAGAATGCCTTATAATTTAAAATGAAGAACTTACTTATAAAATAAACTCTAAATGTACGAGTATTGGCATATATAGTGTTATGCTCTCTTCGTATAGGATAAAGAAGTTATTTTGGACAAGGTTTTGGTCAAACATTAGAAATACAAATCATGAATAACTTTTATATTGTTGAGTTTGGAAATACGAAGACTATATAAATAGATTTTTCTTCAAATATACTTTTATAAAAGTATGCATATATCATTTTTCAATAAATAGTTTTATAGAAATATGAAGTCAAAATCATGCTTTGAAGATCGTGTCGTTGTGATAAACAACTTTTAAATCCTATACGAGTGGAGTATATAAATCCAAGATATTATTTGAGTTGTCTCCTACGAATTGCATAATCACGTAATTTGTGCATAGAATAAGGTAAGAATGTATAGTGACAATAGGGTGCATAATGCACTGATAATCTCATAAGTCTTAAATTTTAAGTTAAAGGTATTGTTTCAAAGAGCACCTAGCTCTCCTTTTCCATGTTGGTTTAGAGTGTATTTAGTAGGAATTAGAATTCTTATAGCTAGGATTCGAAATCTCTTTAAAAGCTTCAAACGATGAATCAGAACACTTTGTTAGATCAGTTGACTAGTAGGCTAGATTTTGACTTATAATTTTTTTTCATGTAAATTTCATATAAATAAAAATATACTTCACTAAATACAACATATTTTAATTTTTTGTTACACTTGAAATGGATTAACTAGAAAATGTGTTTGTTAGTTCACATGAAAAGCAAAAATGGAATTGGTCGAAGATCACTCCCAATATGTTCACATGCATAGGCACGTGTTGGGCATGTTTGGACTACCTTTTACTTCTTTCCTATTCGAAAAATATATTTTAGAGTTTTTTTTAAGAATTAGAAACATTTCAAGCTGACAAACGGTCTCAAGCTGACTTAAGAGATATGTGACTTTGTGCCAGCTGATCCAGTGGCGGGGGACGGAGAAAAAATAAGGTGTGGCGAAGTTGATTGACCTTCAAACAAATCAATTTTTCCTTTTCAAGTGGGTTGATGTTTGATGATTAATGTGTATTCATGACAATAATATATACTACAGAAGTGAACAAAAAGCCAAACTATTAAGAGTAACACACAAAAACAAGGTATGGCAGCTGCCACACCTTGCCATGTTGGTCCTCCGTCACTGAGCTGATCTATCAGAAGAACTATCAACTTAGCCTTATGGGGTGTTTAGATTGCTATTTTGCAAAATTTATTTACTATAGCGATGTGCTAACTTTTACAATAAGTGTCCAATCATGACTTAAATAGGCTCAAAAGATTCATCTCACAACATTTTGTAAAGCTATCAAATTAGTTTCGGTGTTCATCAACATTTAATGCTCCATGTATGTGTTCAAAATTTGATGTGATGGAACTTTTGGTATTTGGTGGTGAATCTAAACAGGCTATTACTCTTTCAAAGTGCTTACAGGAGTAGAATGCGTGTGCATGCATTTATATTAGAGTGGTGTGCATGTATAAATGCTAAGCATGTATTGTGATTCACAATAAAAATTTGTTTGCCCATATACCTGGGTTCAACAATTATTGATCTTGTAATTGAGTGAGAAAACAATGATATATCCTCCTTTCTATATTTTAGGTCAACAATATGCGATTTAGTTGGTCACATGCTTTGTAATAGAGTTAATAATCTTATTTTCACACATTTATAAGCAAGATTTTCCTATGTCCATACGGTGTCGGCAAGGTAAGAAGTTAGACTAATTTGAAAATATTGAGCAATTTACTTTATACCTACTATTTCATTTGGTTTTGGGTTTTTAGTTTGGTTTTGTAGATATTGTTATGGCTATTATACTGACCATGCATAAGATTGGATAAGTCATAATACATGACACGTTTCTGATGGAAAGGTCAATATCCCAAGGGCATAGAACCTATGTTGATGCGATAGTTTTGTTCCTAAAATAAGAGAAAACAAGTCAAGCGTGTTTTGGTTAATATTTGTATTGAGAGTTCGATATTCTTTATATACATGCATGTGCTCACTAAATACTTGCTTTGGTTTGCATGGACAACCTTCCCATGTCAACATACTATTACTGGAAGGTAGTTTTTTCAATCTATTTCTAGCTGGTAAGCACATCCTAATTGCATTGTAGCATAAATCCCAATTATTGATGGAAGAATTAATGTTGTGGAACCATAGATCTATAAAAAGAAAACACTAGAGCATTTTGGTGACCAAACCTAACCAGTTTAACATAGCCAAGCTCATTTACCCTAAAACCGAGCAATTAGTTCATCTTGATTTTTATCTTTAAATGAAATTTATCAAAAAGATTACACAACTAGTGTATGTGTATGTGCAAATACAGGTGATATATGGAAAACTATTTGTAATAACTGATCATCCCCAGATTTGCAACATTATTTTGTTTAGGACATCATTTATGTATACTTTAGTTACAACTTGCAATTGGCTTAATGTAGCAAAAGTGAAGTGACAATGTGTATAGCTCAATAAGGATCTAGATATGCATGAAAGCCGTACTACAAGTTGGTCCTTTTTGTATATAATATGTTACAACTTACAAGTTGAAGTCACTAAATTCTATCACAACAACAAAGCTTTTTTTTTGGGGGGGGAGGGGGGGGGGGTTTCGGCTTAGCTAGATTTTTACATTGGCTCGCCAAGCTTAACATAACCCTTCTCCTTTAACAGGGCTTGAGACCTGTTATGTTGGAGCACCATAGGCGGAGTCACTAAATTCTAACACAATTATATTGATTGAATCTACAATAGTACTAGATTAACTTGCTCCACACTCCACTACCCGACCACAAATGCTTGTTGTACTATAGGCGTCAACGAACCACCTTCTGCCTGCCCTCTTCCCCTTTCCTCTTTCTCTATTTGTTTCCTTGTCATCAACTAGTAGGGCATTGATCAAGCAACTCCACCACCATATAAGTTGTGTCCCTATACTGCTAGCTCTCCTAACCATTACAAGCCATTACCTTGATGGCATCCATGTTATAGCCTATGCTCAGTATGCTGTAACAACATCATTGTGAAAATGGATCACCACTCTCCACTGCCGCATGCCTTTTCACCCAATTAATAAATACTCTGTTGTTGCCTTTGCCTTAGCCATTGCACCCATTACTTGTCACGACAATCAAGTTGGTGTGCTCATAGGCCATCCACCCATGAACCACATAACCCTGAGCCCTAACCCTTGCAGGAATTGATTTAGGTCAATGGATATACAGGGGAGAAGCAACCTTGCAAAGACGAGAATTTTGACATATTATTTGATGACAAAGAACATTACAATATCATACTTCTCACATTATATACTTGAAATACATGAAAAAACAATGGCATATGATCCAGAGATAGAATACTAACTTCAAACGCAGCTTACATGCAAAGGTGCCAAAAAACTAGGAAGGCACATATACATATGCGTTTTTAGCATTGTTTGATAAAACTTTATTGGTAATTATGGTACACATTACGACAAAGGGAAATATGTTAACTCCTTGCCACCAACAATCAAGTACGGTATATTGTGAATAGACGTGAACAAAAGTTGTGCATGATTCGTGAAAAGAAAAATTCAAGCCAAGGTTTTGTGACCAGAGTCATCCTATGGGCAACTTTGGGCCTATCATTTTATGTTAGGTTTCGGCTTGACTGGAGCTCACCCACAAGTTTTTTCTATTGAAATTAAATAAAATCGATATTTTATCTAAGGTTTATGAGCAGTGGTATCTTTTTTCCACGGCCAAGCCAAGCTCATTGGGTCCAATGCTGCATTTTTTGATAATTTTTGTTTGAGTGCGTTCTTTATTCTACGGTTGCTGAATTTGTATCTACAAAACATTTCTTTGTTCTCTATTTTTTCCATCATCTTTTCCTCCACCTAAAACAAGGACCCACGCTTCTCCTACTGTGTTAAAATAAATCGCCATTTTTGCATACAAGCTTTGGCCAAAGAGCCCCGTGAACCGACAAAATCGCTGTTGCCCTATTTGAGTTCATTCATCTCCTAGCACCATTTCTAGGCATGCCTCCAACACACCGAAGTTTCAACTACCAGAACAATCATAAAACCGTTGCGCCGCATCCTCTCCGTCACTGTCCTCTGGGTCCCGGGTCGAGCATGGTCAGCCCTTCGGTCCATGCTGCTGACGTGGAGACAACGAGGCGACGTACGCACCACAGTACTAGCGGGTTACTGTCACCATCACTGCACTGCTGTCCTCACCACCTTGTTTGCTTGCTACTCCTAATTGGTTTGCTGACAGAGTTTAGCAAAGATTCTGGCTCCGTTCGGTGAAGCTGAAGTGCTGTAGAAAAGCGCTGAAGTGCTGTAGAAGCGCTGAAATCTTGTGAGAGAAAAATACTGTTGAAGTGCTGAAAAATAAGCACTTATAAGCTCAACCGAACGCAGCCTCTGTTTATTTTAATGGCCCCAGAACCAATGTGAGCTGTGGCAAAGAGACAAGCAAAAGAAAACTATAAAAAAACGACAGCAGCAGCGGCATGTGCGAACAAAAACATTGTAGGCTTTTAAGATGCCGTGGGCGGATTACCGATGCTATTTTGAGAGCCTTTTTTTTAGAAAAAAAGCGGAGAGCAGTGGGGAATATTATTGCTATGCTGCTCCTTTTTTAGTAGTACTTTTTTATTATTATCTTTTTTCGTGGGCTTTTAAATCCCATTCTCTCTTTCTGCGGTGAACAGTGCAAATATCTTTGGTTTGGATGCTCACTTGCTCAGGGAGGAATCTCTTTCATTTTTCCATTTATTTAAGTGCTGCAAAGCATCATTATCTTCTCCCTCAGTCACCCTATGTGTGCTGTCTTGGTAGTGCTGTCAATCCTTGCAGCTGCAGTGTGTCATTTATGTCATCATCAGCTCCGGGGAGGCTCTCGGAGGTGAAAGGGACAATTTCACTAGTATGATAGAGTAGATCAAACACCTTTTTGTTCAATCCTTGGCTCAAATCAAATCCTTTTCACCCTTTCAAATCGACCACGAAAGCTCATCCAGTTTATCCCCACTGCCTGTTTTGGGGGGGTCACCAATTTTGGAGCCATCTTTGGCAGCGTTCTTTATTGCTATGCTATCAACACCTTGCTGTCCTCGTCAGCCAATACTCACACCTGAGGGCTTGCATGCCATCAATGCTCCCCTGACTGAGGTGTTTATCATGTGAGCGTCTGCATTTTGGCGTCACAGGAAATCCCCTCTCACGGTCCACTGTAAGTGGATTTCATTTATTCCCAAATATTTGAGCTTTGCCTTTTGGGGGGCTCTAATAGTTCACAAATTCTCGAGTTGTTGGGAAAATCTGGCTGGCCTCTTAGAGCTTTTTTAGCTCTTGCTCCTCTTTCCAGGAGAGTTTTCAACTTTTCTTCCCCCCCTGAGGTTTCGTGAGCGCAAGAATAAGATTTCTGAAACTGTTCTTGGAGGTTTGCTCTCGCCGGTTTCCACTATCCCTACTTTATATCTCCGGCTCCAAGATCTGAACTTGGGGAGTTCTCGGTGCAGAGCAGAGCAATCCACTAAAATCACTCCGTGTTTTGGAGCTCGAATAATCCTTCCATGGGCTCCCGGTCCGGCTATGGAGCGGCGGTGGCGGCCATGGTGTTGGTTTCTTGGCTGTGCTTCGCGGCGGCCGGCGTCGGCGCGATAGGGGCGAACTGGGGCACGCAGGCGAGCCACCCGCTGCCGCCGGAGACGGTGGTGCGGATGCTCAAGGACAATGGGTTCCAGAAGGTCAAGCTTTTCGACGCCGAGGAGGGCACCATGAACGCCCTCAAGAAGAGCAGGCTGGAGGTGATGGTCGGCATCCCCAACGACCTGCTGTCGACGATGGCCAGCAACATGAAGGCCGCAGAGAAGTGGGTCGACACCAACGTCTCCAGCTACCTCAACGATGGCGTCAGCATCAGGTACTTGCTTCTCTGTCAGTGTTGCTTCTGATTACCGTTAGTGCTGTTTAGGTCACTCATGGTACTGATGCTTGGTAGTGGTCGCCAGTGTTAATTGTACTGTGTAATCTCAGTTCTGATGACCTAGGGTGAGCTCTGAGCCTAGAATATTGTGGAAATAGGATGATTTTCATGCTACCCTCGCTTGTCTTGATTGATGGCTAATGATTGAAGCTCATATCTGGTTAAATGTTTGACTTGGAAAGTACTTATGCTGTTATGCATCATCATTCTCTGTATATGACAAGCGGTCGGCATTCTTTGTGCCTCATTTAGTACATTTGTGCACATGCTGTAGTTTGGATATAACGGTTGCCATTTCTGGTTGCACATGTTTGCTTTGCACGCCTGCTTGGGTACTCCTGTCGTTATTCGTATGCGAGAAACTGCTGGCATATTTGGGAGCTATGTGTTTCATTAATTTGTGCACGCACCACCAAATCAAGGCCTTCACCAATCTGAAGAATCTCCTCTGTTATACTTGTAAATCATGCTTCTATGTGTTAGAGAAAAAAAAGCATGCTTCTTTGTTATATGGAAATCTGAAATGTTTTGTAAGTTTTCACCGAGCACTGCAGCTGTGGCACTTGGCTGCACTAATCATGTCACTATGGCAAGATTTTAGTTATGTTTTTAATAAAAATTTTAGCTGTCAAAGTGCCAAACATTTTTTATTACTAGGTTTTAGATGTTCCTTTTGATTCTCACTTTTCTCAGAGAAAAATTGAAAGGAGTGCATTGAAATGAACCTGATCCATGAAGGCGCTCAGGAGCATTGAGTGACTTCTACTTTAAAGAGGTGGACCTTACACTGGAGCAAATACATCCATTTTGGCTGGTCCTGTTTATTTGTGTTCCTTATTTGAATGGAGCATAGTTGTCCCCACTAGTATAATGTAGTTAATTGTACCTCAGGCCTTTATCGCCTCACTACTTTATGATCTTATTTCTTTTCCCACTGGCTCGTGTCAAATGCTTGATAGGCGGATGACCTATTCACATGGTACTATATTCTAGAAGTTGGAAGGTTCAGTTATTTTCAAAAAAATTCTGAACACCGTGTCTAGTTATAGAAGGAAAACTTTCTTTAATGAACATAGTTGATTTGTTTAATGTTAAGAGTATATCTAACCATCTGTACCCCAGTTTGTGTAGCAAATTAATCCTAACTAGATATTATTTGTTGCCCTTCTCTCTATTTATTTATAAATTATTGTTCGCACGTGCATCTACCATTCGACTACCAAACTGCCATTGCCTTCTAAATACATAGACCGCTAAATGACATGTGCCCTGAAAACTTTCTACGCATCTACTACCAGCTCATTGCATACCATGATGCAAAGCTTTATTTTCTTAATCACTAAGACAGTAAGCAGAAAATGTCACGGACGCAATGGCTACTTCCTTGTTGCTTACATTAACTGATAGCTTATCAATTCATTGATACTCTTTTCCAGCAATTATGGAGAACAGATTGATACTTACCAAGCTTTCATATCTTCTATTTTGAGCCTCCGTAGTACTTGTCCTGCAATGCTGTTTTAACACTTTTGTTGCGTGAAGTTCTGCCATGATTGTTAAGTACACCCTTGCAATTTCATGTAACACTATACCAATAAACTTTCTTTTAGTCTGAATCAGGCATCTTTAGTTTTACCTCTAATGTTCTTTGCCTGCTTTATAGGTTGTGGGAATACGCATCAGCATGCCATTGAACTACTTGCATGCATGGCACTTGCATTTGCACGTCATGTAGTAAATGAAAGATGTTTATTCAAGATTGTACTTTGCTTCATGTTCTGAATCTCACAACCAACTTCATTGTTTGTTCTGACAGTGGTGTGCTGATGTTAACTAGTCAACCAGCCTCACCTCTTTATTTGCTTATTGCATTCTTAGGTATGTTGCAGTTGGGAATGAGCCTTTCTTGGAGACATACAATGGAAGCTTTCTGCAATCCACTTTTCCTGCCATCAGGAACATACAAGGTGCACTTATAAAAGCCGGTTTGGGCAATCAAGTTAAAGTCACGTGCCCTCTCAATGCTGATGTCTATTCCTCGTCAACCACCAAGCCTTCTGATGGGGACTTCCGCACAGATATTCATGACCTGATGCTCACTATAGTAAAATTTCTGAGCGACAATGGTGGAGCTTTCACTGTCAACATATACCCTTTCATAAGCCTCTACACTGATCCAAACTTCCCTGTGGACTATGCCTTCTTTGAGGGGGCCGCGTCACCCATCGTTGATGGCTCCTTCACTTATACTAACATGTTCGATGCGAACCATGACACACTTATATGGGCTCTGAAAAAGAATGGTTTTGAAAACCTCCCAGTCATTGTTGGGGAGATTGGATGGCCGACTGATGGGGACAGGAATGCTAATGCTCAGATGGCTCAGCGTTTCAACCAGGGCTTCATGACTCATATTGCTTCTGGGCGAGGAACACCGATGCGGCCTGGGCCTGTTGATGCTTACCTGTTCAGCCTAATTGATGAGGATGAGAAGAGCATACAGCCAGGAAATTTCGAGCGGCACTGGGGGATCTTTACTTATGATGGCCTGCCAAAATACCAACTGAATCTCGGGACATCAAATTCAGGTGGTCTTGTGAGAGCAAAGGATGTGAAGTATCTCGAAAAGAAGTGGTGTGTACTGAAGCCTTCCGTGAAACTCAACGACCCACAGCTTGCAGACAACGTGGCTTATGCATGTTCCATGGCAGATTGCACCAGCCTTGGTTACCAGACATCATGTGGGATGCTGGACACCCGTGGCAACATCTCATACGCATTCAACAACTACTTCCAGAAGAATGACCAAGATGATGTGGCCTGTGGATTTCAGAATCTCGCGACGACCACAGGCCAAGACCCCAGCACTGGGACATGCAGGTTCGGGATCATGATCGAGGTTGACTCCGCCTTCTCATGGAGGCTGCAGGGGTTTGGTAGCAACCCCCTCTTGATCCTCCTGCTTGTGCTTCTCCAGCTATTCCTGCCCTTCTCTTAGATGCAGGTTTCGCGAGAGATGACAATGAGAGCATAAAAAATCTGACAGCTTGAGGATATTAGATGTATGTTGTCAGTATCATTCATTTAGAAACTCTTTCCTCTATAACCCTTTTTCTTCTCTTTGGCAAGGAAACCGCAGGCTGCGGTTTCGGGCATGCTTGATTATTGTTAGGGTTAGCTTTGATTCATCAGTTCGGTTGTGATAGCAATGAACGATGCATTGAGCCATCCACTGGCTAGCAGGGTGCGAGCATAGCTATTGAACCTCTGCATCTTCGGTGAATTCAGGTTTCTGAGCAGCATATTTGTGATCCATCTTCCTCAGTATGCTGTCATCATCTTCAGAGGCTTTCATGGTCAGAAGAGTTTGGTTCTGCTTCAGCATGGAATCAACAAGGAGGGCAATTCTGTTCTGCGACACATGTTTTCACATGCATTCTTGTTGGGCAAACTGTGAAACGGTCGCTCAACGGGGCCACCAAGCACTGCCAGGTCAGAGACCGTTCAGATCTGGGCCTCTGGGGTGGTACTAGTGGACTAGTGGCACTGCACCTTGAATGACCAGGAACAGGGAAACACTTCATGGTGTCCAAGGTTATACAGGTCGCAGCACTTTGCTGAATCATTAATTAATAATAATAACAAAAATGCAGGGCCAGGAGCATCTCGTACGCCAAGAAGTCAATTTGCAATACTCCTGAGTCCCAAAATAAGTACAGTACCGTTTAGGATTTTGACTATCTCGTTTTGATCATTCGTCTTATTTAAAAATTTTGTAAAAAAATTATTTATTTTATTATGAAATGATTCATTATTAGAAGTACTTTAATCTTGATTTGTTTATTTTTATATTTTCGCAAATTTCTTAAATAAGAAGAATGGTCAAATGTCGATTTCGAAAAGTAAAATACGAAACTTATTTTAAGACGGAGGGAGTACACATTACATGCGCAACTGGCCTCGTGGCATCAATAGTGACAGCAAAACGTCACCCTTTTGTCCAAGATTCTAAGCACACATGATAGATCCTAATCTTCAGCAACCTTTTCCTATTCAGTCTAGACCCAACCCAAAAAAATGTGATTCAGACTTGAAACAAAATTCTAGAAAAAAACTCCCAAACAGTTCCAACCTCAAATGCATATTATGATAATGAAGGTATTGAAACGAAGCTGTCAAGCTGAAGCACTTGTTCACCTGGCGACTGGTGGTGCGAGCTAGAAAGATCAGCCGCACAAATCCCTGCAACTTGTTCAGCTGTGTGATGGGGGGAGGGGGGGGGGGGGCTTTGCTTGCCTGGTCACAGCTTGTTGTTTTGATCAATCAGCGCTTATTTTTAGTTACGAAACAGTATTTTTTTCTCATAACAAATCAGCACGAGCCGAAATCAGCGCTTGTTTTTTAGCCAAAAGAACAGGCTGTCAGTGGGGGGGGGGGGGGGCGGGCTTTGCTTGCCTGGTCACAGCTTGTTGTTTTGATCAATCAGCGCTTATTTTTAGTTACGAAACAGTATTTTTTTCTCATAACAAATCAGCACGAGCCGAAATCAGCGCTTGTTTTTTAGCGAAAAGAACAGGCTGTCAGTGGTTGCTGTCGTGTCGTATTCGGAATCTGGATTTATCAGGAGACAGTCACCCGTGTGCTTGTCCCGGAGTTTATACGTTCTGTTTCCCGGTCGTTTTCGACAACAGCGGCTTTCTCGTCGCATTTGTGTATGTCTGTGTCCCGGATGGTGATGCGCCGAGTTCCTTTTCGATCCAGACCTGCACGCAGCGGATGGTGACGCGCCAAATTCGATCCAAATTTGTGCACAGACGTCAGGTCAATTCTCTCCAAGAGCAAACACACAAACAAGAATCGTACTGAAACCACACAGCACCTAACAAAGGGCCAAAGGCTGAACTACCTACTCCGTCCGTCCTAAAAAAGCGTCATTCTTGACTTTGAAATATCATGTTTGACTACTTATTTTATTTAAAATTTTTATGCAAATTATAAAATAAATAAATCATTATTAAAGTATCTCTAGTGATAAAATAAGTTATATCAAGATAAATAATATTTATTAATTTTTTTAATAAAACGGATGGTCAAACAACATGTTCTGAAATTCTAAAACGATACTCTTTTTTGGAACGGAGGGAGTACATTACTACTTGTTGGAGCTGCCATGTGAGGCGGCACGGCTGGTCGGCAAGTGCAACGCCGATCAGGAGCACAAGGAAGAAGAAGAAGAAGAAGCGGCGCCAGCAGCCGGGCTGTTGCTGTCACTGTGCCACATCCGCATACACTGTGCAGCGCAATGCCAAACGGAACATGGCAGCACGGCCTTAAAAACCACCACAATGTTGCCGTTGCCGATGCCTCGCTGTTCAGTTGTCTGAGAAAAAGCGTTGATTTCGACTAATGCTGATTTTTGAGAGAAAAATACTATTTTATATTAAAAAAGAAGGCAAAATTTGGATAAGTGAATAGGCCTAACGTCGCCACTCTTTTGCTCTGGAGGAGTACTGCAATTACAGTGCAGGGCCATTCTATTCTACTGCTACCATTCTTCCAAATGTGGCGACACGACACGAGCTTTGCCACCAGTCCTGGAAATCCGGCACAAAAAGAACCGTAGTGGCCGTCCGCCGTAGGACGGTGGGGAGTAGGAGCGGCTGAAAGCTCAGAGGCAGTTTTTTGACAACAAAGCTCAGCGGCAGTTGTGGTTGGTTGGTGCAGCCGCAGGAGCAGTAACAGCAGTCACTTTGTGGGACGGCCAGGCATGTACCTTCTGCCCCCGTTACACTTCAAAATTCTAAGATTTCCGTCACATCGAATTTTATGACACATGCATGAAACATTAAATATAGATAAAATTTTTACATGTTTACACGTAAATTATGAGACGAATTTTTTAAATCTATTTAGGCCATGATTAAACACTTATTATAAAAAATTCTTCGGTCCAAATTATAAAGCAAAACGCATCTAAACGGGGCCTTGGTTGTGGTTGTGGTTGTGGAGGAGCAGCCATCTGAGCCATGCAAAATAAAAGGCTGGCCATATCGTGCGTACTGTACTGTATCGATAATTGGGAGTCTTGTGTTTCTTATCTGCTGCCCTTTTGCTTTCCCTACTGCTCTCGTTCTCCCTCGCCTTTTGGGTTCCTGAGGCGCAGGTTTGGTTTCCTTTCCCCACTGCTTGCTTGCCACCCCTTTTGCCGGTCGCTGTGCAAGAGCTGCAACGAGAGACAGCTCCATCATCCACAACGAGGTGAGATTCTTGCTAAAGATCCGGACGGAGGGAGAGGGAGTATAATTGCGGACCGGGCGTGGTCAGTGGTGGTTGCCAATTGCCATGTCATGATGTGTGTAGGATCCAGCCGCCGGAGTTGTTGTTGACGACTTGGCGATGCTGCTGTGGTTTCCAGGCTGAGGGGTATAGATCTCAGGGTGAGCTTGTGTCCCGGTGCGCGAGGCTGAGCTCCTTGCCCGTTCCGCCGCGGCCGCCACGGCTCAAGCTCCACCATGGCTGTCCAGCCTTGCTGATGCGGATTCAGAGGGCAGCAGGTTGTCCTGTCCACTTCCCTTTTTCTGGTGAGTACTTTGGGCTTTTGCCTCACCTTGATTGGCGTGTACTTGTGTGTTATTTCTCTCCTTGCCTTTCTTGGTGAATATGATGGCGCTGCTGTTCTGTTCTTGCCATGATTGACGATTCCTCTTCTGTTAAAAGTTCAACTGCTCTCTGGAACATGCCATCCGCATCCCCTTGCGTACTTCAATTCTCTGTGAATTTAATGATGATGCATACAGTAGTTGAGTGCCCCAGATACGCTCCTGCAAATCTGTCCGGTTTCTGCAACTTCCATGCGCCGAACTAGTTTCTCTGCTCTTAACCTGCTTTCCCTCTTCCATTTTGTTGCTTCAGAGGTAGCTGCTGCTGCGGCAGACAGGTAGGAGCAGCGGCTCAGATTTTGGCTCCTTTGGGATGGACTGGAACCACAAGGCCTCCGTGTTGTGGGACTGGGAGAATTTGCCGCCCATAGGCGCAAACGGGAGCGAGAACCTCAGGATGACTGCTGTGTCTCAGGGTGAGGCCAAGTTTGCAGGCTTTGAGGCCACAAGGCATGAATCAGTGCATTCTTCCTGTGGCACCTTCTCTTCCAGCTCGGAGATGGGCTATGGTTCATCCAAGAGCTCCATATCCGATTCTTCGCCCAAGGCCAAGGGGAACAACATGGAGCTCAATTTTGCACCTGCCAAAGCTCCTGAAAAGAACACTGATTCGGGGAAGGTCGATGACGCCAGAACCTCTCCGTCTTCGGTGATTGCCATCAGCAGTGGAGAGCCGGTGCTTAGCCTGAAACTTGGCAAGAGAACATACTTTGAAGATGTCTGTGGAGGGCAGGTTGTCAAGAGCTTGCCATCAGATACGAGTGCAGTGACTCCTCGTCCGGCTTCTACAAAGAAGGCAAAGGTGGCTCCAAACACGCAGAAATCATACTGCCAGGTTGAAGGCTGCAAGGTTGACCTCTCTTCGGCTAAAGAATACCATCGGAAGCACAGAGTCTGTGAACCTCACTCTAAGGCTCCCAAGGTGGTTGTTGCTGGTCTGGAGCGGCGCTTTTGTCAACAGTGTAGCCGGTAAGTTCTTTAGCTTGTAAATGGAGTGTAGCTTTTCATTGGAGAAACTTGTTTTGTCTTGGTATCCTTGAGCAAGGAAGGAAAAATGTTCTCTATGTCGAAAATGCAATTTCTTGCAGGTTCCATGGATTAGCTGAGTTTGACCAGAAGAAAAAAAGCTGCCGCAGGCGCCTCAATGATCACAATGCCCGCAGACGGAAGCCAAAGCCTGAAGCACTTTCTTTTGGTTCATCGAGGCTATCGGCAATGTTCTATGGTAGTGATCAGCCTTTGGTTGCCTTGTCATCTTGTGAAGTCAACACATTATTTATTTTTCTTCTTCTAGCAGATATTATGTTTAGCAATCTTTATTACCTTTTCATGCACACTCGCAACTGAATGGCACAAAACTAAGGAATGCATAGCTGCATATTTTATTTATCTGTGAAGTTGATCTGCTTGTTTGTTCACAATTCTGTGTCATGATTTTTAAGGTGAAATTCTTTTTTATTTATGATATCAGATATTTAGATGACATGACAACTGATTTGTATAGATGGGACAAAGGAGTTACCACCAATAAAGTTGTAATTGTTCCTTGGAGTTGAAGGGGCACATATGTTCGGTTCTTTTCAATTTAGATATCCAACACATGATTCAATTTTATCTGCCATGATGCCATCTCTCCATACAGTTATGTTCTTCATTACTTCAGGAAAACCACTTTACGTTTGCACGAACAAATTGATGCTTTGGATTTTGGACTTTGGAGATACTAGGTAGCTGAGTAAGCGTTACTTCAAATTTAACAAGTGCATGCCGAGTATTTTCAGCACTTGTAGTTTATAAAGAAGCAGCTTACGTAAATACTATGCGAATACAAGTCCCTTGCTAAATCGGTTTTAGTACTGAATCTGTCTTGCATTTCTTAAACAGACACAAGACAACAGACAAGCCTTCTGTTTGGTCAAGCTCCTTATGGTCAAATGAGAATCTGTGCAAGTTCTTCATGGGATAACCCAGGAGGAGGCTTCAGATTTGCAGAAACAAAAGCTCCTTGGTTAAAGTCAATGAGAGGTGCTGGTGTTGATGGGTTGCATCTATCAAGTCAGCAGGTGTGGAACAACTTTATGCCATATGGTGTCCATCAAGATTTTGATGGGTTCACGGCTTTCAAAGGAACCAGTACAAAGGTCCTTGATCAAGGTATTTTTTCATCTCTACTTATGAATGAGGTCAGTCATTTGATTGAAAAACTGTTTCTCCTGAAATTCCAAACAAGGAAAAATTCGTGGATACGTGCACCTATAGGTCATTTTTGGAGCCTTTCATAAAATCTCTTTTAGACGATTCTTCTGTTTCTGTGTTACTGCCTGATTTTAAGTTTAGGACTTGTAATATGTACCTGCATCATTCATATAAGTTTTGCATCGCGCTAGTATATAGCATGTTTCTGAATTTGCATTTGCAATCCGAGAACCTTCTTTGGAATGGATGAGATCAGAGCCTGACTGCTAGACCATATTTTTCCATGGTTTTATCTTGGTCAGTTAATGATCATTACTCACCATTTTTTAGTAACATCCGAGTAATCTAATTCTTGTCTTTGTACTAGCTTATTGCAACATGATTGCATGTTTTTACTCAAGGCTTGAACACACTAGCCCATAACTTATGTTTTGCAAGTGCTAGTCAGCAAAGACCTGCAGTCTCATCTGAAACTTGTCCACTTCACTGAATTGTTAACATCAGTAGCTGCCACCTAAACCTTGATTCACCTCTTTCATAACACCAGCACTGTAAGCCATGTTTTCAGAATCAGACCCCACTGCACCATAATTGGGACCTAAGGACAGTTTAGTATGGATGTCTGTAAGGTGGGGGGTTTATATCATGATTGGTCCCCAAATTTGGCAAAATCGATGTCACTCATGACGGGTTCTGAAATTTTGGTACGTTGTGAAGGAGATTCCAACCACCAATATTTTTTTCTTCCTTTTCTCATATTGTTGGGGAAATCAGCAAGTACCCAACTAGTGTCATGCTCATAGACAGCACGCTTGGGGTTTCCATATTCCAGGAATAGCTTAACTGATCGTCTGAATGTTTTGGGTCTTCTGCTCAAAACGTGTGGTTCCTACTGCTACACATACAGGCAAAAAGCCTCGAGAGGCACCAAGGCCAGAATGTTGTTATTCTATAAATGATCTAATCATCATTGATTTCAGTACTAATATTTACTTATTAGATGTCCTTATATTTACTATATGAACTATGAAGATCAGCTGAATTTCACACAGCACTCTTATCTCACAAGTCAGAGAAATATTCCTGTCAGGAACTTGATTGTTTTGAAACAATTAGCTGTGTAGTACAAAATTTGCAATAGCATATGTGGCATTTGTTATATATTATCAGATATAAATATGCATTTTCAACGAGCTTGAGGATTTTGAACGAACATACCTGGTACTAATACGCATCCTGCCCTTGACGTGTTGTCATTCAGGTGTTGAAGCTTCTGCGGTCGTCTCCAACCCGAATGGAGGCCCGGATCTTCAGCGTGCTCTCTCTCTTCTGTCAAACAGTTCGGCCGGTGCTGGTGCTGGTGCCGGTGCCGGTACCGGTACCAACCAGCAGCCGGCTGCTCAGCTGCACCACCACCACGCTGGCCTGAGCACCCTCGCCGCCAGCTCCAGCTCCGTGATGCAAGCCTCATCGTCACCAGGGCTGTGGCAAGACGGCGGCGCCGCGGCCCTGGGCGGCCATCATGCCCACGCGCGGTTTCAGGCCCTCGATCCGCTGGGCAGCGGCGGCGCCATTGCAGCAACGGCTCAGGAACTGCTCCAGCTCCCGCAGCGGCCGCCGTCGTCGTTCGACAGCTCCTCGTCCCACTACGACCTGATTCGCTGATGCTTCTCCTTTCAGGCTTCAGGTCGAGCGCGCGCGGTTTCCGCGGGATCGGGCTCGGCTTCTTCTGGCGTCTCTGAAACTCGGGATTCTTCCTAGTTTGTTCTGAATGAACAGAATAGTAAATAAAGGCCTGCAACAAACCTAGGCTCCGATCGTTCCGGATCGCCTTGCCGCCATGGAAACTCGTGTGTGTGCTTGAATAATCCACCGTTTTGTGACGCTGGTTAATCTGTTAATTTGTGTAATGGCAACTTGATTGCTTCCTTCGGAAGAGCGATCGATGCTGGGCGCTTTTGTTCGTTGCCTGTCTCGAATTCTCGATGCCATGGATGGAAACGCTCTCGTCTCTGTCTGATCCTTTGCATGACGAGGGCGTTTAACTGCTGGCTGGAATGGACGACGCCGAGGCGGCGGCGGCGGCGGCGCTGGACCTGGGCGCGCGGCCACGGCAGCCCGTGCCCCCGCCTCGCCTCGCCTCGCTCGTCTCTCCCTCCCCATCTCCGGCTGTGGTCGTGCTTGGATTGGAGCTTTCCTTCCCGCAACTGGCAACTGCGACGTATCCGGCCTAGCTGTCATCGCCGGCCGCCCATCCAGACTCCTACTCCGCCGATCATTCCTCGTAGCGCGCTAGTAGGCATGTTTTCACCGATACAGTATAAACCGAACAAAGGCGGTTTAATTCGTTTTCGGGGTCTGTTTGGTTGGACTCTAAAGTCTGCCCTGCCAAAGCAAGCCATGATTTTGGATTTCGTTTGATTTGCTACTAAATCTTACAAACTCCTCATACTTGGCTTACCAAATTCATGGCAAAATTTTCTAACTAACCTTGGCTTGCCAAATTTTTGGCAAGGCAAATTTTGGTCGCATCTAAGCAGGCCCTTGATTTCGGTTTCAGTTCCTGTGTTTAAGAGGTTCCGTGATCAGCTTGCCCCCCCTCGCCCACCTTGCAGGCGGCTCGAGGGGCCCCTAACCCCAGCGCCGTACGACCCCTCTCCTCGCTCTCCTGCCGCGCCGCCGCCGGAGCTAGCCGTCGTCACGACCGCGCGCGGCTCGCCGGGATGGCGGCGGCGGGGCCGGTTCCCTACTCGGCGGCGTGGTGGCATGGGTGGCGGCAGATTACGGTAGGGTGCAGCCGAGCTCGGGCGGTGAGGAACTCGGCGAGGCTGCTCCCTCTATCTGCAGCGGCGTCGGCCAGGGCTTGGGTTGGCGACGGTGGTGGCGGATCTCCCTCCTCCGTGCTCCTCCTCTTCCTTCCTCGGTGGTGGCATGGCATTGGCTCGGGATGATCTGTGTTCGCCAGATCCGCGGCCTAGGTTGCCGGATCTGCGCCCCTTGCGGCCGGATCTGGCTCGCCCTGGCCGGGATGTGGTGGGCAGCGACGGTTGCGGCGGCGGGTGCCAGTGCTCGCGTGGGTGCTGAGGATGGCGACTTCTTCTCCAGCCACCTTCGTCCCTCACGAGTCTGGCATCAGCGCGTGACCGGCGGGCTGTGGCTGGCTGGGGCGCTCCCTAAGCCGGCCGTGGCCACGGTCGGGCCGGCTGTCCAGTGGCCGAGCCTGGAAGCGACGGCGTTAGCTCGGGGCGCCAGGGTTCGGGATGCATCTGGCGCCCCATGGGCAGGGACGGCGTGTAATACCTCTGGTATTACTGATTAATTAAACTGCCATGTCATCATGTTTAAATTAATCATCTGCATATGATTGTGCTTAGGGCTTCTAGAGTGACTTGAATGTGTTTGTGAATGATGGTGTAATTAAACCCTTGATTGGAAATCAAAACTAAATCAAAAAGAGAAATCAATTTAAACCCTAAATTTGATCCCAAAACCTAATTCAAATTCTATAAGGAACTTGATGAAAGTGTCTTAATGAAAGTTGTATATCTTTTAAAATGGAACAACTTTTATTTTTGGATATTTTGAAGTTATGCACTGGAAATTTAAATTAAACTCAAAAAAGTGACTTAAAATTCAAATTTGAAACATCAATTTAAAAACTATCAATAATCTGACAAAACATCCTTAATAGAAGTTGTAGGGCTCAGTTAGTTGAACAACTTTCATGTTTACATATTTTCAACTTATATATAAAAATTTGGAGAATTTCAGTAAATTGCAAATTAAATTCAAATTCAACTTTTACCCCCTTTTCTGTAGTTTCAAATTTAGACCGAATTTGAACTTGGTACACAAAGCAAAAGTGATCTACATGAAATTTTCTACAACTTTCGTATTTACCGTTTCCACTGAATCGGATCGTATAGGGCTCAATTGAATCAAATAGGTCTCGACCTACACTTGTAGCTACAGTGCTAGAGGGGGGGGTCCCTTGTTCCGGCAACGCTGCCATACGCGCGTGCCGCATCGCGTGCCGGTTGCCGTCCGGTCAGCCGGGGCCGGGGCACCGCCGCGTGGAGAGTCGCTCGGGGGCCCCGGGTCTCTCTCGATCTTATCCCACCGTTTCCCCGTCCTATTAAGGTCGACGAGTGCTCACCGTCATCATTTCTCTCCCGCCGTCCGCCAACGAGGTCGCCTCAGTTTCCGGCGAAATCCACTGTGCTCTGACCAACTCCACACTCTCCATCCCACAGCTAGATAGCCAGCTCACTTGCGCACCGTCTGACGCCCTCAGAGTGCACTGTGGTGATCCGTTAGTGCTGGAGCCCTCGTCGTCGTTGCCACGGCCGCTCGGGAGCGCCGCCGCGGGCAATCTTAACGCGACTAGCCTACAGTGGTGAGTCTCGCTCCGCTTGAGCTCCTGCTTTGCACTTTATAGCTTTGATGTATGCTCATGCGCGCGCTGGTTCTTCAAGTGGTGCTCTAGGGTCGTCGGAACGCAGGGTCTCGCCGCCGGAGCACCGAACCGCAACCATCGCCTCAGTCACGCTCGTCGCTCCGAGCCGTTCCAGCCTCAATCGACTACCGGTCTAGGACCGTGGTGAGTTCTTGAGTCTCCACAAACCTTTTCCCGTGACTTTACTGTATTACACCGGCCGGAACCGGGTCGCCGTGTCGTCGAGTCCGCCATGGACGAGTTGTGCTCATCGGAGGCGCTAGGGGTTAGGGAATAGGGGCGCTAGGTGGTCCGCTAGGTGCTAGAGATCGTGTAGCCACGGTTGGTTTCGTTGCTGAGGTCGTCGCCGGCGAGTACCGCGGCGAACCGCCGCGTGCGCGCGCGAGCAGGGGCGCGGCGAGAGGAGGAAGAGGGAGCTGACAGCGGGGGCCCGTTGGTCAGCGTCCCTGGGTGAGAGTGGGAGCGCGCGGGTGCGTGAGCGGGCCGCGCTGGACCGGCCTGTGGCTGTTGGGCCGTCTCGGGTTGAATTCAGTTTTCATTTTCCCGGAGTATTTCCTAGGCCTTTTCCATTTTTATTTATTATGAATAGTACTACAGTTTATCATTTTTATGTAGATTAATTTACTGCTCTGAAAATTATGAAAATAATTGTATGTGCTCTCTGTAGTATGTAGAATTTAATAAAAATATTAAGTAGTGAGTTTGAACACTTTCTGCAGGAGATAAAAATCAGTATATTAATTGATAAATGGAACTTTGATGATTTTTAATAAATTCTGTATTATCTCAAAAATCATGAAATTTATTTTGGCACTGTTTTAGACTGGAAACTATATGTTGGCAAAGTTTGGGCTCAAATGGAAATAGTTGAATTAGGTTGTTATTTATGTTTGGATTAATTGATGAATGAAAATGTTTAAAAGGCTAATAAATTAGGGTTTGTGTGATTTTGGATTGATTGTGGTCTTAGGTCAAACACCCTTATGACCTAGGGCAGGATGAATTAGAATAATCATGGTTAGCTTGAGGTAGGGTTATGATCATGTGTGTATTATTTATTATCAAATTCTGCGTGTCATTTCATGTCGCATCATGGTAAGCATACATCATTGCATGTGTGTAGTGACCGAGAATCCGAAAGTGAAAAGTGAAGTGACTGTTGAGGAGATTGCTCCTGAATTTGTGCCCGGCTTCGATATCTGTGGCACCGATCCTGACCCGACTTTCTACGTGATCCAAGGCAAGCCCCGGTGCATTTGCCCCACCTTATATTTAAAATGTTTTATCACTTGAGTTAATCTACTGCATTAGGTTAATAGGAGTTGAGTGATAACCTATTGATGCATTACCATTCCTTGACCACTTATTACCCCAAGAACCTGATTTAATTAAAGTATTGAAAAATGCTTAGCCCGCTTAATCGATTTAGAGTTGCATGAAATGCTATTTTGAGCTATGTGATATATGTTACTGACTAAATCATGAAACGGGTATTGGTATTATTCTCG
Organism: Eremochloa ophiuroides; assembly: GCA_038502445.1. Lineage (NCBI taxonomy): Eukaryota > Viridiplantae > Streptophyta > Magnoliopsida > Poales > Poaceae > Eremochloa > Eremochloa ophiuroides. The sequence continues at coordinate 6,412,356 of JAHLJS010000005.1, forward strand.
TTCGGCGGTTGTGCACCTGATCAGTACACTGTCGTCGACGAGAAAGGATTTCCTGCTCGGTGATCGTAGCTTGGGTTAGAGTCCCAACATGTTGTCACTGACGGGAAGGGATTTGAAAATCCGATGGGACATTTGTACTTGGGTTAGAGTCCCAATGCACTGTCGCCGCCGGAAAAGAAAGTAGGGACCATTCGTTGTAGGCCTGTTGAACCGAGACTTTGCAACTATCCACATACTCCGGGAAGCCCTATCTCCGGTCGCTCTATTGCTTGAACCGACAACCACGCACTGGGAGTGGAGAGATGGCGAGAGTAGTGCGTACCCTCGTGGCCGGCGTGCCTGGATAGTAGAGGAGTACTGTGCTCTCGGGTGGCGCAGGACCGGTTTAGGGATAGAAAAGCCATGGTAGACGGGGTTGGTATATGTAAGCTTAGGTGCTACATATGCAGTGTGGTTAGGGATCCCCAGCTGGGTACTAATGGATTCGAATCGTCGTTGCTCCTCGGTTATGGAGACTTGATCCTCTGACCATTCAGCGAAGAGTGGTTCGAAACTAGGATGTTTTGAGAATGAATTAGACTTGAAGGACTTATGTGAAAGAATTGTGAAATATTGATATTTATTATTAGCAATGTTGAGTAAAATATTAAAAACAGGATTAGTAATGCCTTTCCACAAAATACTTTGACTCTTACTAAAGCCTTACCTTGACTTCCCCTCAGCCTGCATTCCTGAGTCTCATTCCTTTTTCTTAGTCGGGTAAGTCTTGTGGAGTACCCCGGTACTCAGGGTTTGTTAACCCCGTTGCAGGTAGTCAGCAGCAGGAGGTCTGTCTTGCCCCGTGCTGTGTGACCATCATCCAGGATAGCGAGGAAGAGTGAAGTGAACCCGTGGGCAGGGTTCGTGTTATTACCTATCATATTTTGTTGTTGTCTACTGCTACTGCTGCTATTTGAACTATGGTCTGTAATAACTGCATTTGAATTCTATTTGAACAACCGGTTTGTAATCTAAGTACTATTTAAATCTTCCGCACTTTACTCTGATGTATTTTATTATGAAATGTTGTAATCCTGTAATGGCTTCACAATGGGATCCTGTCGGAGAAACGGGTGCTGATGTAACCCGGCAGATCCTCCTAGATCATCTGGGACACGGGCCCGGCTGTCATAGGTCATTAGTGACAATGACAGGTGTCTGTGGGCCATGTGATTTAGGCAGTTCTGTTACAGCTGGTATCAGAGAGTTCCATTGGTAAATCATTGCGGTATTACTTTACAAACTTCAATATGTTTTGGATCATAAAAAAAAATCTAAATTGCTATTTTGGTCTAAATTCCTTATTCTTATCTTATTCCGTAAAATAGTTATGGTAGCATGTGGAACAAGTTTACTATTAGCCCTATGTTAAATTTATTTATGCATTTATTGTCTTGCATTGATTTAAAATTCGTAAGTACGATTCATGCATCATGTTAAATCATTATGTTAATACTTCCTCCTTAAAAGTTGGGTATATGGGTTAGGATTTACCAAACCTATTCTTACTAGCCTGTTATATCTTTGCTAATCCATACTTACCTTCCAGCTGGCATGCTGCAAGCTCACTGCTCGCAAGATGATGGGTCCCAGGGGAGTGCCGCGCCACCAGTTGGTGCCACGTGATGGAGAGGAGGCTTCCGGTAGGCGCCGTCCCCGCCGCAATCGCAAGGAGCTGAAAGCAGAGATTAATGAGCTTAAGAGGGAGGTGAAGCTCATGCAGGAGGACTTTAGAGTGGCTCGTGTTAACCACTACAGGGACGTGAGGTTGAACAACGAGCTGTGCCATGAGGTTGACCGTCTGACTCAGGAGAGAGATGAGGCCTTGGAGCGTGAGGATACGGCCCGTGCAAGGGGCCATTGGTATGAGAACTATGCGGAGCACCTCGAGGGTTACAACGATGCTCTGCATGAGGAGGTCCGCAGGCTCAACAATGAGCTCAACCCTATCCTTGTTCCTCGTGAGGAAGATCCTGAGGATGGCGTGGTTGTGGGGCCTGAGGAGGAGGAGTATGATGAGGAAGCAACCGAGGATGACTTTGAGGAGGCAGATGATCCCATGGAGGATATGATCATGGAGGATGATGACGAGGAGGAGGTGATCGTCATCGATGACGACTAGACTAGTCTTAGGACTGGGAGTGTCAGCCTATCTTTACCCTTTGTGTTGTAATGTTAAGTGCCAAGAACCTTAGTTTGGGTTTAGGAACTTTGTTAAGTCTTAACCGTGTTCTTTAAGTATCGTTTAAGTCTTGTAATAATTAAGTTTGAACCGCTACTATGTTTCGTTAAGTAATGTTAGTTCTAAATTCGGTTTGCAATTAAACAGATGCCTGTCCATACTCGTTCAACTGGTACTTCTGAGGATGGAAACGCTCCCAACCCACCGCCTATCCCACCGACTCTAGCTGATGCTATTGCAGTCTTGGCCAATGCCGCCAATGCAATGGCGCAAAATAGGGACAACCGTGGTGGGCGTCGTGGCCGCCGCGACGATGACGAGACAACATATGTGGATTTCACAGATACCCGTCCACCTATGTTCACCAAGACCGATGAGCCATTGGAAGCTGATGATTGCCTCCGCACCAGTCTGATTCACTGCACAGAAATACAGAAGCCCCTGTTCGTAGCACAGCAACTGCGAGGTCCTGCCAGTGCATGGTATGCAAATCTTCTGGCAGCTCAGCCTGATGGACATCAAATGACCTGGGCAGAATTTCGTGAAGCTTTCCGCGCCCACTACATTCTAGCTGGTGTTATGAAGATGAAGCTTTATCAGTTTCTGGCTCTGCAGCAGAAAGATTCTACTGTCATGCAGTATGTTGGGCAGTTCAATCATCTGGCGCAGTACGCACCTGAGCACACCAACACTGACCAGAAAAGGAAGGATTGTTTTATCAGGGGTCTGAATTATAAGATTCAGCGAAGCTTGTCCAACAACCTCATAGCCATTGCCTATGAAGAGAGTGACCGTAAACACCAAGAGGAGAAGAAGAAAAAGAAAGCCGGATCTTCTGGCGGTCAAAAGCGTCAGAAACTCATTTACCACCCCACTCACCACTCTCGCCCACCCTACCCACAGCAGCAGGTAGTTGTTCGTACTGCTGCTACCCTCCCACACCTCCAACCAGCAAAACACCACTCGACCGAATGCCCCTGGCGTTCGTGTCACCACCCAGCAAGTCAACTACAATCACCCGTGCTACAACTGGCAAGATGGGCCACTGGGCCCGTGACTGCCCGTTTCCCAAGCAATACAACCAAAATGCTCAGAAGGGTCATGGCCATCAGCAGCAGCAGAATCAGCAGCGTGGTCATCAGTAGCACGCTCAGAAGGGAAAGGTGGTCAAGAAGGCAGACCACGTCTACTACACCTAGGCTGATCAGATCCCAGAAGGTGAACCCGTCTTGATGGGTAGGTTCCTTGTCGCAAGGCACCCTGCAATTATGCTTTTTAATTCTGGTGCATCTCATTTATTGATCAATCGCACTTTTGTCATCAAGCATGAGATACCAATTGGGGAAATAAAGGAAAATTTTCTAATACATTCGCCCGGGGGATGTATAAATACTAAGGAGGTAGTGCAACAAGTACCTATAGAACTGGGTGGGCATATATTCCCTACCACCATGATAGTACTCAAGGATCAGGACATAGATGTGATATTAGGCATGAATTGGATTTATCAGCACAAGGCTCTCATTGACGTGCTGAATAGAACCATCAGGGTAAATTTGCCTAATAGTTCAACCCAACTCCTCATCCAACTTCCAATCCCTCAAAGAGCAGTGGGTAGAATATGTGCAACCGCAGCCAAGGAAGTACAGAATATCCCAGTAGTCTGTGAATTTCCGGACGTGTTCCCTGATGATTTGCCTGGTTTGCCACCTGATTGTGATGTGGAGTTTGCTATTGAGCTGAAGCCTGGAACAGCATCTATATCCCGTAAAGCCTATAGGATGCCTCCCAAAGAGCTGGCAGAACTGAAAGTTCAGTTGCAAGATCTACTGGATAAGGGTTTCATTAGACCTAGTTCATCACCATGGGGTTGCCCTGCTATCTTTGTGAAAAAGAAAGACAAGTCTCTTCGACTCTGTGTCGATTACCGTCCACTCAACGAGGTCACCATCAAAAATAAATATCCTTTACCTCGTATTGACCTACTCTTTGACCAACTAGCTGGAGCCAAAGTGTTTTCTAAAATTGACCTTAGGTCTGTGAAAGGTCCTAGTATGGCTAGAGGGGGGTGAATAGCCTAAATAAAAATTCTACAAACCACTAAATAAGAAATTAGAACCACAAGAGGCTATAAATGCAATGCTAAGGCAACCACTAACCTAGGCAAGCCACCTACACAAATCTAGTTAAACCTTAGTTCTAATCCACACAAAAGAGCTAGCAAAAGCTAAACGACTACACAACTACTTAAGAAAAGGGAACAAGCTACTTTGCACAATGACAAGAATGGGATGATCGTCAATTATACCTTTGCCTTGTGAGGAAGCCAATCACCGGAACAATCAATAAGTCACTCACTCGAAGGTGAGGAAATCAATAGAGACACCAAGATTTATCCCCGAGGTTCACGTCCTTGCTGGCACGCTACGTCCTCGTTGTGTCGACTTCAACCGGTGGTTCGGTGGCTAATCGGTATCACACACCAAGCCTACACTAGGCGTCACAAGAACCTACCACGGAGGAAGTAACTCAAAGACACGAGCAATCCACTAGAGTTACCTTTGAGCACTCCGCTCGGGGAAGGCACAAGAACCCCTCACAATCACGGGGTGTGAGCAAGCACAATCACCAAGCTCCTTCACACCTTCTTCTCCTCCAAGCCGTCTAGGGACACGGCAATGTCCCAAGAGAATAAGAACTAATCCAAGGCTTGCTTTCAAGTGCTCTAGAATGCAAATCACAAGCAATGATGCACTTGAGGTTCACTCAATCTCACAAGAATGATCAAGATGATGAACTAGTGAGAGAGTGGGAGGCTAGAATGCAACAAAGTGTATGACAATGATCCAAGTGTGCAAGAGAGTCACCAAGTGACCAGGGAGGGAGTATAAATACCTCCAAGCCAACTCCTAACCGTTACACCCACTGAAACAACCATTAACACGTTTTTTATACCGTCGGACCGACAGCGTCGGACCAAACGGCAGCGTCTGACGGTCGGATGAACGCCACGTGTCAACAGATTTAAACGCCGTTCGTCCGATCTCAACGGTAACTGATTTCGCGCGTTTGACTACCGTCGGACTGGGGGTGTCGGACTAAACCGCAGAGTCCGACGCCCTCTCTCAGCTCACTGCGCGCGTATCGTCGGACGATCGTGCGAGCACCGTCGGACTAAAGATTTCACCCGTCCGACGCTTCCAGAGAGGTTAGAAAACTCTAAATCATCGTCGAACTTCGTCCGACGCTCGCCGTCGGACTTTTCTCAAGCGTCCGACGCTCCTCAGCGTGCCACGCGTCACACCTCGCTGCTCGGCATCGTCGGACTGAAGACCACAATGGTCCAACGCTCGGTAAACGAGCGTCCGACGCTCACTGACAGCTCAGGCGTCGGACCGAATCAATGGTCTGACGCTACGCCCACTATTAGTCCGACGCTCTGGAAACAGCCCTTTTCAAGTCTATTTCTCACCCCTTGCTTCTATGTGCTAACACTCAAGGTCTTCTACACTTGTGCACAGTGTGTTAGCATTTTACAAATATTTTTCAAGGGTTTTCAAAGGGATTCTCTAGGTTGGTTAGATCAATGCATATGAGATGCGACCTAGAGCACTTGAAAGTAATCTAATAGCTCAGTTCTCCCCTTGATAGTCGGCTATCTATCCTAAATGTGATCACTCCCACTTGGAGTCTTGATCACTAAAAGAAAAGCCCTATTTGAATATACCTTAGCCTCTAGCTTTCCTTCTTTAAGTCCCTTTCTTTTTCCTTGATCATTTCATCTTGATCTTCACTTGAGCTCATGTCATCTTCCTTCTTATCACTAATCTACTCTTGGCTACACACACTTAGCACTTAGATTAGTAACTTGGTTTCATCAATTACCAAAACCAAACTAGGGTCTTTCAGTCTGGCTACCACCAAATAAAGATCCGCCCCGAAGACATTCCAAAAACAGCCTTCACCACCAGATACGGCATATACGAGTACCTAGTCATATCCTTAGGCCTAATCAATGCACCTGCCTATTTCATGTACCTAATGAACTCGTCTTCATGCCGGAGCTCGACAAATTCGTGGTCGTGTTTATTGATGACATCCTTGTCTACTCCAAAACCCCTAAAGAACATGCCAACCACCTATGTATTGTCCTGAACCGTTTGAGAGAACATCAGCTTTATGCCAAGTTCAGTAAGTGTGAGTTTTGGTTGGACCAGGTTCCGTTTCTCGGGCATATTCTGTCTGCGGAAGGTGTGTCAGTTGATCCGAGTAAGGTGGAGAAAATCTTGAATTGGAAGCCACCAACCACGGTACATCAAGTCCGCAGTTTTATGGGAATGGCGGGGTATTACCGCCGCTTTATTCTGGATTTTTCTAAAATAGCCAAGCCTATCACTGGGTTGTTGAAGAATCAGATCAAGTTTATTTGGTCACCGAAATGTGAGAAAGCATTTCAGACTTTGAAGAAATTGTTGACCACAGCCCCAGTCTTAGCTCAGCCTGATATTGAAAAGCCATTTGATGTTTACTGCGATGCATCTGGCACTGGTCTTGGTTGTGTCCTGATGCAAGAGGGTCGAGTTATTGCTTATGCTTCACGACTGCTCAAGCGTCATGAAGAGAACTACCCCACCCATGACTTGGAGTTGGCAGCGGTAGTACATGCCTTGAAGATCTGGCGTCATTATCTGCTAGACAGTACCTGCAATGTCTACACTGACCACAAGAGTTTGAAGTACATCTTTACCCAAGAAGAGTTGAACATGAGGCAAATAAGATGGCTCAAGTTGATTTAGGATTATGATATTAAGGTACATTATCACCCTGGTAAGGCGAATGTGGTCGCTGATGCACTCAGTCGGAAGGTTCACTGCCACTGTTTGACCGTAAGATCTTATGACATGTCCTTGTGTTATGAGCTAGAAAGGTTAGGTGTATAAATAGTCCCACAAGGAAGCCTGGCTAAAATCAGTATTGAAACACCTATTCGTGAGAAAATTATTGCTGCTCAAAAGGAAAGCAAAGGAATCAAACACATTAAAGAAAAAGTTCAAGCAGGCAAAGCAGATTGCTTCAAAATTGATGATGATGGAGTCGTATGGTTCAAAGATCGGTTAGTTGTTCCCAAGGTTGCTGGGTTACGGCAGACAATTCTTGACGAAGCGCATTTGACCAGGTTCTCTATTCATTCGGGAAGCAATAAAATGTACCAGGATTTGAAACAGAAGTTCTGGTGGACCAAGACGAAAATAGAAATCGCACAGTATGTAGCGAGATATGACACTTGTCAGAAAGTGAAGGCCGTACACATGAAACCTGGTAGAGAGCTGCAACCGTTACCTGTTCCTGCATGGAAATGGGAAGATATTAGTATGGATTTCATCACAGGTTTGCCCAAGACCGCAAGAGGTTTTGATTCGATCTGAGTGATTGTGGATCGTTGTTGGCAGTTCTTATGGATCATTTCTATGCTGCCAACTTAGACTAAAAAGAAGAAAGACAAACATATTCTATCACATATGCTTTTACTACTAACAAGTTCCACTTGTACACCTAGTATTCATGTTTTGCAGGTTTAATGGTGTAACAAGTGGAAATGCACAAGCATTATGGAAAAAGCGCAAAAGCAAATGACGTATTCCGCAAATGCGCAAACCAAGAAAATAAGAAAGCCTACCTCAAAAAGCTGAATTGGATCCATCCGTAACCACGGGAGAGGCCCAGGCACAGAGAGCAACTGATCACCAGAAGGCGGTGGCCAGCGGGCCCAGCCAGGGGTGCGATCGCCCACAGGACCGGCCGCCCCCCTGGCGAGGCCTCCCGGGCCTAGTCTTCGGAGGCGGTGCTCTAGGCGGTTCCCCAAGGGCGGTTTCACCTCCTTCCAAACTTAGAGACGCCAAACCGCCCTACTCTAGCTATAAATAGATGGTGCTCCTTTATCATTCAACACACATCATTTTCGAGTCATCTACCTCACACCTCTCACTTATATCTTTAGAGTAGTACTAGTAGTTTGTGAGCAAGGCAAGAGCTATCAAGGAGAGCTTGTCTCCTTGGAAGAAAAGGATCATCTTGGTATGAATACAATTCGGTCTTCTTCCATGAGCAAGTTTCTATCTTATTTATATGATCATGCATATGAATTAGAGCAAAGTTATGATCTTGTTATGAGCATAATATATGGACTAGAATATAGTTTATGTGTTATGTTCTTGACTTGTTCATTATCGTTCTTCATTGTTCATCAAATTAGTATGAATAGAGGAAGAACTAGGAATGAGGTGATGGTTCGTCGTGCTTTCTTGGTTGCTCTTAACCTAGCCTGTCGATCCGAAGGGTTGGGGTTCGCGGAGGTTAGGAGTTGTTTCCAAGTACGTGAGCATGGTGCTCAGATATGCGGAGATCGACGAATATGTCGGTATCCCACGGGCAGAGGGGTAGGTGGGCAGGTGGTGACAGCCCTGTCCATCCCTAGCACTCCCCCACGTTTGGATATTAAAGTAGGAGTTCGTAAAGTCTCTATCGGCTGACAGACCAGCTGCGGGGATCTCTCTATCACCCCAGACTTAGTCCTGATACTAGAATTACTAATTAGATGTATTGCTAGCAGTTTTTTGCATAATTATATATGACCAATGCCTGCTCAGTTAGTTATATTCTTTTATTCTTTATTTTTCCTTTTTATCCTTGAGGTTGACCCAGATGTGTGTCCACTATTTTAAAATTGTGTTTTATTCCTGTTTACTCTATGCTTACCATTGCACTCAATAATTGATCATGTTTATACCACGCTTGATGCATATTGCCCTCCTACGGAAAATTATAAATACGACACCCTTGAATACTCACGGGTTGAAATGCTACAATGATAGTTCTGTGCGCTTGCAGAGTAATCTTACTTCTTACTGAGCTATCGATTGGCGTACCTAAGTACCATTACTTAAGGATTGTAATTCTTGTGCACCCCACGGCGCCGTGTCACAGTTTTGCATATCGTAAGTAATGACGGTTAGGAAGGCCAATCCGGCACTTCTAACTGCTATTACCAGACTGTATTACCTAGGCCGGCGCCATTAAGGGACAAGGGTTACCTTTATGAAGTAATGGTGGTTGGGAATGTCAACTTACGTTTCTAGTATTATTATTAAGGACAGACTCATAATCTATCTTTAGTAGTGATGCTAAGAAAAGCCAACAAGCATTTCTGGCGCCGTTGCCGGAGATGGACTTTTAGTCTATCTTTTGTAACGACGTTAAGAAATGCCAACAATCGTCTCACCAAGCAGGCTCATTTCATGCCAGTCAAGACAATTTATTCTGCCTCTACCTATGCTGACCTATACATCAAACATGTTATGAAGCTTCATGGGGTACCCAAGACTATTGTTTCGGATCGAGGCACATAGTTTATCTTGAATTTCTGGAAGTCTTTTCACAAGTCTCTGGGGACGAAGCTTTTGCATAGCACAGCGTACCACCCACAGACCGACGGACAGATCGAAAGAGTCAACCAAGTACTTGAGGACATGTTGAGGGCTTGTGCACTCAATTACACCAACACGTGGGACGAGTGTTTGGCATTGGCAGAGTTCTCATACAACAACAGCTATCAAGAGAGCATCAAGATGGCTCCGTTTGAGGTAGTTTACGGTCGTAGGTGTCGTACTCCGCTGAATTGGTCTGAACCTAGAGAAAGATGGTTTTATGGAGTCGACTTGGTCAATGAAGCCGAAGAAAAGGTTCGGCTGATACAAGAAAATTTGAAGGTGGCACAGTCTCGACAGAAAAGCTATGCCGATAAAAGGCGTCGACCTTTGGCATTCAAGACAGGAGATTACGTGTATCTGAAGGTATCACCAATGAAGGGTGTCACCTGTTTTGGGGTTAAAGGCAAGTTAGCTCCTCGTTACATTAGAGCATTCCAAATTTTGGGACGCTGTGGAAAGGTAGCTTATAAATTGAGATTACCAGATCATCTCTCAGCTATGCACAATGTATTCCATGTGTCACAACTCAAAAAGTTTCTTCGAGTGCCTGACCAAGTTATCGACGTTGAAGGAGTAGAGCTCGAGCTAGATTTGACTTATGCCGAGTATCTGGTTCGAGTCCTGGATCAAAAGGATCGTGTCACTAGAAGGACCACGACTAGATGGTACAAGGTCCAATGGAGTGAACATTCCGAAGATGAAGCTACCTGGGAATCGGAGGACTATCTTTCGGAAAACTTCCCCGATTTTTTTGCCACCTTGTGAATGTAAAGTTCTAGTTATGGATGTGTAAACTTTCCTACTCGTTTAATGATCATAGTTGAATTAGATTTAATTGACACATTTTCTTTTCCATTACTTTGTTTCAAGTCTTAGCTATGTATCAAATCTCGGGACGAGATTTCTTTTAGGGGGGGAGGCTGTAATACCTCTGGTATTATTGATTAATTAAACTGCCATGTCATCATGTTTAAATTAATCATCTACATATGATTGTGCTTAGGGCTTCTAGAGTGACTTGAATGTGTTTGTGAATGATGGTGTAATTAGACCCTTGATTGGAAATCAAAACTAAATCAAAAAGAGAAATCAATTTAAACCCTAAATTTGATCCCAAAACCTAATTCAAATTCTATAAGGAACCTGATGAAAGTGTCTTAATGAAAGTTATAGATCTTTTAAAATGGAACAACTTTTATTTTTGGAGATTTTGAAGTTATGCACTGCAAATTTGAATTAAACTCAAAACAGTGACTTGAAATTCAAATTTGAAACTTCAATTTAAAAACTATCAAGAATCTGACAAAATATCCTTATTGTAGGTCTCAGTTAGTTGAACAAATTTCATGTTTACAGATTTTCAACTTATATATAAAAATTTGGAGAATTTCAGTGAATTGTAAATCAAATTCAAATTCAACTTTTACCCCCTTTTCTGTAGTTTCAAATTTAGACCGAATTTGAACTTGGTACAAAAAGCAAAAGTGATCTACATAAAATTTTCTACAACTTTTGTATTTATCGTTTCCACTGAATCGGATCGTATAGGGCTCAATTGAATCAAATAGGTTTTGACCTACACTTGTAGCTACAGTGCTAGGGGGTCCCCTATTCCGGTAGCGCTGCCGTACGCGCATGCCGCACCGCGCGCCAGTCGCCGTCCGATCAGCCGGGACCGGGGCACCGCCGCGTGGAGAGTCGCTCGGGGGCCCCGGGTCGCTCTCGATCTTATCCCACCGTTTTCCCGTCCTATTAAGGTCGACGAGTGCTCACCGTCGTCATTTCTCTCCCGCCGTCCACCGACGAGGTCACCTCGGTTTCCGGCAAAATCCACTATGCTCTGACCAACTCCACTCTCCATCCCACAGCTAGGTAGCCAGCTCACTTGTGCACCGTCTGACGCCCTCAGAGTGCGCTGTGGTGATCCGTTAGTGACGGAGCCCTTGTCGTCGTTGCCACGGCCGCTCGGGAGCGCCGCCGCGGGCAATCTTAACGCGACTAGCCTACAGTGGTGAGTCTCGCTCCGCTTGAGCTCCAGCTTTGCACTCTGTAGCTTTGATGTATGCTCATGCGCGCGCTGGTTCTTCAAGTGGTGCTCTAGGGTCGTCGGAACGCAGGGTCTCGCCGCCGGAGCACCGAACCGCAACCATCGCCGCCGTGACGCTCGTCACTCCGAGCCGTTCCAGCCCCAACCGACTACCGGTCTAGGATCGTGGTGAACTCCTGAGTCTCCACAAACCTTTTCCCGTGACTTTACCGTATTACACCGACCGGAACCGGGTCGCCGTGCCGTTGAGTCCGCCATGGATGAGTTGTGCTCGTCGGAGGTGCTAGGGTTAGGGAATAAGGGCGCTAGGTGGTCCGCTAGGTGCTAGAGATCGTGTAGCCGCGGTTGGTTTCGTCGCTGAGGTCGTCGCCGGCGAGTACCGCGGCGAACCGCCGCGTGCGCGCGCGAGCAGGGGCGCGGCGAGAGGAGGAAGAGGGAGCTGACAGCGGGGGCCCGCTGGTCAGCGTCCCTGGGTGAGAGTAGGAGTGCGTGGGCGCGTGAGCGGGCCGCGCTGGGCCGGCCTGCGGCTGTTGGGCCGTCTCGGGTTGAATTCGGTTTTCATTTTCCCAGAGTATTTCCTAGGCCTTTTGAAACGACCTCGATTTCCGCGAAGGAAAATCCACAGGCTCGAATTGTAATTCAACAGATTGCTTGGGACAATCAATGAAATTACCCATATCTCAGTTGACACCAGGATCCATACAACGGTAATTAAGTCTTACATAAATATTTATTACATCGCCATATTGGCGGAATCAACATTCAGAGAAGCTTTAGAAGATGCGGAAACGTTTCATCCTTCACGGCCAACTTGAGTGTAGCACGTGACCCTATTCTTCGCCATCGTCTTCCTCGAAGTCGTACCCATTCTCGTCACCTGACAGCAAATTTATCAGTACGATTTGTACTGGCAACGGAGCCCACCTATGCAGCATTTGCTTTGTGGAAAGTGGATGCAAGGCTATACAAGCAGACCTATAGGCTGAGGTTTCCTATGCAGCTGTAATCAATGTTTAATTAGTCAAGTTTTATCTCCAGTTAACACCATCATCCCTTTTCCCATCACCACATCTCACTTACCCACACCTCACTCTCATTCGACAGGCCCAACTCCCTCTCGGGCCTATCTCAGCGGCACACTACCACAACGGGTACACTGCCGGAAAATATCATCCAGGGAGAGAAGAGAACACTCACTACACTAGTAGAAGCTTCACAGGAAAGGTCCATAGCCAACGAGTTGGCATATGTATCGATCGATCAACCGTACACTCTGCAGAGGTTTCACGACCCACAAGATTAGCCATCATAGGTGTTGCGCAAACACCTAGGCAGAATTCCGGGTGCTTGCTTGCCTAGGTCGATGCCACCCTACCACTCAGCCCTGGGATATTCCGGATCCTACACCGTTATGCTGAGACTGGGAGACACAGTACCGGGCCCATCCAGTGGTACTGTGCATCTAGAACAGAACGGGAACCCATCGACCATCTCCGCCCACCCTTATCACCTCTCAACCTAGCAGTAGTGGCACCGTCCTACCAAGTAGTCCAGCCGTCTCCCGCCCATCAGAAGCGAGTGAGTAGAAAAGGATTCCCATGAACCTGAAACTAGTCCGTCCTAGGTTTGACCAAGCAGGCATCTTCACTTAGGGGATACTCTCCCCATGCCATCACAGCACCTCCGTCCACGGGCTTCAAACCACCAAGGCTATCCCACCCGGAACCTCCTCAACAACTTTACCCGCCACAGGTATCTCGCTTGGGGATGCCCAGGTTGCACCCCCGGCACGACTTGCCCCATGGGCTTGTCTCACATCCCACTTGGTCGACATCAACCCTTACCACGCACCCATGACGCACGCAGCACTCTCTCCCAGTGGTTATAATCAGTTATACACCGTCCCAATTCCACCACATAGCATATAGCAAGTAGTAAGTAGTGGAAGAGTAACAGTAAATTAAGCAGCAGCTAACCTAGCAGCGGATAGCAGGGTATAGTCTTATCAAGGCAGGGAATTCAAATATACTACCATGCAACCAATCCATACATAATCATAAAGCAATAGCAACAATGTCATTTGCAATGCGTAAATAGGATCTAAGGATTTGGTGGGACGTGGCACCTTCGTAGTCGTCTCCTAGCTCCTGAAAGTACTATTGGTCGTCTTTCTTAGTCAGATCCTCCTCCGGCTCTGAAATCGAACACGAAATAGTCGCGTCAGCGACTCCTATAGAGTATTTCAGAAAAATCCAATAAAATAAAGAGCCAAATGCATACAAACATAGTCTTAGATTGTAGATCTCATTTTTCTGAGAATTTTGATATATGGTGCGTAATTTTTGGACATCGTATGAATAAGTTATGAATTTCCGAAGATTATCCTATTTTCTGAAAATGGAAAATGGTCGATTAATCAGGGGATGACAGCTCGGGATTGGTCCACGTGGCGCGCGGGTCCAGTAGTGCGGATCGGGGAATGGCAGCTCGGGATCGGTCCACGTGGCGCGCGGGTCCAGTAGTGCGGATCAGGGGATGGCAGCTCGGGATTGGTCCACGTGGCGCGCGGGTCCAGTAGTGCGGCATGTGGCGCCTCATCAGAACACAGACCCGATGGTCGCCCACCAGGTGTTCGATGCTGGTTCCCAGAGAGTCGCCAGCGTCGGCGCAGCTCGGTGGTTGGTCGGGCGAGCTCGACGTTGGTCGGGGTTGCGTCGGCGTAGCTCGGCGGTGATCGGGCGAGCTCGACGGTGGTCGGGGGTGGTTCTCAGAGGTCGGGGTGGTTCTCAGAGGTCGGGGGGCGTCGGCGTAGCTCGGCGTAGCTCGGCGGTGGTCGGGCGAGCTCGGCGTAGCTCGGCGTAGCTCGGTGGAGCTCGGCGTAGCTCGGCGGGGCTCGGCGGAGCTCGGGCGAATCGGAGATTCGGGGCGCCGAGGGTGCCGCTCTCCCGAGCTCTCCCGGGGAGGCTCGGGCGAATCGGAGATTTGGGCGCCGAGGGTGCCTCTCTCCCGAGCTCTCCCGGGGAGGCTCGGGCGAATCGGACATTTGGGCGCCGAGGGTGCCGCTCTCCCGAGCTCTCCCGGGGAGGCTCGGGCGAATCGGAATTTTGGGCTCCGAGGGTGCCGCTCTTCAGAGGTCGGGGCTGGTTCTCAGAGGTCGGGGGGGTGGTTTGTGACCTTGGCCGACCATTCGGCGTGCCATGGCGGCCGGCGGTGAGCTGCCGCAGGGCTAAAGCTCCGGTAGGCTACGTTGCAGCTCACAGCGAGGCAATTTCTCCCCTCCGGGCCCCAATATTCGTTTCTAAGGGATCCAATTTGGCTAACAGGGTCCCTTTTGGTGCTCGGCCACGGCACAGGCGCTTCTCCGGCGAGGCGGGCGGCGGTGTGGTGACCGGGGTTCGGTTTTGGCACGAACGGGTGTGGTACGGCATACGGCGGTTCTCCGACGAGGTGGAGGCGCACGTAGCCAAGGCGACAGACATGATTCGGGGCTCGGTTATCTAGCGGCGGTGCCGAGGCAGACTTGGCGAACCTCGGCGGCCTTTCTCCGCAGCGCGAGGCGATTGGGGGTACTCGGAACGGATTTTAGGCGAGGCGGAACGTGTCGGCGGCGATCACGTTTCCCCGAGAACGCACCTCTCGGTGTTTCGGGCTATGGAGGTTCGATCTTCCGCAACTAAGTTTGTCCGAGGTGGTCGGTGAGTTGGTAGTCACGCTAGCGGGTCGCGGTATTGAGATGCTCCGGTCATCGGCGGCGATGTCGCCGTGACTGTGAGGTTCCGGCGGGGCTAAGGAGGTCTTCTAGGAGATGTATACGCCTCCAGGGTCTATGGCGATGGTATACCAACTACCAATTTTGGCTACCGAGATTCCCAAGGTGCTCGGTTGTGGCGGCGGCGTGTCGCCGACGACGGCGGAAGGCGGCAACGCGGCTACGACCATGTCTTGGTTCAATCGAATGCGGTCTTGTCAAATTGGTGAGGCCAGAGAAGCATACAACACTCTAGTGGCGAACTTTAGCCATGGCATGACCTTCTTTTGGCGACGGCTCGCGGCGGCGCTCCGGCGAGGTCGCGGCGCACTCGAGCAGGGCGGACGAGGCTTCCTCTAGCGCTTAGATCCACGTAGCTAGCTCAAGGGGTCGTGGCGGTGCTCCACGACGCTCTAACCTATACGGGTGCTAGTCGGATTGCTCGGAACGGGTGATTCGGCGTCGGAACGCGTCGGTGGTGAGCGCGCTCCGCCGAGAACGCGTCGTGCTGCGTTCTCGGTCTAGCAAGCTTGTAGTCCGGGGGTTTCGGCCGGTCGCATGAGTGCATGGTGCAGGTGATCTTCCTGAGCCGGTAAAGGCTCGTGCCTGCGCGTCCCATGGGTGGAACACCATGGCAAAAGCAGGGCGAGGTTCGGACATGGCGTGCGGTGGCTCACCGTGGTGTCGGTGAAGCTAGGATGGCGATGCAGTGGCGAGTCGGAGCCGTGCAGAGCGTACGCAGTGCCGTGCCGAACCGCGACGGGGCTCCGGCTTCTCCTCCGTGTCCGGCTCGGCGCGCTCCGCGGCGGCAACGCTCCGGCAGCTCCTCCTCCTCTGCTCTGCCTTTCTCCTACGCTCTCTCTCTCTCGGTGTGGTGCAGTGTGCCGGTCTGTGCCGCGGTGGCGGCGAGGGGAAATGAGGGTAGGGCTTCGGGGTGAGCTCCTTTTTATAGGCAAGCTTGGCCAGCTCCAATGGCGAACGGTCCTGATCGCGCTCGACCGATCGAAGGGCCGTGGCTCGAGTGGATCTAGGGCTCCGGATGGGCGCGGGTTTGCTTGGCGGCCAAGAAAGAAGGGGACAGGAGGGGGACAGCGGGGTTAGGGCTCTGCCATGCGTGGCGCTGTCGGTCACGCCATTTGCGTGACCCGGTGGCGTCGTCTTCGTGTGTAAGAGAAACAGTGGGGGCGAGTGCGGCTGACAGGCGGGGCCGGGTGGTCAGCGGCTGCGGGGGAGTGGGTGAAACAGTCGCGCGCGTGCGGTCGGCATCGCGCGTGCGCGCGGTGTTGGGCCGGCCCAGTGCGGGGAGGCGGGGTGGAGCGCGCGCGCGGGTGAGGTGAGGAGAAGAAGGCCGGGCTGGTTTGGGCTGGCCTAACTCTCTCTCCTTTTTCTATTTTCATTTTAGTGTATATATACATATATTGCCCATTTTAAATATTAAGTAAATACAAACATAAATTGCAATAAATCCCAAATGTGATGCATAGGCTATTATTCTATGTGAATGGAATTAAAATGCAAGCTATACTCCTTTATTTACCAAATTCATAATGAAGCCTATATGCTTGCACAAGAAAAATGGGTTTTCATAATAAATAAATGAAAATTTTTAATTGGTTGGGATTTTTAGATTGTGTGGATTTTTAGGGTTGTTACACCTTTTCCATTTTTATTTATTATGAATAGTACTGCAGTTTGTTATTTTTATGCAGTGTGGTTAGGGATCCCCAGCTGGGTACTAATGGATTCGAATCGTCGTTGCTCCTCGGTTATGGAGACTTGATCCTCTGACCATTCAGCGAAGAGTGGTTCGAAACTAGGATATTTTGAGAATGAATTAGACTTGAAGGACTTATTTGAAAGAATTGTGAACTATTGATATTTATTATTAACAATGTTGAGTAAAATATTTGAAACAGGATTAGTAATGCCTTTCCGCAAAATACTTTGACTCTTACTAAAGCCTTACCTTGACTTCTGCTCAGCCTGCATTCCTGAGTCTCATTCCTTTTTCTTAGTCGGGTAAGTCTTGCGGAGTACCCCGGTACTCAGGGTTTGTTAACCCCGTTGCAGGTAGTCAGCAGCAGGAGGTCTGTCTTGCCCCGTGCTGTGTGACCATCATCCAGGATAGCGAGGAAGAGTGAAGTGAACCCGTGGGCAGGGTTCGTGTTATTACCTATCATATTTTGTTGTTGTCTACTGCTACTGCTACTATTTGAACTATGGTCTTTAATAACTGCATTTGAATTCTATTTGAACAACCGGTTTGTAATCTAAGTACTATTTAAATCTTCCGCACTTTTACTCTGATGTATTTTATTATGAAATGTTGTAATCCTGTAATGGCTTCGCAATGGGATCCTGTCGGAGAAACGGGTGCTGATGTAACCTGGCAGATCCTCCTAGATCATCTGGGACACGGGCCCGGCTGTCAGAGGTCATTAGTGATAATGACAAGTTCCTGTGAGCCATGTGATTTAGGCGGTTCTGTTACACGGCGCCCGTAGTGGCGGGGCTTTCGCGTCAAGGCTGCTGGCGGAGTTCGGCAGCGTCGGCGACAATTGCTTGAGCCGGCGTTGGCGGTGAGCAGCTGCTTCGGCGTGCGGTGGTTGCCCGGCTAGTGGGGGTGGTGGTCGACGCAGCTTTGCAGCTGCTGTGTGCAGCTGGCGCGTTGATGTCCCTCTGGTGGGGCTTCTGCGAGACGGCATGACTGGGACGACGGCGGCATGTTCAGGATTCGGCATCTTGGCATAACAATGGTGCTAGGGGCATTTTGGGCGAAAGCCTTGACCACGGTGATGCTAGAAGGCGCCACTCTCCCTGCTGGGGGTGTCGTATTCCCCCATCATCTTCTTCCACAGGTGAAAACCCGGTCCATCCTTGGACAAACGATGGCGGCGCTATCGGCGACGCCCCCTTCTTTAAGGCGTCGTTTTTGGAATTTCGTTCGGACTACGGTGTTTCCTTCGGTGGATGCTCTTCGCTTCTCGGTGCCCGTGTCGACGACGGTGGGTTTTGCTTCGTGAAGTCGGA
This sequence comes from Eremochloa ophiuroides, assembly GCA_038502445.1. NCBI lineage: Eukaryota > Viridiplantae > Streptophyta > Magnoliopsida > Poales > Poaceae > Eremochloa > Eremochloa ophiuroides. The sequence continues at coordinate 6,430,889 of JAHLJS010000005.1, forward strand.
GCTGCTGCATCGGAGGATGTAGCTCGGCAACGATGACACGGATCAAACCTCAACTTCGACGGCTGGGTTCTTTTTAGGGGTTTCGGCAAACACCGCGGGAAGGGCGTGAGATCAAGACAGGAAGTCAGAGCTGCTCTTCGCGGTGCGCGCTTGGGCTTGGCAACGATGATCTGGTTGCGGCCTCACGCTCTCGGGTCCGGTTTCTTTTGGTGGGTCGTCTGTGGTTTTCTCTGTTGTGTTTGTGTGGGTAGGTTAGCCTTCGTGGTGTTTAGCACTACGCCTGGCTACCTTTATTTAACTTTATTCGTCTTAATTGAAAGACATTTTTTTTCTTTAAAAGAGGTTCCGTGTTCGGTTTTCTATCTACTCCAATCCAAGTCACCAGTCACCAGCACACCAGAGAGACGCCAGAAAGCAGGCCACCAGCCCACCACGGCCCAACACTCACGCAACACCCCACGGTCCACGCAACTCCCCAAGACCCAACTCCACTCGGCTGACTGTGTCCCGGCCAGCCCATCCACTCCCCGATTCCCTTCGCACACCCTGCAATGGGGCACGCCGCACGCGGTTCATGCAACTTGCGAGCATGGAGGCGGCGCCGAGTGACACGGCAAGTAGGCCCATCCGCTTCCAACCTCAGGAGGCCGGCCCACCGTCCAGTGTACTGTGCCTGCCTACTTCGCCTTCCTCAAGGCGCAGCCGCAGCCGCAGCCGCTGCCGCCGCTGGCGGCCAGAGATGGCACGTCGCAGGGCACAGCTCCTGGTGGCACGGGGGATCTCCTCGTCGCCTTGCCTTTCTCGGAGGATCAAGCAAACGGGTGAGGCGCGTCTTTCTCTCTTCTTTCATTTATTTCGGTTTCCTAGCTCGCTTTCCAGAAATTTCTGTCTCAGTACCCTGGCTATCAGCATGAAGAACTAGATTGATCTAAGCAGGGTCGGATTTATAGAGATCAGACAAAATCCAAAGTACTGCGTTGGTAAACATGCTTTCAACTACCTGGTGTATCCAAAAAGAAAACCAACGATGAATTCTTTTGATATGTCACCACTCACCAGGATGCAGCACAGACATTTGTGAGGAGTCAAAATTGTGTTGCAAGTTTGTTTTATTATTTGCAATCTGTTAGAGTCTGTGGGAATTCCCAACCTCAGCTTTACAATTTCAAAAGGGAACATATTATTTAAGTCAGACTTGATGAATTGCTGACACATAGCATGTCTATTGATATTTAGTAATGTTATGTGAAATTTGCTGTATTTAATACTTCTTCCATTCCAAAGTATAAATCATTTTGGCTTTTCAAGATACAGAGCATTTGCTATGTATTTAGGTATACACTATGTCTGGATACATAACAAAAACAATATATCTAGAAAGAACAAAACGTCTTATTGAATTATAATTTGGCACCGAGGGAGTATCAGTAAATTAATTCCTATGTTCAATCAGTACCAGAAACGAAGTAGAATGAATTTCCTACAAACATAGTTGACAAGTTGTCCTTCCAGGTTAGAAGCTGAAGCGAGTCTTGATTTGACGTGCGTTTTGTTAGTTTTTAGTTTTAAGAAAAAAAAAGCTTTTCTAATGATGATTGAAATGCCACATTTTTTTTCCTTTCTTACTATGTTTCCCCCTTTCCTTGACCACTCTTGATTTTTGGCTTTCAGAAAGTGAGATTGTTCGGATGTTTCATCCTCCAGTTCGCCAGAGTGGGGAAGCAAAAACAACCATTGTGCCAAGGTACACGCATTCTGTGCGTGTCTTGGATGAGAGGTTCATTAGGATCCTGAAGATATTCAAGTGGGGCCCTGATGCTGAGAGGGCACTGGAGGTTCTCATGCTTAGAGTTGATCACTGGCTGGTGCGGGAGGTTATGAAAACTGACATCGGGGTCAATGTGAAGATGCAGTTTTTCAGATGGGCTGCAAAGCGGAGGAATTATGAGCACGACACATCCACTTACATGGCGTTGATACGTTGTTTGGAAGTAGTGGAGCTGTATGGTGAGATGTGGAAGATGATCCAAGAAATGGTACGGAACCCCATTTGTGTTGTCACCCCAATAGAGCTTTCGGAGGTAGTTCGGATGCTGGGGAATGCTAAGATGGTCAGCAAGGCAATTGCTATCTTCTACCAGATCAAAACACGGAAGTGTCAGCCAACTGCGCAGGCATATAACAGCATGATAATAATGTTGATGCATGAGGGCCAATATGAGAAAGTCCATGAACTGTACAATGAGATGAGCACTGAGGGTCATTGCTTCCCAGACACTATGACTTACAGCGCGCTGATTTCTGCTTTTTGCAAACTAGGTCGCCGTGATTCAGCAATTCAGTTGTTGAATGAGATGAAGGAGAATGGAATGCAGCCAACTACTAAGATATATACAATGTTAATAACTTTGTTCTTCAAATTGGATGATGTTCATGGAGCATTGAGTTTGTTTGAAGAGATGAGGCATCAGTATTGCCTACCGGATGTATTTACTTACACTGAGTTGATCAGGGGCCTTGGTAAAGCTGGCAGAATAGATGAAGCATATCACTTCTTCTATGAAATGCAGCGAGAAGGCTGCAGGCTAGACACTGTTGTTATGAATAATATGATAAATTTATTAGGCAAGGCTGGTCGTTTGGATGATGCTATGAAGTTGTTTCAGGAGATGGGAACATTGCGGTGCATTCCTAGTGTGGTGACATATAATACTATCATAAAAGCACTTTTTGAATCAAAATCTCGTGCTTCTGAGGTTCCATCTTGGTTTGAGAGGATGAAGGAAAGTGGAATCTCCCCAAGTTCATTCACCTATTCTATCCTGATTGATGGATTCTGCAAAACCAACAGGATGGAGAAGGCCATGATGCTACTGGAGGAGATGGATGAAAAGGGTTTTCCTCCATGTCCAGCTGCATATTGCAGCCTGATTGATGCTCTTGGAAAAGCTAAGCGCTATGATCTTGCTTGTGAGCTTTTTCAGGAACTAAAGGAAAATTGCGGCTCATCCAGTGCTCGGGTATATGCAGTTATGATTAAACACTTAGGAAAGGCTGGACGGCTTGATGATGCTATAAATATGTTTGACGAAATGAACAAACTTGGTTGTGCTCCTGATGTTTACGCGTACAATGCTCTCATGTCCGGATTAGCAAGAACGGGCATGCTTGATGATGCTCTTAGTACAATGAGAAGAATGCAAGAGCATGGGTGTATTCCTGATATCAATTCATACAATATTATCCTTAACGGGCTGGCAAAAACAGGAGGACCTCATCGTGCAATGGAGATGCTTTCTAACATGAAACAATCTGCAGTAAGACCTGATGTTGTCTCTTATAATACTGTCCTTGGTGCCTTGAGTCATGCTGGCATGTTTGACGAGGCAGCAAAGCTGATGAAAGAGATGAATACATTAGGGTTTGAGTATGATCTTATTACATATTCGTCTATACTTGAGGCTATTGGAAAGGTTGATCATGAATATACCGGCAAAGCTTGATATTGCAGTCCCTGACTATGTGGAAGGGACTGCAAACCTAGCTAACTCTATGTACAACCAGGTACAGTAATTAAAATTAACTTTCCCATTTCACCTTAATGCCACTTTTTTTTTATGACTCTGCAGTCCCTCTTATTGGAGTTTGTTGGATACAGGCTCTTGGAGTGCCTACAGGGTCCCATGGTGCTTTCCGTGATTATCAAGATGATACGGTTCCTTTAGGATTTTCACCAACATTTCATGTCAAAAATGAGAATGCTGAATCTTTGTTTCTTCTGAGAGGTGGAAGGTATCTCATTGTGTTTCAGTTGTGCTGTTTAATGCTTCATTATTGTTAGAGCATGGGAGCCACCTTTTGATTTCAATAATGGAGTACAAGAGTTTGCATTCATGCATTGAGGCATGGAACCTTTTGTACCATAACTTCACAGCAATGATAACATAACCGAGGAATTATTTGAACTGTTTTTAGTGCACATGTAGCAATTACTGAAGTTGTATTTTATTCCAGTATAACAAATAGCTGATCAGTAAGTAATTCTGTATCTGCTGTGACCTTGCAAGTTATTGCAGAAAATTATTTCATCAGGGATATGATTACATGTTTAAACCACATAAAAGGCAAAAAAACCCCTTGAGTCCAGTCTTGTTTGTGCCTCTGACGATTTCATAGCTACGGTTTCATAAGAATTTTAGCATATTACAGCTTTGTCAAGGGCGGTACATAGGCATTATTTGCATAAATTTTTTTTAATATAAGTGGTACGAACGAAAATTATTAGCATGAACTTGGAGAAACACCATAATTAGTTGATCTTGCCTTTTTTTTTCCTTTGGCATGACTATAACAATCCAATGGAAAATATGTGCATGGATGGAAGTGTTTTATGCAAATGGTGCACTGAAGTAAACACAGGAACTGGATCTTCTTATGTTGCCACTTGGTGATAACCTTAGGGTGTTTAACAGCTTTGCTTTCATTTCTGCAAAAGATTCCTCAGCAGAATTTGTTCAACATGTTAGAGAATGCTCTTGATTCAGGTTAATTGAAGGAGTGGCTCGTTCTGTGAACAATCTGCTTGAGAAGTTCAATCAGTCCTGTTTCCTGTACTTCCAATCGGTTGGTATGTATATGATTCCGTTTGCATTGCTGTTGGCACCTCTCCCAATACTTGCTGCTGCCCTTGCTGATGGCAGTAGAAGCATGGGAAAAAATAGTAGATAAGTTGATAGACGGCAGTAAAGCAGGTGACATTGTTGATCTTCCGCAAAGCAAGGGTGGATCAGGGAAGTGGCTTTGAGCTGTAAAAGCATTGCTTGTTATTCAATTATGGGCAGTACTTGTTCACTACTTCGATACTACATTACTCAGGTACCTGATGCCACATTCATTTGGGCTGTGCTCTCCATTGTTGTAATGATCTCCCTGTCTAGTTTGTCTCATACTCAGCTGGTGTTGAATGGAAACTTCTGAAAGCTACCATGATCACTTCCATCTCCATTGAGTTGGGGCTCATGTCAATAATAAATTTTGCCACTGCTCAGCTTGTTGCTCTGATAGTAATCCGAATGTGTTTGTTTTCTCGGCCTCTGAATTTCCTCCGGCAGTTTTGTGGGCTTCAAATATAGCTTTTGCTGTGTTGGGTTTTCCTCCAGCTGCTCTGCTGATTATCAAAGGAGTGCCCAAGGGGTCGTGGTCGTGGACAATAGATGTTGGAGATTTCTGGGTATGGATGGAGTTCCTGTCGCCTGTCGGAATGGAGCAGCGCGACCGATCTGTACCTATTTCTTGTCCATCTTTCCTGCTGGCATTTGTGTATCCTTGTGTTGCTGCACCCATGTCGCCAATCAGAATCTAAGTTATAAGATGAAGCAGGAATAGCTGTTTGGCATCCAGAGTATTTTTTTTCTTTTCGGTTGGTAAATCTTGTAGACTAGTGTAGAAATTTCGCACTTTCACAATCTTTGGCCTGCTGATCATTTACTAGGCTACCCATAATTTGGAAATTATTCACCCAGTTGGAAAAGGCTTGTAACATGAAAACTGGTTTGACGATGTATGGTTGCATGTAATGGCTGCAACAGTTTTAAAGGCATGTTTGTTCATAAGAAAGCTGCTTGTTGCAGTAAATTAATTTCTAGGTTTTTGTTGATCGCATCTGAGAACTAAATCAAGGTTGGAGTGATTTCAGAATTCTTAATGCCACAAATTTATGTGGTATACAACCATATCCATCTTACGAATTTTACAAGAAAAACAGAATTTAAACAAATATATAACAGATTAAGACAACCCTATCCATCTTTCTATTTTTCTCTATAATTTTGTTGAAAAACTTAAAAATCTTTTGATTCTCCAACGTCCTTGAAATGACTTGAATGGAGCGAGTAAGTTCTAACCTAACCGAAATTGGGAAAGAAGACCACATGGTGCCCTTGCATTTCACATAGAAAATTCCGAGCAAGTTCTAACCTAACCGAAGTTGGTAAAGAAGACCACATGGTGCCCTTGCATTTTACATATAAAAATTTCGAGCGAGGGAAAAGGTCAAATCATAGAAGTGAACTGTACCTTTCCTATTTCTTCCACCATGGCGTGCTACGTTGAGTCGTAGAATGGCCGACATCCTTTTGTATCCGACTAGTGAGTTCAGAATACTTGTCGTCAGGTCTCACTTTGATACCTCCGAAAGCTTCTAAATTTGTAGTGCTAATGAATCTAAACAGGTTCGATGACCGCTCACTATATTATAGTGCAAAAGACTCCGTTTTATTTGTTTATTGTTTACAAATTACAACCCGTCAGCCTTTGAAGTCAAGGACCATCGTCGACGCCGACGGCGTGGTCACATGGGCGGCGGCGGCTAAGTGGAGTTGGTACTAGAATACAGCTGCCCTCAAACGCAAAGGCAGGCAGCAGCTTCCACTGAGCTTCCACTGCAGGCAGCAACAGCAAAGGCAGCAGCTTCCTCAAAGGCAGGCAGGAGGCAGCAGCTTCCACCGCAGGCAGCCACAGAACACAGGTCGCCGATCGAGCGCCATGGCGTCCGTAGGCGAGCACCACCACGACCACGACCATGAGGAGGAGGTGGAAGGGGACTCCTACGGCGACGCCGCCAGCATCGGCGCCCTGCGGCGGCTGTACGCGGGGTACGCCTGGGCGGACGTGGCGTCGCTGGGGCCCGAGTCGTCGGGCCGCGCCGTGCGCGTGCGCGGCGCGGCGCAGGCGGTGCGCGCCGTGGGGCGGCGCGTCGCATTCCTCGTGCTGCGGCAGGGGGACGCCACCGTGCAGTGCGTGGTGTCCTCCTCCGGCGGCGGCGGCGGCGGCGGCGACGGGATGGTGCGGTTCGCGGCCGGGCTGAGACGGGAGTCCGTGGTGGACGTCGCCGGCGCCGTGTCGCTGCCGCGGGAGCCCGTCCGCGGCACCACCCAGCAGGCCGTGGAGATCCGCGTGGAGAAGCTCCACTGCGTCAGCAGGGCCCTGCCCGCCCTCCCATCGCCGTCGACGACGCGGCCCGGAGCGAGGCCGACGTCGCCAGAGCCAGAGCTGTGAGAATCTCTGCTTCTTAGTTGCCCGTCATCTTGATTTCTGCTAGGACTGTTCTATTCTATGTGCAAGCATGCATCATGCCACATGATGGGCAGGACTGGTTTTGGGTGTGGCTGAATTCTTCGACTGAATTGTCGTGAGAGAAAAATACCGTTTTATGACTGAAAATAACCTGAACTCAAGCGAATATTGTTCATGTGTAGGCAGGGGAGCAGGTGGTTCATGTTGGGCAGGACAAGCGGCTGGACTACCGGGTGATCGACCTGCGCACCGCCGCCAACCAGGCCATCTTCCGCGTCCAATGCCAAGTCGAAAACGTAAGCTCTTCAATTCCTTATCGATCTGGAGACGACGAACTCGAATTGAATTGAATCGAATCAACAAAAGATGCATAACTTAGCCAAATTCAGCCAGTTCTTGATACACTGTTCTGAATGTACTTATGCATGTAATAACTCTGACAGCACTCACTGTTCGTCGTGCACTGTATATATATATAGATCTTCAGGCAGGTGCTGCTGTCGGAAGGGTTCGTGGGCATCCACACGCCGAAGCTGATGGGCGGTTCAAGCGAGGGCGGCGCCGCCGTGTTCAAGCTGGACTACAACGGGCGGGCGGCGTGCCTGGCGCAGTCGCCGCAGCTGCACAAGCAGATGGCCGTGTGCGGCGGCTTCGGTCGCGTCTTCGAGGTGGGCCCCGTCTTCAGGGCCGAGGACTCCAACACCCACCGCCACCTCTGCGAGTTCGTCGGCCTCGACGTCGAGATGGCGCTCAGGGACCACTACTCCGAGGTCTGCGACGTCGTGGACACGCTGTTCGTCGCCATGTTCGACCACCTGAACGAGAGCTGCTCCAAGGAGCTGGAGGCGATCCGTCGGCAGCACCCGTTCCAGCCATTGAAGTACCTGAGGACGACGCCGCGCATCGACTTCGACGAGGGAATCCGGATGCTGCGGGACGCCGGCGTGCGCGTGGACGACGCCATGGGCGACCTCAGCACGGAGGCGGAGAAGAAGCTCGGCGATCTCGTCCGAGAGAAGTACGGCGCGGAGTTCTACATGCTGTGCCGGTACCCGTCGGCGGCGCGGCCGTTCTACACGATGCCGTGCGCCGACGACCCGCGGTACAGCTGCTCCTTCGACGCGTTCGTCCGCGGCGAGGAGATCATCTCCGGCGCGCAGCGGGTGCACGACCCGGAGCTGCTGGCGGCGCAGGCCCGCGCGCGGGGCGTCGACGTTGACACCATCGCCGACTACGTCGACGCGTTCCGGTACGGCGCGCCGCCGCACGGCGGGTTCGGCGTCGGGCTGGAGCGCGTCGTCATGCTCTTCTGTGGACTCGGCAACATCCGAAAGACGTCGCTGTTCCCGCGCGACCCCAGGAGGCTTGCGCCATGAGTGACTACTGATCACCCATCTGATTCTGATTCTGCTGTTGTTGTTCTCATCTCATCTCATCTATGCGAATCCGAACCTGTAATAATGAATTAATAAGCAAACATGTATGCACTCGATCGATGGATCGCCGATTGGATTTATTTACATAAGTTTTCACACGAACGAAAAGAGTCTATTGAATAAAGCGACTGACATGAATCTAGCTACATTATTTATGCACCACCTTCAATATACATTATTTTAGAATTTCAATGAACATATCTAGTTGATTGATGAGGGCACAGGGCACAGAGCACAGAGCGCACAGGCGCTAGTGCTTGGCAGCTCCCAGAAGGACCCGGCAGCGGTACTCTCCCAGAGCCCAAATTGGGAAGATGTTCCTGTACTGGGAGTAACTGATCATGCAGTTCTTGTTGAACACTCCTATGATCTCCTGCACGTGTTAGGCAGTGCATCCATAGTTAGTAGTAATATAAATAAATGACAAAATGGTGAGAAGTTGAACTTAGATTATACGAGTTGGAAGAGTGAACTGATTAATGTTAGTCTCTAGCTCTGATCCGTGGACGAGCCGGCTGTTACTTACTTGCTGAGGGAATTCTCCGTCCTCTGATTGCAAGTTGATCAAAACCTTGGCTGCTCGGTGTAGGGGTGTTGGATCTCTCTCAGCCTGTATGGTATGGGCGAGATTTAAGTACCATTCTGAATGAGCACCATCGAATCAGAGTACCTAAAGCCACAAGGTAAATAACAACAGACCTGTCCTGCATCAATCAGTGCCAGCATGGCCCAACTGGTGTTTACTGCATGAGCTCGGTTGCCTTTGAGATTGGTATAAACCTGATTGAGCGCATCAAAAGATGGTTAATGCAAAGGTCGTTCCAATTCCAAGAAGGCTATACGGATATAAGAATCAACGCTGCATGTTTTGCTCACTAGCAGGTTAGCATTTCAACTGCTATTACTAGTATTAAAGTCTTCAGATAAAATGAGAGGACTAGTATCAAAATCTTTACGGTAGCACAAAGATGATCAAAATAATGCAGCAAACAGCATTGCCAGTATAGTATATCCGTAATACTTTCAAGTGCTGTTAGTCTAAAGAAACTGGCAGGAGTGAATTTACCAGATTTTGAGATGACAAATAGCTTTCTCCCCAACCACCTGAAGGAAGTTCTTTTGATAACAGAAAGACGCATGCCTTTCTAATTGCAGGGCTGTTCTCAAATGTTCTACCAGCAGCAATTAGTCCCTTCACACCAAACCAAGTGCCGTACGTGAAACAAACAGCCCAAGAGCCATACCTGTCGGAAAAAGATAAACATATATAAGGCAATGAAGAAGGCTATCTGGAGGCACCTAGCTTACAAAATAGCAAATCTGTTTAATTAGTATTTTGTGTTGCATGCATGGAGTCCAAATACTGACCATGAGCCGTCACTTTTCTGAATACTCTCAATGAAATTAGCAGCTTTACTGATACAGCTTGTCCACCTCTTTCCTGCGATGCCTAGGGTAGAGTTTTCTGAATGATGTCAGGGCCTGAATTGCTGCTGATGTACATTCAACATACCTGCAAAATGGGTTTTATGTTTTCTCAGGTTGTTTTATATAAGTAAAAGTTGACACGATGAAAGAAGTTACTGCATCTTACGGGTAATCAATCACAATCTCCCCAAAGGTTTCAGTAGGATTGATAAGCTGAATAATTTTAGAAAGAATGTCAATGTACATGAAACGTGACAGATTCAAGGAATGCTGATGAATTATTCTGTTTTGAGACAAAACAAATATCTTTTCTAGCATGCATTTCTAATCAATGGCAAATGGGAATAATTAAGAAATTCACACGTCGCCTGATAAACTTGGCGATTGTCGTTCTATACTTCAGAAAGTAGAAAAGTGGCAGGTAACTTCACATTTCAGGAGAGCATGCAAACATTAACTTAAAATACTGCCATGCGCAAACAAAGGTGTCTGCGTTATGCATGTTTGTGGTGTAGTGTATGGAGGGTTTCGAAAGAAGTTCATCCACCTACCTCGAGCCAGGGATAAGATCTTGTGAGTTCATATGTCGCGAAACCACCATTATCATTCTGTAAAGGTTAATGCAAACTAATGAGACATGGTCCCTCCAATGGATTTATTCAAAACACATAAGAAAAGTGGAATCAAGGAGAAACTGCATAGAATCTAAATAAGATATATGACCATATTATAATAAAAGGGCTGCTGCCAATTCAAGGACTCTTCTTTTCCATAACGCACACAATGTTTACAGAATTGACCATTGTGTTAAAAATTGATTCAATAGCAACAATTACGAGAAGATGAAACAATTCAGGATGCTTACCATATAAGACACTAGGCAATTGACAGCATCATAAAAAAATAATTCAATAGCAACAATTGCAATAAGATGAAACAATTCAGGATGCTTACCATATAAGACATCAGACAATTGACAGCATCATAAAGTCTATTAGGTTCCACCGGTTCACCGACAATTTTGGGAGAAATCTCTGATAACAGTAATGAAGCCTGGAGTAAAACTAAAGAAGCAATTAGCGATTCAAAACAAATAATTATGAGTTTATGACACTGTGCCAGACAGGCAGACACTATACTGTCAAGATTGTTGAACAAAGCCTAACTTTTTTATGGAAGTGTCCGTGGGAAGAATTTAGAGATGCTGAAAGAACAAAGAATCCTAGATCTCAAAAGGCAAAATTTTAACCTACAATAAAGTAATTTTCCTTATTGGTAATTCTGATGATCAAATTCACCTTTAGTCCTTCAGCAGTGCAATCAGATACAGGCCAACCATTATCAGCAGTTGAGAATGACCATGCACCTTTAGATGTGTGGCGGTACCAGTCATTCAGATCACCAGGGCAGTCGTCAAGAACCTTTCAAATAAATAGCCATTTATAAGTACTGTAAATGGACCTAAGATTGAACCATATAAAAAGGCATGCCAACTGTACTTGTGAATTCTTGATATAGTTGTGTGCTAGTTTAAGAGTCGGACCAAAGTCTTCAATAAGGTTGGTAGCCACAATGGCTTGAACTGCAAAAGCTGTGTCCCAAAGCTGGCTGCCACAATAACCCTACAGTGGAAAGAACCAGCTAGATTGAAGATTCCAAAACAAAATTTTCCAGTCCCATTAAGAGACATAAAAATATTATATGTTGACAGGTTTGCTGTTGTAGTAGATGCCTAAAAGGAAGTTAATTAAGTAAAAGGAAATGGGCCACGGAACAAGCATAATCACCTGCATCTTCATGCCATCTTCAGCAACCCACAAGTAATCATAGACTCGTGGAATGTGGAGTTTGAATGCCTCTGAGTTTGGATCTTCAATCCAACAAGCAAGCATATTTAATACCTGCATAGAAGTTCTTGCAGCAATCAGTTGGATAATATTAAGACATAATCAAGAAATAAAATAATAATTTAGTAATATGGTATACACTTCCGATAAAAGTTTTTTGAATAGAGTAAAAAACTCAGCTTTTAAGAAAGCAAGGATTTCGACAAAAGATTCACAACCTACAAGCGTAAATCACACATCAACAAATTTGCAGAGGTGATTCAAGTCAATAGAAGTGACCAACATAATCAGAAATAAACTGTACTCAACATGGAGGATGTTCCTGTATGGTGACTGTATCTTCCTCCGAACACTAGACGGGCCAGCCATTGCTTTTTTTGCAAATTTGTTCTCAACCCTGAGGCATCTCCAAATAGTTGAAGAATATCCATTGTGATACCTATATCATTGGTCGATGGGCATAGGAAGATACAATTCACCAAAATGCCTCTAGTCCAGTTGGTTAGAGAAACCCAGCAGCACACCTCAGGTCCTAGTTTCGATTCTCAGTGGGAGCAAATTTTAAAAATCTTTCTCGACCTGCATGAGAAGGTATTCTTCTTAATGCAATGCCCAGGGGCTGTCTTACCCCACGTAGGTCAAGTTTTTTTCTCCCAAACAATTCAAGAGGAAAGTAATGTGGGACAACAGTGAAGATGGTATGGGTTAGGGTTTATTATTGTAGTGCCATAGTTGTCTAAACCCATAGAAGCTAAAAGTTAAAGGAAGCATTGAAACCACAAAATGCCTCAGTTTTAGTTATTGATTGAAGAGCAAATAAATCTATTAAAGCCTCTAGCATATGGATATGACCATATTGTGCTTGTAGAAAGAATATGACAAAATAAAACTCCATCTCCTTTTGTAAAGGTTCAACAAGCAAACATAGACCTCAATTTACCTTGTTTACAGGACCAATGCAGATGTATCGAGTGTTCTCATCCTCGTAGTGAACATGTTGCATTACAGTTTCTAGAGCTTTCTCCCTCAATTTGCAACCAGGCCAGTGCATCATAACCGGTTCAACAAATTTATGGAGAGTTGCCCATAAGACATCTTGAACGAATGGGTGTGAACGGTACAGATCTTCCTGCAACATAAATGTATCAAAACTCCTTCAAACATAACAACTAAGATTGGCTCCTCAAAGAACAAGATAAACATAAAAGTTCCTTTAAGTTTCCAAAACTAAGCATTCAAATCACTTGCCAATTAATGAGTACTATTAGGGATGCAAGTTCCACATGGTTTGGGTCATTGGGTCAACTCAAAACTTGCTAAAATTAATTGGAATGGCATGCCACATAATTAACTTAGGAGAAATGAACTAAGTTAGCTGACCCACAAAACTTAGTAATGAATCAAAGCAATGTTTACCAAATGAAGTTGTTGTTAGTGAAGACTAATGTTTACCTCTAATTTCAAATATATAATCCACCTTAGCTTGTATCTTTGGCAACTCTTTCTAGATTCCCTGGTATGTTACTCTTTTGAGTGGCACTATCTAGTACCCACTCCTATGCAATGAGAAAATAGTTGGGAAAAGTATCCTAAAACATATTATTTCGGCCATGTTTAGAAAAGAAAGCCATGTGTAGCCACAAAAATTCCTAAAGCATATTATTTAGGCCCTCTTTTAGCAAAAGAAGACAGAATGGGACTTTCACCCTAGAGGCCAAGCCGCTAAAGCCGAAGAAGCTGTTTGGTATGGATTCACTTCAAGCCGCAAAGCTGTTTGACAATGATTCAATTCAAGCCACAAAGAAGCTATTTGGCATGGATTCACTTCAAACCGCAAAGAAGCCTAAGTTGAATCCACTCAAAAGCTATGCCAAAAAAGCCCATAGGATAGACAAGGTAACAATAAGGTTTTGCCAGCAACTAAGGCCCTGTTTTGTTCCCATTCAAAACTCCAACTTCCTCATCACATCGCGTCACATCGAATGTTTGGATGCTACGATCTTGTTGAAAATTTGGTCCATGTGCATCAATGCCCATAAAAAGGTTATACACAAAGTAAACAACCTTAGCACATAGATTGCGGGCCTTGTCCCAATCAATCTCATTATAAGGGTCTTTGAAAATTTCCTTTCTCAATTCCAACACAAGGGGTGTGATTGGGCCGACAAACCTCTTTCCATAAATGTAGCACATAGGCAAATACACCATTCGACAATGACACCACATCCTCCCTACAAGACATTGTGAAGGGCAACAGCATATCAGCAGGAAACCACGTATCAACTTTTACCATTGAGAAGTTTGATTGTTGGCCGATTGGCCAATTAAAAATGAAAAAGGAGGATGATACGTAAATGATGATTTTTATGATATAAGATCATTGATGATTGGAATATTCACTAGATCTATGTATAGCGAGAAAAAATAAGGCAGAACCTGGGAGAAATGGCAGGAGATATGGCAGTAGCCATACTTCTGGTGGGACCGTGTTGTTACCATGCCATTCAAATACACCAAGTACTAAATAGGCAGTTAATTAAAAAGAATTGAAGCAACCTGGGTGAAATGGCAGGAGATATGGCAGTAGCCATAATTCTGGTGGGACCGGGTTGTTACCAGACCATTCAAATACACCAAGTACCTTAAATAAGTAGTTAATTAAAAAGAATTAAAGCAGATCCAAGAAAATGGAAGCAACTAATAAACAAATAAATGAGAGTTAATTCCCCACCGAGAGCCAAAACTTCCCCCATGATGCTATATATGTTGCTCCACCATGGTCTAAGATCCACTTTCGACCTTTCTCCATGGCTCCATCTCCGCTTGGTCCCTCTCCAAGCAATCTCAAAATAACATAGGTCAGTGCTGAGCCAAACATGGTGCTCGGACCCTCAATGTGCAAGCCCCAACCGCCATCTTCATTCTACAATTGGAGTGACAAAAATTAGATCACATTTATCAACTCTACAGATGAGAAATTTAGGATTGGATCATTGCCTGATGGTTATAAAGATACCGACGGATCTCATTCTGGTGTTCTGGAGACAGGACAGTGTTTAGTGCTCCAGTGGCATACAATGTTATGATCTGGGTGAACGATAAACATGGTCAATAGTTGTTTTGTAAACCAAGAAACACGAAACGTCCATGTAATCCAAACTTTTCTTAAAAACATCTAAATTGCTGTTCACATTTAATCCAAAAAGTATTGGTTGTCACATAAAACATAATGCACAGGTGAGAAAGAAAAGCAATAGCACAACTTCGTCTTAAACACATGACAAGATCAGGCACATAATTAGTCGTAGGAGTGCATATCCAAGTGAAGTAAACAAGTTGCATATCACTATAAAGTTGGAGGAGATACCAAGCCTGGCATGAGGAACATAGGACCGCCATAGTCCCCAGGCCAGTGCCCATCGTGTGCCTGGAGAGTAGAAAAACGGCCGATTGCCCTTTTCAAGGTAGTAGACACAACTTCAACGGTAACATCTTCATGCCCATCTAGTCTGATCGTCGGAAGGTCCAGCTCAACAGGGTTTTCTTTGGCGAACTGCATGCAGTATGTAAGTAGAAAGCAAATATTCAAAATTTACAGGGAAGCAGATGAGCTGAAACGCAGATTGCGGAAGAAAGAAGAAAACAGGCGAGGCAGGAGAGAGAGAGAGAGTCTTAATCCATGATGATATTTACCATAATCTTATAGTACACCATTTAGGAGGAAGTTACGATAATCTCCTAAATTAGTATAGCACTCCCTCCGTCCACATGATAATGCAACTATAGAAAACATGCCAATTAAAGTAATTCGAGTTTGACCAACTTTACATTAAATAATATTAGTGTTTATATTTTTAAATAAATTTATTATAAAAATATATTTCATAACTAATCTAATAGTAATTGTTTTGTATTTTAAATGTTAATACTTATTTATATAAATTTATTTAAAGTTTAAATGATTGGATTTTTCGAAAAGCGAAAATTACATGTTTATTTGGACGGAGGGAGTAGTTATCATACTAGCTTATAGTGGCTATAGAATAAGTATTATGTTGTCGGCTGCAGAATAGTGTGTGTGGAGAGACAGAATCTATTTTGTACCTGCACACTGATTATGTATTGCAACTGATAATGTGTCCACTCAAGTTGCAACTTACTACGACGACCAGTTGCAACACTCAGTTGGAGTAGCGTGTAATCTGTGTTGCAATATGAATTGTATTTGCAAATACCGTGAAATCAGAATTGCCATTGCAACTAATATTCACTAAGTACACATATGATTTCTCTTGACGCCATATTTATCTATTTACAAGCGGTGTCTTCTAGTGACAGGCTGTAGAAATAAATCGGTGGGTTCGAAAAAACGACCCGCCAGTAAAAATTTACAGCCAGTAAAAATCATGCATTTTCATTGGTGATTCCTTACGAAAACCGTCAATATAAATTGATTTGTAGTATTGATTTTCTTAAGGCATCCATCAGTACAAATAATTTAAAATTAAATTTTTTTAGTTTTTCAAATAACCTCGTATGAAAAAACTATCAAAATAAAAGTCGTAGATCTCGAAAAGTTACGAAACTTTGCAGTTGATAATTTTTTTCATTTGAAATCATCTTGTCAATGAAAAATACGTTTGAATTTGTCAAATTTGTAATTCAAATTTTATAAACGACCTCATATGAAGAAACAACAAAAATAAAAGTGATAGATCTTGAAAAGTTATTTAGCTTTATAGTTGATAACTTTTTATTTGAATTTGTTTTAGTCTCTCAAACAGTTAATTTTTCATCGGTTTGTTATAATATGTGAGGAACCAAACTCTAATTTAGACACAGTTGAGTGATGAGTGGAGTGGTACACGAATTTTGTGGCAAAAATGCGCGAGAGGGAGGTCGTGGGTTCGAACCCCATGGCCGCGTAGCACACGAGTTTTTGGCAAAAAAAATACCATGACTTATGACTTCGTTGGAGCGGTTGGGTGGTTGCCTGGTTGGCCTCTCTCGAAATTTAAATATTTTTCTGCTATTTTTAAAACTCGATTTTCGAAAAAACATTAGTACATGCGGTTTGTTAAAAAACTATTAGGTACAAATCGATTTGTACTGGCGGTTCTCAATCCACCCCCGTAAAAACGTTGATTTTCACTGGCCTCGGTCGGATGGTTGGTCTCTCTTAAATTTAAATATTTTTCTGCTATTTTTAAGACTCGATTTTCGTAAAAACATTGGTACATGCAGTTTGTTAAGAAAATCGTCAGTACAAATCTATTTGTACTAGCGGTTCTCAATTCACAGCACCGGTGGTTGAGAAAAACGCTAGCAAAAATAGCTCTACAGCCGTCTCTACGAATGATCTGTGTTCTGGTGATTGTTGTTAGTTATAATTGCAAAATTATAGAAGACAACTGCTCATTTGTAAAAATACAGAAGATAGTTGCAATTCCGTTTTTCTCTTGTTCTTTATCACATGCAACAATTGATTTTGTGCTATTTTTCTTGTTGCGAGGTGCTGTCTGAATTATTGTCGTATTTGATTTTGGCTTATTCTCCATGTTGTGGGAAAGATAATGAAGATCAGAGATGTGTTGCGACAAGCTCTCCAGAAGAAATCTCGAGATATTGTCTACCACAAAATTATTGTTTAGAGCAACTTCAAGAGCTTGACTAGTCTTATTGTGGATGATGTTTTAGAATTTTATATAGCAAAAGTAGAGTCAAACAGATGTGCTATTTGATTTTGTAAAATAGAAAATTGTCTATCTCAATTTTTGTTGTCCATATATAACTAATCATAGGCATTTGCTACACGTGACTTTATAAAATAGCAAGTCTGTGTTCTTCAAAAAGTAGCAAGTTTGTTGTGGGCCTGTTCTTTTTGAGAGATTTTCTATTTTACAAAATGACTAGATGTTAATTTTAGTTTAAGCTGTGGGAGTTGCTCTCAGTGACTTGAGAAATAATTATTGGGAGGTGGGAACCACTTCTTGAGGAGGTCAAAGCCTTTTGTGACAAGCACGAGATTGAGATTAATCCGGATTAAATCTCAAGCAAGTTATTATCTTTTCAGCGACTTGAGACAACGACTACTATTGAGCACTACCGGATTTGGACCGTTTATCCGTAAAGCTAGAAAAACACTCGACAAAGGTTCTATCGAGTGCCACCCACCACTTACGTCACTCACCAAAGTCTATGACGGTAAAAGCATCTTTGCCAAGTGTTTTTTATCGAGCACTCAGTAAAAGCTTTGCCAAGTGTTAATCCGTATTTAATTATCGGATAATCCGTATCCGTCGGATTTTGCCAATCCTATATCTAGTCCGCATCCGTGTGCAAATCGGATTCAGATTATCCGCATCAGCACAGATATTAAAAATGCTTCTCCATATACTTAAAATCCAGATTCAGAGCGGATGATTATCCGTACCACTTTCACACCTAGACTTAGCAGAAAATAGGAGAATTGGTTTAATCATCCCGCCAACACGGACTGGACTAAAATGAATGACACGTGTCACACCGACGAGAGCCCGATCGAAGAAAACAGGCTCGAGCTCGCGATCAGTTGACGCGCCTGGTACGAAATGAACGAAAGGCTAGCTACCTGGATGCGCATGAGGAGGTCGGCGCTGTGCTTGACGTGGTGCCTGCCGTCGACGAAGGCCCGGCGCGCGGCGTCGACGGCGGGGTCGGGGTCGGCGGCGGCGTCGAACTCCCAGACCTGGCGGCCGACGTGGGCGTTCTTCGTGCGGAGCCAGGGGTCGTCCCCGCCGCCGGCCTCCGCCGCGATCCGCAGGCGCCACATTCCCTCCGGCGCGCGCCTCCGATCCCCTCCCTCAAAGTCTCAAATGTGCAGAGCGGGGTGCCGGGCCGGCGGGCGAGCGCGACAGCAGCTAGGCGGCCGTTTTGTCTGGTTTGTTTCCTGCCTTGCTTTCTCTGCCTGCATTGCATGGGGTTTTAAAGTAGCAGGATTATTCCTCCTTCAGCCGTGCAATCAGATAGTAGTATCTTTTTTATATAATATAAAAATATATAAGGACGCGCGCGTTCGTCCGTCATGCATGGGCATCTGATGATCACAACGATTCCGGGTTAACCAATCCGTTTTTTTTATATATAATAATATATATACGCATAAGATAAGAGTAGGATTGGAGTCGCTTTCAGAATCAAGTAAATTATTAGTGGAATATTAAAAAATAGTTAGCACTTGAAATGATAAACAGCCTAACAACCCGCGCATATACAGAACAGGGTGCATGCCTATTGCTTTTACATATACCACCGAACGTACTCGATCGTGCGTTGCAACAGAATCCAACAAAATAGAAACGATAGCTCATATGTGTGCGTGTCATAAAAGAGGTACCAAAAGCCGACCATATATATATATACATATATATATATATATACATATATACATATATATATATATATATATATATATATATATATATATATATATATGTATATTATACATATATACATATATGTATATATGTACACATATATGTATATTATATATCTATACCAAATGTACAGATCCTACCAGCCCACCTCTCGCTCCACCCATCCGTCCCGCATGCAGGGAATCTTTTTTTTTGCTTCGGATCGAAAAAAATGCAACATCTTCTAAACCGTAGCCTCTATTTTAAATCCGTTTGCATCAGCTTGTTTAAAAAAATGTGCTTAACAAAACGAGATCCAAGAAGACTATATTTGATGAACTTTTTTAAGTATGTAATTGCAACTTCAATATACTATGAGTTGCCATCATGGTTACAACACAATTGCAGTTTAGCTGTAGTGTAGTTAGCGCTTGTTGCAACCACTTAGAACGTAATTTTTACCCAATTTGCTCTTACATGCAACTAGTTACAACCTAATTAGTGAACAACGTGCATTTTATATACCAAATGTGTGTATTCTCTACCAATTGCAACCGCGAGACTAAACCAATCACAAGTATAACATCATACTAATTGCAACTTGACGAAAGTAATTGCAACAGATCTGATTTAGTGCAACTGAACCTGATGCAGTTGCAACCTGACGCGATCTAATTACAACTAGAGTCGGGCCAGTTGCAACTATGCAGGAACCAGTTGCAAACCTGACGCGATCCAATTACAACTAGAGTCGGGCCAGTTGCAAGGCAAGAACCAGTTGCAATCTGACGCGATCCAATTACAACTAAAGTCGGGCCAGTTGCAACTGGGCAAGAACCAGTTGCAACCAGACGCGATCCAATTACAACTAGAGTCGGGCCAGTTGCAACTATGCAGGAACCAGTTGCAATCAGGGTGGGTGCATTCAATATAGAGAATGCACACAGGGGTGTGTGTGTGTGTGTGTGTGTGTGTGTATATATATGGAAATTATTTCCTACTCTCAGGGAGTAGTTACTCTCATGTTTATATCTTAAGATTTTGGGTATATATGACCAAACAAAGTATATGTATGCGAAGTATATGATCATACTAGACCGTTTATGGTAGTATATTTGCCAAGTATGCATGCATGCATCGAGTATGTGATCATACTTATTTTATATACTACAGTAACTGGCATTTTCGTAATATATTAAAAAGTATGAGTTCCCTTAAAAACTTTTCGCGTAGGAAGATTTGGAGCACCATAATATGAGTATGTAAACATACTCAAAGTGATAAACAAGTATAAACACATACGCAAGGTGGTTTCTTAAAGATGGGAGTAACTACTCCCGGAAATATATATATATATATATATATATATATATATATATATATATATATATATATATATATATATATATATATATATATATATATAGGTGTCGATCTGGTATCGGAGCCAGTGTGTACCCGAGCTCCCCAAGCCATCTTCTCCGAACGGGGGGGGGGAGAGGGTGTGGTAGTAAGACGTAGTCGCGGAGATCCCGTAGAGTGTTGGTAAGCCGTAGTCGCGGAGACCCTGTTTCTTTTGCAAATGCTTGGACGGACCCGTTTGCCCGGACCCTGAGCCTTTTAGCCGAAGATAGGCGTTGTTGGCGTTGGAGCGTTGGAATAGGCGTTTGAGCGTTGGATGAGGAAGCGTTGGATTATCCAAGCCTAGCAAAAGGAACAAGTTGGTCTTAATTGTGAGGTTTATTACCCTGCCGTTGGACTGGAAACCATCTACCCTACAGGTTGATCGTAATTGTGAGGTTTAATTACCCTGCCGTTGGACTGGAAACTACCCATCTAAACTCCTTTGTCTTCGTATAAGATGTCTTGGTTAGTAAGGACGCTTACTGCTTCTGACCGGTCTATAGCCTCGTGTAGCAGTGATAAGTCGGTTAAGACTATGTCCGTGAAGAATGCATCATCTGTTTGCTTTGAAGATATTGAAAAAAGTATTGCTAACTGGAAAATTTCTAAAATAAATATTAGAGAAATTTATCATGTAGGAACTTTCTCTCTTCGTTCTGACTATTTCATTAAAACCATCGAAAAAACATTTCGTGTTAGTTCCATGCATGAAACCCTGCATCTTCTTTCTAAAAAGGAAATAAATGATATAAGAGCTAAACCCCAGTATCATTATCTACACTTCGGGTTAGTCCAAATAGCCATCAGATCCCTAACTAGAAAAGGTTTAAATGTATCCATTTTGGCTTGCCTAAGGGATTGTAGAAACAAAAGATTTCAAGATTCTTTGCTTGGGATGGTTGAAGCCAGCCTCAGCAATGGTCCAGTGTTTTTTTAACACTTTCCCAGATTTCTCAGTATCCTTATCAGATCCAAATATCCACAAAGTTCTTACCCTGAATTTACAAACATCAGGCTTTGATCTTGAACCAGGAAGCGAAAATATCTCTGTAACCTACAGGATATACTATAAAGCCATGACCTCCTTACTTCCATGTGCAAAGCAAAATACACCCAAAGGCTTGAGTACTCTACTCCAAGCTAATCCTAAAAACAATGTTATCACTCCAAAAGCCTTAAAATGGGATGAAATAAAACTTCCCGAAAAGTGGACGTTGACCCAAGCAGTTGAGCCACAAAATCTTGAACAAACTGAAGTCCAATCTGTCACTGAGACTCCTGATGGGGATGTTGAGGTAATGTTCTCTTCAAAAAGAAAAGTATTCATCCAAGCCAGACCCTCTGTTAGTATTGACAATAGACCCCAGATGCGGCCACAAAATATTGTCTGTGCTACATATGAAGATAGCTCGTATGAACCCTCGATCTCTGATTTTGACATCAATGTTATTGAAGTTGATGACCCTGAATGTCAAACAGATTGTGTCATAATTCTAGAAGAAGAAGAGTTCCAAATAGATAAAGAGCTTCTTCTAAAGGAAATAGGTCTTCCAAAAAATAAAGCCAAAAAGAAAAGATATTTCAAAAATGTGGATCGACCTTTTCGGCTAAAGATTAGAGAAGTTTGGCATAAAGAAATGATTGAGCAAAAGAAGAACATATTCTTCTTTGATTGGTATGAAAATAGTCAAATTAGACATTTTGAAGAATTCTTCAAACCAGGTTCTCGGCACAAAGAAAAAATTGAACCAGAATCTGATAATGAGAAGATAACCATGATAAAAAGAACTTCTAAAGATTGGAAGACTACTAGTGGAAAACAGATAGAATCCGTACACCCACCATTTGAGTCTATCCAGTTAGAAGCAAAGGGCGAAAGCATCAAAGCTTGCCCACTCAAAAACTTATCCAAAACTACACATAGTGAACCTATAAAAGCTGAACACATAGGCCACCTTGTGGAACAACAAAACTTTTCAAACGTATCTTTGCATGCCCTTGGCCAGCAAACGGATCGCACAGAAGCCTTCCTCATGGACGGAACAAAGCCCAACAAAAGCGAAGTAAAGGTAAATCTTCCATCTAGCTCTCATTCTGATATTTCCAATACTCAAGTAGTTACCCCACCTTTTGTCCCACAAATGTTCTCGTCTAGTATCAAACTTGGAAAACAAAAGGCTTTGGGATCCTCTATTTCTGAGGAACTAGTCAATGAGTTAGCAAATAAATTGGAAAATCTAAAAGTCAATAAAAATATCAATCAAATCACTGATAAAGGAAGTGACGATGTGATAAATAGAATTAGGACTTTCAAAACTACAACCCAAACGGCTATGACAAGGAATTATTATCCCAGTCCAACCTATGCAGACCTACAGTTTGAAGAACTGCCTCACATAGCCAATATGACATGCTTCAATGGTAAAGAAATTGTTGAATGGAATATTGATGGGTTTGTAGAATATCAAATATTTACCATGTGCCATCAAATGATTATGTATGCGAATGCATGCATTGCAAATGGAAATAAAGAAAAAGAAGCAGCCCATATGATTGTCATAGGATTTTCTGGACAATTAAGGGGCTGGTGGGATCACTACCTAGATGAAACCCAAAGAAAATCCATAATAGATGCTGTTAAAATAGATGAAAATGGTAGACCCATTATCCTAACAAATGACCAAGGACAACCCCTAGGAACAGTCTCAGACGCCATATCAACCTTGCTCTACAACATAGTTTACCATTTTGCTGGAAACTATCAGGAAATCTATGAAAAGAATAGAGAATAATTGATTAATTTGAAATGCAAAACTATGTCAGACTTTAGATGGTATAAAGATTCATTCCTATCAAAATTATATACACTTTCAGATCCTAATCAGGATTTTTGGAAAGAAAAATATATATCTGGTTTACCCCCTTATTTGCTGAAAAGGTTAGAAACACCTTAAGAAAAGAAGGGGAAGGGAGTATAAATTATCAGAATCTAGATATTGGAAAAATAACTCAAAAAATACAAATGGTAGGTGCAGAGCTATGCAATGATTTGAAAATCAAAGAGCAGCTTAAAAAACAAAGGGCAATTGGGAAAAGAGAATTAGGAGATTTTTGTTATCAATTTGGTTTCCAAGATCCCTTTGAATCTAAAATGAAAAATTTACATAAAAACCATAAAAGAATTTATGAAGATAATAAGAAAGCCAAGCACCCCCTTATTAAAAGAAGGTATAAAAAGATAAATAATAAAGAAAATACTTTTAAATATTTTAAAAGAGAAAACAGGCCAAATGACCTAGTTTGTTTTAAGTGCGGACAAAAGGGTCATAAGGCTTCAAATTGTTATAAATCAAAAGTAAAACAAGAAATCCAAGACTTGCTTGAATCAGATACCGAAGATATTAAAGCAAGATTGGGCCAAATCCTGAATCATATTCAAAGTGACACTGACTCTGAAAATGAAGAAAATACTGAGGTAAACTGTTGTGAGAATAATGAATGCTCATGCTACGAACAAGGAACCTCTGAAGAAGAATCAGATGAAAACATATTGGTTTTAACTGATCTAGAACAATTTGTTTTAGACACCTTTGACACTGTTCAGGACCCTGAGGAGAAGGAGGTTATCCTTGAAAAATTTCTGTCAAGGGTAAAAAACAACAAAGAAAAGTTGGTCACTGAAATCCAGAAAAAGAAATTTTGTTCTACAGATGAGGTCTTCAAAAGGGTCGAAGATCTAAAGAAGACAAATAAACATTTAAGCCTTGATGATCTTGCAAGAGAATATAATTTTATTAAAGAAGAACTAAGAGATCTTAATAAAAGAATTCAAATCCTTGAGCTTAATGCCAAGGGAGACTGCAAAAATAAAATTATTGAAGAAGAGCCTCAAGATGATGAATTAATTGGCTCTATAAGAAGATATTTTAAACAAAAATGGTACACCAATGATATATCATATGAATTCCAAGATGGGTTCAGGTCCGCCTATAACACCCTACTAGATTCTGGAGCTGATGTAAATTGCATTCGACAAGACATTATCCCCTTCAGGTATTATGAAAAATGTACTCATAAGATTCACTCTGCCGAAGGTCACTTGCTAAAGGTAAATTACAAAGTCCCTGAAATAAACATATGCATTGATAATATTCATATTAAAGCATCATTTTTGTTAGTAGAAAATTTAAAACAAGATGTTATTCTAGGGACACCTTTTCTTTCTTCAATTCGTCCCTTTATGCTTACTCAAGATGGTATTCAATTTCAAATAAACGGAAAAGAGGTAAAAATATCCTTTTCCTCAAAATTGGAAGAAACAAAAATTAATCAAATTTCAAAATATATTCATTCAAAATCTGTTAACATGGTATCCTCTAATAAAGCCTTGGTACCTGTTACACCTTATCAAAAAATGATCCCTCTTCAGAGAAAAGATTATTGTCACAAAAAGGTTACAAATTTATATGAGAAAAGATTTTTAATACTAACAAAAAGGATTTTCTAAATGCAGCAATATCTAGAGATGGCTCCTCCTCTGAAGTACGAACATCTCATAAGGATGAGTACTTGGAGGTTGCCGGCACTTCCAAAAGGAGATCGTGATTGTTTCAATCACAACTTTGATGTAAATGAATTGCAGCAAGGGTTACTGAACTTGCTCTGGCAAGTAAAGACCAGGAAAGATAAAGCTCATGCTCTAAATGGGCTTGCATATTATTTCCAAAAGATAAGCAAAGGAAATTATCCTTGCACACAAGGTGATCTCTCTGCACAAAAGAGATTTCTAGAATTATCAGATGATCTTCCCTCGATGGAAGAAAAAGTTCCAGACAAAGCAGATGACTATCCTGAAAAGGAGTCCTCAAAATTATCAGATTTCAAAGATATTCTTATGTCAGGAGAGAGATCTCCAAAGATATATGATCAAAATGATCCTGATGCAAAATTATTGGATCACGATGCATCCATATTCCAGGCAGATACTTTTCTTCAAAAGGAAATGCAAAAGAATGAGATGTCTCATGATGAGACCATGCACACAAAAGATGTATCCACTCAAATTGAGCCACACAATATTCCAGATGCCTTTGGTCATCATCAAAATTATACTACCTATGATTCTACAAAAGATATTCCTGAAAACCACCTTGCCTTGCCCAAAAGAAACAAGACATACTCAATACCTACAAGTACTCCCTATGAGCTACTCATTCCTAGACTTAGCTTCAAAACCGAGCAAACTCTTTCAATCCTTTCACAAGAGATTATTAATCTAATCTGGGAAAAATACCACCAGAGACAGATGAGTGTGTTTCTCGGCCTCCAAGATTATTTCCTGGATTTATACAACAAGAGAGACAAACATCGAGGAATATCTGTCAATATCCATATGTTCCCATTTCTCTACCTTGATAGCAAACTAATCATCCAATCAAGGCACAAATATATCATTCTGCGGATTGATATAAATCTAAAATATTTCAGAAGCTTGCCAACATATTCTACTGAAGAGATCTCTCTGCAAACAATGATAGATCAAGGGTTGGTCCATGCAATTTATGGATCAACAGAAGAAATTCTCTACTCTGATTTGGGAATGGCTATAAAAGAAGCCTGCAAGAAGCTATGTTATGTCAAAGGGAAATTCAGGATAATGTTTTATTTATCTCCCCCAAAGTTCACTCCACCAATAAGACCTGCAATGCATGATATCTATATCGACAAGGGGTGTTATAACTTCCCTAGTTGTGAATATTATTATGATTTGGGAGAAGACTATAAAGAACTACTCTCCAGAGATACGAATCATGACAACTGGAGGATTTTCAATGAAGCCAAAGAACTTGAAGAAAATATCAGATTTGATCCTTCATTTATATGGTTTTCCAGAATAAAATTATGAGGATCTTTCTTCCAGGACTTCAAGGAAATTCTGGTACAATCACCAGATGTGTCGGGAGACTGATAAAACCAGATTATGGCAAGGAGACAGAACTACGGAAAGAATATCGCCAGTTCATGTCTTGGCAAGAGATGTGGCAGCCAGATGCAATTGATGGCATAGAATGTGCGTCAATGATAGACTATGAAGAAGATGAAGACTAGTGTCATGATAAGATAAGGATTCCTCACTATTGAAGATAAGGTTATCTTCAAGATAAGGATTCCTCACTATTGAAGATAAGGCTATCTTTATCAAAGTCTAAAGGTACATCATGAAGACCTTTTTGCTAGTCAAAAAGAGTTATCATAATATCTATGAATGGATAAAAGAAACATCATGAAGATGCTTCATCATCACCTTGGTGAAGTCAAAGAAATAATTATAAAGATTCCCCAATAATGCAATTACAAGTCAAAAGTATCATCATATACAACTACAAGTCAAAAATGTCATCATGAAGAAGGGGCTCCACAATACCTTTGCCATCCCTATATAAAGAGAAGAAGAGGCAAGGGAAGGGCATCGCTTGAACCACCACCTCAACGATCACTCGAGCACGCTCTCGAGGTTCACTCATCCGTCGATCGCTCGAACCACGAGGATCACACATCGCTTTCACCATCCGCCATAGTATTGTATCAGTATTGTATCCTAAATAAAAGACTCATATCTGAGTCTATGAGTGAGAGTTTGTAAGAGTCCAGTGAGAGTCTGTAATCAAGTTTGTACTACTACGTGTGTATCAAGAACCTGGTGTACTACTCAGGAGGATTCACCTTCTGACTATCAAGGTACCTAATATAATCCAGGACTATGTTTTATTAAGCACGTTCTTCGTTTATCATATGTGTGTTCTTGTTATGATGAATATATGATTAAAAATCCAAAAAATATTTATACTTATCCATTGTTCGTGTTGTTCTGCATTGCATCCTTGTTTATGTTCTTTATCTAGTTTATTTACTTATATATTTATCTGTTGTTCTTATTTGTGTTCTTCATTTTACTTATTCAAATTACTGTTGCATTATCACTTGCTTCCCTGCATTACATATAAACTCCTGAAAAAACCAAAAAACTCCACCATTACTCCACCTTCTCGGACATACCCTCCTTATCCTACCTAGATCGACACCCAGGTGGTCAGGTCTAGGTAGGTTAAGGAGGGTATGTCCGGGAAGGTGGAGTAATGGTGGAGTTTTTTGGTTTTTTCAGGAGTTTATATGCAATGCAGGGAAGCAAGTGATAATGCAACAGTAAGTAAAATAAAGAACATAAATAAGAATAATAGATAAATATATAAGTAAATAAACTAGATAAAGAACATAAACAAGAATGCAGAACAACACGAACAATGGATAAGTATAAATATTTTTTGGATTTTTAATCATATATTCATCATAACAAGAACACACATATGATAAACGAAGAACGTGCTTAATAAAACATAGTCCTGGATTATATTAGGTACCTTGATAGTCAGAAGGTGAATCCTCCTGAGTAGTACACCAGGTTCTTAATACACACGTAGTAGTACAAACTTGATTACAGACTCTCACTGGACTCTTACAAACTCTCACTCATAGACTCAGATATGAGTCTTTTATTTAGGATACAATACTGATACAATACTATGGCGGATGGTGGAAGCGATGTGTGATCCTCGTGGTTCGAGCGATCGACGGATGAGTGAACCTCGAGAGCGTGCTCGAGTGATCGTTGAGGTGGTGGTTCAAGCGATGCCCTTCCCTTGCCTCTTCTTCTCTTTATATAGGGATGGCAAAGGTATTGTGGAGCCCCTTCTTCATGATGACATTTTTTACTTGTAGTTGTATATGATGATACTTTTGACTTGTAATTGCATTATTGGGGAATCTTTATAATTATTTCTTTGACTTCACCAAGGTGATGATGAAGCATCTTCATGATGTTTCTTTTGTCCATTCATAAATATTATGATGGCTCTTTTTGACTAGCAAAAAGGTCTTCATGATGTACCTTTAGACTTTGATAAAGATGGCCTTATCTTGAATAGTAAGGAATCCTTATCTTGAAGATAACCTTATCTTCAATAGTGAGGAATCCTTATCTCATCTTCAATAGTCAGATATCCCTTCCTGAGACTCTTCTTCTTGCTTTAATGGTGAGAAATAATTTGGTACTGCTTGGCTGCATTGTACTTGTCGGTTACCAAAGTTAGGGGTACCCAACTTCAATGCAAAAACGCTCATTCCCAACTTGGCCTGGCCCAAGTAAGGCCAGTGGAAGCCCACGAAGGCCGCGTCTACAGAGGCCCACGACATCATTCCACTAATGACAGCCTCCTCGGGACTGGGCGCCCAAGTCTCCGATTCGCCCGAGCCTCCTCGGGAGAGCTCGGGAGGGCGGCGTCCTCGGCGCCCAAGTCTCCGATTCGCCCGAGCCTCCTCGGGAGAGCTCGGGAGGCGGCGTCCTCGGCGCCCAAATCTCCGATTCGCCCGAGCCTCCTCGGGAGAGCTCGGGAGCGCGGCGTCCTCGGCGCCCAAGTCTCCGATTCGCCCGAGCCTCCTCGGGAGAGCTCGGGAGAGCGGCGTCCTCACTCCTCGGCGCCCAAACCTCCGATTCGCCCGAGCCTCCTCGGGAGAGCTCGGGAGCGCGGCGTCCTCGGCGCCCAAGTCTCCGATTCGCCCGAGCCTCCTCGGGAGAGCTCGGGAGGCGGCGTCCTCGGCGGCCAAGTCTCCGATTCGCCCGAGCCTCCTCGGGAGAGCTCGGGAGAGCGGCGTCGTCGGCGCCCAATTCTCCGATTCGCCCGAGCCTCCTCGGGAGAGCTCGGGAGGCGGCGTCCTCGGCGCCCAACTCTCCGATTCGCCCGAGCCTCCTCGGGAGAGCTCGGGAGCGCGGCGTCCTCGGCGCCCAAGTCTCCGATTCGCCCGAGCCTCCTCGGGAGAGCTCGGGAGGCGGCGTCCTGGGCGCCCAAGTCTCCGATTCGCCCGAGCCTCCTCGGGAGAGCTCGGGAGAGCGGCCTCTTCAGCGCCCAAGTCTCCGATTCGCCCGAGCCTCCTCGGGAGAGCTCGGGAGAGCGGCCTCCTCGGCGCCCAAGTCTCCGATTCGCCCGAGCCTCCTCGGGAGAGCTCGGGAGAGCGGCGTCCTCGGCGCCCCAAACCTCCGATTCGCCCGAGCCTCCTCGGGAGAGCTCGGGAGAGCGGCCTCTTCGGCGCCCAAGTTTCCGATTCGCCCGAGCCTCCGCGGGAGAGCTCGGGAGAGCACGGGAGAGCGGCACCAGCTCGGGAGAGCTCGGGAGAGCGGCATCCTCGGCGCCCCAAGTCTCCGATTCGCCCGAGCTTCCCTATCCCCCTCGAGCGCAATCTCGCGAAGACATCCAAGGCACAGGTAATGTCAGCGGAGCAATCTTGGACCACAAGAGACCACTTTACAAGCACCGTCCCGTCGGGCGAGACTCTCGACGCGACCGTGCTTCGCACGCCCCTGACGGCCATACCACCTGTCCTCCACGGTATGGTCCACGATGCGCCGCCCCGTTTCGGGAAAGATGCCCACTGCGCCGTCCACACGAAAGGACGGGCACGCCTTCAGGATCCCGAGCCTCGGGAAACAACGCCCCAAGGTGACTCTCCCTCTTGTCACATCGTAGGGAAGGATAGCCGACAGGTGTGAACTCACCAAAGTCGCGCGGACCACGACGGCCATATCCAGAAGACCCAGAGAGCTGACGACATGACATAGTCAGACGACCGTTTCTACCTTGGAACTCGCGAACCAAGATAGCCATACCCATACCCCGGAGACACGGAGAAAAGGCAGCAGCTAGTCAAACGGGGAACGGCAACTCCTCACTATTTTAATAGGTAGCGCCGTAGCCGCCTTTGCCTCTCCCTTGCGGCTATAAAAGGGAGGGCAGAGACCAGCTTTAGGAGGACGACAGAAGAACAAACGAACGGACGGAGAAGTTCCAAGTTCTCACCCACAGCAAACGACTTGTAAACACTTATACACTCACAAGAGACCTGGGAGCTCTTCCCTCTCTCGACTAGCTTGTAACCCCTACTACAAGCACCCCGGTGCAAGGCAACACGACTCTCCTCTCCACTGGACGTATGGCTTGCTCGGCCTGAACCAGTGTAATCCCTGTGTTCCCCCTTGCACACCATCCGTAGCCTCAACCGCAAAACACATATTTACTAGCCGGTGTTAGCCTCGCCAAAATTAGCACCGACAGTTGGCGCGCCAGGTAGGGGCCTTTTGCGTGTTGATCCCGGTTGCGGATGGCAGCCAACGTCCCTGCGCTTCCTGCTGGCGCGGTGCTCCGGTTCGGGAGCCTCGAGTTCGCGGCCACTGTCCTCGGCCTCGAGATGAACCTCCGCCCAACCTGAGCCCCGGGCCATCATCATCATCCCGACCCCGGCCCAGCAGGTGGCTGGGAAAGGGACCCCGGCGACACCTCCACCCGTTTCAGGGAAACAGAGGGAACGCCACGCGCCGCTCCCGCCGAACTAGGCGGGGGGAAGCGCATCCGCGTCAACCCGACCAATCCGGTGCCTCCCGCGCGAGACACCGCCTCTACGATCATCACCAGCGCAACGCTGGTAGCTCGAGCAGCTAAGTCACAGTTACCCTTAAGCTTCCAAGCTTTGTTCATATTTGTGGTCTCGGAATCGATAAATAAGCATTCTTCAATTATCACGAATTTATGAGATTTAAACTGAAACCTCCCTCACGTCCGAACCTCTCCAGCACTCTTGAAAAAATCCGTGAAACCCGAACAGGCATGAGAACACCCTTAGGGCATGGCCGGCCGAGCCGCGAGACCGCCTACGCCTCCGGGCTACGGCACCTCCACTCACCACCCACCGTCCGACGGGTGACTTACGCTTCGAGGCAGTTTCATGGAGTTTTTCAAGTACGGGACAAGGGGTGGACGCTTGGGGACCGACGATCTAATTTTCTCTGCGCCTTTTCGATCACTTTTTCGAAAATTCCGCGCCGAACTCCTTTCTGCACTCTAGCAAAACTTGCGAGATCCAAAGAAGTAAAAGGACACTCTCAGGGCAGGGCTGGCCGAGCCGTGAGATCGCCTACGCCTCCGGGCTACGGCACCTCCACTCACCACCCTCCGCCCGAGGGTCAACTTGCGCTCCAGAAAGATTTCGCGAATTTTGCCTGAGTGCGAGAAGAGAGACGGGCGTTTGGGAAATTTAGTAAAAAACGATCTCACTCGAGCCTTCTCTGAGATACCTAGCTGTGTGCGCGGCAAAGCGGGAACCCCTCGGGTCGGACTGGCACAGCTCTGACTCTGTCTACACCACCGAGGCTACGGCATCCCTAAAAATGCTAAGTCCTCAACTGTCATCACAAAGTCTGATATTTACATGGGCACTCGGCCAAGACTTATTGTTCACAGGACGACAGAGGACTTCGCGCCACAAGCTCACTCCGCCGTGGGAAGGACCATTCATCGTCGCCGAGGTGCAACGCCCCGGCAAAGCTCGCGAACGAGAACGGCGAGGTCTACAGCAACGCTTGGAACATCGAACAGCTACGTCGCTTCTATCCTTAAGATTCCAAGCATTATACTATTTTGAAAATCTTGAAATCGATGAAAAGACCCGACTTCTACTCTTTTTAACATGATTTTAGATTTTCAATCCGAGCCTACACTCGGGAGTGAAGCGACCCTTTATTTCACCGCACAGTAAATGCGAGGCTCGGCCTAAGCTACGGAAGGGCCGACCCTCCCTCGGGGGCTAGGACGGGGGAAACCCCCGAACTATCCCGAGATTAAACAATTTTGGAAACGCAAAAATTTCAAAACTTGTCGAATTCGTTTCTCCCTAAAACACGCTTCCTTCCGGAAATCGAGCATGAACTTACAGAATTCGAAGAATGAGGGAAGCCCCAGAAGACAGAGCCGGTCGAGTCGGAGACCGCTTATGCCCCAGGGCCACAGCATCTTCCCTCGCCACTCCGTGTTCGAAGGCTAACCCGCACTCGGAAGAAAACCTATAAGATCTACGCTCGGCCAAGGGAGGAAGCTCGGGAGGAAACACCTAAGCTTCTTTTCTAAAGGATTCTTTCTGCCAAAGCTCCTAGGACATCGGCTGCGTCTATGCCACTAAAGCTGCGACACCCGAAAAGCGTCCCCCGAGGCTCGATGGCCCGGGCAAAGGCTCGGCAAGAAAAAATGCCTAAGGAAAAAAGCACGAAACAAAGCGAAACAAACATTCAGCAAATATTTACATAAATGTTAAGGCCACGAAGGGCCATATTGTTTGTTTCCTTTCAAACCACTCCCGAAAGGTTACTTTTTACAAGGGCACTATGGCCCGCTTCTTCTTCACGGCAGGTTCAGAGGAGGGAGCTCGACCTCGGCTTGGAAGAGACCCGCCATCACCGCGCACGCAAACCGCCTCGACTGAGCCGAACCGTCGCGTCCGTCAGGCTTCGCGCCTCAAAAGGTGAGCCAAATCATTACAACCGCGCGCTTCGATTCCACCTACGTTTTCTCAACGAAGAAACCCCGGGCTCGGGCGCCCGTTACGTTCCCAGGGGATCGAAGACTGGCCCTCCGAGGCTCGAACAGTCGCCCCAGGGAAATCGAGTTAGGGACAGCTAGTGGATGGGTCACAAAAACGGCCAGTATCCCGACGCCCGGAACGTCACAAGGGACATCCCATGCTGTGTCCAAGTCCCAGTAGTGAGTCGGTTACGTGGAATCCCTCCGTGGGAGGCATCATGCCCTCGGGACCCGTCGAAGGGACCCGACATCCACTAACTGACCCTCGGGAAATAATTGGAGTGTGCTCAGGCCACTAGCCGACCCTTAACGAATAGGGCACGGACCTCCACTTGGACCAACCCGTTTGTAGCTCACCGGAAATGCCGACTCGTGCCCCAGCGGGGAAGTCGAGCAGGACCAAACCTTCCTCTTCACGAAAAAAGAGCGTGAAGGTCGAATTAAAAAAGACAGGGAGGAACCCGATCGATCTCCGATACGAAAACGGAGGCTCGGAAACTTGCCCTGCACCTTGGAAAGACCACCGAACGATCTCCCAACACGGTGGGAGGCTCGGGGGCTCCGCTTCCAAGGAAACAACCCACCTAAATAAATCGAAAAACACCCGAGGACTAACGAACACGATTCTAAGCCTTTGAAGGGATATATCATCCCTCCAAAGCCTCGGGGGCTACACCCGGCGGGTGCGCTCGCGCGCACCCCCCGGAAAAAACAACCCACACTTTATCGTTTTTGACAGGAAGAACCAGCGTGAACCTGTGGAGGAGTGCCTTCACTCCGCCACAGGCTCGGGGGCTACTGTCGGTTACCAAAGTTAGGGGTACCCAACTTCAATGCAAAAACGCTCATTCCCAACTTGGCCTGGCCCAAGTAAGGCCAGTGGAAGCCCACGAAGGCCGCGTCTACAGAGGCCCACGACATCATTCCACTAATGACAGCCTCCTCGGGACTGGGCGCCCAAGTCTCCGATTCGCCCGAGCCTCCTCGGGAGAGCTCGGGAGGGCGGCGTCCTCGGCGCCCAAGTCTCCGATTCGCCCGAGCCTCCTCGGGAGAGCTCGGGAGGCGGCGTCCTCGGCGCCCAAATCTCCGATTCGCCCGAGCCTCCTCGGGAGAGCTCGGGAGCGCGGCGTCCTCGGCGCCCAAGTCTCCGATTCGCCCGAGCCTCCTCGGGAGAGCTCGGGAGAGCGGCGTCCTCACTCCTCGGCGCCCAAACCTCCGATTCGCCCGAGCCTCCTCGGGAGAGCTCGGGAGCGCGGCGTCCTCGGCGCCCAAGTCTCCGATTCGCCCGAGCCTCCTCGGGAGAGCTCGGGAGGCGGCGTCCTCGGCGGCCAAGTCTCCGATTCGCCCGAGCCTCCTCGGGAGAGCTCGGGAGAGCGGCGTCGTCGGCGCCCAATTCTCCGATTCGCCCGAGCCTCCTCGGGAGAGCTCGGGAGGCGGCGTCCTCGGCGCCCAACTCTCCGATTCGCCCGAGCCTCCTCGGGAGAGCTCGGGAGCGCGGCGTCCTCGGCGCCCAAGTCTCCGATTCGCCCGAGCCTCCTCGGGAGAGCTCGGGAGGCGGCGTCCTGGGCGCCCAAGTCTCCGATTCGCCCGAGCCTCCTCGGGAGAGCTCGGGAGAGCGGCCTCTTCGGCGCCCAAGTCTCCGATTCGCCCGAGCCTCCTCGGGAGAGCTCGGGAGAGCGGCCTCCTCGGCGCCCAAGTCTCCGATTCGCCCGAGCCTCCTCGGGAGAGCTCGGGAGAGCGGCGTCCTCGGCGCCCCAAACCTCCGATTCGCCCGAGCCTCCTCGGGAGAGCTCGGGAGAGCGGCCTCTTCGGCGCCCAAGTTTCCGATTCGCCCGAGCCTCCGCGGGAGAGCTCGGGAGAGCACGGGAGAGCGGCACCAGCTCGGGAGAGCTCGGGAGAGCGGCATCCTCGGCGCCCCAAGTCTCCGATTCGCCCGAGCTTCCCTATCCCCCTCGAGCGCAATCTCGCGAAGACATCCAAGGCACAGGTAATGTCAGCGGAGCAATCTTGGACCACAAGAGACCACTTTACAAGCACCGTCCCGTCGGGCGAGACTCTCGACGCGACCGTGCTTCGCACGCCCCTGACGGCCATACCACCTGTCCTCCACGGTATGGTCCACGATGCGCCGCCCCGTTTCGGGAAAGACGCCCACTGCGCCGTCCACACGAAAGGACGGGCACGCCTTCAGGATCCCGAGCCTCGGGAAACAACGCCCCAAGGTGACTCTCCCTCTTGTCACATCGTAGGGAAGGATAGCCGGCAGGTGTGAACTCACCAAAGTCGCGCGGACCACGACGGCCATATCCAGAAGACCCAGAGAGCTGACGACATGACGTAGTCAGACGACCGTTTCTACCTTGGAACTCGTGAACCAAGATAGCCATACCCATACCCCGGAGACACGGAGAAAAGGCAGCAGCTAGTCAAACGGG
Source organism: Eremochloa ophiuroides (assembly GCA_038502445.1). Taxonomy (NCBI): domain Eukaryota; kingdom Viridiplantae; phylum Streptophyta; class Magnoliopsida; order Poales; family Poaceae; genus Eremochloa; species Eremochloa ophiuroides. The sequence continues at coordinate 6,466,365 of JAHLJS010000005.1, forward strand.
GAACGGCAACTCCTCACTATTTTAATAGGTAGCGCCGTAGCCGCCTTTGCCTCTCCCTTGCGGCTATAAAAGGGAGGGCAGAGACCAGCTTTAGGAGGACGACAGAAGAACAAACGAACGGACGGAGAAGTTCCAAGTTCTCACCCACAGCAAACAACTTGTAAACACTTATACACTCACAAGAGACCTGGGAGCTCTTCCCTCTCTCGACTAGCTTGTAACCCCTACTACAAGCACCCCGGTGCAAGGCAACACGACTCTCCTCTCCACTGGACGTATGGCTTGCTCGGCCTGAACCAGTGTAATCCCTGTGTTCCCCCTTGAACACCATCCGTAGCCTCAACCGCAAAACACATATTTACTAGCCGGTGTTAGCCTCGCCAAAATTAGCACCGACAGTACTATATCTTCATTGCTGTCTTGAGTAGGAGATTTCATTTGTAGTGGTTGAGGAGTATCATCCAACATTTTAAACATCTTCTCATAAACAAGCAATTTTAGGTCAGCTTGAGATAAGTTTGGTTGATTTATCAATAATTCTCTGGTGATGTCTTCCTTTAGTTGAGCCACATTAGATTTCTTACTTGTCGATTGGTATCTTCTCTTGTCAATGATGGCTTTAGTGTTGAATTTATCCCACCATCTTGCATAATACTTTCTTCTGAGAGTTGCTGGGAATTGAGTTTTATGAACCTCAAATTCCCACTTAACAATCCAAGGTAATGATGTATCCGCGCAGAATTGCATAAGTATAAAAGGGTAGTCCTTCAAGTCTTTCTTGGATTTTTGGGTGATCAATTTGATAATTTCCTCTGGGAGTATTTCCGGAATTGCACCAGCTTTAAGCCACCAATTATTGAAGAACCATAGTGGTATTTCACCACATCCTTCCTTGAAGCGGACAAACCATGAGTGCTTCTTCTGAAGATTTTGTACAAGTAGTACTCTTTCCCATGCCTTTTGATAGTCCCAATAATTGTATTTTTTATTGAGGCATGTGGCAGAATATAAAGTTTTAGCCACATAGGGATTGGAAGCCCTGTCCCAATCTTCCAGATGAATAACCTTCTGGATTAATAGCTTTGTAAATCCCAATTCTTCTCCATTTTTTGTGTGGAATATTTGTGCACTTTGTGTTTCGCACAATATTACTTCATAATAATTTTGATCTTTACCTGGATACTCAGGTATGAAATAATAATCTTTGTGGAGATATTTCCCTAATATTTTTTGAAGATCAAGATCTGAATCATTGAATTCCAGAGGCAGTATTATTTCCTCTGCATTCTGAATATATTGAGACGCATTTCCATATTTTTCTTGCGTCATAGGGCTTTTAAATATTTTTCCCTGATAAGATTGTTTGGAGGGAGAGCTCTTATTGAGTCTCGCCTTGAATGATAATTCTCTTTTGATTGACATATCCCTGTAAGAATTCACGGGATAGAAAATCAGGGAGTGAATTTACTTCCCCCTTTATGTGCTCAATATCAAAGTCAAAACATGATAATATTGATTGCCATCTGGCAAATATCTGTTTGGAGACTAAATTCTCCACATCTTTCTGGAGAACATCTTTTGCAGCCTTGCAATCTATTCTCAACAAAAATTTTTGATTGAGAAGTTCTCCTTGAAATTTTGAGACAACCTTTACAATTGCCAATATCTCTCTTTTTATAGTGGAATAATTTTTCTGAGCATCGTTCCAGGTTCCCGAGTTAAACCTGACAAGCTGCTCTTTAGAATCCTGCTCTTTAGAATCCTTTCTTTGTTTTAGGATTCCTCCGTAACCATAATCTGAGGCATATATTTCTATAATTTTGAATGCGTCATGATCTAGTATATTTAAATAAGGCAACCTTTTCACTTTGCTCTTAATCTGTTTTACTACCTGAGTATGTTTTATGGTCCAGGCAGGAGGATTTTTCTTTAACCTTTCGGTTAAAATCCTTCTATCTTTTGCCAGTGCTTCATAGAAATCTGAGACATAATTCAAACAACCTAGAAATCTTTGCAGTTATTTCTTATCTTTAATCTCATCAGGAAATCTATCAGCAAATTCAATGACTCGGGTAACAGGCAAAACCTGGTCATGTTGTATCTTGTATCCAAGAAATTGTATATTGGTTTGGAAAAGTTTCATTTTTCGTGCAGATACTACAAGACCATTTTGGATTATAATTTTGTGGAAAGTGTTTAGATGCTTCCAATGCTGATCAATATTTTGTGAGAAGATCAAAACATCGTCTATATAGACTATAATGAAAGAAGTATATGGCAGGAAAATCTCATTTATTATTTTTTGAAATTTATATGGAGCATTTTTTAATCCAAAAGGCATCACGTTCCATTCATAATGGCCAAATGGGGTTGTAAAAGCAGTTTTATATCTATCTTCTTCTCTTATTTGAATTTGCCAAAATCCAGATTTCATATCAAATTTGGAATATATTTGTGATCCTTGAATTCTTCGGATCAAATCATGTTTATAAGGGATTGGATACCTTATCCATTGCAAAGCTTTGTTGAGAGGTTTATAATTGATCACTAACCTAGGAACACCTCTCTCTTTTTCAGCAGCATTTTCTACATAGAAAGCTACGCAACTCCAAGGCGAGGAGTTTTTCCTTATTAAACCCTTCTTTAGTAGTTCATTAATTTCAGATTTACAAATTTCCAAAAGTCTACTATTCATTTGGATGGGCCTTGCCTTGGTAGGGATCTTTTCCTCACTAAAATTAGATGCATATGGGAGAGCAACAACATGTTTCTTCCTATGCCAAAAGGCAGAGGGAAGATCAGAGCATATTTCTTTAATAAATTTTTCTTCTAAGGATTTTATTTTGATTTTGAAATTTGGATCTTCAAGGGTTTTGTCTATTCTTGCCTTTTTAATTTCGATGGCTACCTCATTGATAAATTGTTCTTTGTGATAGATCACTTCTTTTAAATGATTTAATAAAGTTTCTTCAGGCTGAGAAGTGAACATCAACTCAACCTTTTTGCCTTTAATGCTAAATTGGATACTTTGTTTAGTCACAAGAAAAGGACGTATTAACGATAAAAATGGAGTTCCTAAAATTACTCCTTGATTGAGGTTTTTATTAGTAAAAATGATGTTTTTAGACATACTCCAGAAATGCAAATATGGACTTCAGGAATTTTGTGGCTTACTTGAGTAGATTGCCATTAGCAGCATGGACCTTATGAGAAGATTTTTTAAAATATCTGAATGGAACAATTCCTTCTCTGATGCAGTTTACATCTGCGCCTGAATCTATCAAAGTTCTATACTTGAAGTTGAATCCATCATGGAATTTATATAAAATCTCAGTATACCATTTTTGCTTGAAATATCTTTCTATAGAACCAACTAGTTCCTCTTTCTGGGCTTCATTATCGTCTTTGGAATCTTGGAGTTCGATAATTTTTGCCTTCCTTTTAAGGCTTCTTAATTCTTCTTTTATAAGATTGTATTCTTTCGAGAGTGCTTCGAGATCTAGTTGCTTTTTTTTTCTTCAAATTTTCAACCTTATTGAAGACCTTGTTTGTGGCATAAAATTTCTTTTGCTTGATTTCATTACTTATTTCATCTTTGTTATTTTTTACCCTTGATAGAAACTTTTCAAAGATAATCTCCTTTTCTTCTGGATTTTGCACTGTATCAAAGGTATCTAAAACAAATTGTTCCAAATCAGTGAGAACCAAGAGGTTTTCCTCTGATTTTTCTTTTTTATCTTTAGATTCTGGTTTAAGCAAAGCTTTTTCTTTCGGTTTATGGCAATTTAGAGTCTTATGATTGTTTTGGCCATACCCTTGGTCATTAGACTTGGGTTTTCTTTTGAAATGTTTCGAGGCATTTTGTTTGTTATATATCTTTTTATGCCTTCTCTTAAAGATAGGGTGTTTTACTTTCTTATAAACTCTTTTATGGTATCTATTTGACCTCTTTCTTCTAGATTTAAGTGGGTCTTGGAATCCAAATTGATAGCACAACTCCCTTAATTCTCTTTGTTTTTTGAGCTGTTCCATGCTTTTTAAATCATTCCATAGTTTAGCTCCAATCATTTGCAGTTTTTGGGTGATTTTACTTCTATCTCAGTTTTGATGTTTTGTACTCCCTTTTCTTAAAGTATTTCTAACCTTTTCAGGAAATAGGGGAGATGGATCAGGTATATATTTTTCTTTCCAGAAATTCTGATTAGAATCTGGAAGGACAAATAATTTTGATAGGAACAGATTTTTACACCATCTGAAATTTGACATGGTTTTGTAACTTAAGCGCTCTCTATTCTTTTGATGGTTTCCTACTGAATGGCAAACTATACTGTAGAGTAGGGCTGATATATCATCTGGGATTGTTCCTAAAGATTGTCCTTGATCACCTATTAGGACAATTGACCATTCATTTTTATCTATTTTAACGGCATCAATTATGTATTTTCTTTGGGTTTCATCTAGATGGTGATCCCACGGGCTCCTTATTTGCCCCGTAAATCCTATGACAATCATATGGATGGTTTCATTCTTTTTATGTCCCTTTGTCATGCAAGAGTTTGTATATATAATTATCTGATGGCACATAGTAAATATTTGGTATCCTACATTCCTTCCAGCATTCCCTTTAGTGATTTCTTTGAAGCATATCATACTGGTTATGTAGGGTAGTTCTGCGTAGACTGGCTTTGGATAATAATTTTTTATCATTTGGAAAGATCTAATCTTGTTTATTAAATCTTTACTTTCTTCATCAGTGATTTGGTTGTTTTTGGTGATATTTAAATTTTCCAAATTGTTTGCTAGCTCGTTGATTGGTTCCTCAAAAACAGAGCGTCCCAGAGTTTTTTGTTTTCCAAGTTTTGAGACAAAAGATGGGACAGCTGTTTGGGTTTCAGGATGAGGGCTAGATGGATGATTTACCTTTTCCTTACTTTTGTTGGGCATTGTTCTGTCCCCAAGGATGGTCTTTATGGGGTCTATTTGTTAGCCAGGAGTACGCAAAGATGTATTTAAAGGGTTCTGGTTTTTCATAAGGTAGCCTATGTGATCTATTTTTGTGGGTTTTTCTTGAGTAGCTTTAGATATATCTTTTAGCGGGCATGCCTTAATATTCTCTTCCTTGGTTTCTGCTTCTAATTGAGTGGACTCAATTGGTGAGCAAGCAGATTTAATCTGCCTTCCACTGATTGTATTCTAATCCCTGGAAGCCTTCATTGGGCTGATTATTTTGTCATTATCAGACTCAGGTTCAATCTTATTCTTTTGTTGAGAATCTGGTTTGAAGAATTCTTCAAAATGTCTAATTTGGCTATTTTCATACCAATCAAAGAAGAATATGTTCTTGTTTTGCTCAATCATTTCTTTATGCCAAACTTCTCTAATCTTTAGCCTAAAAGGTCGATCCACATTTTTGAAATATCTTTCTTTTTTGGCTTTATTTTTTGGAAGACCTATTTCTTTTAGAAGAAGGTTTTTATCTATTTGGAACTCACCTTCTTCTAATGTTGTGACAGAATTTGTTTGGTTTTTGAGATTGTCTATTTCAATAACATTAGAGATTGATACTACTTGGGAATCGTTTTCTCGTGTAATTTTTATTTCTTTTTTAGGTTTAGAAAACAGGGGTTCATACATAGAACTAATACTACACGTATTATAATTATACAATGCATTCTTTTCGGACATAGTCTTAACCGACTTATCACTGCTACACGAGGCTATAGACCGGTCAGAAGCAGTAAGCGTCCTTACTAACCAAGACATCTTATACGAAGACAAAGGAGTTTAGATGGGTAGTTTCCAGTCCAACGGCAGGGTAATTAAACCTCACAATTACGATCAACCTGTAAGGTAGATGGTTTCCAGTCCAACGGCAGGGTAATAAACCTCACAATTAAGACCAACTTGTTTCTTTTGCTAGGCTTGGATAATCCAACGCTTCCTAATCTAACGCTCAAACGCCTATTCCAACGCTCCAACGCCAACAACGCCTATCTTCGGTTAAAAGGCTCACGGGTCCGGGCAAACGGGTCCGTCCAAGCTTTTGTAAAAGAAACAGGGTCTCCGCGACTACGACTTACCAACACTCTACGGGATCTCCGCGACTACGGCTTACTACCACACCCTCCCCCCTTGTTCGGAGAAGATGGCTTGGGGAGCTCAGACACACACTAGCTCCCATACCCCTCTCTCTCTCTATATATATATATATATTCGGTGGTCGTGTCGATGGTCGCAACTCGCGAGGCAGCTCCGGTGGATTTTGGAGCTTTGCTGTCAGTCCATGAGGCAGATGAGCGCCGCCTCTTGAAACCAATTTCATCTTAAATGCTGGTTTTGGGGGGGGGGGGGGGGGGGGGGGGGGTACACGTGGAGTGGATCGGAGCCCATGGGTGACTTTACAACACAGAGGCGGAGATGCTCGGCGACCTGAATTGCCAGCTGCCCCGCTTTCGCATCATTAGCACAAGAACGAAGTATACCTGAATCTAGCATTATTATCCCACCTTCAATATACATTATTACTATTAGAACTATATAGGAGCACAACCCCTGAACATAGAAGTAGCAAGATTATTCCAACGACCACAATGTCTACTCAGTACTCACAAAAGCTGATTCATGAGACACACCTCCCGTTCACCGGCAAGGCAGTCCCTGGCGTGTCCAGATAGAGCCACAAGGCAACAAAGGAGCATTTTCAATCTAGTTGATCGATGGGGGTACAGGCACTACTGCTTGGCAGCCCCCAAGACTCGGCACCGGTACTCACCCAGAGCCCAGATTGGGAAGATGTCCCTGTACTGGGAGTAACTGATCATGCAGTTCTTGTTGAACACTCCTATGATCTCCTGCAATAGGCGGTGCAGCAGTTAGTTATGAACAAAAAGGCGAGAAAGATGCCCATGCAACCAGCGATTAACCCTGTTCAATAAGACAAACTGATATGCCTAGAATGATAGTAAGATGTTTAGATATCAATAAGACCACAGCTTCCTTTGTCCCTGCAATATACATGCGTAGAATATAACCAACCATTTTTTTTTTTTTACCCATTTGCTTCTAGAGAAGTTCTTAAACTGAGACTATAATTGATGTAAGCAAGATTAAGGGTACTATCTCTGTGGACCAATTGTTACTTACTTGCTGAGGAAATTCTCCATCCTCTGATTGCAAGTTGATCAAAACCTTTGCTCCTCGGTGTAGAGGTGTTGGATCTCTATCAGCCTATATGGATGAGATTTAAGTACCATAACGAATGTGCACATCGTATCAGAGTATTCAAAGCCACAAGCTAAATGACAGACCTGTCCTGCATCAATCAGTGCCAGCATGGCCCAACTAGTGTTCACTGCATGAGGCCGGTTGCCTTTGAGGTTGGTGAAAACCTGATTGAGTGCGCCAAAAGATAGTTAGGCCTTTCCAATTCCAAGATATAAGAATTAACACTGCACCGCCTGTTTTACTCACTGGTACATTTACATTTCAACTGCTATCTACTCGTACCAAACTCTTCAGATAAAATGATACGCTCTAAATAGACAGGTTTTCTCTAGGCTTGGCTTGGTACATTATATTATATAAATCTAATAAAAGCAGGCTGCCCCAAAAAATCTTAACTGTAGTACACAGATGACGAAAATTAGAATAGGTATAAACATAATGCAGCAAGCAACATTGCCAATATATCCATAATACTATTAGATGCTATTATTTTAAAGAAACTGACAGAAGTGAATTTACCTGGTCTTGAGATGATAAATAGCTTTCTCCCCAACCACCGGAAGGAAGTTCTTTTGATAACAAAAAGTCACATGCCTTTCTAATTGCAGGACTGTTCTCAAATGTTCTACCAGCAGCAATTAGTCCCTTCACACCAAACCAAGTACCATATGTGAAACAAACAGCCCAAGAGCCATACCTGTTGAAAACAGATAAACATATATAAGGCAATGAAGAAGGCTATCTGGAGGCACCTTCCAAAATAACGAAACTGTTTAATTGGTATTTTGTGTTGGATGGAGTCCAAATACTGACCACGAACCATCACTTTTCTGAATAGTCTCAATGAAATTAGAAGCTTTGCTGATACAGTTATCCACCTCTTTCCTGCGGTGCCCAGGGTATAGTTTTTTGAATGATGTCAGGGCCTGAATTGCTGCTGATGTACATTCAACATACCTGTAAAATGGGTTTCATGTTTCTTCAATTTGTTTTATAAGTAAAATTCAGCACAATGAAAAGTTCATGCATCTTACGGGTAATCAATAACAATATCCCCAAAGGTCTCAGCAGGATTGATAAGCTGAATAATTTAACAAAGAATGTTAATATAGATGAAGCATGAAAGATTCAAGGAATGCTGATGAATTATTCTGTTCTGAAACAAAACAAAACAGAACAAAACAAACCCTATATCTTATCTAGCATGCAATGCCCGGGGGCTGTCTTACCCCCCGCAGGTCAAGTTTTTTTTTATGTATTTCTACTCAATGGCAAATGGTTCTTTTGGCTGAAAACAAGCGCTGATTTTTGGCTCGTGCTGATTTGTTGTGAGAGAAAAATACTGTTTCGTGGCTAAAAATAAGCGCTGATTGGTCAAAAAAACAAGCTGAATAAGAAATTCATAAGTCGCCTAATTAACTTGGTGATTGGCGTTCTATACTTCAGAAAGTAGAAAAGTGGCAAGTAACTTCACATTTCAGAGGAGAGCATGCAACAGTAACTTAAAATACTGCCGTGCTTAGACATGCGCAGACAAACATGTCTGCATTATGCATGTTTGTGGTGTGGTGTATGGAGGGCTTCGAAGAAGTTCATCCACCTACCTCCAGCCAGGGATAAGATCTTGTGAGTTCATATGTCGCGAAACCACCATTATCATTCTGCAAAGGTTGATGCACACTAATGAGACATGGTCCCTCCAAAGGATTTATTCAAAACACATAAGAGCAGTGGAATCAAGGAGAAACTGCATAGAATTTAAATAAGACATATGACCACAATATAATATAAGGGCTGCTGCCAATTCAAATCTTCTTTTCCATAACACATGCAATGTTTACAGAATCAACCATTGCATTAAAATTGATTCAATAGCAACAATTGCGAGAAGATGAAAAATTTCAGGATGCTTACCATATAAGACATCAGACAATTGACAGCATCATAAAATCTATTAGCTTCCACTGGTTCACCAACAATTTTGGGAGAGATCTTTGATAACAATAATGAAGCCTGAGGGAAAAGAAAAATAAGCAATTACTATTACTAAAACAAATAATTATGAAATTATGACAACTTGCCAGACACTATACTGTCAAGAATGCTGGAACATAAATGCGAAGGAACAAAGATAAACTTGGTTATCTATGTGAGCACTTTACTCATATAGTTTATGTGGGAAGAATTAGAAATACTAAAGGAACAAAGGATCCTAGATCTCAAAAGACAAAATTTTAACCTTCTAAAGTAAATTTCCTTATTGTTAATGCTGATGACTGAATTCACCTTTAGTCCTTCAGCAGTGCAATCAGATATAGGCCAACCATGATCAGCAGTTGAGAATGGCCATGCACCTTTAGATGTGTGGCGGTACCAGTCATTCAGATCGCCAGGGCAGTCATCAAGAACCTTTCATATTAAATAGCCATTCATCAGTGCTGTAAGGGGACCTAAGATTGAACAATATAGACAAAAAGGCATGTCGACTGTACCTGCGAATTCTTGATATAGTTGTGTGCTAGTTTAAGGGTGGGACCAAACTCTTCAATGAGGTTGGTAGCCACAATGGCTTGAACTGCGAAAGCTGTATCCCAAAGTTGGCTGCCATTATAACCCTACAGTGGAAAGAGCTGGCTAGATTGAAGATGCCAAAACAATTTGCCAATCCCATTAAGAGACAGTAAAATATTATATGTTGACAAGTTTGCTGTTGCAGTAGCTGCCTAATAGGAAGTTAAGTAAAAGGAAATGGGCCACAGAACAAGCAATAATCACCTGCATCTTCATGCCATCTTCGGCAAGCCACAAGTAATCATAGACTCGTGGGATATGAAGTTTGAACGCCTCTGAGTTTGGATCTTCAATCCAGCAAGCAAGCATATTCAATACCTTCACAGAATTTCTTGCAGCAGTCAGTTGAACAACATTAAGAAATAATTCACAGTATACACTTCTAATAAAAGTTTCAAACCTATGAGCATAAACTGAACATCATCAAATTAGCAGAAAAGTGATTTAACTAAGTCAACAGAAATGATAAAATGAGAGTCAGAAATAAACTATACTTAAGAGTCAAGACCGAGGAAGCCATCCCAGACATCAAGGCACTAGCAGAAGGATATTTTTTGTTAATACAAATTGCTGGAGCAGAAAGAGAAAGAAAAGCAATTCCATAATTTGAATATATCATTCAAGTATGTCTTGTTTGGCATAATCCTATGATGTTACAAAGGGCAGTGGATTGCATATACTGGATACAATACAATTAGCAAAATCAGGAGTACTTGTAGCATAGAATGCATTTTTCATGAATTACATGATACAGATCACAGGACATTCATAGCGAATTAGGTGGAAGAAGTGACAAATCACATAACGCGCAGCAGCTATTGTAATATTTAACAGAAAACTGTGGTGGATTGGTAGGAATATTTTAGTCAAGCAATTCAGGAGAAAGTAATGGGTTAAAAAAGGTGAAGATTTTAACGGGAGGGTTAATCATTTTAATGCCATAGTAAGCTAAGGCAGCACAAGCTGAAAGTTGAAGGAAGCACTGAAATCACAAACGTCTCAGCTTCTTTCTTATAGGAGAGTAAATAAACCTATATCAAAGTCACTAGCATATGGCCTTGTGATGCTTGCAAATAGGACAAAATAAGACTACATCTCCTTCTGTAAAGGTTCAGCAAGCAATGATAGCCCTCAATTTACCTTGTTTACAGGACCAATGCAAATGTAACGAGTGTTCTCATCCTCATAGTGAACATGCTGCATGACTGTTTCCAGAGCTTTCTCCCTCAATTTGCTGCCAGGCCAATGCATCATAACTGGTTCAACGAATTTATGCAGAGTGGCCCATAACACATCTTGAACGAATGGGTGTGGGTAGTACAGATCTTCCTGCAGCACAAGTGTATCGAAACTCCTTCAGACAGAATAATCAGGATCCAAAATGGACTCGTCACAGACAAAAGTTTTCAGAACTTAGCATCTTTTCAAATAGCATCAATTGCCAGTTAATGACTGACAAAGGGACTTTGAGACGCATTATGTGAAAGATGGATGCTATACTTACTAAAGAAGTACAGATCCAGATCGATTGGAGTACAGATCCAGATCAATTGGGTCCACCATGGTAGTAACTGGTAAGTTACATGGTTTTTCTCGAACAAAATAAAAGGAAGAAGAGAGTTTCTAAGTATGAGCATACATGTAAAGAAATCTCTTTAAGCTTTTGACAGTTTGTATATTTCAAGTAGAGTTATGACAAGGTTGTGCCAGTAAGGCAGTAACTAAGCATACTCTTTTGGCAGTGGGATTTCTGAACAAGGACTAAGGACAGCCTTGGCCAAAAACAATATCGACAAGGAGACTAACAGATAACTTTGTGACACATCATGCAATGAAGTTGTGCATAATTTGGCCCCTATGTACGAATGTATCAATGCCCATAAGAAACGTTACACAAAAAAGTTAACAGACCTTAGCACATAGATTGCGGGCCTTGTCCCAATCGATCTTGCTGTAAGGGTCTTTGAAAAGTTCCTTCCTTAATTCCAACAGAAGTGGTGTGATTCGGCCAACAAACCTCTTCCCATAAATGTAGCACATTGGCAAATACACCATTCGACAATGACACCACATCCGCCCTGCAAGACATTGTAAACCACAAAAGTGTATCATGTGAGGAAAAGGAACAGCATAGCAACCAAAAGCACACTACTGAAACTTAAAGACTACAGACCTATGGTAATGCAAAGTAGCTTGATTGTTGGCCGATTGGCACATTAAAAATGAAAAAAAAGGAATGACACATAAATAACAATTTTATGATACACTAATATTATTGATGATTGGAACATTCGGCTAGTGCTGAATATATATTATTTAATCTTCAATGCGTACTGTATACAACCTTTAGAACCAACTTAGGAATCTTTACCACTGAGTGATAGAATGTATATATACACCTATAATATACTAGATCTATGTACACTGAGTAAAAGAAACCAAAACCTGGGTGAAATGGGAGGAGATATGGCAGTAGCCATACTTCTGGTGGCACCGGGTTGTTACCAGACCATTCAAATACACCCAGTACCTTTAATAAGCCAGGTAATTAGAAGGGATTAAAGCAGATCCACGAAAATGGAAGCAGCTAATAAACAAACAAATAAGAGTCAAATAAATACCGATAACCAAAACTTCCCCCATGATGTTATATATGTTGCTCCACCATGGTCTAAGATCCAGTTTCGACCTTTCTCCATGGCTCCATCTCCACTATCCGGCCCCTCTCCAAGCAATCTCAAAATAACGTAGGTCAGTGCTGATCCAAACATGGTGCTTGGACCCTCAATGTGCAAGCCCCAGCCACCATCTTCATTCTACAGTTGCAGTTACAAAATTAGATCTCCTTTGGCCACTATAGGGTTGACAAATTTAGAACTGAATCCTTGCCTGATGGTTATAAAGATACCGGCGGATCTCTTTCTGGTGTTCTGATGACAAGACAGTGTTTAGTGCTCCAGTCACATACAATGTTATGATCTGGATAAAGAATAAATACAATTAGTAGCTGTTCTGTAAACTAGGAAACATGGAACATAAGTTTTCATATAACCTAAAAATGAGATGCCTCCCACAATTTGCTAGTTCCTATTTTATCAGGCATCCAAATTGGTACTCGCACTGAATCCAAGAAAACAAAATTGTGCTCACAAGATTAAGTACAGAGCACAGATTAGTCATAGGAACGCATATCCAAGTGATTAAGTGAATTAAAAGTAAGCAAGTTGAACATATCACTGCAGAGTTGAAGGAGGTACCAAGCCTGGCATAAGGAACATAGGACCACCATAATCCCCAGGCCAGTGTCCATCATGAGCCTGGAGAGTAGAGAAACGGCTGATTGCCCTTCTCAAAGTAGTTGACACGGCTTCCTCGGTAACATCTTCATGCTCACCGAGCTTGATCGCTGGAAGGTCAAGTTGAAGAGGATTTTCTTTGGCGAACTGCAGTGTGTAAAAGGGAGCAGATGTTTCAATTTTCACAGGGAAGCAGAGCACTGAAACAGAGAATGCACAATAAAGAAACACTGAGCGCAAGACTGGATTACGTTATTGTTAAAAAAACTGTCTCTAGTTTCAACGGACAATCAAATGTTTCTTTCTTTCTTTTTTCTATTTTTTGGAAAAAAGTGACAATGAGAGGGTTTTTGTTTGTGAAGACAGTGAAAGGGTTACTGTGGTGAAGAGAGCACACAGAGGTGACACTGCATTATCTCCCACAACAAACGTGCTCAACCATGTGCTGTGCCAAGTTTCCATACGGCTGCAGCTAGGAATTGCAAACTGAACCACGGCAGCACATTTAAAAGGTGCCGATAGTGAAGTACGGTATGTATGGTGAAAGACGGAGGAAGTCTGAAACCGTGACAAGAGGAAGGATGATCCTCCCTGCAACTTGCGAGAGCCAGAGCCCATCCCGGCTCCCAAACTACTACTATCCACGCATTAAAATTGTACGAGAGCCCCATGAAGGCCGGCCTCGCATTGAAACTTGAAAGCGACTGGAAATCAAGGTAGTGTCGTCAGGCCCACCGGCCAAGAAACTGTGCCAACTGCCAAGTAAGATCACCGCCGCCGCCGCCGTCCGCCGGTCGTTCTAGTCCGACGCACGACGCCAGTCCGGCCACGGGCCACAGAACACGCCGTCCATCACCAGCGGACCGACCGAGACGGCGACATGCACGCGGGCGGGCTGGCGGGCGCGGCGAGGGAAACGGCGGCCGCGTGGGCGCGTCAGCGGGGTACCGGGGCCGAGAAACCGAGGAGGAGGACAGTATCGCAGGCAGGCATTACGAGCGAGTAGCGATCGGCAGGACGGGCAGGCACACACCCATACCCACCTGGATGCGCATGAGGAGGTCGGCGCTGTGCTTGAGTTGGCGCCTGGTGTCAACGAAGGCGCGGCGCGCGGCGTCGACGGCGGGGTCGGGGTCGGCGGCGGCGTCGAACTCCCAGACCTGGCGGCCGACGTGGGCGTTCTTCGTGCGGAGCCAGGGGTCCCCGCCCCCCTCCGCGATCCGCAGGCGCCACATCGCCCCCGCCCCGCGTCGTCCCTCCTCCTCCTCCTCTGCTCAAATGCGGCCGATCCGCGGCGGACGGACACGTACGGCTGCTGCGCTGCGCCTCGTGATTGATGGCGAGGGGAGCCCAGCACAGCACAGGACAGCGGACAGGCCGCGGCTGGAGGAGCAGGAGAGTGCACAGTGCAGCGCAGGGGGGATCGATCGATTTGATTTGGTGGGATTAGGCAGCTGCATCCAGCGCCCGGGAATCTGTTTTGTTTTTTTGTTTTTTGTTTTCGCTTGGGTGGCTCGTGCTCGTGCTCGTGCCCGTGCCGTCCCCGCCCGTGACGCGGATCGTGGTGGGGCCCGCGTGGCACGAGGCCGTTCCAGAGCAAGGGTGTGGGCCCACGTTAACCGTGCAGATGTCGCATGGCGACGGGCGATCCACTGGAAGAAATGTCCCAGGCTCTCTGGCTATTGCCGGCTGCGTTCAGATCATTTATAATTTGGAATTTTTAATATTGTAATAGTCGGAAATTTTTTCTAACTAGATAGCGTGCCCGTATGTTGCTACGGGACAGGTAAACATTTGTATTAAAAATACACGGACCCCATGATAAAATACAAATTTTGTGTGAAATAAAATACCGTTGTCAGAAAGTTCAGCCACAAAAATTTATTACAAGACAATATAATATTGTGCGGCAAGCTAAATAGCTTTACGATTCTTTTGATACAAATAATTTCTGAGGACAAAATAATTTAACACAAATATTCACCATAAAGATGGATAATTAGAATGTATGTGTTTTATGTACATTATGTGACCAAATGTACTTTGTTATCTATTACCAGAATAGTTGACAGAAATTTGAAGGTTTAGTTTTGAGCTTTTTCTTTTCATCAATTTCCAAAACCAATTCAACTTTGCTGTCTGTTTCAAAGAAATATCCTTTTGGACCAACCCATAGTCTCACTGATGCATGATGCATCCTTACCAACTGAAACGTGGAACTTTTCCTTCCACCAAATGCTGAATCCTCTGTTAAGTAGCGGATTAGTTAAAAAAAAACGAGATAAACATGATACGTCGCAAATATGTCAAAGAGCTGCATAATTTTATTCCAAGAATATGCAAATGAGATATACTCCCTCTGTCCCTAAAATAGTGTCGTCGGTGGTGTGCGTGCAACAAGTTTAACTCGATTTGTAGAAAATATGTACAATATTTATATCTCCAAATAAATTTATTAAAAAACTACATTAAAATATCTTTCTAATGATAGTAATTATGTACTATAAGAACTAATGAATTTTAATAGATATTTATTCAAAGTTATTTCTCGGAAAACGAAAATGTTTTTTTTTAAGGGATGGAGGGAGTAATAATACATGATATATTTACAAATGAAGGAACTTACACACAAGACAGTAAGACACAACTGCAATATGGCCCACCATCCTCTAGTCAAGATGGATCCTTTTCACTTGTCTTTGATTGCAACGCCCATCTCCAAGTTCAGCTCCTTCTGAACTCATGTCGAAATAGCTACCCGAGGAGGCACCTCGAGAGTTCATAATCAAGATCAACGACATCAGCAACACCATCCACCCTTGCCACAGCATAAACCTTATAGAGTCCTCCCAAGATACCCTCTTCAGAAACTGTTACTGAATGAAAAATAACAGTGTGAAAATATTGCCCCGCACTAATAGAAGAACTGCCATTTTGCAATTCAGGTGATCTTGAAACTCAATAATGGACATTAAGTTGATTGTAGGAATTGGACAGTACTTTGAGGTGAAAAACAACACTGATCTAATTTTGTCATAGATCAACAAAAACTTATATTTCTATGTAAAACAGCAAGGTTAACCTCCTTTCTAATGGAAAATGTAAAGGCTCAATTAGCCATGCTTAATGGAAATGTATAAGATCTTCAAGGAACTACATGGATACGTTATTAGTATTACAAAGACAAATAAGAATATGGAGCAGCATGTCACCTACCCGCTGCTGGCTAAGCGACGTCTCCACATAGCGCTTGTCATCCAGGATACCTGATTTTGCTTGGCTGTTGCCGTTATGATTTTTACTTAGCATGTTACTGTATTGCAAAACAAAAACTTTCAGTTAACACATGAAGAAGCAGAAGAGCAGCATAATATATCAACAAACAACGTGACATGAACTAATTTTTGCCCAGAGAGTTGTTCTACTAATATATCTACCGATATCCATAGAGAGTCTTCGCTACAATAAAACACATTAAAAAATATGCATCAGTGGCCATGGTAATACAATACCTGATCTGCCACTACAAGTGATCTTGCAATATCGATTGCTAGCTTATTACTCCTCGCAGTATTGATTGCAAACTTAGATTCTTTACCCTATACAAATGCAATTACAATAAACTTATCTACAAACTCCAAAAATCACATGAAAACCGAATCATGCATAATTACCAAATTCCAATGAAGGTTGGCATCCAAAGAAATAAATGAATCTTCATAAAACATGCAGTTGTATTTGCAAATGTATATATTAGCAGAAATACATAATATCTCATTCAATACGATAAAACTTTCTTAAACATAGAAGTTGTTTCACTTGTAAATAAATTCGTGCTCAGTTCTGTGGTTTCAAGACATGGGTGCTCAGTTTCGCAGGAAAGGAAGGGAATAGAAGAGACAACATACCTTGCTATGGGTGCTCGCCGCTAGGGAAAGGGCTGGTCAATGGTAACGGTGGTGGGTGGAACCCTCTATCAAGACCACACGGGCGCATACATGCATGCAACAATAATGATTTCTTAGTAGCGATTTTTGGGAGTGGATGGATGTCCGATGAGATGTCAAGCCCCATTTCAGTAGAACGCTTGATCCATGGCCTATAGAAAACAAAAAGAAAAACATTCAACCCACACGAATTAAAATTTTTAAATCTGGCGACATAAACAAAGAGTCCCCACCGACACGAAGACTGTAATAATGAAAAAAATAGCAGGTACTAACTGGGATTGCCGGTGGTCTTGACGGCGAAGTAGCATCCGCCGTAGTCGTCGTTGAACCTGTTCCAGTGTGCACTGAACACGTAGCTGGCGTGCTCGCTCACCGCGTCCGGCAAGAAGCACGCGCCGCCCGGCCGCACGGGGTCGCAGAGCCCTGGCACGTCGGCGCACGCCGCCGCCACCTGCTCCCTCACCGCTGTCTCGTTCACCGGCCCCTTGTCCATCGCCACCACGCACCCCGGGGGTCCCAGTATGGGCTGGTCGTTGAACGCCGGCGCAGCGGCGGGTACGACGCCAGCGGGTGGCGCCCCGTAAGGTCCACCTCGTACACGACGCTGCCGTTAGGGTAGAAGTGGAACAGACCCTATAGTGCCGCACCATGCCGGGCTCCCACTTGAGGTCCTCATTGAAAAGCGCGAACAACATCGTCGGCGCCACGTACGCGTGCCCGCGGCATACCAGCGCTGGATGCCTGGTGCCGGGCCAGGTTCCGGTTGTACGTGGCCGCGTTCCGCACGTTGCCACCGAACTGGTCCAGGTCCCCCGCCGTTGGCCACTCGGCCACCCGGTCTCAGCCAGCGCCAGCCCGTCGTCGATGGTTGCTGGCGCGCTCGTTGATGGTGGGTGCGATGCACTCGGAGAGCAGCGGCGTGGAGAGGGAGGGAGAAGGTTCCTCCAAGGCTCCAACCACGGCACGGCGCGACGCAGTACTCGTTCTTCCATATGGGCTGCCATATACCTCCTCCGTAATTTTTTCCCTGCAATCACGGAGGTTATTTCCCTGCAATCACGGAGGAGGTTTCCATTTCTCGTATTTCCTTCTTTCTCTCATGTTTTTCTTTCCTTTTCCCATGAATCGACGGCGGCGCGGCGCGGGAGACGGGAATCGCAAGGAGAGGCTTCATCGCGGCCGGTAGACGGGTCCTCTTCGTAATTTTTAGTAGTAGAGATTTTCGCATGAATCGACGACGGCGTGGCGCGGGAGACGGGAATCACAAGGAGAGGCTTCATCGTGGCCGGTAGACGGGTCCTCTTCGTAATTTTTAGTAGTAGAGATAAATATCCAATTATGAACTAAGTAGGCTTAAAAGATTTATCTTGTGATATACATACAAACTGTGCAAACATTCATATACCGCAACATTAATGTGACTAATTAAAATTGAAAGTTAGAGGGTATTTAAACAGGACCACCTAGTGTGGCAGTGTCCACTCTGCACTCCACCAGCCAGGCCAGAGCTAGGGGCATCTGCATGCACGTCCCAAAAATTTTTCATAAAAAAAGCTGGTGATTTTATATTATTTATATTAATTTATTGTAAGGTTCTAGTATTTAATTTCTCTTTAAAAATTTAACTTCTCAGTTACATGGTGTCACATCGAATGTTCGGACGCATGCATAGAACATTATATGTAAAAAAAACTAATCACACGGTTTACATGTCAATCACGATTTGAATCTTTTGAACGCCCCTTTATTATTAGGTATATGTATATAGATCATTACATATATTTTTATGTCATATTTATTTGGAAAGTATAAATGCTACTAATATATTTTATAAATCTAATCAAACTTTAAAAAGTTTGACCAGGACGAATACCATAAACACATCTTTAAAAATGAAGTGGTACTCCCTTTTCTTTAAACGCTTGTCACAACGGTTTTATGTAGTGATAAGTTTGACTCGATTTATAGAAAATAGTGTAATATTTATATTTTTATATAATTTTGTTAAAAACTATATTCAAAAATTCATCCAATGATACTAATCTTGTATTATAAATATTAATATTATATATGCTTAATTAAAGGTTTTTTTAAGCAAAAATGACATATATATTTAAGGCCGGATTAAGTATATACGATGAAAGCCCATGTTTGGTTTTGGGTAATTGATGAAACCTAGTTTGCTAACGATTGCTCTAAGTGTTTCATGAGAATTGATTAGTAAATGGCAAGATGGAACAAAGGACCGGGTCGGTGGAGGCCACAAGTGAAGGGCAATGACGGCGTCCATGAAAATGGTGTAAGCCCATCAACAAAGGAGAAAGTCCTATTGACGGCATCCATGCAAATGGTATAAGTCCATCATCATAGGTGTCCACAAGGTCCATCAAGAGATGAGAAGGAAGTTGATAAGAAACCGGGAGCTCGAGGCAAAGGTATAACCAATAGGAGCTCTTTTGGTTTTGGTGATCAAGACTCCATAGAGGGAGTGATCACATTTAGGATAGATAGCCGTACTATCAAGAGGGGCGAAATCATTGATGAAATACGGTTATCAAGTGCCACTAGGTATTCATGATCATTGCATTGCATATAGATGCTAGTAACACTAACAAACCCTTGGAAAACTCTTTTGAAAAGGCTAACACACGTGCACTTAAGTGTGAGATTCTTTGGAGTGTTAGTGTCTTAAGAAACGGGGTGAAGTTTGAGGGTTAGAGAGGGTTTGGTCCTCTCTTCCTCCTGCCGAGCTTGTGAGGCAGGATTCGGCGAATTTCGAAAACGTTTCAATAAGAAAAACTAGCGTCGGACTCTAACTTGACTGAGCGTCGGACCATTGTCTTCGGTCCGACGGCTAACCCCTTCAGCAAGCGTCGGACGCTTGATTTCGGAGCGTCGGACCATTGTCCTCAGGGTCCGACGGTGCAGAGCCGCAGCAGGTCGACATGTGGAGAGCAGAGGAGCGTCGGACTCTCGGCGTTAGTCTGACGGTGAGCGTCGGACCAACGTCCGACGGTTTTCAGGGCTCGGGGAGCTCTCTGGAAGCGTCGGACGGCCGCGTTCGTTAGTCCGATGGCTCCGTCTGACTGAGTCCGACGGTGGTCAGCTGAGGGCGTCGGACCGGTTGATTTAGTCCGACGTTCGTCCGTCCGACGGTCGTTTTGGCGCGAGGAAATAGCCGTTGTGATCCAACGTTCAACTTCAAACGGCTAGTGACATGTGGCGTTCATCCGGGGCGTCGGACCGTGCTGATTAGTCCGACGGTCTGGCCGTCGGTCAGTCCGACGGTACGCAGAAAAGTCTAAACGGCTAGTTCTTTGTGTGTGGCTTATAAATAGTCACTTGGCCGGTTTGGGGAGTAGATCTTGGCACTCTTGAACATCATAACATACTTGTGAGCCTTCCCACTCCACTCTCACTCATCCTACTTGATTGTGTTCATCATTTGGTGAGTTTGAAGAGCATCAAGTGCATTGCATTGATAGAGATCATCTAGAGGCACTTGGTAGTGGTGATTCGCAGCGGTTTCTCTCATTACTCTTGGAGTTTGCCGACTCCTAGACGGCTTGGAGCTGCGAGGATCGTTGAGGGGAGTTGGTGATTGTCTCCGCCTCCGATCAAGGTATTGTGAGGGGTTCTTGAGCCTATCCCCGCGGGAGATCGCGAAAGGCATCTTTAGTGGATTGCTCGTAGCTTGGTGGATCCCCATCTTGTGTTGGTTGTGCGGCACCCTTGAGAAGGGTTTGGCGTGTGATGCCAATTAGCGCGTGAACCTCCAAGTGGGTGTATCGCTACAACGAGGACTAGCTTGCCGGCAAGTAAGTGAACCTCGGTAAAAAATCTTGTGTCATCTCTCTACCGAGGATTTTCCTTATATGTGATTGATTGGTTATATTGGACTTCATATCTTCTCTACACCGGAGGTATTGAAATCACCTTCTCTCTTTACTTTTGTGTACTTACTCTCGTGTGTAGCTTGTTAGTTAGTTGCTCACTTAGAAGTAGTGTTTAGTAGTGACATAGCCTTTGAGTGTGAACTAGTGATCATAGTGTAGTATACTTGTCTAAGTGGCTTGCATAGCATAGTTTAGAGTTAGTGATTTACAAAGCTTACTATTGTTACTAATCGGCTTGTAAAGCGTTGTTTGTAGATTTTTATAGGCTATTCACCCCCCTCTAGCCATTTAGGACCTTTTATACGGGGAATTTTTTTTTGTTCGTTGGTAGTACCTCTCATTAAGTGTGTGTGTGTGTATATATATATATATATATATACCAGATCGACACCCAGGTGGTCAGGTCTAGGTAGGATAAGGAGGGTATGTCCGGGAAGGTGGAGTAATGGTGGAGTTTTTTGGTTTTTTCAGGAGTTTATATGCAATGCAGGGAAGCAAGTGATGATGCAACAGTAAGTAAAATAAAGAACATAAATAAGAACAACAGATAAATATATAAGTAAATAAACTAGATAAAGAACATAAACAAGAATGCAATGCAGAACAACACGAACAATGGATAAGTATAAATATTTTTTGGATTTTTAATCATATAACAAGAACACACATATGATAAACAAAGAACGTGCTTAATAAAATATAGTCCTGAATTATATTAGGTACCTTGATAGTCAGAAGGTGAATCCTCCTGAGTAGTACACCAGGTTCTTGATACACACGTAGTAGTACAAACTTGATTACAAACTCTCACTAGACTCTTACAAACTCTCACACATAGACTCAGATATGGGTCTTTTATTTAGGATACAATACTGGATACAATACTATGGTGGATGGTGGAGGCGATGTGTGATCCTCGTGGTTCGAGCGATCGACGGATGAACCTCGAGAGCGTGCTCGAGTGATCGTTGAGGTGGTGGTTCAAGCGATGCCCTTCCCTTGCCTCTTCTTCTCTTTATATAGGGATGGCAAAGGTATTGTGGAGCCCTTTCTTCATGATGACATTTTTGACTTGTAGTTGTATATGATGATACTTTTGACTTGTAGTTGTATTATTGGGGAATCTTTATAATTATTTCTTTGACTTCACCAAGGTGATGATGAAGCATCTTCATGATGTTTCTTTTGTCCATTCATAAATATTATGATAGCTCTTTTTGACTAGCAAAAAGGTCTTCATGATGTACCTTTAGACTTTGATAAAGATAGCCTTATCTTCAATAGTGAGGAATCCTTATCTTGAAGATGATCTTATCTTCAATAGTGAGGAATCCTTATCTTATCATGACACTAGTCTTCATCTTCTTCATAGTCTATCATTGGCGCACATTCTATGCCATCAATTGCATCTGGCTGCCACATCTCTTGCCAAGACATGAACTGGCGATATTCTTTCCGTAGTTCTGTCTCCTTGCCATAATATGGTTTTATCAGTCTCCCGACACATCTGGTGATTGTACTAGAATTTCCTTGAAGTCCTGGAAGAAAGATCCTCATAATTTTATTCTGGAAAACCATATAATATGAAGGATCAAATCTGATATTTTCTTCAAGTTCTTTGGCTTCATTGAAAATCCTCCAGTTGTCATGATTCGTATCTCTGGAGAGTAGTTCTTTATAGTCTTCTCCCAAATCATAATAATATTCACAACTAGGGAAGTTATAACATCCCTTGTCGATATAGATATCATGCATTGCAGGTCTTATTGGTGGAGTGAACTTTGGGGGAGATGAATAGAACATTATCCTGAATTTCCCTTTGACATAACATAGCTTCTTGCAGGCTTCTTTTATAGCCATTCCCAAATCAGAGTAGAGAATTTCTTCTGTTGATCCATAAATTGCATGGACCAACCCTTGATCTATCATTGTTTGCAGAGAGATCTCTTCAGTAGAATATGTTGGCAAGCTTCTGAAATATTTTAGATTTATATCAACCCGAAGAATGATATATTTGTGCCTTGATTGGATGATTAGTTTGCTATCAAGGTAGAGAAATGGGAACATATGGATAATGACAGATATTCCTCGATGTTTGTCTCTCTTGGTGTATAAATCCAGGAAATAATCTTGGAGGCCGAGAAACACACTCATCTGTCTCTGGTGGTATTTTTCCCAGATTAGATCAATAATCTCTTGTGAAAGGATTGAAAGGGTTTGCTCGGTTTTGAAGCTAAGTCTAGGAATGAGTAGCTCATAGGGAGTACTTGTAGGTATTGAGTATGTCTTGTTTCTTTTGGTCAAGGTAAGGTGGTTTTCAGGAATATCTTTTGTAGGATCATAGGTAGTGTAATTTTGATGATGACCAAAGGCATCTGGAATATTGTGTGGCTCAGTTTGAGTGGATACATCTTTTGTATGCATGGTCTCATCATGAGACATCTCATTCTTTTGCATTTCCTTTTGAAGGAAAGTATCTGCCTGGAATATGGATGCATCGTGATCCAATAATTTTGCATCAGGATCATTTTGATCATATATCTTTGGAGATTTCTCTCCTGACATAAGAATATCTTTGAAATCTGATAATTTTGAGGACTCCTTTTCAGGATAGTCATCTGCTTTGTCTGGAACTTTTTCTTCCATCGAGGGAAGATCATCTGATAATTCTGGAAATCTCTTTTGTGCAGAGAGATCACCTTGTGTGCAAGGATAATTTCCTTTGCTTATCTTTTGGAAATAATATGCAAGCCCATTTAGGGCATGAGCTTTATCTTTCCTAGTCTTTACTTGCCAGAGCAAGTTCAGTAACCCTTGCTGCAATTCATTTACAGCAAAGTTGTGATTGAAACAATCACGATCTCCTTTTGGAAGTGCCGGCAACCTCCAAGTACTCATCCTTATGAGATGTTCGTACTTCAGAGGAGGAGCCATCTCTAGATATTGCTGCATTGAGAAAATCCTTTTTGTTAGTATTAAAAATCTTTTCTCATATAAATTTGTAACCTTCTTGTGACAATAATCTTTTCTCTGAAGAGGGATCATTTTTTGATAAGGTGTAACAGGTACCAAGGCTTTATTAGAGGATACCATGTTAATAGATTTTGAATGAATATATTTTGAAATTTGATTAATTTTTGTTTCTTCCAATTTTGAGGAAAAGGATATTTTTACCTCTTTTCCGTTTATTTGAAATTGAATACCATCTTCAGTAACCATAAAGGGACGTATTGAAGAAAGAAAAGGTGTCCCTAGAATAACATCTTGTTTTAAATTTTCTACTAACAAAAATGATGCTTTAATATGAATATTATCAATGCATATATTTATTTCAGGGACTTTGTAATTTACCTTTAGCAAGTGACCTTCGGCAGAGTGAATCTTATGAGTACATTTTTCATAATACCTGAAGGGGATAATGTCTTGTCGAATGCAATTTACATCAGCTCCAGAATCTAGTAGGGTGTTATAGGCGGACCTGAATCCATCTTGGAATTCATATGATATATCATTGGTGTACCATTTTTGTTTAAAATATCTTCTTATAGAGCCAATTAATTCATCATCTTGAGGCTCTTCTTCAATAATTTTATTTTTGCAGTCTCCCTTGGCATTAAGCTCAAGGATTTGAATTCTTTTATTAAGATCTCTTAGTTCTTCTTTAATAAAATTATATTCTCTTGTAAGATCATCAAGGCTTAATTGTTTATTTTTCTTCTTTAGATCTTCGACCCTTTTGAAGACCTCATCTGCAGAACAGAATTTCTTTTTCTGGATTTCAGTGACCAACTTTTCTTTGTTGTTTTTTACCCTTGACAGAAATTTTTCAAGGATAACCTCCTTCTCCTCAGGGTCCTGAACAGTGTCAAAGGTGTCTAAAACAAATTGTTCTAGATCAGTTAAAACCAATATGTTTTCATCTGATTCTTCTTCAGAAGTTCCTTATTCGTAGCATGAGCATTCATTATTCTCACAACAGTTTACCTCAGTATTTTCTTCATTTTCAGAGCCAGTGTCACTTTGAATATGATTCAGGATTTGGCCCAATCTTGCTTTAATATCTTCGGTATCTGATTCAAGCAAGGCTTGGATTTCTTGTTTTACTTTTGATTTATAACAATTTGAAGCCTTATGACCCTTTTGTCCGCACTTAAAGCAAACAAGGTCATTTGGCCTGTTTTCTCTTTTAAAATGTTTAAAAGTATTTTCTTTATTATTTATCTTTTTATACCTTCTTTTAATAAGGGGGTGCTTGGCTTTCTTATTATCTTCATAAATTCTTTTATGGTTTTTATGTAAATTTTTCGTTTTAGATTCAAAGGGATCTTGGAAACCAAATTGATAACAAAAATCTCCTAATTCTCTTTTCCCAATTGCCCTTTGTTTTTTAAGCTGCTCTTTGATTTTCAAATCATTACATAGCTCTGCACCTACCATTTGTATTTTTTGAGTTATTTTTCCAATATCTAGATTCTGATAATTTATGCTCCCTTCCCCTTCTTTTCTTAAGGCGTTTCTAACCTTTTCAGCAAATAAAGGAGGTAAACCAGATATATATTTTTCTTTCCAAAAGTTCTGATTAGGATCTGGAAGTGTATATAATTTTGATAGGAATGAATCTTTATACCATCTAAAGTCTGACATAGTTTTGCATTTCAAATTAATCAATTGTTCTCTATTCTTTTCATAGATGTCCTGATAGTTTCCAGCAAAATGGTAAACTATGTTGTAGAGCAAGGTTGATATGGCGTCTGAGACTGTTCCTAGGGGTTGTCCATGGTCATTTGTTAGGATAATGGGTCTACCATTTTCATCTATTTTAACAGCATCTATTATAGATTTTCTTTGGGTTTCATCTAGATAGTGATCCCACCAGCCCCTTAATTGTCCAGAAAATCCTATGACAATCATATGGGCTGCTTCTTTTTCTTTATTTCCATTTGCAATGCATGCATTCGCATACATAATCATTTGATGGCACATGGTAAATATTTGATATTCTACAAACCCATCGATATTCCATTCAACAATTTCTTTACCATTGAAGCATGTCATATTGGCTATGTGAGGCAGTTCTTCAAACTGTAGGTCTGCATAGGTTGGCCTGGGATAATAATTCCTTGTCATAGCCGTTTGGGTTGTAGTTTTGAAAGTCCTAATTCTATTTATCACATCGTCACTTCCTTTATCAGTGATTTGATTGATATTTTTATTGACTTTTAGATTTCCCAATTTATTTGCCAACTCATTGACTAGTTCCTCAGAAATAGAGGATCCCAAAGCCTTTTGTTTTCCAAGTTTGATACTGGACGAGAACATTTGTGGGACAAAAGGTGGGGTGACTACCTGAGTATTGGAAATATCAGAATGAGAGCTAGATGGAAGATTTACCTTTACTTCGCTTTTGTTGGGCTTTGTTCCGTCCATGAGGAAGGCTTCTATGCGATCCGTTTGCTGGCCAAGGGCATGCAAAGATACGTTTGAAAAGTTTTGTTGTTCCACAAGGTGGCCTATGTGTTCAGCTTTTATAGGTTCACTATGTGTAGTTTTGGATAAGTTTTTGAGTGGGCAAGCTTTGATGCTTTCGCCCTTTGCTTCTAACTGGATAGACTCAAATGGGGGGTGTACGGATTCTATCTGTTTTCCACTAGTAGTCTTCCAATCTTTAGAAGTTCTTTTTATCATGTTTATCTTCTCATTATCTGATTCTGGTTCAATTTTTTCTTTCTGCCGAGAACCTGGTTTGAAGAATTCTTCAAAATGTCTAATTTGACTATTTTCATACCAATCAAAGAAGAATATGTTCTTCTTTTGCTCAATCATTTCTTTATGCCAAACTTCTCTAATCTTTAGCCTAAAAAGTCGATCCACATTTTTGAAATATCTTTCCTTTTTGGCTTTATTTTTTGGAAGACCTATTTCCTTTAGAAGAAGCTCTTTATCTATTTGGAACTCTTCTTCTTCTAGAATTATGACACAATCTGTTTGACATTCAGGGTCATCAACTTCAATAACATTGATGTCAAAATCAGAGATTGAGGGTTCATACGAGCTATCTTCATATGTTGCATAGACAATATTTTGTGGCCCAACTGCTTGGGTCAACGTCCACTTTTCGGGAAGTTTTATTTCGTCCCATTTTAAGGCTTTTGGAGTGATAACATTGTTTTTAGGATTAGCTTGGAGTAGAGTACTCAAGCCTTTGGGTGTATTTTGCTTTGCACATGGAGCTAAGGAGGTCATGGCTTTATAGTATATCCTGTAGGTTACAGAGATATTTTCGCTTCCCGGTTCAAGATCAAAGCCTGATGTTTGTAAATTTAGGGTAAGAACTTTGTGGATATTTGGATCTGATAAGGATACTGAGAAATCTGGGAAAGTGTTAAAAAACACTGGACCATTGCTGAGGCTGGCTTCAACCATCCCAAGCAAAGAATCTTGAAATCTTTTATTTCTACAATCCCTTAGGCAAGCCAAGATGGATACATTTAAACCTTTTCTAGTTAGGGATCTGATGGCTATTTGGACTAACCCGAAGTGTAGATAATGATACCGGGGTTTAGCTCTTATATCATTTATTTCCTTTTCAGAAAGAAGATGCAGGGTTTCATGCATGGAACTAACACGAAATGTTTTTTCGATAGTTTTAATGAAATAGTCAGAACGAAGAGAGAAAGTTCCTACATGATAAATTTCTCTAATATTTATTTTAGGAATTTTCCAGTTAGCTATACTTTTTTCAATATCTTCAAAGCAAACAGATGATGCATTCTTCACGGACATAGTCTTAACCGACTTATCACTGCTACACGAGGCTATAGACCGGTCAGAAGCAGAAAGCGTCCTTACTAACCAAGACATCTTATACGAAGACAAAGGAGTTTAGATGGATAGTTTCCAGTCCAACGGCAGGGTAATTAAACCTCACAATTACGATCAACCTGTAGGGTAGATGGTTTCCAGTCCAACGGCAGGGTAATTAAACCTCACAATTAAGACCAACTTGTTTCTTTCGCTAGGCTTGGATAATCCAACGCTTCCTAATCCAACGCTCAAACGCCTATTCCAACGCTCCAACGCCAACAACGCCTATCTTCGGCTAAAAGGCTCACGGGTAGAGGCTCACGGGTCCGGGCAAACGGGTCCGTCCAGGCTTTTGCAAAAGAAACAGGGTCTCCGCGACTACGGCTTACCAACACTCTACGGGATCTCCGCGACTACGGCTTACTACCACACCCTCTCCCCCCGTTCGGAGAAGATGGCTTGGGGAGCTCGGGCACACACTGGCTCCGATACCAGATCGACACCCAGGTGGTCAGGTCTAGGTAGGATAAGGAGGGTATGTCCGGGAAGGTGGAGTAATGGTGGAGTTTTTTGGTTTTTTCAGGAGTTTATATGTAATGCAGGGAAGCAAGTGATAATGCAACAGTAAGTAAAATAAAGAACACAAATAAGAACAACAGATAAATATATAAGTAAATAAACTAGATAAAGAACATAAACAAGAATGCAATGCAGAACAACACGAACAATGGATAAATATAAATATTTTTTGGATTTTTAATCATATAACAAGAACACACATATGATAAACAAAGAACGTGCTTAATAAAATATAGTCCTGGATTATATTAGGTACCTTGATAGTCAGAAGGTGAATCCTCCTGAGTAGTACACCAGGTTCTTGATACACACTTAGTAGTACAAACTTGATTACAAACTCTCACTAGACTCTTACAAACTCTCACACATAGACTCAGATATGAGTCTTTTATTTAGGATACAATACTAGATACAATACTATGGTGGATGGTGGAGGCGATGTGTGATCCTCGTGGTTCGAGCGATCGACGGATGAACCTCGAGAGCGTGCTCGAGTGATCGTTGAGGTGGTGGTTCAAGCGATGCCCTTCCCTTGCCTCTTCTTCTCTTTATATAGGGATGGCAAAGGTATTGTGGAGCCCCTTCTTTATGATGACATTCTTGACTTGTAGTTGTATATGATGATACTTTTGACTTGTAATTGCATTATTGGGGAATCTTTATAATTATTTCTTTGACTTCACCAAGGTGATGATGAAGCATCTTTATGATGTTTCTTTTGTCCATTCATAAACATTATGATGGCTCTTTTTGACTAGCAAAAAGGTCTTCATGATGTACCTTTTGATAAAGTTGGCCTTATCTTGAATAGTAAGGAATCCTTATCTTGAAGATAACTTTATCTTCAATAGTGAGGAATCCTTATCTCATCTTCAATAGTCAGATATCCCTTCCTGAAACTCTTCTTCTTGCTTTAATGGTGAGAAATAATTTGGTACTGCTTGGCTGCATTGTACTATATCTTCATTGCTGTCTTGAGTAGGAGATTTAATTTGTAGTGGTTGAGGAGTATCATCCAACATTTTAAACATCTTCTCATAAACAAGCAATTTTAGGTCAGCTTGAGATAAGTTTGGTTGATTTATCAATAATTCTCTGGTGATGTCTTCCTTTAGTTGAGCCACATTAGATTTCTTACTTGTTGATTGGTATCTTCTCTTGTCAATGATGGCTTTAGTGTTGAATTTATCCCACCATCTTGCATAATACTTTCTTCTGAGAGTTGCTGGAAATTGAGTTTTATGAACCTCAAATTCCCACTTAACAATCCAAGGTAATGATGTATCCACGCAGAATTGCATAAGTATAAAAGGGTAGTCCTTCAAGTCTTTCTTGGATTCTTGGGTGATCAATTTAATAATTTCCTCTGGGAGTATTTCCGGAATTGCACCAGCTTTAAGCCACCAATTATTGAAGAACCATAGTGGTATTTCACCACATCCTTCCTTGAAGCGGACAAACCATGAGTGCTTCTTCTGAAGATTTTGTACAAGTAGTACTCTTTCCCATGCCTTTTGATAGTCCCAATAATTGTATTTTTTATTGAGGCATGTGGCAGAATATAAAGTTTTAGCCACATAGGGATTGGAAGCCCTGTCCCAATCTTCCAGGTGAATAACCTTCTGGATTAATAACTTTGTAAATCCCAATTCTTCTCCATTTTTTGTGTGGAATATTTGTGCACTTTGTGTTTCGCACAATATTGCTTCATAATAATTTTGATCTTTACCTGGATACTCAGGTATGAAATAATAATCTTTGGGGAGATATTTCCCTAATATTTTTTGAAGATCAAGATCTGAATCATTGAATTCCAGAGGCAGTATTATCTCCTCTGCATTCTGAATATATTGGGACGCATTTCCATATTTTTCTTGCGTCATGGGGCTTTTAAATATTTTCCCCTGATAAGATTGTTTGGAAGGAGAGCTCTCATTGAGTCTCGCCTTGAATGATAATTCTCTTTTGATTGACATATCCCTGTAAGAATTCACGGGATAGAAAATCAGGGAGTGAATTTACTTCCCCCTTTATGTGCTCAATATCAAAGTCAAAACATGATAATATTGATTGCCATCTGGCAAATATCTGTTTGGAGACTAAATTCTCCACATCTTTCTGGAGAACATCTTTTGCAGCCTTGCAATCTATTCTCAACAAAAATTTTTGATTGAGAAGTTCTCCTTGAAATTTTGAGACAACCTTTACAATTGCCAATATCTCTTTTTTTATAGTGGAATAATTTTTCTGAGCATCGTTCCAGGTTCCCGAGGTAAACCTGACAAGCTGCTCTTTAGAATCCTGCTCTTTAGAATCCTTTCTTTGTTTTAGGATTCCTCCGTAACCATAATCTGAGGCATCTGTTTCTATAATTTTGAATGCGTCATGATCTAGTATATTTAAGCAAGGCAACCTTTTCACTTTGCTCTTAATCTGTTTTACTGCCTGAGTATGTTTTATGGTCCAGGCAGGAGGATTTTTCTTTAACCTTTCGGTTAAAATCCTTCGATCTTTTGCCAGTGCTTCATAGAAATCTGAGACATAATTCAAACAACCTAGAAATCTTTGCAGTTGTTTCTTATCTTTAATCTCATCAGGAAATCTATCAGCAAATTCAATGACTCGGGTAACAGGCAAAACCTGGTCATGTTGTATCTTGTATCCAAGAAATTGTATATTGGTTTGGAAAAGTTTCATTTTTCGTGCAGATACTACAAGACCATTTTGGATTATAATTTTGTGGAAAGTGTTTAGATGCTTCCAATGCTGATCAATATTTTGTGAGAAGATCAAAACATCGTCTATATAGACTATAATGAAAGAAGTATATGGCAGGAAAATCTCATTCATTATTTTTTGAAATTCAGATGGAGCATTTTTTAATCCAAAAGGCATCACGTTCCATTCATAATGGCCAAATGGGGTTGTAAAAGCAGTTTTATATCTATCTTCTTCTCTTATTTGAATTTGCCAAAATCCAGATTTCATATCAAATTTGGAATATATTTGTGATCCTTGAATTCTTCGGATCAAATCATGTTTATAAGGGATTGGATACCTTATCCATTGCAAAGCTTTGTTGAGAGGTTTATAATTGATCACTAACCTAGGAACACCTCTCTCTTTTTCAGCAGCATTTTCTACATAGAAAGCTGCGCAACTCCAAGGCGAGGAGCTTTTCCTTATTAAACCCTTCTTTAGTAGTTCATTAATTTCAGATTTACAAATTTTCAAAAGTCTACTATTCATTTGGATGGGCCTTACCTTGGTAGGGATCTTTTCCTCACTAAAATTAGATACATATGGGAGAGCAACAACATATTTCTTCCTATGCCAAAAGGCAGAGGGAAGATCAGAGCATATTTCCTTAATAAATTTTTCTTCTAAGGATTTTATTTTGATTTTGAAATTTGGATCTTCAAGGGTTTTGTTTATTCTTGTCTTTTTAATTTCGATGGCTACCTCATTGATAAATTGTTCTTTGTGATAGATCACTTCTTTTAAATGATTTAATAAAGTTTCTTCAGGCTGAGAAGTGAACATCAACTCAACCTTTTTGCTTTTAATGCTAAATTGGATACTTTGTTTAGTCACAAGAAAAGGACGTATTAACGATAAAAATGGAGTTCCTAAAATTACTCCTTGATTGAGGTTTTTGATTAGTAAAAATGATGTTTTTAGACATACTCCAGAAATGCAAACATGGACTTCAGGAATTTTGTGGCTTACTTGGAGTAGATTGCCATTGGCAGCATGGACCTTATGAGAAGATTTTTCAAAATATCTGAATGGAACAATTCCTTCTCTGATGCAGTTTACATCCGCGCCTGAATCTATCAAAGTTCTATACTTGAAGTTGAATCCATCATGGAATTTATATAAAATCTCAGCATACCATTTTTGCTTGAAATATCTTTCTATAGAACCAACTAGTTCCTCTTTCTGGGCTTCATTATCGTCTTTGGAATCTTGGAGTTCGATAATTTTTGCCTTCCTTTTAAAGCTTCTTAATTCTTCTTTTATAAGATTGTATTCTTTCGAGAGTGCTTCGAGATCTAGTTGCTTATTTTTTTTCTTCAAATTTTCAACCTTATTGAAGACCTTGTTTGTGGCATAAAATTTCTTTTGCTTAATTTCATTACTTATTTCATCTTTGTTATTTTTTACCCTTGATAGAAACTTTTCAAGGATAATCTCCTTTTCTTCTGGATTTTGCACTGTATCAAAGGTATCTAAAACAAATTGTTCCAAATCAGTGAGAACCAAGAGGTTTTCCTCTGATTTTTCTTTTTTATCTTTAGATTCTGGTTTAAGCAAAGCTTTTTCTTTCGGTTTATGGCAATTTAGAGTCTTATGATTGTTTTGGCCATACCCTTGGTTATTAGACTTGGGCTTTCTTTTGAAATGTTTCGAGGCATTTTGTTTGTTATATATCTTTTTATGCCTTCTCTTAAAGATAGGGTGTTTTACTTTCTTATAAGCTCTTTTATGGTATCTATTTGACCCCTTTCTTCTAGATTTAAGTGGGTCTTGGAATCCAAATTGATAGCACAACTCCCTTAATTCTCTTTGTTTTTTGAGCTGTTCCATGCTTTTTAAATCATTACATAGCTTAGCTCTAATCATTTGCAGTTTTTGGGTGATTTTACTTCTATCTAGGTTTTGATGTTTTGTACTCCCTTTTCTTAAAGTATTTCTAACCTTTTCAGGAAATAGGGGAGATGGATCAGGTATATATTTTTCTTTCCAGAAATTCTGATTGGAATTTGGAAGGACAAATAATTTTGATAGGAACAGATTTTTACACCATCTGAAATTTGACATAGTTTTGTAACCTAAGCGCTCTCTATTCTTTTGATGGTTTCCTACTGAATGGCAAACTATACTGTAGAGTAGGGCTGATATATCATCTGGGATTGTTCCTAAAGATTGTCCTTGATCACCTATTAGGACAATTGGCCATTCATTTTTATCTATTTTAACGGCATCAATTATGGATTTTCTTTGGATTTCATCTAGATGGTGATCCCACGGGCTCCTTATTTGCCCCGTAAATCCTATGACAATCATATGGGTGGTTTCATTCTTTTTATGTCCCTTTGTCATGCAAGAGTTTGTATATATAATCATCTGATGGCACATAGTAAATATTTGGTATTCTTCATTCCCTCCAGTATTCCCTTTAGTGATTTCTTTGAAGCATATCATACTGGTTATGTAGGGTAGTTCTGCGTAGATTGGCTTTGGATAATAATTTTTTATCATTTGGAAAGATCTAATCTTGTTTATTAAATCTTTACTTTCTTCATCAGTGATTTGGTTGTTTTTGGTGATATTTAAATTTTCCAAATTGTTTGCTAGCTCGTTGATTGGTTTCTCAAAAACAGAGCGTCTCAGAGTTTTTTGTTTTCCAAGTTTTGAGACAAAAGATGGGACAGCTGTTTGGGTTTCAGGATGAGGGTTAGATGGATGATTTACCTTTTCCTTACTTTTGTTGGGCATTGTTCTGTCCCTAAGGATGGTCTTTATGGGGTCTATTCGTTGGCCAGGAGTACGCAAAGATGTATTTAAAGGGTTATGGTTTTTCATAAGGTAGCCTATGTGATCTATTTTTGTGGGTTTTTCTTGAGTAGCTTTGGATATATCTTTTAGCGGGCATGCCTTAATATTCTCTTCCTTGGTTTTTGCTTCTAATTGAGTGGACTCAATTGGTGAGCAAGCAGATTTAATCTGCCTTCCACTGATTGTCTTCCAATCCCTAGAAGTCTTCATTGGGCTGATTATTTTGTCATTACCAGACTCAGGTTCAACCTTATTCTTTTGTTGAGAATCTGGTTTGAAGAATTCTTCAAAATGTCTAATTTGGCTATTTTCATACCAATCAAAGAAGAATATGTTCTTCTTTTGCTCAATCATTTCTTTATGCCAAACTTCTCTAATCTTCAGCCTAAAAGGTCGATCCACATTTTTGAAATATCTTACTTTTTTGGCTTTATTTTTTGGGAGACCTATTTCTTTTAGAAGAAGCTCTTTATCTATTTGGAACTCACCTTCTTCTAATGTTGTGACAAAATTTGTTTGGTCTTTGAGATTGTCTATTTCAATAACATTAGAGATTGATACTACTTGGGAATCGTTTTCTCGTGTAATTTTTATTTCTTTTTTAGGTTTAGAAAACAGGGGTTCATACATAGAACTAATACTACGCGTATTATAATTATACAATGCATTCTTTTCGGACATAGTCTTAACCGACTTATCACTGCTACACGAGGCTATAGACCGGTCAGAAGCAGAAAGCGTCCTTACTAACCAAGACATCTTATACGAAGACAAAGGGGTTTAGATGGGTAGTTTCCAGTCCAACGGCAGGGTAATTAAACCTCACAATTACGATCAACCTGTAGGGTAGATGGTTTCCAGTCCAACGGCAGGGTAATTAAACCTCACAATTAAGACCAACTTGTTTCTTTCGCTAGGCTTGGATAATCCAACGCTTCCTAATCCAACGCTCAAACGCCTATTCCAACGCTCCAACGCCAACAACGCCTATCTTCGGTTAAAAGGCTCACGGGTAGAGGCTCACGGGTCCGGGCAAACGGGTCCGTCCAGCCTTTTGCAAAAGAAACAGGGTCTCCGCGACTACGGCTTACCAACACTCTACGGGATCTCCGCGACTACGGCTTACTACCACACCCTCTCCCCCTGTTCGGAGAAGATGGCTTAGGGAGCTCGGGCACACACTGGCTCCGATACCAGATCGACACCCAGGTGGTCAGGTCTAGGTAGGATAAGGAGGGTATGTCCGGGAAGGTGGAGTAATGGTGGAGTAGACCGTTATATATATATATATATATATATATATATATATATATATATATATATATATATATATATATATTGTTCCTATACTACTACTATTAATTAATCAGTTACTCCCTCCGTTTTAATTTATAATGCGTTTGATTTTTTTTGCCCAAGTTTGACTATTCGTTTTATTCGAAGATTTATGTAAAATATCACTTTTTTATGACCTGCTTTATTAATAAAAATTCTTTAAGAATGAGTTAAATTTAACTCTTTTTCTGCAAATTTTTTAAATGAGACAGTGATCAAACTTAGTGTTGAAAAGGTCAAATGACTTATAAATTGGGACGATTAAGTTTAGGATGATAGCGGCATACAATGTCATTATACATTATCGTCAATTAAATTGATCGCTCTGGCTTGACACCGCTAGCTTGATGCTACCAGCCCTTTTTAAAATTATATGAAGTTTTGGGTAAGCTAATTAGTCAGATGGCTTGTTCAGCTGTTCTAGACATCATCATTTGTTTAAAAAAGAACGGAGTACCAGCCGGTTATGTTTTTGCCGAGTGTCGGACTGGTGGCACTCGGCAAACGGGACAATGTGTCGAGTGTAGTGTCACACTTGGCACTCGGCAACGTGGCTGTTCGCCGAGTTTTCGTGGTTTTGCTCTCGGCAAACAGTTCAGCACACTAATAAGCAGGTTTCCGGCATAGTAGGATACCACCGTGGCGCATGGCCTCCATTCCGGTGGCGCATGGCCGCCTCCGACAACTTCTTGCAATAGAGCAATTGTTGAGAAGAGACGCCTGTTGTTGAGAAGAGACGCCTGCCAGGATGAAAGGAATTTGCCAGTTCGGTCAGTGTATGTATTGAAAGCTGAAAGTGGCAAAACTTGGAAGAAGATAGGATTCAGGCCTGCAGCGCGCGAGCCAAGAACGTCAATACGTTTTTTTTGTTTTTGACAGAAAGAACGTCAATACGTTGATGAGCAAACAGTATCATCGTCCAAATGGATCGGCACCAGAGAGCTTAAATGTATATGTATAGTGCTGTACAATAGAAAAGGCGTGAAGGATGATGGATAACAAAGCCTTAGCTTCTAGATGGCGAAAACGACATGCCAATTGATGAACTGAGCAGGGTTTAATTTTGCGTGTAAAGTTTTTGCGTGTCACCTCGTAAAAGAGTTTTTAAAATACTAATAAAAAATTAATTATATAACACACTCGTAAATTATGAGACAGATTTTTAAGTCTAATTAATTTATCATTAGTAAATATTTACTATAACACAACATTGTTAAATCATAGACTAATTAGGTTTAAAAGATTTGTCTTACAATTACACACAATTTATGCAATTAAAAAAAAATCTTTAGTCCTGAACGCAAAGTCTGTGGTGACTTCGTAAATTTAAAGATCTGCCGGCTCAATTTTCGAAGGTGTTCATAAGAATAGAGTTTATGTATATGTTTTTATAGGAGTGAGTGTGCGTATGTATTATGACTTTACAAGTGTCTACGTTGTAGTACTGTGTAATCTTAAAAAACTAATCAGTGTGTGAAGTTCTTTTCTTTCAACGGTAAAGTCGACGTCATGAAAGAAGATGTGTCCGAAAGCTCTGTCCGATGCGCGATTTGATCCCTTCCATTGAAACGACCTCGATTTCCACGAAGGGAAATCCACAGGCTCGAATTGTAATTCAACAGATTGCTTGGGACAATCCATGAAATTACCCATATCTCAGTTGACACCAGGATCCATACAACGATAAATAAGTCTTACACAAATATTTATTACATCGCCACACTGGCGGAATCAACAATCAGAGAAGCTTTAGAAGATGCGGAAGCGATTCATCCTTCACGGCCAACTTGAGTGTAGCACGTGACCCTATTCCTCGTCTTCATCTCCCTTGAAGTCGTACTCATTCTCGTCACCTGACAGCAAATTTATCAGTACGATTTGTACTGGCCACGGAGCCCACCTATGCAGCATTTGCTTTGTGGAAAGTGGATGCAAGGCTATACAAGCAGACCTATAGGCTGAGGTTTTCCTATGCAGCTGTAATCAATGTTTAATTAGTCAAGTTTTATCACCAGTTAACACCATTTTCCCTTTTCCCATCACCACACCTCACATACACACACCTCGCTCTCATTCGACAGGCCCAACTCCCTCTCGGGCCTATCTCAGCGGCACACTACCACAACGGGTACACTGCCGGAACAATGTTATCCAGGGGGAGAAAAGAATATGCTCTCATCTAATAGTGGTTGCAGAAACATTAGGAAAGGTCCATAGCCAACGAGTTGGCTTATGTATCGATCGATCAACCATACACTCTGCAGAGGTTTTACTACTCACAAGATTAGCCATCATCGATGCTGTACAATCATCTAGGCAGAATTCCGGGTGCTTGCTTGCCTAGGTCGGTACCACCCTACCACTCAGCCCTGGGATATTCCGGATCCAACACCGTCATGCTGAGACTGGGAGACGCAGCACCGGGCCCAACTAGTGGTACTGCGCATCTAGGACGGTACGGGAATCTCTCCATCCGTCACCGCCCACCCTTATCACCTTTCAACCTAGCAGTAGTGGTACCGCCCTACCAAGTAGTCCAGCCGTCTCCCGCCCATCAGAAGCGAGCGAGTAGCAAGGGAATCCAGATGTTTCCGGTCACTAGTCAGATCCTAGGTTGTGACCAAGCAGGCATCTCCACTTAGGGGATACTCTCCCCGTGCTATCACAGCACCTCCGTCCACGGGCTTCAAACCACCAAGGCTATCCCACCCGGAACCTCCTCAACAACTTTACCCGCCACAGGTATCTCACTTTGGGGATGCCCAGGTTGCACCCCCGGCACGACTTGCCCCATGGGCTCGTCTCACATCCCACTTGGTCGACATCAACCCTTACCACGCACCCAAGACGCACGCAGCACTCTCTCCCAGTGGTTATAATTGGTTATACACCGTCCCAATTCCACCACATAGCATATAGCAAGTAGAAAGTAGTGGAAGAGTAACAGTAAATTAAGCAGCAGCTAATCCTAACAGCGGATAGCAGGGTAAAGTCTTATCAAGGCAGGGAATTCAAATATACTACCATGCAACCAATCCATACATAATCATAAAGCAATAGCAACAATGTCATTTGCAATGCGTAATAGGATCTAAGGATTTGGTGGGACGTGGCACCTTCGTAGTCGTCTCCTAGCTCTTGGAAGTACTCGTGGTTGTCTTCCTTAGTCAGATCCTCCTCCGGCTCTGAAATCGAACACGAAATAGTCGCGTCAGCGACTCCTATAGAGTATTTCAGAAAAATCCAATAAAATAAAGAGCCAAATGCACACAAACACAGTCTTAGATTGTAGATCTCATTTTTCTGAGAATTTTGATATATGGTGCGCAATTTTTGGACTTCATATGAATAAGTTATGAATTTCCGAAGATTATCCTATTTTCTGAAAATGGGAAAACTGGTTGGTTAATAGGGGCAGCTCGGAATTGGTCCACGTGGCGCGCGGGTCCAGTAGTGCGGCGTGTGTCGCCTCATCAGAACACAAACCCGAGGGTCGCCCACCAGGTGTTCCATGCTGGTTCCCAGAGAGTTGCCGGAGTTGGCGTAGCTCGGCGTGGCTCGGCGGTGGTCGGTGGTAGCTCGGCTGTGGTTGGGGGTATCTCGGCGGAGCTCGGCGGTGGTCGGGGGTAGCTCGGCTGTGGTTGGGGGTATCTCGGCGGAGCTCGGTGTAGCTCGGTTTAGCTCGGCGGGGCTCGGGCGAATCGGAGATTCGGGGCGCCGAGGGTGCCGCTATCCCGAGCTCTCCCGGGGAGGCTCGGGCGAATCGGAGATTGGGTGCGCCCGAGGGTGCCGTTCTCCCGAGGTCTCCCGCGGAGGCTCGGGCGAATCGGAAATTTGGGTGCCCGAGGGTGCCGTTCTCCCGAGGTCTCTGCGGAGGCTCGGGCGAATCGGAAATTTGGGTGCCCGAGGGTGCCGGTCTCCCGAGGTCTCCTGCGGAGGCTCGGGCGAATCGGACATTTGGGCGCCGAAGGGGCTGCTCTCCCGAGCTCTCCTGGGGAGGCTCGGGCGAATCGTAAATTTGGGCGCCGAAGGGGCTGCTCTCCCGAGCTCTCCTGGGGAGGCTCGGGCGAATCGGAGATTTGGTGTGCCGAGGGGCTGCTCTCCCGAGCTCTCCTGGGGAGGCTCGGGCGAATCGGAGATTTGGTGCGAGCAGGGTTCCAGGGCGTCTGTTCAAGGCGGCGGTGTCTCTCCGGTGTGGCGGACGATGACAGGGCGGCGATGACCATATCTCGGCAAGGCAGGGCTCGGCTTTCTAGCGGCGGTGCCGAGGCAGACTTGGCGAACCTCGGCGGCCTTTCTCCGCAGCGCGAGGCGACCGGGGGTACTCGGAACGGATCTTAAGCGAGGCGGAACCTGTCGGCGGCGATGTCGTCGCGACTGTGAGGTTCCGGCGGGGCTAAGGAGGTCTTCTAGGAGATGTATACGCGTCCAGGTCTAAGGCGATGGTATACCAACTACCAATTTTGGCTACCGAGCTTTCCAAGGTGCTCGGTTGTGGCGGCGGCGTGTCGCCGACGACGGCGGAAAGCGGCATCGCGGCTACGACCAAGTATTGGTTCAATCGAATGCGGTCTTGTCAAATTGGTGAGGCCAGAGAGGCATACAACACTCTGGTGGCGAACTTAGCCATGGCATGACCTTCTTTTGGCTACGGCTCGCGGCGGCGCTCCGGTAAGGTCGCGGCGCACGCGGCCAGGGCGATTCAGGCTTCCTCTAGCGCTTAAATCCGCGTAGCTAGCTCAAGGGGGTCGTGGCCGTGCTCCACGACGCTCTAACCTATACGGTTGCTAGACGGATTGCTCGGAACGGGTGATTCGGCGTCGGAACGCGTCGGTGGTGAGCGCGCTCCGCCGAGAACGCGTCGTGCTGCGTTCTCGGTCTAGCAAGCTTGTAGTCCGGGGGTTTTGGCTGGTCGAGTGAGTGCATGGTGCAGGTGATCTTCCCGAGCCGGTATAGGCTCGTGCCTGCGCGTCCCGAGGGTGGAACGCCATGGCAAAAGCAGGGCAAGGTTCGGACATGGCGTGCGATGGCTCACCGTGGTGTCGGTGAAGCTAGGATGGCGGTGCAGTGGCGAGTCGGAGCCGTGCAGAGCGATCGCAGTGCCGTGCCGCTCCTCGTCCGCAGCTCGGCTTCTCCTCCGTGTCCGGCTCCGGCGTGCTCCGCGGCGGCGGCGCTCCGGCAGCTTCTCCTCCTCTGCTCCGCCCTTCTTCTACGCTCTCTCTCTCGGCTTGGTGCGGTGTGCCGGTCTGTGCTGCGGTGGCGGCGAGGGGAAATGAGGGTAAGGCTTCGGGGTGCTCCAATTTATAGGCGAGCTTGGCCAGTCTCCAATGGCGAACGGTCTCGATTGCGCTCGGCCGATCGAAGGGCCGTGGCTCGAGTGGATCTAGGGCTCCGGATGGCGCGGGTTCGCTTGGCGGCCAAGAAAGGAGGGGACAGGAGGGGGACAGCGGGGTCAGGGCTCTGCCATGCGGTCGGCTGTGGGACCGGGGTCACGCCATTCGCGCGACACCCCCGGCAGGCGCGTCGCCTTCGTGAGGAAGAAGAACAGTGGAGGCGAGAGTGGCTGACAGGCGGGGCCGGGTTGGCAGCGAGCGCGAGCGCGAGCGCGTGTGTGCCGGTCGCGCGCGTGCGCTGCCGAGCCGCGACGTGGGCCGCGCGCGGTGAGATGAGGAGAGGAAGGTCGGGCGGGCTCGGGCTGGCTTGCTGGCCGAACTCTCTTTCTCCTTTTCTGTTTTCAGTTTAGTGTATATATACATATATTGCCCATTTTAATTTATTGAGTAAATACAAACATAAATTGCAATAAATCCCAAATGTGATGCATAAGTTATTATTCTATGTGATTGGAATTAAAATGCAAACTACACTCCTTTATTTACCAATTTCATAATGAAACCTATATGCTTGCACAAGAAAAATGGGTTTTCACAATAAATAAATGAAAAATTTTAATTGGTTGGGATTTTTAGATTGTGTGGATTTTTAGGGTTGTTACAGTCCTCCCCCCTCATTAGGATCTCGACCTCGAGATTCAGAGTTAACGTACCCATCGAAGAGGTAAGGAAACATAATCCGCAAGTCCGATTCTTTCTCCCACGTAGCTTCCCTTTCAGTGTGATTGCTCCACTGTACCTTGCACATCGGAATAGTCTTGTTTCGCGTCTCTTTGGTATCCCGTGCCAAGATCTTGATCGGATGTTCCTTGTATTCAAGTGTGTCTTGCAGGTCTAATGCATCTGTAGGAACTTGCTCCTCGGGAAGCTTCAAACACTTCCTTAATTGCGAGACATGGAACACGGGGTGTACTCCAGATAATTCCTCCGGTAGTTCCAGCTTGTAAGCAAGCTTTCCAACCCTTTTACAGATCTTGTATGGCCCAACATATCTTGGTGCCAATTTCCCCTTCACGTGGAATCTGACAGTGCCACGAAGTGGAGATACCTTGAGGTAGACATAATCCCCAACCTTGAACTCAAGCTCTCTACGTCTCCTATCTGCATAGCTCTTTTGCCTACTCTGTGCAATTCTCAAATTTTCTCTGACCTGTGCTACGCCTTCCTCTGCTTCTACAATCTTAGCAGGGCCAAAGAAGGCTCTCTCTCCGGGTTCTGACCACATTAGCGGGGTCCTGCAGGGTCTCCCATACAATGCCTCAAACGGTGACATCTTGAGGCTTGTTTGATAGCTGTTGTTGTACGAGAATTCAGCGTGGGGTAAGCAGCTTTCCCAACTGGTCTTGTATTTTATCACACAAGCTCGGAGCATATCTTCGAGAATTTGGTTCACTCTTTCTGTTTGACCGTCAGTTTGTGGGTGATAAGCCGTGCTATAGTCCAGCTTGGTTCCGATGGATTTGTGCAAGGCTTGCCAGAATCGAGACGTGAATTGTGAGCCTCGATCAGATATTATGCTTGTGGGTGCCCCGTGTAGTCTCAGAATGTGGGTTATGTATAAATCCGCCAGCCGTTCGGCATCGTAGCCAATGCTGATGGGAATGAAGTGAGCGACTTTGGTCAAACGGTCGACTATCACCCAAATCGAGTCGTGTTTCTTCTCGGTGCGGGGTAACCCAACGATAAAATCCATCGAAATGCATTCCCATTTCCATTCTGGAATTGCGAGGGGTTGTAGTAGGCCGGCTGGTCGTTGATG
This sequence comes from Eremochloa ophiuroides, assembly GCA_038502445.1. Taxonomy (NCBI): domain Eukaryota; kingdom Viridiplantae; phylum Streptophyta; class Magnoliopsida; order Poales; family Poaceae; genus Eremochloa; species Eremochloa ophiuroides. The sequence goes on from JAHLJS010000005.1 coordinate 6,508,734, forward strand.
TTCGGCCTTGATTCTGCTGCAAGTGTCACATCGGGCTACATGCCCTGCAATGTCTGCCTTCATATTCTCCCACCAGAAGTGTTTCCTTAGATCATGGTACATCTTGGCTGACCCTGGGTGAATGCAATATTTGGAGTCATGCCCTTCTGACAGAATCTCTTCTCGTATCGCTGAATCCGTCGGTACACAGATTCTATCCTTGTACCATACAGTTCCCTGCTCATCTTCTCGGTATTCAGGGCCTCTTCCCAGCTTCATCAAACCACGGATATAGTCTATCTCAGGACAGTTCTTTTGCGCTTCACGAATTCGTGAGGTGAGATTGTACTCGACGCGAAGCTCATTTAGCATGCCATAGGAGACTACCTCGAGCTGAAATGCGTCGAACTCTCTCCTAAGCTCAGGTGGCATAGAGTTGGTGATGAGGGTATGGCAGTAGCTTTTGCGGCTAAGTGCATCAGCGACAACATTGGCCTTTCCTGGGTGATAATGGATCTCAAGATCATAGTCCTTGATGAGTTCCAGCCATCTGCGTTGCCTCATATTCAGATCTTCCTGTGTGAAGAAGTACTTCAGGCTCTTGTGGTCAGTGTAGATGTCACACTTGTTGCTTATCAGATAGTGTCTCCAAATCTTGAGTGCATGTACCACGGCTGCAAGTTCTAGGTCATGAGTCGGGTATCGCTGCTCATGCTCCTTCAACTGTCTTGAGGCATAAGCTATCACTCTTCCTTCTTGCATTAGTACACAGCCCAAACCTTGCCGAGAGGCATCACAATATACAACAAAATCCTTGTGAATATCGGGCAGGGCTAGTACAGGTGTAGTAGTGAGCTTCTCCTTCAAGGTCTGAAAACTCTTCTCACATTCAGGAGTCCATATAAACTTGTTCTCTTTCTTCAGCAAGTTGGTCATGGGTCTTGCAATCTTGGAGAAATTCTCAATAAATCTGCGATAATATCCTGCAAGTCCCAAAAAGCTTCTGATTTCTGACACATTACAGGGTTGTTCCCACTCTTTCACAGCTTCAATTTTGGCTGGGTCTACTGCGACTCCTTCTCCTGACAGTACGTGTCCAAGGAAAGCAACTTCCTCAAGCCAGAATTCGCACTTGGAGAATTTGGCGTATAGCTGGTTGCGAGACAACCTCTCCAATACGGTCCTCAGATGATGTTCATGTTCCTCTTTTGTGGCTGAATAAACCAATATATCATCAATGAATACCACTACAAACTTGTCTAGCTCATTCATGAAGACCTTGTTCATCATGTTCATGAAGTATGCTGGAGCATTAGTGAGTCCAAATGAGACTACTGTGCACTCATACTGTCCATATCTAGTGACAAATGCAGTCTTCGGGATATCTTCTTCCCTGATCTTCATCTGATGATACCCTGATCGGAGATCGATCTTTGAGAAGTACTTGGCCTTACTCAATTGATCTAACAGATCATCGATGCGGGGCAATGGGTACTTATTCTTGACTGTAACCGCATTCAGATTCCGGTAGTCAATGCACATCCTCATCGTGCCATCCTTCTTCTTGACAAACAAAACGGGAGATCCCCAGGGCGAAGCACTAGGCCTAATGAAACCCTTCTCCAGTAATTCTCCCAGCTGCTTCTTGAGTTCCTTCAACTCATCAGCCGACATTCTATAGGGTCTTTTGGCAATCGGTGCAGTCCCTGGCATCAGCTCTATAATAAACTCCACATCTCTATCTGGTGGCATTCCTGGCAACTCCTCTGGAAATACATCATTGAATTCACAGACTACTGGCACATCTCTGAATGTCAGCTCTGTCTTATCCGCTTTAGTCTCCAGGGCACACAGGAGGGCTTGGACTCTCTCGGTTTGGGGTACACATCGGACAGCTGTTCCCCAAGGGTGGGTTACCTGAACATATCTAGGTGAACAAGATATCACTCCCCGGTGTTTGGTTAGCCAGTCCATGCCTAAGATGACATCTAAGCTATTGGAGGGTAGTAGGGTTAGGTCAGCTCGAAAGTCAAGTCCCTCGATTGTGATTATCACTCCCCTACATATGTGAATGCTTCTGAAGGTTCCTAAGGGCGAGCTAGTTAGGATGGGGTTTGCTCTCGGGGTTACAGGTATGTTATGCTTACGTGCATATGCAGATGAAATGTATGAACATGTAGCTCCCGAATCGAACAGAACTGTAGCCATGTTACCCTGAACTAGGAACGTACCGTACACAGCATCAGGTGCAGCTTCAGCTTCCTCAGCGGTCATGTGGTTCAGTCTTCCTCGGGTGGCAGATCCCCGGTTTGGTGTGCCCTGTGCAGCTGCTGGTGCACGGTTGAGGTCGGGGCACGCAGCCACACGGTGTCCAGGCTTTCCGCATCCGAAGCAAGTGAAGGGCGCACTGCCTGCTGTAGCTGTCGCAGGAGCCTTCCAATTGCTTGTCCTTGGCGTGTTGGTAGCGGGGGCGGGTGTGTTCTGCACAGCTCGAGTCGGCGCAGGGTAGGTCTGAGCGGGGCGGTGATAGTTGCTGCTGTTGGTACCACCACGGCTCGTTCCCGAAGAAGGTCCCTGGCGGGTTCGGAAAGACGGAGGTGCACCCGTTCGCTGTCTCTGGGGTGGAGTAGTGCGAGCGGGTCCCTCAGAGCGGCGCTTCTTTCCCCTGTTCTGGGCCTCGAATTCCAGTCGTGCTTCCATGCGATCCTTCTCGATCTCAATACAGCGGTCAATCAGCTCACGCAGAGTGTAGCTCTTGTTCCCTGACAGAGCCAACCTGATCTTGGTCTGAAGTCCCTTCCTGTAGTAGTACATCTTTTCCTTCTCGGAACTCACGCAAGACGCAGGTGCGTAGCGGAGCAAGCAGTTGAAGCGGGTGGTGTACTCGTGGATCCGATCAGCTCCCTGGGAGATGTTGCGAAACTCGTTCTCCTTGGCCTCCATGACTCCCTCAGGAATGTGGTGGTCACGGAAAACCTCGGTGAACTCATCCCAGTCAATGCGGGCTGGGTCTTCGTGAGCGCTGGTGTAGTTGTCCCACCATGCCCGTGCAGCACCGGTCAGCTGGTGGCTAGCAATCCCAACACACTCCTCGTCGGAGCAAGTGGTCAGGTCCAGCTTCTTCTCCATCTCCTTAAGCCAATCATCGGCAGCGAGAGGATCGCTGTCGGTCCCGTCGAAGGTAGGTGGCCTCAGCTTCAGGAAACCCTCCAGTTTCCTTTGGAAGTCATTCTGGGGTGGCCCGTGGTGCCTGTTCATCCCAGCAGCTATGGCATTCAGCAGCTGGGTCTGCTGAGCCATCACTTCCGCCAACGTCGGTGGCGGCGGCGGTGGCGGTGGCGGAGGCACGTTCTCGCCTTGTGGTGGCGGATCGATCACCGGCGGTGCATCCTCTGCCCGGCGCAGCTCTTCTTCCAGGTTAACTCCAGCACGTCTGCCAGCTGGGCGTCCACGGTTGCGACCACGCCCACGTCCTGGCGTAGGCGCAGGGGAGGGCTGGCGGTTCTCCAGGCGCGCGGAACGTCTCATTGACATCTGAAGTTATTAGGTACGTGCTCAGTGCAGTAATAATCTTGTAGTGGTTTTAGATGTTTTCAACGATTTAAATGAATTAAAACATTTTTCATGCTATCCTACACTCAACCAAAGAAGCATAAAAATCCATAAGAAGCATAAGATCCAAATGTCACTCATCACATGGTTATTATTACATAAAGGATGTTCCTAGCTGCTAAGAAGATCGTGCTATGCGCAGATAGCCAAATGACAGGATAACTCAAGGTATCACTAGTCTAAGGGCCACGCAGGGTCCCATAAGCTACTGGTGCATAAGGTCAATGGCCATTTGATCGGGATCTCGATAGTGCCGTCGTGCAGTGGACGAAGTGGTGGTCCAAGGCTGGTCATCAGCAAATTTTTCAAGAAACGGATTTAGCAGGTCCTTGTATTAGATAAGCCATTGCATAAAAGTGAATGCAAGGTCGGTAATATAACCGAAAGAGAGTCTGGCTTCCTATTCTAACGTCCATTTTCTATGGGTCTCGTCCTACAGTCAAGTATGGCTCCGATACCAACTGAAACGACCTCGATTTCCACGAAGGGAAATCCACAGGCTCGAATTGTAATTCAACAGATTGCTTGGGACAATCCATGAAATTACCCATATCTCAGTTGACACCAGGATCCATACAACGATAAATAAGTCTTACACAAATATTTATTACATCGCCACACTGGCGGAATCAACAATCAGAGAAGCTTTAGAAGATGCGGAAGCGATTCATCCTTCACGGCCAACTTGAGTGTAGCACGTGACCCTATTCCTCGTCTTCATCTCCCTTGAAGTCGTACTCATTCTCGTCACCTGACAGCAAATTTATCAGTACGATTTGTACTGGCCACGGAGCCCACCTATGCAGCATTTGCTTTGTGGAAAGTGGATGCAAGGCTATACAAGCAGACCTATAGGCTGAGGTTTTCCTATGCAGCTGTAATCAATGTTTAATTAGTCAAGTTTTATCACCAGTTAACACCATTTTCCCTTTTCCCATCACCACACCTCACATACACACACCTCGCTCTCATTCGACAGGCCCAACTCCCTCTCGGGCCTATCTCAGCGGCACACTACCACAACGGGTACACTGCCGGAACAATGTTATCCAGGGGGAGAAAAGAATATGCTCTCATCTAATAGTGGTTGCAGAAACATTAGGAAAGGTCCATAGCCAACGAGTTGGCTTATGTATCGATCGATCAACCATACACTCTGCAGAGGTTTTACTACTCACAAGATTAGCCATCATCGATGCTGTACAATCATCTAGGCAGAATTCCGGGTGCTTGCTTGCCTAGGTCGGTACCACCCTACCACTCAGCCCTGGGATATTCCGGATCCAACACCGTCATGCTGAGACTGGGAGACGCAGCACCGGGCCCAACTAGTGGTACTGCGCATCTAGGACGGTACGGGAATCTCTCCATCCGTCACCGCCCACCCTTATCACCTTTCAACCTAGCAGTAGTGGTACCGCCCTACCAAGTAGTCCAGCCGTCTCCCGCCCATCAGAAGCGAGCGAGTAGCAAGGGAATCCAGATGTTTCCGGTCACTAGTCAGATCCTAGGTTGTGACCAAGCAGGCATCTCCACTTAGGGGATACTCTCCCCGTGCTATCACAGCACCTCCGTCCACGGGCTTCAAACCACCAAGGCTATCCCACCCGGAACCTCCTCAACAACTTTACCCGCCACAGGTATCTCACTTTGGGGATGCCCAGGTTGCACCCCCGGCACGACTTGCCCCATGGGCTCGTCTCACATCCCACTTGGTCGACATCAACCCTTACCACGCACCCAAGACGCACGCAGCACTCTCTCCCAGTGGTTATAATTGGTTATACACCGTCCCAATTCCACCACATAGCATATAGCAAGTAGAAAGTAGTGGAAGAGTAACAGTAAATTAAGCAGCAGCTAATCCTAACAGCGGATAGCAGGGTAAAGTCTTATCAAGGCAGGGAATTCAAATATACTACCATGCAACCAATCCATACATAATCATAAAGCAATAGCAACAATGTCATTTGCAATGCGTAATAGGATCTAAGGATTTGGTGGGACGTGGCACCTTCGTAGTCGTCTCCTAGCTCTTGGAAGTACTCGTGGTCGTCTTCCTTAGTCAGATCCTCCTCCGGCTCTGAAATCGAACACGAAATAGTCGCGTCAGCGACTCCTATAGAGTATTTCAGAAAAATCCAATAAAATAAAGAGCCAAATGCACACAAACACAGTCTTAGATTGTAGATCTCATTTTTCTGAGAATTTTGATATATGGTGCGCAATTTTTGGACTTCATATGAATAAGTTATGAATTTCCGAAGATTATCCTATTTTCTGAAAATGGGAAAACTGGTTGGTTAATAGGGGCAGCTCGGAATTGGTCCACGTGGCGCGCGGGTCCAGTAGTGCGGCGTGTGTCGCCTCATCAGAACACAAACCCGAGGGTCGCCCACCAGGTGTTCCATGCTGGTTCCCAGAGAGTTGCCGGAGTTGGCGTAGCTCGGCGTGGCTCGGCGGTGGTCGGTGGTAGCTCGGCTGTGGTTGGGGGTATCTCGGCGGAGCTCGGCGGTGGTCGGGGGTAGCTCGGCTGTGGTTGGGGGTATCTCGGCGGAGCTCGGTGTAGCTCGGTTTAGCTCGGCGGGGCTCGGGCGAATCGGAGATTCGGGGCGCCGAGGGTGCCGCTATCCCGAGCTCTCCCGGGGAGGCTCGGGCGAATCGGAGATTGGGTGCGCCCGAGGGTGCCGTTCTCCCGAGGTCTCCCGCGGAGGCTCGGGCGAATCGGAAATTTGGGTGCCCGAGGGTGCCGTTCTCCCGAGGTCTCTGCGGAGGCTCGGGCGAATCGGAAATTTGGGTGCCCGAGGGTGCCGGTCTCCCGAGGTCTCCTGCGGAGGCTCGGGCGAATCGGACATTTGGGCGCCGAAGGGGCTGCTCTCCCGAGCTCTCCTGGGGAGGCTCGGGCGAATCGTAAATTTGGGCGCCGAAGGGGCTGCTCTCCCGAGCTCTCCTGGGGAGGCTCGGGCGAATCGGAGATTTGGTGTGCCGAGGGGCTGCTCTCCCGAGCTCTCCTGGGGAGGCTCGGGCGAATCGGAGATTTGGTGCGAGCAGGGTTCCAGGGCGTCTGTTCAAGGCGGCGGTGTCTCTCCGGTGTGGCGGACGATGACAGGGCGGCGATGACCATATCTCGGCAAGGCAGGGCTCGGCTTTCTAGCGGCGGTGCCGAGGCAGACTTGGCGAACCTCGGCGGCCTTTCTCCGCAGCGCGAGGCGACCGGGGGTACTCGGAACGGATCTTAAGCGAGGCGGAACCTGTCGGCGGCGATGTCGTCGCGACTGTGAGGTTCCGGCGGGGCTAAGGAGGTCTTCTAGGAGATGTATACGCGTCCAGGTCTAAGGCGATGGTATACCAACTACCAATTTTGGCTACCGAGCTTTCCAAGGTGCTCGGTTGTGGCGGCGGCGTGTCGCCGACGACGGCGGAAAGCGGCATCGCGGCTACGACCAAGTATTGGTTCAATCGAATGCGGTCTTGTCAAATTGGTGAGGCCAGAGAGGCATACAACACTCTGGTGGCGAACTTAGCCATGGCATGACCTTCTTTTGGCTACGGCTCGCGGCGGCGCTCCGGTAAGGTCGCGGCGCACGCGGCCAGGGCGATTCAGGCTTCCTCTAGCGCTTAAATCCGCGTAGCTAGCTCAAGGGGGTCGTGGCCGTGCTCCACGACGCTCTAACCTATACGGTTGCTAGACGGATTGCTCGGAACGGGTGATTCGGCGTCGGAACGCGTCGGTGGTGAGCGCGCTCCGCCGAGAACGCGTCGTGCTGCGTTCTCGGTCTAGCAAGCTTGTAGTCCGGGGGTTTTGGCTGGTCGAGTGAGTGCATGGTGCAGGTGATCTTCCCGAGCCGGTATAGGCTCGTGCCTGCGCGTCCCGAGGGTGGAACGCCATGGCAAAAGCAGGGCAAGGTTCGGACATGGCGTGCGATGGCTCACCGTGGTGTCGGTGAAGCTAGGATGGCGGTGCAGTGGCGAGTCGGAGCCGTGCAGAGCGATCGCAGTGCCGTGCCGCTCCTCGTCCGCAGCTCGGCTTCTCCTCCGTGTCCGGCTCCGGCGTGCTCCGCGGCGGCGGCGCTCCGGCAGCTTCTCCTCCTCTGCTCCGCCCTTCTCCTACGCTCTCTCTCTCGGCTTGGTGCGGTGTGCCGGTCTGTGCTGCGGTGGCGGCGAGGGGAAATGAGGGTAAGGCTTCGGGGTGCTCCAATTTATAGGCGAGCTTGGCCAGTCTCCAATGGCGAACGGTCTCGATTGCGCTCGGCCGATCGAAGGGCCGTGGCTCGAGTGGATCTAGGGCTCCGGATGGCGCGGGTTCGCTTGGCGGCCAAGAAAGGAGGGGACAGGAGGGGGACAGCGGGGTCAGGGCTCTGCCATGCGGTCGGCTGTGGGACCGGGGTCACGCCATTCGCGCGACACCCCCGGCAGGCGCGTCGCCTTCGTGAGGAAGAAGAACAGTGGAGGCGAGAGTGGCTGACAGGCGGGGCCGGGTTGGCAGCGAGCGCGAGCGCGAGCGCGTGTGTGCCGGTCGCGCGCGTGCGCTGCCGAGCCGCGACGTGGGCCGCGCGCGGTGAGATGAGGAGAGGAAGGTCGGGCGGGCTCGGGCTGGCTTGCTGGCCGAACTCTCTTTCTCCTTTTCTGTTTTCAGTTTAGTGTATATATACATATATTGCCCATTTTAATTTATTGAGTAAATACAAACATAAATTGCAATAAATCCCAAATGTGATGCATAAGTTATTATTCTATGTGATTGGAATTAAAATGCAAACTACACTCCTTTATTTACCAATTTCATAATGAAACCTATATGCTTGCACAAGAAAAATGGGTTTTCACAATAAATAAATGAAAAATTTTAATTGGTTGGGATTTTTAAATTGTGTGGATTTTTAGGGTTGTTACATCCATCCGTTGGGGTAGGTATGACAACCTTCTAACAAACTTCCAGGTCTATCGACGTCGTCCAAGAGATGCACGCAAAAATGTGTTTCGTCTTTGGTGTCTTCTGGAGAATCAAGCTGCGCATATTTCTTCAGTGTTTTGGCGCCACCTGTCTAAAAGAGGAGTGCGCACCACGTTCTTTTGAGGGACAATCTATTTTAGTTTTGACTAAATTTTAAATAGCACTAACACATGTATTTTTCAAATGAATTTGTTATATGTAAATATATTATGTGCTTAATCCGATTGATATTTATTTAATTCATAAATATTAGTACTTTTACGTATTATATCAACTTTAAGAAGTCATGGGCTAATGAATGGACTAGGCGACTAGCACTGCACTGTATAGTATGTGACGGCATGCATATGGCTACTCTTACCGTGTGTTTGTTGGATACAGGGATGGACTGGGTTGGGATGGGTTCAACCCAGATTTAGAGGTGTTTGGTTTGGGGAACGGGTTGAAGTGGGTCGGACTGTAACAACCCTAAAAATCCACACAACCTAAAAATCCCAACCAATTAAAATTTTTCATTTATTTATTGTGAAAACCCATTTTTCTTGTGCAAGCATATAGGTTTCATTATGAAATTGGTAAATAAAAGAGTGTAGTTTGCATTTTAATTCCAATCACATAGAATAATAACTTATGCATCACATTTGGGATTTATTGCAATTTATGTTTGTATTTACTCAATATGTTAAATGGGCAATATATGTATATATACACTAAACTGAAAACAGAAAAGGAGAAAGAGAGTTCGGCCAGCAAGCCAGCCCGAGCCCGCCCGACCTTCCTCTCCTCATCTCACCGCGCGCGGCCCACGTCGCGGCTCGGCAGCGCACGCGCGCGACCGGCACACACGCGCTCGCGCTCGCGCTCGCTGCCAACCCGGCCCCGCCTGTCAGCCACTCTCGCCTCCACTGTTCTTCTTCCTCACGAAGGCGACGCGCCAGCCGGGGGTGTCGCGCGAATGGCGTGACCCCGGTCCCACAGCCGACAGCATGGCAGAGCCCTGGACCCCGCTGTCCCCCTCCTGTCCCCTCCTTTCTTGGCCGCCAAGCGAACCCGCGCCATCCGGAGCCCTAGATCCACTCGAGCCATGGCCCTTCGATCGGCCGAGCGCAATCGGGACCGTTCGCCATTGGAGACTGGCCAAGCTCGCCTATAAATTGGAGCACCCCGAAGCCCTACCCTCATTTCCCCTCGCCGCCACCGCAGCACAGACCGGCACACCGCACCAAGCCGAGAGAGAGAGAGTAGGAGAAGGGCGGAGCAGAGGAGGAGAAGCTGCCGGAGCGCCGCCGCCGCGGAGCACGCCGGAGCCGGACACGGAGGAGAAGCCGAGCTACGGACGAGGAGCGGCACGGCACTGCGATCGCTCTGCACGGCTCCGACTCGCCACTGCACCGCCATCCTAGCTTCACCGACACCACGGTGAGCCATCGCACGCCATGTCCGAACCTTGCCCTGCTTTTGCCATGGCGTTCCACCCTCGGGACGCGCAGGCACGAGCCTATACCGGCTCGGGAAGATCACCTGCACCATGCACTCACTCGACCAGCCAAAACCCCGGACTACAAGCTTGCTAGACCGAGAACGCAGCACGACGCGTTCTCGGCGGAGCGCGCTCACCACCGACGCGTTCCGACGCCGAATCACCCGTTCCGAGCAATCCGACTAGCACCCGTACAGGTTAGAACGTCGTGGAGCACCGCCACGACCCCCCTTGAGCTAGCTACGCGGATCTAAGCGCTAGAGGAAGCCTGAATCGCCTTGGCCGCGTGCGCCGCGACCTTACCGGAGCGCCGCCGCGAGCCGTAGCCAAAAGAAGGTCATGCCGTGGCTAAGTTCGCCACCAGAGTGTTGTATGCCTCTCTGGCCTCACCAATTTGACAAGACCGCATTCGATTGAACCAATACTTGGTCGTAGCCGCGATGCCGCTTTCCGCCGTCGTCGGCGACACGCCGCCGCCACAACCGAGCACCTTGGAAAGCTCGGTAGCCAAAATTGGTAGTTGGTATACCATCGCCTTGGACCCTGGACGCGTATACATCTCCTAGAAGACCTCCTTAACCCCGCCGGAACCTCACCGTCGCGACGACATCGCCGCCGACAGGTTCCGCCTCGCCTAAGATCCGTTCCGAGTACCCCCGGTCGCCTCGCGCTGCGGAGAAAGGCCGCCGAGGTTCGCCAAGTCTGCCTCGGCACCGCCGCTAGAAAGCCGAGCCCTGTCTTGCCGAAATATGGCCATCGCCGCCCTGTCACCGACCGCCACACCGGAGAGACACCGCCGCCTTGAACAGACGCCCTGGAACCCTGCTAGCACCGAATTTCCGATTCGCCCGAGCCTCCGCAGGAGACCTCGGGAGAACGGCACCCTCAGCACCCAAATGTCCGATTCGCCCGAGCCTCCGCAGGAGACCTCGGGAGAACGGCACCCTCGGGCACCCAAATTTCCGATTCGCCCGAGCCTCCGCAGAGACCTCGGGAGAACGGCACCCTCGGGCACCCAAATTTCCGATTCGCCCGAGCCTCCGCGAGAGACCTCGGGAGAACGGCACCCTCGGGCGCACCCAATCTCCGATTCGCCCGAGCCTCCCCGGGAGAGCTCGGGATAGCGGCACCCTCGGCGCCCCGAATCTCCGATTCGCCCGAGCCCCGCCGAGCTAAACCGAGCTACACCGAGCTCCGCCGAGATACCCCCAACCACAGCCGAGCTACCCCCGACCACCGCCGAGCTCCGCCGAGATACCCCAACCACAGCCGAGCTACCACCGACCACCGCCGAGCCACGCCGAGCCACGCCAACTCCGGCAACTCTCTGGGAACCAGCATCGAACACCTGGGCGACCATCGGGTCTGTGTTCTGTTGAGGCGCCACATGCCGCACTACTGAACCCGCGCGCCACATCCCGAGCTGCCCCTGAATAACCGACCAGTTTTCCCATTTTCAGAAAATAGGATAATCTTTGGAAATTCATAACTTATTCATACGATGACCAAAAATTGCGCACCATATATCAAAATTCTCAGGAAAATGAGATCTACAATCTAAGACTATGTTTGTGTGCATTTGGCTCTTTGTTTTATTGGATTTTTCTGAAATACTCTATAGGAGTCGCTGACGCGACTATTTCGTGTTCGATTTCAGAGCCGGAGGAGGATCTGACTAAGGAAGACGACCACGAGTACTTCCAAGAGCTAGGAGACGACTACGAAGGTGCCACGTCCCACCAAATCCTTAGATCCTATTACGCATTGCAAATGACATTGTTGCTATTGCTTTATGATTATGTATGGATTGGTTGCATGGTAGTATATTTGAATTACCTGCCTTGATAAGACTTTACCCTGCTATCCGCTGTTAGGTTCGCTGCTGCTTATTTTACTGTTACTCTTCCACTACTTACTACTTGCTATATGCTATGTGGTGGAATTGGGACGGTGTATAACTGATTATAACCACTGGGAGAGAGTGCTGCGTGCGTCTTGGGTGCGTGGTAAGGGTTGATGTCGACCAAGTGGGATGTGAGACGAGCCCATGGGGCAAGTCGTGCCGGGGGTGCAACCTGGGCATCCCCAAGCGAGATACCTGTGGCGGGTAAAGTTGTTGAGGAGGTTCCGGGTGGGATAGCCTTGGTGGTTTGAAGCCCGTGGACGGAGGTGCTGTGATGGCACGGGGAGAGTATCCCCTAAGTGGAGATGCCTGCTTGGTCAAACCTAGGATGGACTAGTTTCAGGTTCATGGGAATCCTTTTCTACTCACTCGCTTCTGATGGGCGGGAGACGGCTGGACTACTTGGTAGGACGGTGCCACTACTGCTAGGTTGAAAGGTGATAAGGGTGGGCGGAGACGGTCGATGGGTTCCCGTTCCGTCCTAGATGCACAGTACCACTGGATGGGCCCGGTACTGTGTCTCCCAGTCTCAGCATAACGGTGTAGGATCCGGAATATCCCAGGGCTGAGTGGTAGGGTGGCATCGACCTAGGCAAGCAAGCACCCGGAATTCTGCCTAGGTGTTTGCGCAACACCTATGATGGCTAATCTTGTGAGTAGTGAAACCTCTGCAGAGTGTACGGTTGATCGATCGATACATATGCCAACTCGTTGGCTATGGACCTTTCCTGTGAAGCTTCTACTAGTGTAGTGAGTGTTCTCTTCTCCCCCTGGATGACATTTTTCCGGCAGTGTACCCGTTGTGGTAGTGTGCCGCTGAGATAGGCCCGAGAGGGAGTTGGGCCTGTCGAATGAGAGCGAGGTGTGGGTATGTGAGGTGTGGTGATGGGAAAAGGGATGATGGTGTTAACTGGTGATAAAACTTGACTAATTAAAACATTGATTACAGCTGCATAGGAAAACCTCAGCCTATAGGTCTGCTTGTATAGCCTTGCATCCACTTTCCACAAAGCAAATGCTGCATAGGTGGGCTCCGTGGCCAGTACAAATCGTACTGATAAATTTGCTGTCAGGTGACGAGAATGAGTACGACTTCGAGGGAGATGATGACGAGGAATAGGGTCACGTGCTACACTCAAGTTGGCCGTGAAGGATGAATCGCTTCCGCATCTTCTAAAGCTTCTCTGATTGTTGATTCCGCCAGTGTGGCGATGTAATAAATATTTATGTAAGACTTATTTATCGTTGTATGGATCCTGGTGTCAACTGAGATATGGGTAATTTCATGGATTGTCCCAAGCAATCTGTTGAATTACAATTCGAGCCTGTGGATTTCCCTTCGTGGAAATCGAGGTCGTTTCAGTTGGTATCAGAGCCATACTTGACTGTAGGACGAGACCCATAGAAAATGGACGTTAGAATAGGAAACCAGACTCTCTTTCGGTTATATTACCGACCTTGCATTCACTTTTTATGCAATGGCTTATCTAATACAAGGACCTGCTAATCCGTTTCTTGAAAAATTTGCAGATGACCAGCCTTGGACCACCACTTCGTCCACTGCACGACGGCACTATTGAGATCCCGATCAAATGGCCATTGACCTTATGCACCAGTAGCTTATGGGACCCTGCGTGGCCTTAGGCTAGTGATACCATGAGTTATCCTGTCATTGGCTATCTGCGCATAGCACGATCTTCTTAGCAGCTAGGAACATCCTTTATGTAATAATAACCATGTGATGAGTGACATTTGGATCTTATGCTTCTTATGGTTCTTTATGCTTCTTTGGTTGAGTGTAGGATAGCATGAAAAATGTTTTGATTCATTTAAATCGTTGAAAACATCTAACTCCTACTTAAACAAATACAAGATTATTACTGCACTGAGCACGTACCTAATAGCTTCAGATGTCGATGAGACGTTCCGCACACCTGGAGAACCGCCAGCCCTCCCCCGCACCTGCGCCAGGATACGGGCGTGGTCGCAACCGTGGACGCCCAGCTGGCAGACGTGCTGGAGTTAACCTGGAAGAAGAGCTGCGCCGGGCAGAGGATGCACCGCCAGTGATCAATCCGCCACCACAAGGCGAGAACGTGCCTCCGCCACCGCCGCCGCCACCGACGTTGGCGGAAGTGATGGCTCAGCAGACCCAGCTGCTGAATGCCATAGCTACTGGGATGAACAGGCACCATGGGCCACCCCAGAATGACTTCCAAAGGAAACTGGAGGGTTTCCTGAAGCTGAGGCCACCCACCTTCGACGGGACCGACAGCGATCCTCTCGCTGCCGATGATTGGCTTAAGGAGATGGAGAAGAAGCTGGACCTGACCACTTGCTCCGACGAGGAGTGTGTTGGGATTGCTAGCCACCAGCTGACCGGTGCTGCACGAGCATGGTGGGACAACTACACCAGCGCTCACGAGGACCCAGCCCGCATTGACTGGGATGAGTTCACCGAGGCTTTCCGTGACCACCACATTCCTGAGGGAGTCATGGAGGCCAAGGAGAACGAGTTTCGCAACATCTCCCAGGGAGCTGACCGGATCCACGAGTACACCACCCGCTTCAACTGCTTACTCCGCTACGCACCTGCGTCTTGCGTGAGTTCCGAGAAGGAAAAGATGTACTACTACAGGAAGGGACTTCAGACCAAGATCAGGTTGGCTCTGTCAGGGAACAAGAGCTACACTCTGCGTGAGCTGATTGACCGCTGTATTGAGATCGAGAAGGATCGCATGGAAGCACGACTGGAATTCGAGGCCCAGAACAAGGGAAAGAAGCGCCGCTCTGAGGGACCCGCTCGCACTGCTCCACCCCAGAGACAGCGAACGGGTGCGCCTCCGTCTTTTTGGACTCGCCAGGGACCCTCTTCGGGAACGAGCCGTGGTGGTACCAACAGCAGCAACTATCACCGCCCCGCTCAGACCTACCCTGCGCCGACTCGAGCTGTGCAGAACACACCCGCCCCCGCTACCAACACGCCAAGGACAAGCAATTGGAAGGCTCCTGCGACAGCTACAGCAGGCAGTGCGCCCTTCACTTGCTTCGGATGCGGAAAGCCTGGACACCGTGTGGCTGTGTGCCCCGACCTCAACCGCGCACCAGCAGCTGCACAGGGCACACCGAACCGGGGATCTGCTACCCGAGGAAGACTGAACCACATGACCGCTGAGGAAGCTGAAGCTGCACCTGATGCTGTGTATGGTACGTTCCTAGTTCAGGGTAACATGGCTACAGTTCTGTTCGATTTGGGAGCTACATGTTCATACATTTCATCTGCATATGCACGTAAGCATAACATACCTGTAACCCCGAGAGCAAACCCCATCCTAACTAGCTCGCCCTTAGGAACCTTCAGAAGCGTTCACATATGCAGAGGAGTGATAATCACTATCGAGGGACTTGACTTTCGAGCTGACCTAACCCTACTACCCTCTAATAGCTTAGATGTCATCTTAGGCATGGACTGGCTAACCAAACACCGGGGAGTGATATCTTGTTCACCTAGATATGTTCAGGTAACCCACCCTTGGGGAACAGCTGTCCGATGTGTACCCCAAACCGAGAGAGTCCAAGCCCTCCTATGTGCCCTGGAGACTAAAGCAGATAAAACAGAGCTGACATTCAGAGATGTGCCAGTAGTCTGTGAATTCAATGACGTATTTCCAGAGGAGTTGCCAGGAATGCCACCAGATAGAGATGTGGAGTTTGTTATAGAGCTGATGCCAGGGACTGCACCGATTGCCAAAAGACCCTACAGAATGTCGGCTGATGAGTTGAAGGAACTCAAGAAGCAGCTGGGAGAATTACTGGAGAAGGGCTTCATTAGGCCTAGTGCTTCGCCCTGGGGATCTCCCGTTTTGTTTGTCAAGAAGAAGGATGGCACGATGAGGATGTGCATTGACTACCGGAATCTGAATGCGGTTACAGTCAAGAATAAGTACCCATTGCCCCGCATCGATGATCTGTTAGATCAATTGAGTAAGGCCAAGTACTTCTCAAAGATCGATCTCCGATCAGGGTATCATCAGATGAAGATCAGGGAAGAAGATATCCCGAAGACTGCATTTGTCACTAGATATGGACAGTATGAGTGCACAGTAGTCTCATTTGGACTCACTAATGCTCCAGCATACTTCATGAACATGATGAACAAGGTCTTCATGAATGAGCTAGACAAGTTTGTGGTGGTATTCATTGATGATATATTGGTTTATTCAGCCACAAAAGAGGAACATGAACATCATCTGAGGACCGTATTGGAGAGGTTGTCTCGCAACCAGCTTTACGCCAAATTCTCCAAGTGTGAATTCTGGCTTGAGGAAGTTGCTTTCCTTGGACACGTACTGTCAGGAGAAGGAGTCGCAGTAGACCCAGCCAAAATTGAAGCTGTGAAAGAGTGGGAACAACCCTGTAATGTGTCAGAAATTAGAAGCTTTTTGGGACTTGCAGGATACTATCGCAGATTTATTGAGAATTTTTCCAAGATTGCAAGACCCATGACCAACTTGCTGAAGAAAGAGAACAAGTTTATATGGACTCCTGAATGTGAGAAGAGTTTTCAGACCTTGAAGGAGAAGCTCACTACTACACCTGTACTAGCCCTGCCCGATATTCACAAGGATTTTGTTGTATATTGTGATGCCTCTCGGCAAGGTTTGGGCTGTGTACTAATGCAAGAAGGAAGAGTGATAGCTTATGCCTCAAGGCAGTTGAAGGAGCATGAGCAGCGATACCCGACTCATGACCTAGAACTTGCAGCCGTGGTACATGCACTCAAGATTTGGAGACACTATCTGATAAGCAACAAGTGTGACATCTACACTGACCACAAGAGCCTGAAGTACTTCTTCACACAGGAAGATCTGAATATGAGGCAACGCAGATGGCTGGAACTCATCAAGGACTATGATCTTGAGATCCATTATCACCCAGGAAAGGCTAATGTTGTCGCTGATGCACTTAGCCGCAAAAGCTACTGCCATACCCTCATCACCAACTCTATGCCACCTGCGCTCAGGAGAGAGTTTGACGCGTTCCAGCTCGAGGTAATCTCCTATGGCACGCTAAATGAGCTTCGCGTCGAGTACAATCTCACCTCACGAATCCGTGAAGCGCAAAAGAACTGTCCTGAGATAGACTATATCCGTGGTTTGATGAAGCTGGGAAGAGGCCCTGAATACCGAGAAGATGAGCAGGGAACTGTATGGTACAAAGATAGAATCTGTGTACCGACGGATTCGGCGATACGAGAAGAGATTCTGTCGGAAGGGCACGACTCCAAATACTGCATACACCCAGGGTCAGCCAAGATGTACCATGATCTAAGGAAGCACTTCTGGTGGGAGAATATGAAGACAGACATTGCAGGGCATGTAGCCCGATGTGATACATGCAATAGAATCAAGGCCGAACATCAGAGACCAGCAGGGTTGCTACAACCAGTTGAGATACCAGAATGGAAGTGGGAGTGCATATCCATGGACTTCATAATAGGACTGCCCCGATCCGAGCATGGATATGATTCTATATGGGTAATAATGGACCGTCTAACCAAAGTTGCACATTTTATACCGGTCAAAAGGAAATATAGAGTCGAAAAGCTAGCAGATCTGTACGTATCAAACATTTTGAAGTTACATGGGGCGCCTCTGAGTATTATATCTGACCGAGGCTCACAGTTCGTATCACAGTTCTGGAAATCCTTGCACAAGTCCATCGGAACCAAGCTCGACTATAGCACCGCATACCACCCGCAAACAGACGGGCAAACAGAAAGAGTGAACCAGATTCTCGAGGACATGTTACGTGCTTGCGTATTGAGGTACAAGGAAGGATGGGAGAACTGTCTACCCCACGCCGAGTTCTCATACAACAACAGCTATCAAACAAGCCTCAAGATGTCACCGTTTGAAGCATTGTATGGGAGACCCTGTAGGACCCCACTAATGTGGTCAGAACCAGGTGAGAGGACATTCTTCGGTCCTGCTAAGATTGTGGAAGCAGAAGAAGGTGTTGCCCAAGTAAGAGAGAATTTGAGGATTGCACAGAGTAGGCAAAAGAGCTATGCAGATAGAAGACGTAGAAAGCTTGAGTTCGAGGTTGGGGATTATGTCTACCTCAAGGTATCTCCACTTCGTGGCACTGTCAGATTCCACGTAAAAGGGAAATTGGCACCAAGATATGTTGGGCCATACAAGATCTGCAAAAGGGTTGGAAAGCTTGCTTACAAGCTGGAACTACCGGAGGAATTATCTGGAGTACACCCCGTGTTCCATGTCTCGCAATTAAGGAAGTGTTTGAAGCTTCCCGAGGAGCAAGTTCCTACGGATGCATTAGACCTGCAAGACACACTTGAATACAAGGAACATCCGATCAAGATCTTGGCACGGGATACCAAAGAGACGCGAAACAAAACCATTCCGATGTGTAAGGTACAGTGGAGCAATCACACTGAAAGGGAAGCTACGTGGGAGAAAGAATCGGACTTGCGGATTATGTTTCCTTACCTCTTCGATGGGTACGTTAACTCTGAATCTCGAGGTCGAGATCCTAATGAGGGGGGAGGACTGTAACAACCCTAAAAATCCACACAATCTAAAAATCCCAACCAACTAAAATTTTTCATTTATTTATTGTGAAAACCCATTTTTCTTGTGCAAGCATATAGGTTTCATTATGAAATTGGTAAATAAAGGAGTGTAGTTTGCATTTTAATTCCAATCACATAGAATAATAACTTATGCATCACATTTGGGATTTATTGCAATTTATGTTTGTATTTACTCAATATGTTAAATGGGCAATATATGTATATATACACTAAACTGAAAACAGAAAAGGAGAAAGAGAGTTCGGCCAGCAAGCCAGCCCGAGCCCGCCCGACCTTCCTCTCCTCATCTCACCACGCGCGGCCCACGTCGCAGCTCGGCAGCGCACGCGCGCGACCGGCACACACGCGCTCGCGCTCGCGCTCGCTGCCAACCCGGCCCCGCCTGTCAGCCACTCTCGCCTCCACTGTTCTTCTTCCTCACGAAGGCGACGCGCCAGCCGGGGGTGTCGCGCGAATGGCGTGACCCCGGTCCCACAGCCGACAGCATGGCAGAGCCCTGGACCCCGCTGTCCCCCTCCTGTCCCCTCCTTTCTTGGCCGCCAAGCGAACCCGCGCCATCCGGAGCCCTAGATCCACTCGAGCCATGGCCCTTCGATCGGCCGAGCGCAATCGGGACCGTTCGCCATTGGAGACTGGCCAAGCTCGCCTATAAATTGGAGCACCCCGAAGCCCTACCCTCATTTCCCCTCGCCGCCACCGCAGCACAGACCGGCACACCGCACCAAGCCGAGAGAGAGAGAGTAGGAGAAGGGCGGAGCAGAGGAGGAGAAGCTGCCGGAGCGCCGCCGCCGCGGAGCACGCCGGAGCCGGACACGGAGGAGAAGCCGAGCTACGGACGAGGAGCGGCACGGCACTGCGATCGCTCTGCACGGCTCCGACTCGCCACTGCACCGCCATCCTAGCTTCACCGACACCACGGTGAGCCATCGCACGCCATGTCCGAACCTTGCCCTGCTTTTGCCATGGCGTTCCACCCTCGGGACGCGCAGGCACGAGCCTATACCGGCTCGGGAAGATCACCTGCACCATGCACTCACTCGACCAGCCAAAACCCCGGACTACAAGCTTGCTAGACCGAGAACGCAGCACGACGCGTTCTCGGCGGAGCGCGCTCACCACCGACGCGTTCCGACGCCGAATCACCCGTTCCGAGCAATCCGACTAGCACCCGTACAGGTTAGAACGTCGTGGAGCACCGCCACGACCCCCCTTGAGCTAGCTACGCGGATCTAAGCGCTAGAGGAAGCCTGAATCGCCTTGGCCGCGTGCGCCGCGACCTTACCGGAGCGCCGCCGCGAGCCGTAGCCAAAAGAAGGTCATGCCGTGGCTAAGTTCGCCACCAGAGTGTTGTATGCCTCTCTGGCCTCACCAATTTGACAAGACCGCATTCGATTGAACCAATACTTGGTCGTAGCCGCGATGCCGCTTTCCGCCGTCGTCGGCGACACGCCGCCGCCACAACCGAGCACCTTGGAAAGCTCGGTAGCCAAAATTGGTAGTTGGTATACCATCGCCTTGGACCCTGGACGCGTATACATCTCCTAGAAGACCTCCTTAACCCCGCCGGAACCTCACCGTCGCGACGACATCGCCGCCGACAGGTTCCGCCTCGCCTAAGATCCGTTCCGAGTACCCCCGGTCGCCTCGCGCTGCGGAGAAAGGCCGCCGAGGTTCGCCAAGTCTGCCTCGGCACCGCCGCTAGAAAGCCGAGCCCTGTCTTGCCGAAATATGGCCATCGCCGCCCTGTCACCGACCGCCACACCGGAGAGACACCGCCGCCTTGAACAGACGCCCTGGAACCCTGCTAGCACCGAATTTCCGATTCGCCCGAGCCTCCGCAGGAGACCTCGGGAGAACGGCACCCTCAGCACCCAAATGTCCGATTCGCCCGAGCCTCCGCAGGAGACCTCGGGAGAACGGCACCCTCGGGCACCCAAATTTCCGATTCGCCCGAGCCTCCGCAGAGACCTCGGGAGAACGGCACCCTCGGGCACCCAAATTTCCGATTCGCCCGAGCCTCCGCGAGAGACCTCGGGAGAACGGCACCCTCGGGCGCACCCAATCTCCGATTCGCCCGAGCCTCCCCGGGAGAGCTCGGGATAGCGGCACCCTCGGCGCCCCGAATCTCCGATTCGCCCGAGCCCCGCCGAGCTAAACCGAGCTACACCGAGCTCCGCCGAGATACCCCCAACCACAGCCGAGCTACCCCCGACCACCGCCGAGCTCCGCCGAGATACCCCAACCACAGCCGAGCTACCACCGACCACCGCCGAGCCACGCCGAGCCACGCCAACTCCGGCAACTCTCTGGGAACCAGCATCGAACACCTGGGCGACCATCGGGTCTGTGTTCTGTTGAGGCGCCACATGCCGCACTACTGAACCCGCGCGCCACATCCCGAGCTGCCCCTGAATAACCGACCAGTTTTCCCATTTTCAGAAAATAGGATAATCTTTGGAAATTCATAACTTATTCATACGATGACCAAAAATTGCGCACCATATATCAAAATTCTCAGGAAAATGAGATCTACAATCTAAGACTATGTTTGTGTGCATTTGGCTCTTTGTTTTATTGGATTTTTCTGAAATACTCTATAGGAGTCGCTGACGCGACTATTTCGTGTTCGATTTCAGAGCCGGAGGAGGATCTGACTAAGGAAGACGACCACGAGTACTTCCAAGAGCTAGGAGACGACTACGAAGGTGCCACGTCCCACCAAATCCTTAGATCCTATTACGCATTGCAAATGACATTGTTGCTATTGCTTTATGATTATGTATGGATTGGTTGCATGGTAGTATATTTGAATTACCTGCCTTGATAAGACTTTACCCTGCTATCCGCTGTTAGGTTCGCTGCTGCTTATTTTACTGTTACTCTTCCACTACTTACTACTTGCTATATGCTATGTGGTGGAATTGGGACGGTGTATAACTGATTATAACCACTGGGAGAGAGTGCTGCGTGCGTCTTGGGTGCGTGGTAAGGGTTGATGTCGACCAAGTGGGATGTGAGACGAGCCCATGGGGCAAGTCGTGCCGGGGGTGCAACCTGGGCATCCCCAAGCGAGATACCTGTGGCGGGTAAAGTTGTTGAGGAGGTTCCGGGTGGGATAGCCTTGGTGGTTTGAAGCCCGTGGACGGAGGTGCTGTGATGGCACGGGGAGAGTATCCCCTAAGTGGAGATGCCTGCTTGGTCAAACCTAGGATGGACTAGTTTCAGGTTCATGGGAATCCTTTTCTACTCACTCGCTTCTGATGGGCGGGAGACGGCTGGACTACTTGGTAGGACGGTGCCACTACTGCTAGGTTGAAAGGTGATAAGGGTGGGCGGAGACGGTCGATGGGTTCCCGTTCCGTCCTAGATGCACAGTACCACTGGATGGGCCCGGTACTGTGTCTCCCAGTCTCAGCATAACGGTGTAGGATCCGGAATATCCCAGGGCTGAGTGGTAGGGTGGCATCGACCTAGGCAAGCAAGCACCCGGAATTCTGCCTAGGTGTTTGCGCAACACCTATGATGGCTAATCTTGTGAGTAGTGAAACCTCTGCAGAGTGTACGGTTGATCGATCGATACATATGCCAACTCGTTGGCTATGGACCTTTCCTGTGAAGCTTCTACTAGTGTAGTGAGTGTTCTCTTCTCCCCCTGGATGACATTTTTCCGGCAGTGTACCCGTTGTGGTAGTGTGCCGCTGAGATAGGCCCGAGAGGGAGTTGGGCCTGTCGAATGAGAGCGAGGTGTGGGTATGTGAGGTGTGGTGATGGGAAAAGGGATGATGGTGTTAACTGGTGATAAAACTTGACTAATTAAAACATTGATTACAGCTGCATAGGAAAACCTCAGCCTATAGGTCTGCTTGTATAGCCTTGCATCCACTTTCCACAAAGCAAATGCTGCATAGGTGGGCTCCGTGGCCAGTACAAATCGTACTGATAAATTTGCTGTCAGGTGACGAGAATGAGTACGACTTCGAGGGAGATGATGACGAGGAATAGGGTCACGTGCTACACTCAAGTTGGCCGTGAAGGATGAATCGCTTCCGCATCTTCTAAAGCTTCTCTGATTGTTGATTCCGCCAGTGTGGCGATGTAATAAATATTTATGTAAGACTTATTTATCGTTGTATGGATCCTGGTGTCAACTGAGATATGGGTAATTTCATGGATTGTCCCAAGCAATCTGTTGAATTACAATTCGAGCCTGTGGATTTCCCTTCGTGGAAATCGAGGTCGTTTCACGGACCCAGATGGAATATATGCTTGAGATCCGGGTCAGTTGGATACCTCCAAATCGAGGGCATCGCATCGACCCACGTCGACGCCGTTCCTCTCGGTCTCGCGCCTGCGGTGTCGCGGCTTCCTCCGTCGCCCGCCAGTCGAGCAAAGCCATACGTCGCGGCCTCGCCGAGTATAGGCCGCACCGGTCGTTGGGGTGAAGAAGGGCGGCGCGTTGCTGGGCAGGCCAATCGAGCGGAGCCGTGCGTCGCGGCCATGGGCGGCGGGAAGGGTATTCATTGGTATTCATTGGAATACCAAAGATTTTGGTACAAAAAATAAATACATATAATACATACTATATACAAGTGTATTCTATTCTATTCTGTAATTGGACCAAGTAAAAAAAAAAGCCCACAAATGAGCTTGTAGTGGCGAGCAGGCCAAGGCCCATGCGGAAGGATTGCTTTGCTCCCGTCGGCATCGAGAACCTGAAGGCTCCAGCGGCGCATCCCGTATTCCCACTAGAAACCACGTGCGCGGCGTTGCCGCGCGTCCATTTGTGCTGGGCTAGCATACAGTGCGCATGATTTAAGCGTGCATGATTACACGGAGAGTCGGAGACCATCAATATGGGGAGCAGCCCTTGCTTGTTCACTGCTTTGTTGATAGTAGAAAGGATTGCGTACATATTGATGTGCGTTTAGTGATCCTGATCCAAAGATGTGTTAGCTTGTAATATGAGCATCTTTCTTATTATGCCTTAAAAGAGCCTAAGCTTAACTAAATGAGGTTTAATAATTCTGTACAATCATACTAATTGTAATATGTACTGAAAAGAAATATCAGTGCACGACGGCTATTTTTGGCATTTCTGAAAAACCAGTCATGTCGGTATCAAACCTGCAGAGCATATAGCTCCAAAGTGATATTAAATGGTGAAACGTAGAAATGCATGAAGTTTCTCTTTTATCAAGTTTGAGTGGAAGTAAGTGCAATATACTTATATCAATAGCTATCCCTCTATCAATTTTATAGGTATAAGATACCATTTATTGCAAGTGATGAGACATAGTTTTGGGTTTGAGAAAAAAAAAAATCAGTAAAAGTTTATCAACTGGATCAACATTAGCTTCACAAACAGAAGCAGAAGATTTGCCACTAATGCTATATATAGCATCCATCAAAAAAATTTAAACATCGGGTATTACAAATGATACTTGTCGACAATACAATTACAGATGCAGCTTCATCTATAAAAACTGAATCCAGTTACTAACTGTTGTTAAGGTCCTTTCGAACCGCAGCTAGGCACCCTTTTACTAATTTGTTTATGGAAGAAATGGGTTGAACAATGGCAACAGAGAGAATCAACAAGACAAGATACAGAGTATATTCATTAAAGTTCATGTTTTCAAGTTCACGTTATGGCAGTTTTGGTGATATAAATGGAGATGGTAGCAAGATGTTAATGTATCCTTTTCTTAATCATTGATGAATCCTGCCACCTAGTCTTGTTCTCAGTTGCAGATAAATTGTCTTGTACACATAATATTCAGAAAGAGCACCCACGTAAGTTCAGGCCTCATAATAAAATTAATAAAAGGCCATTGCTTATTTTTGCAATGGCATTACAAGGGCAAGGTATAAGTCTATCTATTTCAGATTGCAATAATTAAGATCTTTGGGGACCCTGTGCTTGTTCAGCATGCTTAACAGGTTAACAGGTATAAGTCTATCTATATCGGCATGCTTACCTCATTTGCGATATCTGTACATAAAATACATGTTAACAGGTTAAACCTGCATCTCGAACAGCCTTTTTGTCGGCACCAATTCAAAGCAATCACTGATAACAAGAGGATGCTGGGTATCGAATAGTGATTCCCTAGAAAAATACAAAAAAATTGAAGTTATTTGAGTACTCTTCATGCTGCCAAATTTGTAACTTCAGGAGATATACAGATGCTGCTAACTGATATATATGCACATGCTTGTATGGCAACTATGAGAGAGTGGGTCCATGGGTTAATAAAGGCGACAAACACCTGGTATGATGTGAATAAAGATGCCCTTTTCAAAGGGAAAAAAAGTATACTAATGCCTTGGCACTGGCTTAAATCCACTGCATTATTATTTCTTTTGTGGTTATCTTCAAACACCTATATTCATGCAGGTCTCCTTGCCATTGGCATGACACCCGGTAACAATACCGAAGTTTTAGCACCATGCACTTAAAAGGATGAGCACCATATTATGAGAAACTAAGCTAGAGCAGTTTCAGCGTGCATACACCTCATGAATGGCATCGGCGGAGGCCAGCTGTCCCAAATGGAACGGCTTCTTGCTCATGCACAATTGTATGCAATTCAGAGACATAATTTCAGATAGAAAGATCAAAGATGAAGAGATACATCAATCGCAAAAATAACCAATCAGATAGTGAAGGCATAGGCGGGTGGATGGGTGAAGAACTGGAGATGCACTACCTTTTGTGCTGGAGCATATGCTTCCTTGTTGTAATATTAGCCTGAAAGGTCCGAGCATTGTGTATAAGCAGCAAACCTTGCAAGTGTTAAACAACATCTGCACAACCTTGAATCTCCAAACATGAAGATGTTCATAACACTTCGACCTCTGTTTTTTCAGAAGCAAGTTAAACAATCAAATGAGGTAAGGTGGAAAGCACACCTGGGGGCATTGTGTGAGCGCGTTCCCGAAAGGCCATTTCATCGAACACCCCGGGGACGTTCCTCCAGCAGCAACAAGCATACATGGCAACAACGGAGAGCCACGGAGGCACGCTGAGATGGCTCCCAGCAGTGACGCTCCCTCTCTCTCACGGCAGTAGCGCGGGGGCCCTGGCATGGCGGCGAGGCGCGGTGGGGTGAGGTGGCAACTGGTGGCCCCGCCGGCGGTGAGCGCGGGGACCCGGCCGTAGGGCAACGGGAGGCATGCCTGTGGGTGCGCTATGGCGAGAGGCGACGGTAACCGGACGTGGAGGCTAGGTCGAGTGGGGTCGCACGGCCGCCCGGCACGCTCTCCTGTCACGACGACCAGGGAGCGCCGCCGCGGCCACCGCACCCGCCAGCGCTGGTCAGTTAGCACAGCGTTACTAGCGACGGAGGAGCGGAGGGTTCGCAAAGGCTAGGGATGGGCCGCGGGCGAGCTGGCCGGGATCACCGGCTCATTCTCAAAGTCCTCGTTAAAAAAAAACCTCGCGACTCCCGTGTCCCGTCCCAAGCGGCGGCGGCGCCACATCTCGATCTGCCGCTACGCTCTCTGCAGCGGCGGGCGGGCGCCGGGCTGCCGGGCAGTGGCGCACAGGCGCACAGCACTCCAGCAAGCAGGCAGCAGCTCCTCGTCATTGCAATAACAGGCAGCTAGAGCTAGGTAAGGTAAAGATTTCGTTTTTTCCTCTAATCTACATAGTATATATATCCTTATTTGGGTAGACCACCTCTCCTCTCACATTTTACTGTACCTTACTGTTCATCCTCTCACATATCACTATTCTGGTAACAGTACAGCATTCCTGCCCGTCCGATCTTTCCCAGGCTAGCTATCGGATTCTGTCCATGCGCACGCCCACGTCCAGAAGGTTCCCTCCTCGACCCTATCCTTTCTCCAGCACGCCACCGACGGCATGCAACCACCGAAATTTCCCCTTCGATCCGGTCAATCCTCTCATCCCTATCGGCCTGCCATCATGCCCTCCGTCCGTCCGCCGCCGCCTCCGCCGCCTGCCTTCATCGTGTATGCCTGCTGCGCCAGCAGCAACAACCTACGGGTGCGATGCGACCCCGCCTACCTTCGCCCACAGCCCCCCGCGCGCCTCGAGGCTCCTCCAGCACGCCCTTGCGCCGCCGCCGGAGCCGCATCGGCCGATGCGGACGACGACAGCGGCTTCATCGAGGTCGTCGACGGCGGCGAACACCAACAGCCGCAGTCGCTCCCGTAGCGCCACCAGCAGATAGACGTCGATGCCTACGAACGTGCGGAGGACGTCGCCGGCAGCCACAAGCAGGCCCACCATGGCGAATACCAGCGTGTAAGCCTGCCCGTCTCCCTCCTCGTCATGGTTCCAATTCGTCTCGGCTGCTGGGGGAAGAAAAAAAAGCCCGTACGGATTTGTTAGGATTGTACTGAAATTCAGATGCTTATTTTTATTTTGAGTTGTGTACTGTATGCACACAGAGATGAGTCCAAGATTTTGTTTTCCTCACTTCGCCTGTAAATACAGTTAGAATAGCCAGAACATTTTTGTACAATCTTTTCAGCATCCAGTTATGACTGAGTTATGATCCTGGATATGAATGCCTATCTTATGTGCTGATGTAGCCAGAATATAGCAGAATATGTGTTAGGCATGGAACCATGTTAAATTCGTTGGCAATTGCAGACTAAAATATTTATGTCAAGATATAGTTCAACAATTACTGACATAACACTTTTTAAATTTAATTATAAGTATTCTAAAGGTTACTTAGCAAGGTCATAATGCTGCATGTCAGAGTCCTCCAGATTCCTGCTACCGTGTAGTTATCCTATTTATATTTTTGCTCACTCATTTCCTTCCTATCTAGTGACATGTAAATATGGTTTCTCAAATGGATTTTTTTTCACTATAGTTTTGGCCTAATGCTTCGTATCAACAGCTCTATTCATCTGCTTACATAATCATGGCCGCAGGATACTAGCAAATGAATGGCTCCTTTTATGGTTCTGTTGCAGTCTCACAAAATGGTCAGTGGCAAATTCTGGGAAACGCCTCCACCTCTCTGCTCTACAGATTCCTGCCACCCTGTAGTGATTCATCTTATATATTTATATTTTAATACACACATTTTCTTCCTATCTGCTGACATGTAAATATGGTTCCTCAAATGCATTTTTTCCGGTATAGTTTTCGGCTGCTGCTTGGACTTATCAACATGTCTATTCATCTGCATACATAATGTTGGCCGCAAGATGATAGCAAAATGAAAGGCTTCTTTCATGGTCCTGTTGCAATCTCAGCTTACTCTTTATGCCAACAAGGTACATCATTTCTGTTTTGTTTTGTTCTTGTTACTGTTGTGCATGCGCAGAAGGAGTTATATTGTAGTAGCCTTTAGTAATTTGTAATATTCATTAATTTTTAGAGACAATTGCACTATGTTTCGAACTTGTACTTTGTTTATTATTATGGAGTTGTTATGGTCCATTATATTGCATATTTGCTTTGAATTTTTTTTATATGTGTGAATACAATGCCACAAATTCCTGGCTCCGCCACTGGTCGCGGCTTGTCCGCTGTGGCGGTGCGGGGCACGCTGGCCGCTGGGGCGAAGCAGGCGGCGGTTCGCCGTCGGGAGGGGCGGCTCGCAGTGCCGCACGGCCGGGCGGCTTTGCGGCGTGCCGCGCGGTGAGGCGACGGGCGGCGTGCGGCGGGGCCATCGGCGTGCGGCGCGGTGGAGCGGCATGCGGCCTGCCAGCGCGGTCCGGCGACGCGGTGAGGATGTGCGGAGGGGAGCAGGGCGGGCAGCGATGGCGGCAGGGCGCACGGCGCAGCGAGGCCGGCTAGGAGGTGGCGGCCATGGCCGCTCAGCCTGGAGGAAGATGGGAAAAAAGAAAATATGGAGTATGATAGGTGGGCCTGTAACAACCCGGGTTTTTGGAGAAGCCAAAAATACGAACTATTTAAAAATTTTCATGCAATTGAATGAAACATGTAGATACTAAGGCAAACTGGAGACAAAATATAAATAAACCAATGCATACATGTAGTATTGGTTGTAGGATTTGCCGGAGTCTCCTTTTTATCTAAGTATTTATGGCGGAGAGCACAAATCCGTAGCAACTCCCTTCCTTTTTCCCTCTCAAGTCTTCCTCTCTTGAACTCCACTTAACATTCCTTAAAAATCTTTCTAAATCCTCACATGGATGCATTACTAAACTCCCTTAAATTAATAGTGGGGAAACCCATTTCCTATTATTAAAACCCATTATTTTCTCTTCATTCAGATTTCGTTTGCTTGCACGTGTAGCACCCTTCGCAGCTGCATGTTCCTGTAGCGTGGGCAAATCTCCTCACGTGCACACACCTAAGGTTGGTGGCCTTGCCTGGGCAAGCTAATTGGTTACATAAACCATGCATGCTCCTGTGCTGTACCATTAATTACGAATAGGCACGTACAGCACGGCTTCAGCATTTGGATGCGTACACAACTAGTATTCGTCCATGCACGCGTACGCGTACATACTAGCCCCAAGCCGCAGCACTCGCCATCCATCCGATGTAGCCTGGCCCAGCCAGCTAGCCCCTGCACGAATCCGATAGCCACCAGCCCACTCCGTGCGCGCGGCCCACCAGGCCCAAGGCCCATACCACCGCAACACCCAGAACCCTAGGGCGGCCTCACCCGTGCGCCTGGGACGCAGCCGCCGCCGCAGCCGCGAGCGCTCGCGCCCTGCCCACCTGCTCCGCCTCCTGGATGAACGCCGCGTGGCCTCTGCGCGGATGCCGAGAATCGCTGCCATCCATCCCTGCCGAACCCTAGCTGCGCAAGCAAATAAAAGCCTGAGCCAACCCCTGTTCTTCTTCTCCAAGAGGCCGCCGTCGCTCTGCTCCGCTCACCTGCTGCTTGCGGCTACACACACACCGAGCCCCGTCCACGCCAAGGCCACGCCGTGCCGTGCTGCGGCCGGCCACGGTCGCGGCCACCGCAACGCCGAGCCTGCGTTGAGCAATGGCGCCATGCCACGCCACCAGCGCCGGCCCTGCGACCTCGCCTGTTCCCTCGGTGCCGTGCGTCCCCTGCAGCTCGCCAACAAACGTGCGCACGACCACGACGTCCACCTCCGTTGCCGTCCGTGGGCACGCCAAGCCGCAGCCCGGCTGCTCCAGCACCTCCGCCGCGACGACACCCACGCCACCGCCCTGCTGCTCCACGCCGACGACTCACCGAGCAGCGCCGTCGGGATGACCCCGACGCTTTTTCCCGGCACTGTGCTCCTCTTCTCCGAACTCCGGCCACGTTGCTGGCCATGTGAACTGCAGCCGGACACGGCTCCGCTCAGCTGCAGCCCGCATGCCCCGACGTCACCCCTGTGCCACGTCGTCATTCGCCACGACGCGCTGAGCCGAGCGCCGACGCCTCCCACGACTGCAGCATCGATCCGCTGCCTTCGCCGCCGGTGCTTCTTCTCGTCGAGCCCGAGCACATCGAGCACCTCGCTATCGTTGCTAGGAACTCAGGTGAGCCACTGGAAGCCCAAGCCCCACCTTTCTTCCTCATGGTTGACCCAATATTGATGGCTGGCCTTCGTGCCAATGTTGCACACCATTACAG
Organism: Eremochloa ophiuroides; assembly: GCA_038502445.1. Taxonomy (NCBI): domain Eukaryota; kingdom Viridiplantae; phylum Streptophyta; class Magnoliopsida; order Poales; family Poaceae; genus Eremochloa; species Eremochloa ophiuroides. The sequence goes on from JAHLJS010000005.1 coordinate 6,538,833, forward strand.
GGAAGGAGACCGCCCTGCAGTGCTTCGTCCCGACAGCCATGACCTGCATCCTCGCCTTGAACAGCACGCCTTGCATGAGCCCATCACCGCAGCTGGGAAGCCGAACACCTACAGCAGCCCATCCATGCCACCGAACCTCGTCCTCACCAAGCTGGTCGCCCACGTCACCCCTCTCTCCCCGCCTTGGTTCGGCGCCCTCATCATCTGGTCGGCCATGGCCGTAGCACTCCCGAGAGGGGTCGATGTAGGACCTGTGTGAGCTGGAGATGACGCTCGGTGCGTTCTCCCCCGAGTCGTTGGTGTGGGCGGCGTTGTCCACATTTGCCCAGAATTCGTCATCATCGTCGCTGTAGCTGCGACGAGACGAGTTCTGGTCATAACGATTCCCCCCCTCCGAGTGTTGTCGAGGGGTGTGGTTGGCGGTGGTGTCTGTTTCCCCACCGCCATGTGTCCTGGCACTTTCCCCAGGGGATGGCGGTGAGGATGCCACGTGGTCTCCCACGAGGCTGTCCTGGCGCTCGAGGCGCTGGACCGGAGTGTCCGACAGTTCGTGCAATAATGCATGAACTGCACGAACGTGGGCGTCCATGGTGGTCTGGAGCCCAAAGAAGGACGACGGCGCCGTTCCCCTCTGCCGGTGGGGGCGGAGAGAGAAATCGGCTGGCGTCGCGTTTCCGTCCTCGCCCGTCCTTCGGGCGGTAAGCGGATGCGTGACCGCTGGTGCCGGAGATTCCGGGACCGCGGCCGGCGCAGTATTGGCTACCCCCGTTGGGGTTGCCTGGTGAGTCGCATCTCCCGCGGCGGGAGGCTGGTTGGCGCCACTGCGCCTCCTCCTCCTGATTCGCCGAGGGCGGCGTGCAATGTTTCCCCCGTCCTTCGAGGCGGGCGGAAGCGTGGCGGGGGTCCTTTCTCCGGCCGTCTGCGGGGCCGGAGTCGGGACGACAGCGACGCGGGGCCCGATCGGGCGCAGGTTCATCTCGAGCCCTTGGCCAGTGGCCACGAACTCGAGAGTCCCGAACCGGAGTACCGTGCCAGCGGGAAGCGTGGTGGAGCTGGCTGCCATCCGAAACCTACGTCAACGCGCAAAAGGCCTCTACCTGGCGCGCCAACTGTCGGTGCTAGTTTTGGCGGGGCTAACACCGGCTAGTAAATATGTGTTTTGCGGTTGAGGCTACGGATGATGTGCAAGGGGGAACACAGGGATTATACTAGTTCAAGCCAAACAGGCCCTACGTCCAGTGGAGAGGAGAGTCGTGTTGCCTTGCACCGGGGTGCTTGTAGTAGGGGGTTACAAGCTAGGCGAGAGAGGGAAGCGCTCCCAGGTCTCTTGTGTGTGTTAAGTGTTTACAAGTCGTTTGCTATGGGTACGTTTGTGTGGGTGAGAACTTAGAACTTCTCCGTCCTCCTAAAGCTGGCCTCTGCTCTCCCTTTTATAGTCGCAAGGGAGAGGCAAGGGCAGCTACGTATTTTACAGTGAGGAGTTGCTGTTCCCCGTTTGACTAGCTACTGCCTTTTCTCCACGTCTCCGGGTCTCCATGTCTCCGGGGTATGGCTGTCTTGGTTCGCACAATCTTGGTGAGTTCCAAGGTGGGAACAGTCGTCTGAATACGTCATGTCGTCAGCTACGGTCTTCTGTCTGGGTCTCCAGAATATGGCCGTCGTGGTTTGCACGACCTTGGTGAGTTCCAAGGCGGCAGCAGTCGTTGGATTACGACGTGCCATAGGGTCACACCTACCGGCTATCCTTCCGTACGATGTGACAAGAGGGTGAGTCACCTTCGGGCGTTGTTCCCGAGGCTCGGGACTCTGAAGGCGTGATGGGATGGAGCGGGGGATATCTCCCTTGGTCATATTTCTGGCCTTTGAACAGCACCTCCCGAGGGTTAGCGGGCCCGGATTGAAGGCATGCTCGTCCTTTCGAGTGGACAGCGTAGTAGGCGCCTTTCCCGTTCTTGCGTAGCCCGTCGTCAGGCACTTGGACTGTCACAGTCGGAGTTGATAGATCCCGGCGGAAAACGGGGCGGCGCACCGTAGACCATACCGTGGAGGACGGCCGTAGTGGGCCTATCAAATCCGCTGCCAGGGAAATCCTGACAGGTGGTATGGCCGTCAGGGGCGTGCGAAGCACAGTCGCGTCGAGAGTCTCGCCTGACGGGACAGTGCTTGTAAAGTGGTCAGAGAGATCTCTTGTGGTCCAAGATTGCTCCGCTGACATCACCTGTGCCTTGGATGCCTTTGCGAGATTGCGCTCGAGGGGGATAGGGAAGCTCGGGCGAATCCGAGATTTGGGGCGCCGAGGGTGCCGCTCTCCCGGGGAGGCTCGGGCGCTCGGGCGAATCGGAGATTTGGGCACCGAGGTGTCGCTCTCCCGAGCTCTCCCGGGGAGGCTCGGGCGAATCGGAGATTTGGGCGCCGAGGGTGCCGCTCTCCCGAGGGTTGGCTGTCATTAGTAGAATGATGTCGTGGGCCTCTGTAGACGTGGCCTTCGTGGGCTTCCACTGGCCTTACTTGGGCCAGGCCATGTTGGGAATGAGCGTTTTTGCATCGAAGTTGGGTACCCCTAACTTTGGTACCCGACACTTGTCTTCGATGGGCGGGGAACGGCTGGACTATTTGGTAGGGCGGTGCCACTACTGCTAGGTTGAAAGGTGATAAGGGTGGGCGGTGATGGATGTTGGGATTCCTGAACTGTTCTAGATGCGCAGTACCACTGATTGGGCCCGATACTGCGTCTCCCAGCCTCAGCGTTTCGGTTCGTGCCCGAAGTTACCTAGGGTTGAGTGGTAGGGTGGCATCGACCTAGGCAAGTAAGCACCCGGAATTCTGCCTAGATGATTGTACAGCATCGATGATGGCTAATCTTGTGAGTGGTAAAACCTCTGCAGAGTGTTATGGTTGATCGATCGATACATATGCCGATTCGTCGGCTATGGACCTTTCCTGTGAAGCTCTGATTAGTGTAGAGAGCGATATTCTTTTCTCCCCCTGGTTGATGATTGTCCGGCAGTGTGCCCGGTGTGGTAGTGTGCCGTTGAGACATGACTCGAGAGGGAGTTGGGCCTGTCGACTGAGCGTGAGGTGTGTGTGTGAGGTGGTGTATGGGTGGGATGATGGATTTGGGATAGACTGATGGGAATTGATGATATGTGTTAAAACTTGATAAACTATTATGATATTATTACTTGATACTACTTTGCATGCGCTTAGGATGCAAACCACAGCCAAATGTTAGGATCGCCAGATCCTTTGTTTTCTCTTTTCCATTAAAGCTCGTCGGTGCTGACCATGGCCTGCACATATCTGGTGGTGTGCAGATTACCTGATTAACAGAGATATTGAGATAAAAAGTATTAGAAGGTCTCGTGCCTACGCTCAAGTTTGGTTCAGGAGATGAAGACTATGCTGCGCCAAGATTGACTTTGATGATACCCGTGAAGGAGGAGCCTCCACTCGACAACATATTCCGCCAACTCTGATGACGACTAGATACGCTTCTGCTAGGTTAACCCTGTAATAGGTGTATCCTCAAATGAGGTAAAACTTGTAAAGCTTGTAATCATATGCTGTATGACTGTGATTTCAACTGATATATAATAATGTGATGGAATCAAACTTTGATTTGATCGCATTATAACTCATTCTGTGGATTTTCCCTTCGTGGAAAATCAAGGATGTTTCAGGGCCCTACTAACAGGTACAAGTAACGGTGTCAAAATAGCATCTTTTTTATCCCTCTCGAACCTTCTAACCAAACAAAAAACTAGGTTCAACTCAACCCTTAAACCAAACACGAGATGGGTTCATCCCATTCAAAAAAAATTAGGTTGAAAGCTAACCCAACCCACTTCATCCCCAAACCAAACACAACCTTAACCAGCTTTACCCGGCTGGGCCAGGCACCCTACCCCCTCCGTCTAAGCTAAGTAACACTTGGCAGTTGGCACTCAAAGATCAAGCAATAGTACCTTTCCAATAAAAGATATATTGCCTTTATTAGGTATCTAAACTCAGAATTATATTTTAAGTGGTGGCGTTGGATTGGCAATTTCTTTTTTTTTTGAAACAAACCCGCAAGGATTGGCAATTTCTGGTGGCGTGCTTCAGTGGTGAGGCAGTGTTGTGCAGCGCTCGTTGAGGTCTTTTTCCAACCGGCTGTGTTGTTGATAGATAATTGCTTTTAGGCCCTGTTTAGTTAGGGAAGTTTAGGGAAAAAGTTTGGGTTTTGATACTATAATATTTTCATTTGTATTTATAACTTTTGTCCAACCTATGGACTAACTAGACTCAAAAGATTCGTCTCGATATGTACAAACAAACTGTGCAATTAGTTATTTTCTACATACATTTAATGTTTCATACATGCGTCTAAAGATTCGATGTGAAGAGAAATCTGAAAAAAGTTTAGGAAAGTTTGGAAACTATATAGGACCTTAGTTGTTGTGGTAGTTTATGGCTTTGTTGTGGTTTGTTGATCTTGAGGGAGTGGTTGTTGGTTCCTTGGATTGTTGAGTCTGAGTTTTTTTATTTTTAATATAATCGACTAGCTCTTTTGTCTGTTTTAAAAAAAGAATTATATTCTAATACATACAATGGCTGGTCGCCACAGTTGCGCTCTGCGCGGCCTCACTGCTGCCCTGCCGTTGCGTGGGGATTATTCCGCCTAGGAAAAAAATTAGGGTAGGGATCATCCCTATCGTGCACGGTGAGGACTGTGTTGTTGATATGTGGGCCACAACATCATTTCAATCCACCTGCATAGTAAATTAGATGTGTTGTGGTCCACATGTCAGCAACACAGTCAGTGGCAGAGGCAGGAATATTTTGTAGATGTGGCAGGTTTATAAGGTCGTACATTTTCTTAGCTAGACTTGCAAGATCATATCAAACTCTAAATTGATCATGCCTTCTTATATGGTTGATGAATAATTGGAGGTAAATTTTTATACAATTACTATCATTCAGGTGAGAAATTTGCATCGTAAATATCATGAAGTTTTAGTAATTCTGTCCACATCAAATTTGGGAGATAAGTTTCTTTGGTCAAGGCAAGCGAAGCCAAGAAGCGACAAGGCCCATCAAGCAAAGCCCATTGAGCCTAGGTAGCTTCTCTCCCTATATCACCATATCACCGTATGCATATGTGTATGTATTTCAAATATTACGAAGTATATTATAACACATATATTCAGTATTTTATATACTTTTTAGATATGGCGGACCAGGGCTTGCCAAATATTTGGCTTCGCCACTAAACACAGTTCTCACCGTGTAACACATATATTCAGTATTTTATATACTTTTTAGGTATGGCGGAGGCCAGGGCTTGCCAAATATTTGGCTTCGCCATTAAACACAGTTCTCACCGTGTGACGGTAGAGATGGTCCCTACCTAATCTTGAACGTGTGGGCCACCACCGTTGAAAAGAAGCGAGGGTTTGGGGCGGCCTCGGCTGTCAAGTGCTCGCCCGAAGCCAGCACGCACGTTTTGAGGCGGTGAAGCGGAGAAGGACGGACGGCGCGAAGAGCGGCCATAGACAGCGCAGTCTCCGTCAGGATAAGCCAAGCCTGAACGCCGCTCCCTCCTCTGCCTCTCCCTCCCAGTCGCAACCGCGCCGTCGTCGCCCTCGCCGAAAGGACGTGCCCCCGCATCCCATTCCCAGCACGCCGCCATCAGAAGTCAAACCTGAACGCCATAGGGAGAAGCACAAGGTTGGTAGTTAACTGTCTCAGACTTGTCCTTTATGTTTCCATTTGACGATTGATAGGCAATGCTTAATATTTTTATCCTATAATAATCGAATACTGCTACAGTTTGATGGTTCAATATTTTATTTAACGAAAAGAAGCAACACAGATTTCTAACGTTCTAGCTTTTCCACTTTCATGGAACACTATTAGGTCCCTTGTATCTAATATATTTTCAATTTTGAAACAGAAATCTTCATTTGCTGGTTCAGATCATCCTGAAGGGAGGAGCATGTTTGTGGCTGCACACTGTTCGCTTGAGCTAGTATTTTTAGCCACGTAACATAACAGTATACAATCCAATCACCAATTTGGTCCACTTGATATTGTGCGGTTGCAAATGGCAGGTCAGAGGTCACTGAAAAATTTAGCTCAACAGGAGTACAGAGTACTTGCTCAAAAGTCCGAGGCTCAAAAGTCCTTTCTTGACACCTGCAATAATTCTGCATCCCTCTGCAGATATAGTATCGTGTTACAATCACAGAACATCACTACAGCTACTCCGACATAGATGCTGAATAGTAAAATACAATACCGGCATTAATATTGCCCTCTTATCTAAAATAATTTGCACGCAAAGGTTGGTAGTGGCGGACCCAGGATTTAAACCAAGGGTAGATCCTAACAAAAATACCTTACAATAAATATGGTATATAATCTAAATTTAGTTGACACCAAGCGCAATCGAGCATCGGTCAATAGAAGATATAGCTTGGGGACTAAAATACTTAAGAATGTTAGACTTTTTAATTTGGACTTTCTAAATCTAATTAGTAATAATAATTTTGGCCAAAATTTAGGGTAGTCCTTAGACTACCTAAAATGAGGCTGGGTCCGCCACTGAAGGTTGGAGCAGATGTAACACTAACAGACATTGCGCAGAATGGAGAAGTGAGCTCCAATCCATCTTAGGATTTAATCCTTATCATTTCATCCCTTGTCAGTGTTTCAGTATGGTTGGTTTCCTTCTTGTTTCGACTGACTGTAGGTACTGAACAACATTACAAGAACATGGTATCTCAATAATGCCAGCTGTACTGTATGGTTTGATTTCACATAAACAGATTTACATATTGCATCCTATCGAATTTAGAGAGCTAGAATTAGGTCATAACCATACAGGTATTAGGACTTACGTGGAGAGACTGGGATGGACCAATGTTTGACTCACATCCCCACATTATTACTGATATTTCACAAAATGTGGATGATCGTTTTGCTGTCCCATCCATTCACTGACTTCCTACCCATTGCCATTCGGTTTATATTGTCATGGTTTTGGCTGACTGCCAAACCACTGCATCCATTTGGTTAGATTTTGATGATCTGTTTGCGATGGTGACCTTTCTTATCGAAAATTCTTCTGGGGCGGTTTTCATAACCACGTACCTCAACCGCAGGTACCAACGAATCATTTCACACCCCTGTTGCCCTTGGAAGAAGTGTGGCAAGAAAATTAATCGGATTTGTCTACTCAGTGGTCATCATCTGACTGAGTTTCTGATGGTCAAGTGGGGTTTGAAGTCCTTGAAATTGCCGGATGGTTTCTCCTTCCTGCCACCACGCAAAGCTGCTTTACTTCAGGGGAGCATTCAGCTTGTTGAAATCGCGTTTAAGGGAAAATATAAATGACCCCCCACTACATATTCCCTTGTTTGAAAACCAGTTCTACTTATGTTGAAAGCAAAGTGTCTCCATTGCTACATGTCCAAACAAAATATTTCATATGACGCCCAAACAAATTTTTTCCTCATAGCGATGCATGGGCACAGATATGCATGACATCTCCGATTCTTTTTTCACTGAAAATTTGGCATCAGAAACATAAAGACTGCCAAAAGGAAAGCTAATAAATATTGGCCTAAGGTATTTTTTTTGCGGTGCGATCCATGTGTTTTAGTTGTTTCGTAGCAACGCATAGACAAGCTATATAATATGAAGTGATGGGGGGGGGGCGGGGGGCGCAGATTAATATTTCATCGCCACTTAACATGGTCAAAAGGCAGAGATGGGCCGGGCTTGCCAGAGATGCAGTTAGTTGTAATGAGTTCAGATGGGCTTGGTTAAGCAAATCGAATGGCACCAAGTTAATTTTATGCCGCCTATTTAGCAGAATGGGAAAAAGAATTTATGTTTGTTGTCTTCCTATATATTATTAAATATTAACTATTTGCCTTCAAAGATGTTATGAGTTAGTTGCCTAACGATCAATCGATCAAAATAAGGTTTAAAAGTTAAGTCTAAAAAAGGTCACTGAAATATTATTTCGACCATCAAACTTTTTAAAAAGTTTTTTCAAAAATATAGTTTAAATGGACTTCAAAAGGCGGTTTAACAGAATTTGAAATATATTTGCTTGTTTCAAAATCTAAAGTTTGAATGCTTCATCTCTTAAATGTTTAAAACATACTTGAAATGTACTTTGCAAAATTTATAAAATGTAAAAAGTTGTCTTGGGTCAAATCTTCTTTGGAAACCCCCACCAAAATTCCTTTTTTTTCAACTAAAATTCAACCTACCAGCCAAACGATCTCACAAAGTGATTCTGATTCATCATCCGGAATGCTTCTACACAGATATGGATCTAACTCAAATGCATTTAAGTTAGATCCATATCTGTGTAGATCCATTTGGGGTCCAGTTGGGGTCATGCTCCGGAATGTAGTAGATTGGATAAGAAGTTAGGGTCCAGTTGGGGTCATGCTCAAGTTCTGGATCTTGTCTTGGATGGCTGGGTAAAGCCAATGTATCTTCACTTTCATATCTTGCGAGACTTCATTATCTTATATTCTTATTTACATTATCCATTTACTTTAATTATATATCTTGCTTAGCTAAGATTCTCTTTATTTTTGTGTGTGGGTTCACATAGTGCTTAGCCTGCTAGTTTACCGGTTGGGTTGGGTAGTCGAGCCTCATGTAAGTGTGGTTCTTACATGTTGCTCTACCTATGTTCGCTCCCAACCTCATTGTCCTTTGTAGTCCACACTTTTGAGTAGGTTCTTAAATTAGTAGGTCTATAATCGCAGTCCGTACAATTATCTTCTATGGTGCTCTACCGTCTAGTGGAGTCCCAAAGTGCACAAGAGTAGAGTTAGTTAGATATATATAGATACTTTGACCTTGTAATTAGAATGCCATAAGAATCTACCTCACCTGTTGTTGACCCAAGTAAACTAGTTTATGAATATGTTCTCTGTGTGTCTTTAGATCATAGTTCACATCATACACTTACCCCTATTACAACTATGCTGGTATGATAATTAGTAGATATTCCTTTGGTTTTCAATACTCTTTATTCCATTGTTTTCCAATGGTAAAATTATAAATAATGATACCTATAATACTCTTGATGAAATGCTACAATGGCATATTTGTGCACTTGCAAAATTTCTTATTTCCATATTACACTTAAAAATACAAACATGGGTGTCCTAGGATCATCAAGGCCACCTAAGCCAACAAATCTTGTCGAGAGACATGCTACATACCAAAAGGGTTTGGTTTGAAAAGGTATGGTTCATACGTAAAAGTAAGATAGCCATGTGCTTTTGACAATTGGATAGATGGAACCCTGAACCATCCTTAATCCTCTCATATAAATAGACGGAAGTAGTCTTATCCTAGTACAAAACTTATTTGACACGTACTCCACAAGTTTCCCATGAGGCCAGAGGAGTTTCTAACGAGAAAATGCAAAATGGGGTTGGGCAAACAAAACGGCCTCAATCCAGTTTCTAAAACTAGAATGGGTTTTTTCGCATAGTGTGGTGGTTGCCCTCAAGAAACTGACCAGTTTTATCTGTTGTGCTCGAAAACACTAAATCAACATAGGATGATTTTCTTTGTTTGTTGACAAACGTTTCCGAAATTCAACTCTTTTGATCTCTTTTTCCTGCATATGATTTCCTTGTTCCATCTTCAACTCCTTAATCATATTTTGGATATTAGCAAAGGTCATGCAAGAATTTATTTTTAATATGAAAATTCTCCTAATAATTAAATTTTTTTCTTTGGATTTTAAAGAAGGGGGTGATACTTATAAAATATGATCTAGCTAAAAGGAATTGGAATGGTAGTAAGACTTGTTGTTTTGTAGCAAATTTGAAAATATCTAACATTTGTAGTTGTTAGTATTTAGTGTTATGTGTAGACTTTTTGGGAATGGAAGGCAATTAGTAAGGCAAAATTGAGAACATCTTTTCAATCCTTTTATATCTGGGGTACGAAGAAATATATGCTTGTGTCCCTTGTATTAAAGGCTAGAGTGAGTAACAGAGTATAATTTGAATGTGATGCACCCATACAATACATGAAACAAAGTATCATTTTGTCGATCGCTTGGAGATATTACAATGAGCAATTTGTTTGGAAGAAATGGCGGTTACATGGTTCAAGTTATGCATCATATTGCAATTTCCCCCCATGTTATGCTCTCATGGAATTACCCGCCCTTCATAGAATGAAGACATTGGTAATACTCGCCTAAGGCCCAAATAGGGAACGCGTTGCGGTAGCTAGGATAGTTGAAGAGACAAGCACAGTTGAAGCATCCAACATGTTCCTATCATCAAAACATAAGAGTATTAGAATTAGGTGAGCCATGAATCGTGCATGAACAAGACCATGAGAATAAAGCTCAAACTTTTAGTTCCAAGCCTAACAAGAGTGTATATGGGTTCGGTACGATACTAAGTTGCATTGTTGTATCTTGATAATTTCAAAGGACTTGGAAAAATAATAAAGATTTTGTTTCAAAAATTTTATTAGAGTTAGGCATAATTTATCTATTAAAGAACCTACTTCTTGCTAATGTCAAATGCATCCAAAAAACCCATAAATGCATGAGACTAGTTAAACTATTTTCAATTTGGTACTTAACTGCAACCAAGTGATTTATATCAGGTTTATAATTGTGTGTTATTTGTTTTTAAGAGTAATAAGTGGATTCTATCAAGTCAATATATTTTGTAGTCACTTTATGTATCATTTGATCATATATTCAAATGCAAGGTAAATGTCTACACTAATAAGTTTCAGTGATTCAAAAATCAACCATGCCACATGATACGATTTTATGTGGTTCCCAACATTTTATTTCATCAAAATTTCTACTCAAACCAAAACCAACATATAGGGTTGCCTGTAAGTAATGTAAGTGCTACTGCTAACAAAAGAAAAATGTAGACATACTTGCTGGGGAAATTCTCCTGTTTCCGGTAACTGCATGTTTATCAATTCTTTTGCAGCACGATGTAGTGGAGTTGGATCTCTCTCAAACTGGGATTCAAATAAAGACAGAATAGTAGATTCATGAACTGAAGATCAGAGCATATATGAAGAACAAATCAGTCATACCTGTCCAGCATAAAGTAATGCTAGCATTGCCCAAGCAGTATTCACCGCATGAGCATAGTCACCTTCAATGTTTTCATAAACCTGTTTAGTGTCACAAATGTAAAGAATAGTAAACATATTATAAGTTAAAAAGCTCTTCACCATCTCAAATAAAAAAGCATTACACCGTACCAAAGAAAGTTAACAATGAAGCAATACCTCCCCTTGAAATTACACGAGGCATGATTAATTTTGTTAGGACAAGATTCAGACCGATAGCTAGCCTATTAAATGTTGTATATATAATAAAGAATTGTAATTATAAGTTAGTGTTTTTAAATACAAATCTAGTTATATAATTTTGTTTTACAAAGATCATGTAGTAATAAATTATATTGGAGAAAATGGTTGTCCTAACAAAATGATCAACTATGCCTAGTAGTTTTAAATGAAGGGAGTAGCTCTTTCTGTGGATGAAATTGAACATAGTATGATTAAAAAGTATTAAGTTGCAAATGTATATATTAAAAAATGCATCAATTGTGTTTGTGATTCATATCCCTGTAATTTAATTATGTATTGATTTCCTAATAGCCTTTTCTATACAATCGTAAGTTGAATGAACAAATTGTGTATAATGTTAGTTATCACAAACATAGAAAATATAAATGGAAGGATCTATAGCAATGGAGGGTAATTTGGTTACCTGAGTTATAATAGAATTTTGGCTCTCTCCCCAGCCACCCGTACTGAGTTGTTTGGACAAAAGGAATTTGCATGCACTTCTGATTGAATAGCTATTTTCATATGTCCTTCCAGCAGCAACTAATCCTTTAATTGAAAAGAAGGCCCCATAGGTGAAACATAGACCCCAAGTACCCAACCTACCATTCAAAGAATTAATTGTGTTATTATTTGTTGATGAAGTAGGAAAAATTGCTTTGAGTGAGGTATGTAAGTCACAATAAATGTTACATTATGACGAACCATGAGCCATCTTCATTTTGTTTGCTCTCAATAAATCTTGCTGCATTTCCTATACATTTTTCTATCTCCTTTGATCGATATCCAGGATATAATTTTTTGAACAATACAAGAGCTCGAAGCACTGACCCAGTGCATTCTGGGTATCTGTAAATTTATGGTACTATGAATCAATTAATTTATTTCAACTGATGACGTGATAATTTATTTAGAAGTATGTTGGCTAATTAATATGCCACTTATTTTCATCACTTACGGATAATCGACAACGCTGTTTGGAAAATTCTCACATGGTCCAAGAACCTAAGTTGTTGTCCGTAAGAAAATATATCAATGAGTGGATTGAAAATAGATAATAAAATCATAGCGGTATTTAAAAATGCTTTCAACCTATGGTACGCATAGTGGAAAATAAGGGGTTGTTGAAAATAATATTGGCAAGAAAACAATTTAAACATTATTATAACATATTTAAAAATGCTTTCATAATAAGTAGGAGTTTTAGTTGTAGCTATTGCTATTTTGTCTTCTGAAATGCATAGAAAATTACCTCTATCCAAGTATAAGTTCTCCTGGGTTCATATGTAGAAAAGCTACCATCATTGTTCTGCAATGTAAAACAAATGTCAATTACCACCTGTCAAGCTTAGAAGCATGCAGTAAAGAGGGACGGTCCAAATTCAAGATTCATGGGGCAACCCTAATACATGACATAGTGAAGATTAATTTCATAGTAGTTTCTTTATATATGGATTCAAATTAATAGCCACGACACTACATACATAAACCGTTGATTCCCTAGCTAGAAGGATTCAGTCTAGCAAGGCAGATTCATTTAGTATTAGCAGGATGACTTTTATGCACAAACATAATAATAATAATAATAATAATAATAATAATAATAATAATAATAATAATAATAATAATAATAATAATAATAATAATAATAATAATAATTACTGATACTTGTAGTACTTTTAGTCATCCACTTGCAGTATGGCTTGTGACTGAAAATCTTTATTGTCATTATAACAGAACCATATATATTCAAGATTATAAATGAATAATATAAAAATGAAAAATCATGCTACATGGCTTAGTTTTGGAGAATCCTTACCATAAGAGATAGAAGGAAATCAACAGCATCATGCAGCCTTTCACTTTGTATTGGATCTCCTACCACTGTGCTTGAGCTCATAGACAACAAAAGTACAGCCTAAAAATAAAATTACCTAAGATTTCTATATAAATTCCATGGATCATATGTGAATAATTAGTAAATTAACCTACATTTTTTCATTAATATGAACTTCTACACATTCTAGTTAGTAGCAAGAGATCTGAAACTTTTTGAGACCTAAGAATTTCCAGCAAATTTCCAATATAACTCCCCTAATATAGTTGTATTTGGGTTGCTGTGATTTGACTTCTTAGATTATTTGGGAGGTGCCACAATAGATTCCTATTAAGCCTCTCCCAATATCAACCAATTTGCTCACCCACCCATCCAGTGGTGTTGTAACATTGACTTGCATGTTGTAGAGACTTGAGGCTAACAACTTGATCTGAGCAGTGAATGTAGGTATCTAACATAGGTGACGCTTACCGAAGATCAGAGGTATAGTATAGCAGAGGTAAGCGGAGGCCATGAACAAGCTGGTCAGGCAACCTCCATCTGGACGGAAGGGCGCGGAGGCACGCGAGAGGGAGCAAAGGCGCCATCAAAGGTCCGCACCTCAAGAGTCAACACCGGCTCCCTAATGGGCCTCGAACCAGACAATCAACCCAGTATGCAGGGTAGTTGAGGACCAAGAGGCGAAAGGGCAGTAGTACCCCCAGGGCATTTGTATAGCCGAGGGAATATTCTGGCGGAGGTCGTGTACTGCAAAAGGGGTTGTATGGTGAACTACAAAAGGGGGATTGAATGCCCCATGTAAGAGTTAGTTGAAGCCAATTGAACAAAACCTTAATTTGCTTGGTCCCACCACAACTCATAATCTGAGCCTCCACCCTCAAGCGAAGGTTGTCCCTTGTGCCTTGGCCTGCGGGCGAAGGGCCACCTTAGTTGTTGGAACCAGATATTCCAACAAGTAGTCACCCATATTACACATGGGCCCATCAAGAAGCCATGGTCCCATCATCCCTCTAAGGGCATGTTTGGAACACGGGAAAATTGTGTTGTTCTTGCACTTGTCCTATGAAATTGAACTGATTCCTGTGAAAAAACTATGCGATTCCTATGAAATTTCTGTGTTCCAAATAGTCCCTAAATGAGAAGCCTCTTCCCATGTATGGCTATTACCACAAGGTGCTATGAATCTTAATCATGAATGCGAGAGCTCGTGGTGACCTACTTCTTCTATGGTATCCCAATGGAGAGCTATAACTCGAGGGGGAGGGTGCTCAGTTGTTGATGACCCATCCTCAACCTACTCCCTTACGCCTTTTTCACCTCCATCTTTGGCTACCGCAACATGTGGATATCCGTGGGTGTTGGTTTCCATGGCCATGATATTTGATGGGGAGTCATGGTGCATGGGTGGAAGGGTTTGGGAAATAAGAAGCTTGAATGCGGCATCCATTTGGACGATGTCGAGCCTCATTTGTGCAGGAAAGTTTGGGCAAGTTTAGGAGGAAAAGAAGTTCATGATCTCTCTATTATTCTTGCATAGATGTGTACTCCATATATTACACAATTCTTCTATTACTTATTGAAATCATTCTTAGAATTGTTTAATACAATGACTATTTTTTTCTTAATGATAGATGTGTAGATTTTACTTGCATAACGGTATATTTTATGAATATATGTTGATGTTAGCAAATCATGTAACCCATGTACACATCATTTACACATCATGTACACAAGTATTCACTAATCGAGGGGTGACCGAGCAACTACCGCTTAGCATTTATGCAACGTTGCTTGTTTATTTTTGTATTACAACAAGAAAAACAAAACAAGAATAGAATGGACCGTAAGTGCTTCTGCTGTAGTGTCAGATACCGCCCATCCATTATCTGCAGATGAAAGTGTCCATGAACCCTTTGATCCATGACGATGCCAATATTCTTGGTCGCCCGGGTGATTTCTCAAAATCTTTAAGGACATGCATTTTGTGTTAGATTATGTTCTACATGTTTAAGTATAAAACTAGGGTATTTGAGGGTATAACAAAAAATGAACCTGTGAACGTTTCATGAATTCATGAGCTCTCTTAATAGTTGGACCATACTCATTTGCAAGGCCCGTGGCACAAAATGCTTGAATTATGAAAGCAGTCTCCCAGCTCTGAGACCCATCATATACCTACCACCATGATCAATAGATTTTCTTATTTTTTTTGAGAAGATCATCATAATGAGTGTGCATTATATGTTCAATTTACTTTCCATAACACCATGAGATAAAATGCAACCATGTCAACACAAATTTACTTTCCATCACATGCTCTATTTGCACGCGCACAAACTAATCATTGCATATACAAATGACTTTCTTTATTATAGCCTCTTGCAATTTTATTAAGGTCAAGCTTTGCAACGTGTTCTAATTTCTAAACTAAACATGTAACGTACAAATATCATGAAGCATATATAGTGCTGCCACGGATCATAAATCCCATATAATGCAAGAGAGAGGAACAATAATAATAATAAAAAAGTTAATTATATATTTTTATACTGGAACATTTTTAAAATTTTCAAATGCATTGCATTTAGAGTTGATAAAAGCCTTGAAAAAATAAGTTAATTGCGTACATTTAGTAGAGTAGTAAGTATAGTCGTCGTTGAGGAGAAATATGGGTAAGTGATACTGTACCAGTCCTTTCATACCATCTTCTGAAACCCACAAGAAGTCAGGTATCCTTGCAAGGTGACACTTGAATGCATCTGAATTCGGATCTTCTACCCAGGAGCAGATGATGTTTAGAGGCTAGACAACAAAAGATTACTAGCATAAGAAAACACCAAGCACCAGTCATTGCACTTAATTATTTGTGATAGCTCACGAGAACGAAGGTAAGGCCACTACATACCGATGACTCCAAATTGCCACGAATTTACCAAGTTCGTAACAGTTTGTAAGAACAGTCAATAAATATTAGGCAGTGAAAAATGATCTCTTTGCTTGCCAATATGAATTGCTCAAAACTAGAATGTTCTAGATATTCTTTAAGACTATATTTGATTCGTGCTAGTGCTAAAAACCTACTCATTATTAGCTACCTAATTATTAGGGCCTGTTTGGCAGGGATTCAAATTCACCGAATTCAGGTCTGAGCTTAGATTCAGCAAAATTTCTACCAAATGGTCTATTTTCACCTAGATTCGGATTCACCAAAACGGTGAACCTGAGGGCTGGATTCACTATTTTGGTGGATCTGCTCAAGGGGTGATTTACCAAGGTGAGTTTGGTGAATTCAAAGAAATTATCCGCCACCGGAGAAATGACCCGTTCTTTTCTTTCCTCTCTTCCTCGTCACTTCACCGCCGCTACGGCTTGGCCGCCCGCCGCCCGTCGCGCCCAGACCTGCAACCACCGCCATGCCCAGGCCTCGCCATGATCACCCACTGCCTGCCATGTCCAGGCTGCTCGCTGCCTGCCGTGCCTAGGCCGACAGTTGTCGCGCCCAAGCCTCGCCCAGCACCAGACGCGGCCGCCGCCACGCCTATCCCCAACTGACGCCCGTGACATGCTTGTGCCCCAGCCGCGGCCGCCATCGCGCCCAGGGCCATAGCCGCTGGACGTTCACGCCCCTCCCTGGCTGGCTGTGGGAAGTTTTTTTTTTTTGCATGATTTCATCAAGGGAAGAAGAAGGGCTATAGACAGTGATAGGTGGACCCTATACCAGGGGCAAAATAGGTCATTCCAACCAAAATGTCCTTGAGTGAATCTACAACTGTTGCATTTGCCAAACAGTTCTAATAGTTTATCTCGGATTCATGGTGAATCTGATCCATGGTGAATCCTAAATTCAGAATCACTTTTTAATTGGTGTATCTCTACCAAACAGACCCAGTAAGGGACTATTTGGATCCACCTGCTAATGGATAGTTGGTTGGATGTGTGTGCACGAACTATTAGCATTATTAACACCTCTTCACTACTAACTAATTGTCGGTGCTAGGATTAGCGGGTGCTAACACCGGCTAGTAAACTTATGCTTTGCGGTTGAGATCACGGATGGCGTGCAAGGGCGAACACAGGAGTTATACTAGTACGGGCTAAGAATGCCCTACGTCCAGTGCGGGTCGAGTCGTGTTGCCTTGCACCGGGGTGCTTGTGGTAGGGGTTACAAGCCTAGGCGAGAGAGGGAGGAGCTCCCAAGTCTCTTGTGAATATGTGTATGTGTGTGTGTTCTTATGGTTGTAGGGTATTGTGAGCGACGCGAGGTCTCCCTGAGATCGACCTCTGCCTTCCCTTTTATAGTTGCAAGGGAGAGGCTAAAGTTACACATGTTTCGCTGTGGTTACAGTACTCGGCATGGTGGAGACAGTGGTGACCGGTGACTATCGTCAGCCACGCCCTTGTCTTGACGTCTCGAAGGTATGGCCTTGGTCATTCGGTTGATCTTCCACTATTCAATTGGTGAGTCCTGAGGCGGCACACAGTGCGGGGCGTGGTTTGCTGCGTGGCACTACGTCATGCCGGATGCTCCCCGGGGTTCCTTCATCGAGAAGGAGAGCATCGTCGAAATCAAGGAGGTTAGCGTAATGATTCGACGCACCTTTTAAGGAGAGAAGCCTGACGGACGCGACGGTTCGGGGTAGAAAGGACGGTTGCGTGCGCGAAGCCGGCGGTGATTAGGAGAGTCGTGGCGGGGCCCGCATAGTTAATGCGGCGGATTCACCGCATCTGTTTCGCTTAGGTATATAAGAAAGAAATCGTCCCTTTTTTCTTTTTACCTTAGCCATTCGCCGCATTCGCTTGCCTTTGCCTCCTCGTCTCCATCGTCCAGAGCCCTTTGCTAGTTCCTTGCCCTTGCCGCTGGCGTCCTTTCCTTCTTTTCGCACCCTTCACCTCTCGCCATGGCCGCTCCAGCGCCCTCTGACGCCGCCGCTGCCGCCCCCGCCCTGCTCGAGGTGGAGCCCTGGCTCCCATCTTCGGTGATGGAGGGGCAGCTTGAGGATCTCGTGACACTGGGGCTCCTGCGCCGCCGTACCGACCCGCAGCGCCCGGAGTGGATTGCGCCGTCGCGCGATCACCAGGAGCCTCAGCCCATCGCGGGGTACGTCGTCAGCTTCGTCGCCTTGCATGAGCGGGGGCTCGGGTCGCCGCTGAGCCAGTTCTGCTAGGTGCTCCTCTTCTCCAACGAGTTGGAGCTGCACAACCTCACCCTCAACTCCATCTCGCAGGCAGCGATCTTCGCCGCCGTCTGCGAGGGCTACCTCGGGGTGATGCTGCACTGGGACCTTTGGCGGTACCCCTTCTGTGTCGACTCGTACACCAAGTCGTTTGGCGCGAAGAACCCGCGGAAGGTCGTGAGCGCCGGGGCAGTAACTTCTCGCTGCGCTTCGCCGACTACATCCCTTGCAAGGCTCAATCCTCCAACAAGGGGTGGCATGACGTCTGGTTCTACCTGCGCAACGATGACGGTGCCTTTCCCGAGTACACGGGAAAGGTGATCTCCGCCCCCATTTCGCGGTGGATGTGGGGGTGTCTGTCGCGGGATTCCAAGCATCTGGATCCCTATCTCATCGCGCTGCAAATGCTGCGGGACCGGGGCTTGACGGCGGCCGGAGTGGTGGCGCACTTCCATGCGCGGACGGTGCTGCCCCTGATGGAGCGCCGGCTTGCCCTGTACGAGATGGTGGAGGGAGCGCCGAGAGAGGGCATGGCGATGTTGACTCAGGGGCTCAGCTCCGACGAGATCATGCGCCGTGTAAAATACACGGTAGGCGGTCATCCCTCCTGAGACGAGCTGAAGAGGGTGGCCATGCGCCCTCGCTCGGGATACATCTCGCTGGTGAGCATCTCTTTTCCCATCAATTGTCCGCCTTTCTCCTCTTTTTTGGATCCTTCTTCCCCTCTTGGCGTAGGGCCTTTCAAGGGAGGAAAGGCCCTCTCTGCCCCCGTCCCGGAGGATGCCGCCCTATGGGCCTAGAACCGTCTCCGGGGCGAGCGGCAGAAGGCGGAGAAGGAGAAGAAGACCACAAAGAGGAGGAAGCAGGCTCGTGAGACCCAGAGGCTCGCCCAGCTTCCCAGCCACCAGTGGGAGGCTGGGGTGCCGGAGGAGGAGTCCCCTTCCGAGGAAGACGAAGAAGAAGAAGATGGTGATGATGATGCTGACACCTGGTCCATGGCGGCCACAAAGCCCGCGGTGGGCGCCAACGAGCCGGGGAAGGCTCCTTTGTCGGCGCCCGACGGAAGTGCCGGGGGCCGTATCCCGAGCCCTCGAGTAAAGTTGTCGGAGGCCGCGTCCGGAGGCGCGGTTTCGGGTGGTGAGGTCGTCGGGGCTGGGGCTCCGCTGACCGGTGGCCGCGAGGGTCCGTCCGAGGGGCCGGGAACGGGCTCAGGCCCGGCGCCCGAGATGGCGGAGGTCGCTCCTTCGACCGTGGCTAGTGGTAGGGCCCAAGGGCCCTTATTCCAGCGGACCCTCCCTCCGGACGCGTCGCTGGTTGCCGCGACCACCGAGGGCAAAGGGAGCGGGGAGAGGACGCCGTCCGCGACGGAGTTGGGCGATGCCGGGACGCCAGACCTCGAGCTAGAATCCACTCGAACCAGGGCCCCGCCAAGGGACGGGGACGCCGAGGCGACCCCCGGTCGCCAGACGGGCCCCCGCCGCTAGGGGTTTCTCAAGGTGGGGTCGACCGCGACATCGAGGTGCTACCGACCCCTCCGCCGGCAACACGGCCCACGTCGTCCACCGGACCTGTCGCTCTGCCGAGCGCCGGGGTGGCGAAGAAGACGGCGATCCCCAAAACCATGTAAGTCATTTTTCCAATCACTCTTACCGATTTTCGTTCTTCATGTCACGAATGCTCATTTCTCCCTATCTCGTTCCAGGAAGCACTCGGGGTCGGCCCTCCAGGTTTCACACCTGAAGGTCCTGAAGGTGCAGGCACGGAGCACTGCTAGAGAGGAGAGCCGCCTGGCGACTGAGGAGGCTCCCTCGGCGGAGGGCCGTCCGTCTGAGGGCTTGATGGCGCCGAAGGCGGTCCCTTCTCCCGCGGTTGTGGTGGCCGCGGCCGTCGCCGAGGAGACGGCTTCAGCTCCGGCTCTTGAGACGCCCGTTGTCGCTCTCGGGAGTAGTTCGGGGGCGGCGGGTACCGCTCCTGCACTGGAGCCAACCGACGCCAGCGCCACGGTCGTGGACATCGACGTTCCGCCATCGTCTGAAGTCATGGCCCCACCTCTGGCAGGACTCCATGGCGCTGGTCGTTCGGGAGGGGGGCCTCCCCGGGTGCTTACGGGCTCCCGCATCGAGTGGACCAACCGGGCTAACCGTAAAGCCCCGTCGGTCTTCTCGTTGCGAGACGATGTCGAGGCCGCTCGTTGGGACGGGCTCTAGGACCTCAAATCATCGTGGTCAGCGAGCTTGCGTCTTCTCGCAGACTCCATCGATTCGGAGTTGCAGGAGGACTCCAGATGAGTACACGTGTTTTGCCTTTTTCGTTGCTTCGGTGTTTCCGGCCGGCGCTTCTGTTTGACCCGCGTGCTTGCTTCTGCTTCTGGTCCTTTCTTAGGAGCTCATGACGACCTCCCATGAGAAGTCCTACTTCCTCCACCAGGGTCTTGGCCTCTGGAAGCAGCTGGAGCTCAAGAGCCGGGCCCTCGCTCGTTGCCAGGAGGAACTCGCCTGTACGACGGCTCGGACTGGCCGACCTGCCCTTGACCGTGACTCCTTGAAGGTCGAGGTCGTGGAGTCTCGGGGCTGAGTCGCTCCCCTAGGAAAAGCGCGTCCAGGAGCTGGAGGTCGCCCTGGCCGAGGCCGTTCGGGAGCGGGACGTCGCGCGGACGCTCGCCACCGAGAAGGAGGCCGTTATCGGTGTCCTGTCATCGGATTTGGACCGCTCCCAGGCGGCTCTGAACCAAGCGGTAGGCGAGGTCGACACTGTCCGGGAAAAGGCGAGGAAAGCGTGGGAGGAGGCAGAAGGTAAGTCTTACCTTTTTACCTTTCATTTTTTCTGGTCGTCTATCGTATTTTGTCTCCGTCGCTTAATCGACTTGTCGCCGCAGCTTTGAAGGTGGAGGCTGTCAGTGCGCAAGGGACCATTGCCACCCTCAACGCTACCCACGACGCTGAGGTCACCAATCACCAGGACCTGCAGAAGGTCATGCACGCGTTGTGTGACACCCTTGGCACCGGCGGAGAACCTTCGGGGAGCTCGCTCAGGAGCCACCTGGAAGCCCTCCACGAGAGGGTGGGCGATCAGCTCAAGGAAGCCCTCCTGACGGGCGTCCAGAAGACGCTGGCAGTGGTGAAGTCTCACTATGAGAACTTCAACACTGATGCCGTCAGTGGGGGTTTCCTCGAGGCCTCTGACGACGAGCTCCTCGCGCTGATCGGCTCGATGGCGGTCCCTGGGACTGGCGCTGGCGGCCTTTTTTGAGAAAGATGTGAAGCTGCCCCCTGGACCTGGATTAGAAAGGCTGGGCTATCGTGCCCATTTTTGAAGAGAGATTTGTAAGAAACAAACATGCGGCCCTTCGCGGCCTTGATATTTATGTATATGTTCGCTGCATGCTCGGTTTTTAGTTCGTTTTCATTTGGCGTTTTTTCTTAAGCATTTTCCTTGCCGACCCTGAGCCCGGGCCATCGAGCCACGAGGGACTTTTTTGGGCGTCGTATCTTTAGCGGCGTAGACACGGCCGTGGTCCTAGGGATTTCGGTAGGGTGAGAGCTTAGAAAAAAGGTTTGATTGATACCACCCGAGCCTTCTCCCTTTACCAACGTTATTCTTATAAGTTCCTTTCTGAGCGCAAGTTATCTTTAGGCGTAGAGTGGCGAGTGGAGGTGCCGTATCCCGGAGGCGTAGGCGGTCTCGCGGCTCGGCCGGCTCTGCCCTCTGGGATTTCTTTTGCTCGTCTAAGACTTATAAGCTTGTGTTTGGTTTAGATAAGAAGCGAACTCGGGAGGTAAAAATTTTAACAGGTTTTGAAATTTTGGGTTTCGAATTCGTTGAGATTCAGAGGAATTCGGGGATTCCCCCCGTCCTAGCCCCCGGGGGAGGGTCGGCCCTATTGGAGATAGGGCCGAGCCTCACTTTTGGTTGCATGGAGGCACACGGGTTCACCCGTTCCCAAGGGTGGGCTCGGGTGAAAATCTTAAAATCATACGAAAAAGAGTAGTCGAGTCTTTTATTGATTTCAAGATTTATAGAATATACAATGTTTGGAATCTTAAGGATAGATGCGACGTAGCTGTTCAATGTTCCAAGCGTTGTTGTAGACTTTGCCTTTCTCGTTCACTAGCTTGTACGTTTCAGGGCGCAGCACCTCGGCGATGACGAATGGCTCTTCCCACAGTGGTGTTAGCTTGTGGCGTCCTCTATTGTCCTGCCTGAGCCGCAGCACCAGATCGCTTACGCTGAAGGCTCGGCCTCGGATGTGCCGAGCATGGTACCTGCGTAGGGTTTGCTGGTACTTGGCCGAGTGCAGTAAGGCGATGTCTCGGGCCTCGTCGACTTGGTCCAACGCGTCCTCACGAGGGGTCTGATTGCCTTGCTCGTCGTAGGCTCTGACCCTCGGGGCGCCGTATTCCAAGTCCGTGGGGAGCACAGCCTCGGCGCCATAGACCAGGAAGAAAGGCGTGAAGCCCGTGGCTCGGCTCGGCGTGGTCCTTAGGCTCCATACCACCGTGGGGAGCTCGGTCGGCCACCTTTTGCCGAATTTGTTCAACTAGTTGAAAATTCTCAGCTTGAGGCCCTGGAGGATCATGCCGTTGGCACGCTCCACTTGGTCGTTCGTCCTTGGGTGAGCTACCGCCACCCAATCCACTCGTATGTGGTGATCGTCGCAGAATGCTAGAAATTTCTTCCTGGTGAACTGCGTTTCGTTGTCGGTGATGATGGAGTTCGGGACGCCAAATCGATGAACGATGTTGGTAAAGAACAACACTGCTTGGGTTGTGCTGATCTGGGCAATCGGCCGAGCTTCGATCGACTTTGAGAACTTGTCGATGGCGACAAGTAGGTGGGTGAAGCCCCCCGGGCGCCTTCTTGAGGGGCCCAACAAGATCCAGTCCCCACACGGCGAAAGGCTAAGTGATGGGAATCGTCTGGAGAGCTTGGGCCGGGAGATGAGTTTTCCCGAGCGTAGTACTAGCACCCTTCGCAGGAGCGTACTAGCTCGGTAGCATCGGCCACGGCGGCTGGCCAGTAGAAGCCTTGTCGAAATGCGTTGCCGAGGAGCGTCCTTGGCGCGGCGTGGTGACCGTAGGCCCCAGCGTTTATCTCCTCAACCAGGTGCTTGCCTTGACTGAAAGGGATGCAGCGCTGCAAGACCCCGGAAGGACTACGCTGGTAGAGTTCGCCGTCGCTCATCATGAAGGACTTAGCTTTGGCTGCCAGTTGCCGAGCCTTAGCCTTGTCCGAGGGCAAAATCCCTCGGACGAGCCGACTGACCGGTGGCTCACGCCAATCTGGCTCATCGTCGTCCACCTTAGCTTCGATCTCCAATGCCTCGGCTTCATCGTCGGTTTCAGCCTCGGTCCCGGGCAACTCCTCATTGTCGGAGGGGTCGCCAGCTCCCGAGGGACTTCCGCGGCTTGAAAATGCTCCGAGCTCTCCCGGGGGCTCGGGGATCTCTTTCCCCTTGCCTCCCGAGGGATCGATGTTGACCAAAGGCTTGTAGAGATCGTTGGCAAATATGCCTGTCGGGACCGAGGCCCTTTTAGACGCGATTTTTGGCAGCTCGTCGGCCTCTTCGTTGTACCTGCGCGCGACGTGTTTGAGCTCGAGGCCATCGAATTTGTCCTTGAGCAACCGCATCAGCTTGCAGTAGGCGGCCATCTTGGGGTTGTGGCACGTTGACTCCTTCACCACCTGGTCCACGATGAGCTGGGAATCTCCTCGAACCTCGAGGCGCCTAATTCCCAGTTCAATGGCAATGTGGAGCCCATTGACGAGAGCCTCGTACTCGGCCACGTTGTTGGAAGCGGTGAAGTGCAGCCGCAGCAAATACTTGAGCCGGACCCCGAGAGGCGAGACGAAGACTATGCCCATGCCGGCACCGGTCTTCATCATCGACCCGTCGAAGTACATGACCCAATACTCCTCTTGGGTGGGGAGCGGTGGTAGTTGTGTTTCAGTCCACTCTGCCACGAAGACCGCCAGCACTTGGGATTTGATGGCCTTGTGCGGCACATAGGTGATGCCATCGCCCATGAGCTCGATAGCCCACTTAGCGATCCTCCCAGTCGTCTCCCGATTCTGGATCACCTCCCCGAGGGGAAAGGATGATACCACGGTCACGGGGTGGGATTCGAAGTAGTGCCGTAACTTGCGCCGAGCGAGGATGATCGCATACACCAGCTTCTGGATCTGGGGGTAGCGCGTCTTGGTTTCGGACAAGACTTCGCTAATGAAGTAGACTGGCCGCTGGACTGGCAGTGCATGTCCTGCCTCCTGTCGCTCTACGACGATCGCTGCACTGACAACTTGGTTAGTGGCGGCGACGTATAGCAGGAGGCCCTCTCCTTCAGTGGGCGGCACGAGCACCGAAGCTTCCGAAAGCAGAGCTTTAAGCCTATCGAGGGCTTCCTGGGCCTCGGGGGTCCAGGTGAAGTGCTCGGTATTCTTCAGCAGCTGATACAGAGGCAGCTCCTTCTCACCAAGTCACGAAATGAACCGGCTTAGGGCTGCAAGACACCCCATCAGCTTTTGTACGCCTTTGAGGTTGCGGATCGGTCCCATCCGTGTGATGGCCGATATCTTTTCCGGGTTGGCCTCGATGCCACGCTCGGAAACGATAAACCCGAGCATTTCTCGGGGTTGAGTTTTATGTTTCTCTTTTTGAGTTATTTGAACGCCTCTTCTAGGTCGGCTACCAAGTCGTCTGCCTTCCTAGACTTTATCACGA
This sequence comes from Eremochloa ophiuroides, assembly GCA_038502445.1. Taxonomy (NCBI): domain Eukaryota; kingdom Viridiplantae; phylum Streptophyta; class Magnoliopsida; order Poales; family Poaceae; genus Eremochloa; species Eremochloa ophiuroides. The sequence continues at coordinate 6,563,926 of JAHLJS010000005.1, forward strand.
TATCGTCTACGTAAGCCTCAACGGTTCGCCCGATGAGGTCCCCAAAAACTTTGAGCATGCAACGTTGGTAAGTCGCTGCCCGCGTTTTTGAGGCCAAATGGTATGGTTACGTAGCAATACGTGCCAAAGGGAGTGATGAAAGAAGTCGCTAGTTCGTCGAACTCTTTCATACGAATTTGATGGTAACCGGAATATGCATCAAGAAAACAAAGTCGTTCGCAACCAGCGGTGGAATCAACTATCTGATCGATACGAGGTAATGGAAATGGATATTTAGGACAAGCTTTATTTAAACTAGTGTAATCTACACACATTCTCCATTTTTCATTCTTTTTCTTAACTAAGACAGGATTAGCTAACCACTCTGGATAGAAGACCTCCTTGATGAATCCGGCCACCAAAAGCTTCTGCACCTCCTCCCCAATGGCCCGGCGCTCCTCCTCGTCGAATCGGCGCAGGCGCTGCTTCACCGGCTTGGACCCAGGCTCGGATGTACAAGGAGTGCTCAGGCGACCTCCCTTGGGATGCCTGGCATGTCCGAGGGACTCTAAGCAAACAGGTCAGGCGTGCTTGCGGAGGAATTCGACGAGCACGGCTTCCTATTTCGGGTCGAGGGTGGCGCTGATCTTCAGCACCTTGCCATCGGACGAGCCGGGGTTGAGGGGCACCTCCTTCACCCCTTCCACGGGCTCGAAAGTGCTCGTGGCCTTCTTGGGGTCGGGAACCTCTTTGGCCAGCTCCTCGAGGTCGGTGATGAGAGCCTTAGACTCTACCAGTGCGTTGGCATATTCACAGCTCTCAATGTGGCATTGGTAGGCGTGCTGGTAGGAGGTGCTGACGGTGGTGACCCCCTTGGGCCCCGACATCTTGAGCTTGAGGAAGGTGTAGTTCAGGACTGCCATGAACTTGGCATAGCATGGCCTCCCGAGGATGGCGTGGTAGGTGCCGCGGAAGCCTACTACTTCGAACGTGAGGGTCTCCTTCCTGAAGTTGTCAGGAGTCCCGTAGTAGACGGGCAGGTCGATCTGCCCGAGGGGTTGTACGCTCTTCCTTGGTACTATCCTGTGGAACGGGGATGTCGCTACCCGGAGAAAAGAATGGCTGATCCCCATCGAGTCGAGGGTCTCAGCGTATGAGGCCGCTGCCTCCGTCCATGAGGATCTTGGTGAGCCGCGTGTTGCCGACAACGGGGTTGACTGATAAGCGGGTAGCGCCCCGGCGATGGGACGTGGTCCGGGTGATCATCCCGGCTGAAGTTGATGGCATCAAGGGACCAGTCGAGGAAGCGTGGGGTCGCTAGCCCGATGGAGTAAACCTCCCGACGCTTGCGCTTTCGCTGGCGCGGCGTGGGAGCGGTTCCGGGCCCGCCGAAGATCATGAGGCACTTGTCGACGGGAAGAACTCGTCGTCCTTCCCTCCCTGGTCCTCCTTGTCCTCTGCAGGCTTCTTTCCGACGTCGTCCTTGAACGCTTGGCGCCCGTAGTGCTACTTGAGCATCACACCCTCTCCGAGCGTGTGATTCACCGGACCCTTGTGGTAAGGGCACGGCTTGGAGAGCATCTCATCGAAACAGCCTCGGGGCGGCTGTTTCGCCCTAGGCTCGGCAGCCGCGACCAGGAGTTCGTTGCGGAGGGGGCCTTCCCCTTCCCCTTCTGCTTCTTGTTGTTGGGGGCTTGGGAGGAGGAGCCCTCAGGGGCTTCCTCCTTCTGCTTGCCCTTGAGGTCGGAGAAGAGGGCTCCCACCGCCTCGTCGCTCGAGGCGAAGCTGGTGGCTATCTTCATGAGCTCAGCGATGCTCGTGGGGGTTTGACGCCCCAGCTCATGAACTAACTCTTTGCAGGTCGTCCCTGCACCAAAGGCTCCGACGACGTCGGAGTCGGCGACCTAGGGCAGCTTGTTGTACTGCTTGGGAATCGACGGATGTAGTCCTTGAGAGACACGCCCGGCTTCTGCTTGCAGCTCCGGAGGTCCCAGGAGTTGCCAGAGCGCACGTAAGTGCCCTGGAAATTCCCCATGAAAATCTTGACCAGATCACTCTAGTCGAAAATCAGTCGAGGGGGCAGATGTTCCAGCTGGTACGCAAGACTATAATCCGCCAGCCAAAGCTCGGGGTTCGTCTCCCCCCGAGTATTTGGCGATGTTGACCGGTTGTCGAAACCGGGGTGGAAACTTGGCCCTCCGGATGGCCTCGCTGAAGACGCGAGGACCCGATGGCTCGGGTGAGGGCGCACGGTCCTCGTCGGAGTCGTAGCGTCCTCCTCAGTGGACATTGTAGCCTCGTGCGGCCCCGTCGGTCTTTCGTCGTCCTCAGGCCTGAAGAATGGCGCGGACGTCGATGTCCTTGCCAAGCCACTGGTGGACCAAGGGAGACCTTGGTGACTCGAGATGCACTGAGGCCTCTCTTCCATGGCGCGTTGGGGCGCCATGCTGACGTTCCTCGGCTCCACGGTGTCGTGATGCTGAGCTTTCTGCCTGGAGGACAGCGGCATCCTCCAGGAGATCTTTGAGCCGGTTCCTGAGCTGCCGGGCCTCCGCGTTGGAGGGTTCAGGCATGCTCTGGAGGAGCATTGCAGCCTCCGTGAGCTTCCGGCTTGCCCGGGGTTCCAGCACTAGTACTCCAGCCCCGTCATCGGCGACGATGCGGGCCTGGACGTCGCGGGCTCGGCGTCGCGCTGCTCCGCCGTCTCCCCGCTCCTCCTCTTGCTCCAACGTGGCTCGAAGCTGGGCGAGGCGCAAGCGGTCCTCGTCCATCCGGGCTTCGAGCTCCCGAAGTTGCTCTAGCTCCAGAGAACGATGGAGGGGACGAGATGTTCCAGCCCCCGGGTCCTTCGAAGGCGTGGGGCTAGGAGCCGGTGGAGGTGGCGTATGCAGCTGTGGCTGCTCTGCCGGAGCGTCTTTCTCCTCCTCCGAGTGGACGTCCTCTAGCACGGCTTCCTCCGGGTGCACTAAGTGATAGCACTCCCGGGAGGGGTCGATGAGGCTCTCGTCGGAGTCGTAGACACTGAGGGTGTTATCCCTCGCGTCATTAAGGGGGAGGAAAGCTTGGAGGTCATGGACGCCGGAGAAGTCCACGTTCGCCCAGAAATCATCGTCATCGTCGCTACCAAGATCCCACCGCGATGGCGAGACGCGGCCGTAGCGGTCCCATCCCTCCGGGTACTCCGAAAGGGTGCAGCTGGTGCTAGAGTTGGTCTCCCCGCCACTGCATGCCCTGGGAGTGCTCACAGAAGAGGATGGTGGAGAGTCGTCGAGGTCGTCCAGGCCCTCCAGGCGATGGACAGACGCCATCGCCTGGTCGCGCTGGTAGGCGCAAACAGCACGGACGTGGGCGTCCGCAGCACTGCGTAGGCCGAAGGGAAATGGTGAGGGCGTCGCCGGCCTTCCCCAATGAGGACGAAGGGAAATGGCGGGCGATTCCGCGGCCCCTCCCACATTTCTTCGCGGAGTGGGGGGGCGCGGAGCTACCACCGCTCGCGGCGTTGGGCTGGTGGCGAGCATAGAAGCGATGCCCCGCGCGGGGGGGCACTGGGTTGGTCGCGTCTCCCGTGGCGAGGCTCGAGTTGACGTGGTTGCGCCTCCCCCTCCTTGCACGGCGGGAGCGGCGCGTGGCATTCCCTCCGTCCCCCGAAACGGGTGGAGGCGTCGCCAGGGTCCTTTCCCTGGCCACTTGCTGGGCCGGGGTCAGGATGACGATGACCCGGGGCTCGGTCGGACGGAGGTTCATCTCGAGACCATGACCAGTGGCCACGAACTCGAGGCTCCCGAACCGGAGCACCGCACCAGCAGGAAGCGCAGGGAAGCTAGCTGCCATCCGTGACCTGGATCAACACACAAAAGGCCCCTACCTGGCGCGCCAACTGTCGGTGCTAGGATTAGCGGGTGCTAACACCGGCTAGTAAACTTATGCTTTGCGGTTGAGATCACGGATGGTGTGCAAGGGGGAACACAGGAGTTATACTGGTTCGGGCTAAGAATGCCCTACGTCCAGTGCGGGTCGAGTCGTGTTGCCTTGCACCGGGGTGCTTGTGGTAGGGGTTACAAGACTAGGTGAGAGAGGGAGAAGCTCCCAAGTCTCTTGTGAATATGTGTATGTGTGTGTGTTCTTATGCTTGTAGGGTGTTGTGAGCAATGCGAGGTCTCCCTGAGATCGACCTCTGCCTTCTATTTTATAGTTGCAAGGGAGAGGCTAAAGTTACACGTGTTTCGCTATGGTTACAGTACTCGGCATGGTGGAGACCGTGGTGACCGGTGACTATCGTCAGCCACGCCCTTGTCTTGGCGCCTCGAAGGTATGGCCTTGGTCATTCGGTTGATCTCCCACTGTTCAATTGGTGAGTCCCGAGGTGGCACACAGTGCGGGGCGTGGTTTGCTGCGTGGTACTACGTCATGACGTCGCATCCGACCCTGCACAGTGCAACGAGAAGATGGGTTGACCTTTCAGTATTAGCTCCTGAGGTTCAGGAGTCCTTGATGCTTGTGGGGGGCGTGACGGGACGGAGCGGTGGGAGTGTCCTACCTCGGGCGCGTCTCCTCCCACGTGCGGTACTTTCCAGGGGGTAGGCGAGCCTGGTCGTAAGCCTTGCCCATTCCCCCGGGTTGCCCGGACGGTTGTCGTTCCCCATTTCCCGGCGCCATACGTACGGCTGGGGCATGGGCGGTCGCTATCGTAGTTGGAGAATCTCTTCGTCAGCCCAGGGGGTCGTACGGTTGACTGTCCCTGTAGCGACGTGAGAGGAGTAGGACCGTCAGATCGGTTGCCAGAGGAGATATGACAATTGGAACGGCGGATGTGCGCGTGCGGGGTGCAGTTACGTCAAGGGGCCCACCCGATGGGACCGTGCTTGTAAAGTGGTCAGGGAGGTCCCTTGGCCGGCAAGATTGCTCTGCTGACGTCGGCAGGGCTCGGGCGAACCAGAGAGGTGCGCCCGAGGGAGATTGCATATAGCGGGGTGCTCGGGCGAATCGGAAGCCGGTTGCCCGAGCCCGCGGCATTTGGTGGCAGGCTCGGGCGAATCGGACGGTGTCGCCCGAGGGTCCTACTTTCCCGAGCCCTGCCGTGGAGATTCGGGTGAATCGAAGGATTTCTCCCGAGGGGTCCGCGCGCCTGGGGGAGGTAATGTGCCTTTGCGCGGCTCTGTCTCAGGCCGCGTGGGCTGTTCCCGCATGGGCCTTGGTTGGCGCTTTCTTGGGCCAGGATTTTATTTGGGAAGTGTGTTTCTGCGTTGAAGTTGGGTACCCCATACTCGGGTACCCGACACTAATGTATTGTTGTTAGCATCTCAACTTGATAATAGTTAGCAAGTTTATTAGTATATGCCTCTTGAGATCCTCACCTACTAAATTTATTTATTAGCTACTAACTATTAGTGCTAACCGCTATAAACATGTACTAAGTATTAATACCTTGATTTTCATGGACATTACCTTACTACCGGCGGTTAAGCAGATATATTGTGAGTTCTCATCTTCATAATGGATATGCTCCATAAGCTTATTTAGAGCTTTCTCCCTGAGCTTATTAACGGGCCAACTGCTCAACACTGGCTCCGCACATTTGTAGAGAAAAGTCCAAATGGCATTCTGCAAACCTGTGCGTGGAGTGAGAAGGTCCTCCTAGAATGACCAGAAAAAAAAAACCAGAAGACTATTATAAATATCAACAAATCAAAATTCTCTGTCCTATCGAGAAAGATAGAAGTTTATGTCATGCGTTGAAAGTTGCAAAAAAATTTAGCTCTTCTCCTCAGGCTAATTAACTCAAAGGTTCTTTTTTTTCCTCTCTCCTCTCCTTGTGGCACCTTAATACCCATAGCTTAAATCTTAACATTAGAGATGCCCTAACAATCAAGATTTTTCTTTCACACAATATGTTCCTTAAGTTTTTTACCGTTCACAAACCGGGTCATAATTCACACGAGGCAATCGTGCCAGCCACGACGCTGCAGCTTATTCTATTTCTGGGCTGATTACTCCATAGACTTGGTCATATCCTCACAATTACTCACCTTGGCGCAAGCACTACGAGCCTTGCTCCAGTCAATCTTGGAATACGCTGTGTTATATATCTCCTCTCTCAGGGCCAGTATGGTTGGTGTAATTGGTCCAACAAACCTCCTGCCGTAAAGATAAGCTACCGGTAGAAAAAACATACGGCATAAGCACCAAAGCTTCCCTACAAAGAAATACAACTTACACTTCAAGAAATACTCATTGAAGCTAATAACAATAATTTCCTTGTTATCAGTATAGTGAAAAATTACCTGGGTAAAATGGAAGAAAATGGGGGGCCAACCATAGTTCAGGAAAATATGGATTATTTCCAGACCAATCATACACTCCAAGTATCTTCAGATGATTAAAGAAAGAAGCTTGTATCAATCACAATCATAAAAGAATCTAGATACATTGGGTGAGAATCTAGATCTCCTATTAATAATAAACATAACTTCTACTACCATAAACCCTTCAGTTTTGGATATACATTTTCATATAGACAAGGTTTTAATAAAACTTTCATTGGGTAATGAAAATATATATAACAGTTTTATCTACGTGAAAAATACCACCGTTATTAATTTAGAAGTTCAATCAAAATTTACATATATGTCTGATTTTTTAATCCTAACACACCATATATTATATGGTGCAATAGGGTGAGCACAAAAAACTATGTGTGTGTTTTGATGCATACCGACTTACCGAGAGATATATTTTTCCCCATTGAGGCATTAAAGTTGCATCACCATGGGATAGAATCCAAGCACGTCCTTTAGCAAGTGCGGTATTCTTGTCATTTAGCTCCTCGCCGAGGAGCCTTAAAGCGATGTAATTTAAGCATGTACCAAACATGCAGCTTGAGCCCCGGATAGACGATCCCCATCCACCATCTTCATTCTACATAATGTTTAACTTCATTAAGTATAAGTTCATTATCCATAACATACTAATCGTTCAAATTAAATATACTTGTGTGACGCATGAAGAAAATAATACTGTAGGATTCAAATCTACTAGGTCAAGTGCCCAAAAATATAAAACAAAGTAGCAAAATGGAAACCACAAGAAAGTGCCATATTTTTGCTTTTACCGTTGCAAGTTTAAATAAAAGGCTTTTTTTGCGATTCAGTTTAAATAAAGGTTTTAAGGGCATAGCTTTGATCCAAGTGAATGTTGAAGACTTATTATCTTGGTGTTTTCCATCACCTAGTCAGGCGGAGGGACTAGGTGACCTTCCATTGGTGGTAGAGTTCTTGCTGGAAAGCTCTACCTTTGTTCTTGGTTCGAGACCCGCCAATTCGGCCTTCTTTATTTAGAATTCAGTTTTGAGTAAAAACTTTGTTCACCTATAGAGTTGTTATTAAGTTCCGTAAGTTACAATAAGTTTTTTTATGGAACTAAGTTATAATAAGTTGGTCTGATTCCTCTTCAACGAGAATGAAGTCGGATACTCTTTTCATTATCTAAAGAGGTATAGCATGCATGCCTGATGGTTGTAGATGTAACGGTACATCTCACGCCGATGTTCCGGCGATATGACAACATTGAGTGATCTCGTGACGTACAAAGCAATTATCTGCCATGACAATGAGCATATGAAACCGCAGTGATTAGACGACCTTGAAATATAGAAATATTAATTGAAACAAATTATCAGCAAAGAGCAATTAATATAACACACGTAATTAATAAACTCGAAGCGCAGTGGGGATATGATCAATCAATTTTAAATCAGATCACGTGCCGCACCAGGGTAGGGCCGACGATCGTGATCCCGCTGAAATCACCAGGCCAGTGCCCATCACTCGATTGCAGAGAAGAGAAGTGATCCAGAGCTCGCCTCAGAGAGTTGAGTGCCATCTCTTCTGTGACTTGCTCGTCCTCTTGGATCCTTTTCAATGGAGGAAGATGATGACGACGTTCTCTGCTGTCTTGCTTTGCAAACTGCATATAGCATCCATCGACGACATCAACAGTCTACTACAGTGAGTAGTATATAGTATAGAAACACGTTGTAGTCTCGGTTAGAAAACACATTTGGTCCCGGTTTTCCAACCGAGACGGCGAACACATTTTACTCCTTTTAGTCCCATTTCAATAACTTTTAGTCCTGGTTCAACGATCGGGACTAAAAGTAACATTTAGTCTTGGCCTGTAATTTCAACCAAAACTAAAAACATCCGGATATATCACGGGATTGTCACCTTCAGTATCGGTTGGTATATGTCAATGCAGAGGTGATGAGGATGGATATAGCCCGGCGGTGGCAGCCCTCGCTCTATAGGTATGTGACTACGTGTACATACCTGCATGCGCATGAGGAGGTCGGCAGAGTTCCTCCGCTCGGAGCGGTTATCGGTGAACTCCCGGCGGAGCCTGTCCACCTCGGCGTGCTCCTCCGGCGTGCCCAAGCTGGGATCGAACTCCCAAACGGCGCGCCCGAGGAAGCCGTTGGTGGATCCGCAGCCATGGGGAGTTCTTGGCGCTGCCCTCGCCCACCGTCAACCTCCACATGATGCTATTTTTTACTACTACTTCTTTAATCTGTCGCTAGCTGCTAGCTGCTTCTGCTGATAATCCGATGCATGCGATCGATCCTCAGCTAGCTAGCTGTGTTCAGTGTTCACTACAAGATTATTCACGGTAAGTAGCTACTATGGCATCGCGTGGGGTGGGAGGGCTTTTTAAAGGCGACCAGCATGGCTAGGTACTATATCGGCATAACGCTTATAGCGGTGAGCCACTATAAGCGTTTTATTAAAATTATTAATGAGTTTTGGGGCGTGGCCGCTTCTAATAGGTTTGTAGAGATGGTTTATTATCCAAGCGTCTTTCTTTTTTAGGGACGACCGGGACAATTAACCGTCTCTAGGAATTTGGTTTATTTTCTGAAGGTGACAAAAGTTTTACCATATTTTTACTAAACATTGAAAAAGGAAAAAGTGTCAAAAACAGGAATTACAGCGGTAGATTACCACCCACTAGGCAACTAAGAGTAAAGGAACTACTGAAGGTAAACAAAAACACAGAAGAACGAGGAAGTGGACCAAAACTCCCTAAGCTGCTATCCATTCGTATTAACTACTACATTAGCCGCGTGGAACAGTTGGATTTCGTCCTTGCAGAGACTTACTATTTGGTATGGTTGCAAAGCTTGCTGTCAGAAAGTTTTTCTGTTCCTCTCTTTTCAGATGTTCCACCAAAAGTATATCATGATGCCTTCGAAGCATTTCCTACTTCTTTTTTCCACCTTTGCTCTGCATTTTCTCCAAAAATTATGGAGTGAACCATTTCTTCCAACTGTGTCAATAACCTCTAGGTGGAACCAACCTTTAATCCAAGACCAAACTTGCCTAGAGAAAGGGCAGTCCCTGCATATATGAGTTGGGGTCTCCGCATCGCTGTCTCACAGACTGCAAATTGGATTGTGTGTCCAGTTCCTTTTCGCTAGATTATTAGCAGTGAGAATTTTGTTGTGCAGGAGCGTCCATACGAAGAAGCGGCATTTGGATTCCGCTGATGCCCTCCAAATCGGTGTTAATTTTAATTTTGCGTAGACGGCCTCAAATTGTATTTTGTATGCACTTTTCGTCGTATACTCTCCATCACTGGCCATCTCCAGCGAATTAGATCCTCCACTTTGTTCTGTAAGGTCACTTGTTGGACCTCCTCCCATAAGCGCACGTTCTCTGTGATCTCTTGTTGTGACTGTATCGGTAAAATATGAGAGGTCCACTTATTTGCCTGCATGGCGTTTGCTACTGATATCTTCTTCCTCTTTGTTTTCCTATAAAGTGCAGGTGCTATAAGTTTTAATTGGCGCCATATCCCATTGATCCAAGGTGACGTCCAGAACTGAGTCGCTTTGCCGTTTCCCACTGTAACGATAGTTGATGCTGTGAAAAGGTCTATGTCTGTCTGATCACATGGTGGTTCTAAAGCGTTCCATGTTGTGTCCTGTGCTTCCATTTGAACCATAGCCATCGCAGTCTCAATGCTCTTGAGAAACGCTCTAAATCCAGGATTCCCAATCCTCCTTTGTCTTTTGGGCTGCAGGCGGTTAGCTTCCAGTTGACCATGGAGTGTCCTCCATACACCTTATCAGGCATTTCATCCCCTCCAAAAGAAACTGTGTCGTAGACGATCTATTCTCCTGATGAGGCTTTTAACTTAAGCCATCTCTAGAGATTTATTTGTAGGGGCAGCTTAAATTTATAGCCCCTTCTACTACAATCCAACTATATTTTAGATTTAAATTTTGAATTTAAAACGTCACCGAAATATATCTATATTTATATCTCTTATAATTCTAAACCCCACTATAAGCTTATCTTGAAGTGTAAGTTGTCCACGTCAACAATCCACTAACACATACACTTATGGCACATATCTATCCACTAAAGTGTATTTATTTGTCACATTAGCGTACCACACAGTTCACTAAATTTTGTTCGCAGTTTACAATGCGCGGAATATACTTCTGGTATATTCTGATCCACCAAACACCACACGATTGTAAACTTATTAATCGCGTTTATCAAATAAAAAACAGTATGAATGTTCTAGATCTACATCCATTAAACTAATTATAATGAATAGACCACTAAATAAAGGTACAATCTTGTTCCCCCCTAATTAATTTATCCTAGCTAGTACATTCAAAACTTTGGTCTATTTGCTCCACAGATGGTTCAGCCACCATAGAAGATGGAGAAAAATCAAAACTCTAATTAAGTACTAACCTACCATTACAATAAAAAAGTTTAGAATAGCATTTTCTTATCTCGTACACCACCTCCACCAAAGAATTTGAACTCAATATTCCCCCTTACAATATTCCCCCTTACAAGAGTAGTTTTTTGGAGATAGTCAAAAGCCCTCTGTCTCTCTTCTCGGGTAACCGTGGGTGACCCGAGGAAGAAAAAAGGGGCTAAGCTACATATACTTAAAGCATTAGTAGAGTCGAATATTTTAAGGGGTGGCTAATACTACTACTCGTATGTACTAATGGACACCTGTGCTAATATGTAAATAACATACTAGTAGATTAAAATAGACATGTAAATAGATCAACCAACTATGGGTCCATCACCTATCAATGGTTATATTATGTGTAGATAACTAAAACTATCCGTACTCATTATCCTCTATTTTTATCCTCTATACATCCTGGTCATCAAGATTCTCTCCTTTATACACGTTTCTTCCGCATCCATCATCCCCTATATCTCATACTCTATACCAACTACCAACAGTGGCCCTACTTGCCATCCTTTATAAATTTTATCTAAATATATCTATGTGAGATCTTGTTTGGAAGAATTTATTGCAACGAATTTAATAGTGCAATTGGAATTTAATTTGGCTTTTTAGTTTGTGAGTTATAATATTTTTTAGCTACTTGAATAGTGAGGCCCGCCGCACATGCACTCTCTCTTTTCACTTTTTCTCATCCTCTCTCTGTCGCCGTGCGTGTAGGGGACACCCGCTATTGCGCTGCATTTAGGGGAGGCGCATGGCTACCAGAGCATTTGGCGGACTGCGCTGCAGCAGATTCTGGCTGTGTTCGGTGAAGCTGAAGCGCTGTAGATAAGCGCTGAAGTGCTGTAGAAGTGCTGAAATCTTGTGAGAGAAAAATACTGCTGAAGTGCTGAAAAATAAGCGCTTATAAGCGCTTATACCCTCAACCGAACGCAGCCTCTATCCTGGAGGGAGCAGTTTACAGTATCCGGTGCGGATGGTCTGAGAGAATACTCCCTCCGTTCTAAAATAAGTATCATTTTAGGATTTTGACTCTTTTCTTTTGATCATTTGTCTTATTAAAAATCTTGTAAAAAAATTCATTACTTTTTTATGAAATGATTCATCATTAGAAGTACTTTAATCTTGATTTGTTTATTTTTATATTTTTACAAATTTTTTAAATAAAATAAATGGTCAAATGTTAATTTTAAAAAGTTAAAAACGACACGTGGGCCGAGGGAGTATATCTCTACGCGGTCAGATGCGAGAAGCACAGATGGGTGGAATGCGCCTAGCTGTCTACCGATGGGTTTGCTTTGTGTCAGTATGCTCTGCCCTCTGCTTCACCCATCTGATGTCGTTGTCGCCACGCAGCTGGCGCTTGTCGCGATCACGAGAGGAGAAGATAAGTTTTTGAAATCCAATTCTGAAGAACGGTTGGAGTCGTATCTTTGTTTTGTCTCCGTTTTGGAAAAGGTTGCAAAATTATTTTTTGAAGTGTTTCTTTTTAAAGATGCTGTTAGAGATGCTCTAATAGCTAATATAATATTAGCTACAGTGTTGTTAACTATATTAGTTCCATTTACAAATTTGTTAACTATATAGGCTCATTGCGTTGTTGGGCTTCTTATTTTTGCTGTTTTTTTCTGGCCACTTTCCCAGCACGCATGTTCTGTTTAGAATGCACAGAAAAGATCATCAAAAATTAAAAAAGCAGCAAGAAAAGGTATTTGGAACACTTTTAAAATACGATTGGCTGAATGGATTGACTGGATTGTACGGCTTAACGGATTATACAGCTAAATTATTGTGAGAGAAAAATACTGTTATGTGGCTAAAAATAAAGCTCAAGCGAAATCTAATATCTACATTGATGTGTATATGTGTGTGTGTACTCTTAGGCTCAAAGTTTCAAAACACAGGGGAATCAAACAACAAGAAAGATACTTCCTCTGTGCCTATAAAGAAAGTCATTTAGGTCAACAACACTGGTCTTCAAAGTATGACTTTGACTTTGTTTCTATAAAAAAATTTATTAAAAAATGAAATATACATACCTTTATGAAAATATATTTCAAGATAAATCTATCTATATAGTTTTCATATTTTTAAACTCAACAAATTAAAAATTATTCATGATTTATATTTCCTAATGTTTGACCTAAAATCTTATCCTAATACAACATTCGTTACTTGATACAGAGGGAGTATATAACTTAAGGACTGAGAAAAAAAGCTAAAAAGACAAAGCTTCACAACTTCTTCTCCGTCCTTTACTTTTAGCATGCTACTCCTATGTCCTTGAGTAGGAGCAACTCTCCACCTCACATGTCTCAAACAAAGGAACTCTCCACCTCACCTATCTTCATTCGGCTGTGGCATCTAAACTTGCGCTCAACTTTGCATCACAATGAACCTCTAAGGCAACATCATCTCCGAGGAAAACGACGAGGGTCGCCGCCCACCTAGTCGAGGCAAGATGTTCACCTGATAATCAATATACACAAGGCTATTGAGTGCCATGACACACCTCTAGGAAAGAAAAGGGCGCCCGAAGATATCATTGTTAACCAGTAAGGATTTCGCCAGCACCTTCATGGCACCCATCCAGGGACATGAGCCTCAGATACCGCAAGGCCTTTGTCCACTATAATCTTCATTCAGCAGCAGCACAGAGCATCTAGAACACTTGGAGGGGCAAAATATCTATTCATATAAAAAAAACTTGACGCCATTACATGTCTTAATTCACAGTAGTGTCAGTTAGGGAAGGAAATTTTCAAGAAGTGCTAAATAAGGAATGTTTAAAGTTAAGATGCTAAACAGGGAGGAAGCTTTTCTTAGCAGATAGGGAATTTTCTCCGCGTAGATATATGTCCTTCCTTGGTCAACCTACCCAATCCCATCGACCACGCTTACACGCCAATGATTTTTCATATCGTGTGCATGGGATAATATAACCACATCTTCTCCTCTTTGTCCTTTTTTGCTTTTATACTTTCGTATTTTCTTACACGAGCAAGCAATCTCTAGGACGACGTGCTCCTTTGACTCTAATTATTAGTGAATAAATAATCCATCAACGGCCAACGCACCCGTACTAAGCCAGACATCACCTCGCGAATCAATCTTTCACGCTCTCCCATCTCCATCACACGTGAACTTCATGGAATGCAATCTTCAATGTCATCGTACAGTCTTGTCAGGAAAAAAAAAACCGTTTTCATGCAGGACTTGGTGCGTAGATAGATAATCTCTCGTCTAAAATATTACAGCTATAGGAGTTGTGTGAGTCAAAAGTATACGTTACGTTTGAGCAAGTTTATTGTAATTACTACAAAAATATTTTTTGATAGTATAATGTGGCACTTATTATATATCGTAAATGTTATGAATTTGCTACCTGAATTTTAGTTTTCTTTTAAGACGACGGTTATTACACATATTTTATACTAAAATTATAGATTTTGGTCGTTGCAATTTTTTAGATATCTGCAATTTTGAGTACCGATAATAAAAGCCTCGTTGGACAAACCTACAGACCCAATAAAATTTGATTTGTGTTGACACAAAGACAACTAACAATTTACATTTTTTCTATAGAAAGATAAGGACTAAAAACTTAATATGTTCATGCCACAAACACAAATCACAAAAGTAACAATTTACTTATACTAGTTGGTGGTATAAGAATGTTGTCTGAAATCATCTAAATTTTACGCACCTGAGAACTTTGTTCAATCTTTAACGTATTTGACTTATTGAAAAATGAGTTTATATTCGGTTTTGATATAAAGAGGGAGTGCATATAGCCCAGATTGAGGTGATCCTGCTCCATTGTTGTAGTACGGTCCGCATCCGCTATTCACAAAAGTCACTTTTGGATACATACTTCCTCCATCAAAAAAACATGTTACGAATCTGTTCGGCTGGCTGGTCTAGTTAGCACCAGCCAGCCATTCAGCAGTGTTTTCCTCTCAGAACAATCAGCCAGCCAGCCGTACCGTACCAGCCAGCCGAATAGAGTGGTTGTTTTTTCACTTTCAAATATCGTGTTTGATCGTTCGTTTTATTAAAAAAATTATACAGATTATAAATTAAATAAATCCTTAATAAATAAATTATAATAAGATAAATAATATTTGTAAAAAATGATGCGGTTGGATCACGACATTACCGGGATTATTCCTATGCCAACAAATTAAACTCCTTGATTGGATAGACATCATACCAAAGTAGTTAAGCCTTGTATAATCTCTTCTTTTTTGTTACTTAGGAATTAGGATGCCGTGTAGATGGCACACACACGTACCCCATCCCGGTTAATTAATGAAAAATCCCTTTCCGTGTTTGACCCATATCTAGCCCGCCACACGCTTTCACCTGCATATGTCACGTTCAAAAAAAGAAAGTTATAAGATGTACATGCATGGAAACAAATCACGCAGCAGAAGGACCTCGATGATCTATTCAAGGTGTGGCAACTTTGTGGTGTATATATCACTTGTCCTTACTTTTACATTATCATCAATCACGACAAGTAAGGAATAAAAACAATTAACTTGAGCTCTCCTGATATAAAAATGACCAATGATTCAACAAGTTCTCTGTCATTAATTTTGAAACTTGTGATCTTCTTTAATTCCCAAAAAGTCATTTATTTGCATAGTATTAGATCTTTAATATAACCGGTGTACATGGATCTGTTAGCTCGCTCAGCTCGTCTATATTTTACTCGACTTAGCTCGACTCGTTTGCTTTTATTAACGAGCCGAGCTGGCATTTTAGCTCATTATATTAACAAGACAGCCCGCTGGCTTGTGACCTAGCTCAATTACGAGTTCAACGAGGTAGAGCAAAGGATGTGGCTTTTGTCAAACCAAAGTCATTGGTTAGCTTATCAAATTATATTTTCATCCAATGAGGATCGCTGAAAATATATAGAGTCTGCATGCGCCCTGGGCGTTGATTTTACTCGGAACTGCTCCTTGATCCCGAGATGAACTCAAACTTGATTTTGGCCTCCACCTTGGTGACTCGAGCCAGATTAGTTTTGGGCCTCCTCCTCGGTTTGGACACCCTTACTGATATTCTCAGCCTCTATCTCCAAGCATGTTCATATACATGGAGGTCATGTCCTCATCACAATCTCTATACCGATACCTGTTGTTCTTCGGAAGGTTTTTGGAGCTCAATTCAAGTTTACGATGATTTTATATCATGCCACACATCAACTGCATTAGAATGCATACTACAAGCTTATAAAGAAAAGAACAATGAGGCATTGTAAAAACGTAATAAGATTTGATGTTTTCGGTGCATGTAAATGCATATTTCTTCTTAAGAATACATGTTCACATACGTATATAGGTACCCGAGACTTTTTTTTGCAAGACCTAATTACAAACGTAAAGGCTTACATACGAGTGCACACTCATCCCTATGAACACACACATGTATATTCTACCTCAATGAACACCTCTAAAGAGCTGAGTTGGACCGACAAATCTCGAGGTTGATGAAGTCAGGATCGGTAAATCTTGAGATTGATCAAGTCAGCACATACGTCTCGCTGCCGATGACCACATCGCCTACCACTAAAAGAAAAGTGTCGTTAAATCCTGAAATAAATCTAGAAAAATATGAGCACCCTGTTAAGTCGGGGACTTGAATCCGGATAGACAGGTTTCACGATAGGGAACCTAACTAGCCTAACTATGCTCAGTTCGCTAGGTACCTCTATTTTAAGATGATTTGGTGTGCTGGTTGGTTGTGACTTGTGAACTTGTGATTTCATGGGTTTTTTTTAAATGTTTAATGCTGCAGTGGAGCTAAGTCTTGGAAACATGGGCCAGAATACGATGATGATCATAATTGTACTCTGATCATGTGATCTGTAGTTGGCAATTGGCATTGTGAGATCATGTTAGGTTGATTGGTTTTACACATGAGATTGAGAAGCGACAATCCTTTAAGGATGAAAAAAGAGTATGTCGGCTGAACTTTTTTATACACGTGGTCCGGTGTCACGGTTAAAATTTTTTGTCTCGGTACATTGGATTGTTGTACTACTTCCCTCCGTCTCAATTTATAAGTCATTTGACTTTTCAACTTTAAGTTTGACTTCTCGTCTTCTTAAAAAAATTGCACAAAAATAGTTAAATTTGAATCATTCTTGAAGAATATTTATTAATAAAGTAAGTCGTAACGAAAGAAATGATATTTTGCATAAAATAATACTGAGCGGTCAAACTTAGAGGAAAAAAAGTCAAACAACTTATAAATTCACGGAGAGAGTACTGATCTTTTTGCAATCTTATTTGCAATGTACATGGACAAAATGTCTTAGCTAAGTCTTGGAAACATGGGCCAGAATACGATGATGATCATAATTGTACTCTGATCATGTGATCTGTAGTTGGCATTGTGAGATCATGTCAGGTTGATTGGTTTTACACATGAGTTTGAGAAGCCACAATAATCTAGATTCTATGTTTAAGCCTTTAAGGATGAAAGCGTATGTCGGCTGAACTTTTTGTATACACGTGGTCCGGTGTTACAGGTTAAAATTTTTGTCGTTGGTACATTGGGTTGTTGTACTACTCCCTCCATCTCAATTTATAAGTCGTTTGACTTTTTCAACTCTAAGTTTGACTTCTCGTCTTATTAAAAGAATTACGCAAAAATAGTAAAAAATTTGAATCATTCTCGATGAATATTTATTAATAAAGTAAGTCATATCGAAAGAAATGATATTTTGTATCAATTTTTGAATAAGACAAGTGGTTAAACCTTAGAGGCAAAAAAAGTCAAACGACTTATAAATTAGAACAGAGGGAGTACTGATCTTTTGCAATCTTATTTGAAATGTACATGGACAATGTCTTCTGTATAAGCGGGTGGTGTGCAAATCATGAGAACTCAGAAGAAAAATCTATTTTTCATTGCTGAAATAGTTGAGATTCCCTCATTTTTTAAAAAATATAAGAATAATAAATTCAATGATTTTTTATATTTCATACGATTTTTTTAAAATGAACTCTTAATTTTGCGACAAACCTCCCTTCGCGCCTTCTTCGTTCCTCTTCATGGGCCTTGACCCATTCCAAGCCCAACAATTAGCCGCCACCTGCACCTCTCCACCTGGGCCTGGCCTGTTTACACCAGCAGCAGAGTCCACAGCTGCCCCCCCCCCCCCCCCCCCCCTCTTCCAGTCGTTGTACAAGTGTTTTCTCGTTTGGAAATTGGAATAGGCAGGCACCCAGAGCCACGGTAGTTTGCCCAACTGCATTTCATTTGAGTTCAAAAAAAAAAAACTGTATTTCATTTCATCTTTTCATACCTGGTGATGAATCCTTTTCTTTCTTTCTTTTTTTTTTTTTGAGACTACCTGGTGATGAATCCTGAATGGAAGTCGCTGCGAATCTTCAACGATAGCTTCAACCCTCAGAAGTCAGAAGACAGATGGTGGCACGCAGCGCAGCTTCGCGCCTTCGCCTACCTCATTGCACTCGTAATCAAGCTCCGCTGGAGGGCAGTCTCGTCATTCCGGCAGCTCCTTCTCCTCCACCTGCCTTGCCTTTGACCTTCGTTCCCCTTCCCCTTTCCCACACAAGCACAGAGCCTTATCTGCTCTGCTCTGCTCCGCTGCTATCTCACAGTCTGAATCCGTGCTCTGCCAAGTCAATCAATCAATCAAAGAGTCCAAAGATCCCAGCTTTCCCATGGCGGCCGGCGATCTCCCGCCTCCTCCTCCTCCTGCTCCCGAGGAGACGACGCCGGCGGCGGCGGCGGCTGCAGGGGAGGACGGGGACCTGATCGAGATCGTGGAGGAAGGGTCGGGGCGGCTGGACATCGGCCGGTACGTGGACCACGTGCGGGACCTGTCGGCGGGCGCCATCGCGACGTTCGAGGGCACGACGCGGGACCACTTCGCGGGGCGGCGCGTGGTGGAGCTCCGGTACGAGGCGTACGCGGCCATGGCGCGGCGCCGCCTGGCGGGCATCCTGCGGGAGGCCCGGGCCCGGCACGCGCTGCGGCGCCTGGCCGTGGCGCACCGCCTGGGCGCCGTCCCCGCCGGGGAGGCCAGCGTGTTCGTGGCCGCCTCCGCCACGCACCGCGCCGACGCCATGGAGGCCTGCCGCTACGTCATCGACGAGCTCAAGGCGTCCGTGCCCATCTGGAAGAAGGAGGTGTACGACGACGGCGAGGTCTGGAAGGAGAACCGCGAGTTCCTGGACCGCCACGCCGGCGACGCCCACGGCCACGCCCACGGCAATGGATGCTGCGGGAGCAAGGTCAGGGTCGATCAGGAGGCTTGAGGCTGTGATGAATGGCGGCGCCCGGATCTCTCTCCATCACGAATTCACGATCGCAATCTCTTGGAGTGGGGTTCCATGAAATTCTCTGTATTACTCGATCTCTGTTGATTTTTTTTTTCTTCTCCAGTTTTGTAATGTTGCTGAGAGAGACTACTGCTGGAGTACATCTTGAAGTTGAAAGGCAGATAGATGCGCTGAGAAAAAGTGAGAAGTGATGAGTGGAAATAATAGAACAGTAAAGATAGGCTCTGAAGATTTCAGTTTATTGGTAAATTGTACCAAGTTCCAATACCAATTACCAACATGGCAACATATATATAGGAGAAATAACCGAATTGATGTACTCTCTGAGGATGAATTGCTGTACTCCTGCAGGAGCAGGACTATCGGAAAAGTAGGAATTTTACGAGAATTATACAGAAAATTTGCATGAATCAATTTGTTTTTCATAGAAAACGCATAGAAAACGTATAAATATTTTCTGTATCCCAAAGGGGCTGAGGGAATTGCTGAAACCCTGGAACTGGAAAGGGATGGGCATTGAAGTCCAAATCTGCTGGAAAGGGATGGGTATTGAAGCAAAGGAAAACTCTTCGTCCCCAACACCATCTTGATTATTTTCTGGAGAGGAAAGAAACAGAGGCCCGTGGCAGAAGATGGATGGGCAAATGTGGTGCATCACAAGGGTAGCAAAGAAAAAAAAAACACAGTTGCTGGAATTGAAACATTTCTGGGCTATGTATCTCTTCATTGGACTTTCGACCCAGCTGAATATACTTGCTTCCTCTGACTAGAATTATGTATTTTAGTGTTATTTTTTTTATGCTTGATTAGATATTGATATATAAGACCCATGCTTATGATTTCAATGTATCGAAATATCATGTTGACAACGTTAGATGGGTTATAGTGTTTGGTGATCTCAAAACACCATGTTTTCATTTTGATTTTTTTCTCCCATTGCAATGCACAGTTAAAGACCTAATAGGAACCCAAAAAAAAAAACAACTTGTAATGAAAACGAGCGAGTAGTGGGTGGATTGTGCTTGCCTCTCCTAGCCGTTTTCAACTATTCATCCTTCCATGGAGGCGACGGATTAGGGCTATTGTATTTCTTATTTCGAAATGAGCTCCCCTCTGTCAGTTAGCGTCAAGCCGTCAAGGGTGGGTTGTTCGAAGCAGCATTGAGACCTGGCCTTCTCCTTGGATCAAAGTCTCGAAATGTAGACTGATTATATACCCAATATAGGATACGATATGGAGGAACTAAATAACAAAGTGGCTGTAGTTTAGTGGTGAGAATTCCACGTTGTGGCCGTGGAGACCTGGGCTCGAATCCCAGCAGCCACAATTTTTTTTCATTTCAGTCCTTTATCAGCCACGTTTCCAGTCAATTTCATGTCTCGTGCGATGAGTTGTGTTTTCATTTCTGTCTTTCATCAGCCACGTTTCCATTTCATGTCTCTCTTGCGCTGTAGACAATAGAGGAGGAAGTATTTTGGTAAAAGAGAAAAGACAACAAAATTTGGATGTCGATGATGACACAATAAGCTTGCACTAAAACTCAATTCGTACTTTTTATCAAGGTGTAGATAGAAGAACCCTGCACATTCAGAACTAATTGGTTCACTCGTCTAGGAAAGCTTCTCATTGACTATGCTGTCGTAGTAGGCAAGACGAAGCAAAGCCTTGCGGGGAAACCAAGTAGCTCGTTCATTACCAAGTATTTGGTTTATGATCTCTTTGGCAGGGCTTGGGCTTCTTTGAAAAGGTATGTTGCTTTGGCTTATATAGAAAAACAGCTTCACATTCATGTATTTTAGCTTCACAAGCCAGTAGAGAAGGTGTGTGTTGTACGCCTATGGAGAATTTGCTTGGGAAGCTTGAGAAAGCCGGGGAATGAAGGCTTCAACTTTGGCTTCTCCTTTAGAAAGGCTTTTGACTTCACACGTCTGGTGGTTTGGGCTTCACAAGCCGATGAAGAAGCTATTTGTTTGGCAGAGTTTGTAAAAATAAGTCGGTGTAGAAGTGTAGAACCCGCAAAAGAGTTGTTCCAAAGAGGCACTTGCCGTGTTATGGACTTATTGTAGTCTTTCATTCTTGTCATTTTGTGTATTTTTATGGTATGAATTAAAATTTACTTATGTATTGGTAGTAATATCATAGATTTATATTCAGTTAGGTCAGCATGTGAGCCATGTTTCTTGATTCTACGCCTTGACATTACCATTTCCATATCCATACTGTTATCGACGTGTTTTCGTTCAAATTGGTTCGTTTTTTATTTCTCATAAACCCTGTTTTCATTCCTATTCTTGGTCTTACCAATTTTGATTTTTGTTTCCGTAAAATATATAAAATGAAAGTAGAGAAACTGTTTATTCTGTTTGATCCCATTCATTTTCATCCAATAATGGAAGTGGTATAGTTTTACATTTTTATTGGTACAAAAAAATTTACAAAAATATAAAAAATATATATATTATATAAACAAATTTTAAAAATGTGCCCAGCCCAATCTTCCTGGCGGACGAAACCCAATTCGAACAGCGGCTCGGGCCCAACGCAATTCGATCGGCCTGGCGGCCTGTCCGGCGTTCTTCGTTCCACCTACACTCCACCTGTCGCCGTCGTCGTCCTCCTCCTGCCTCCTCCTGTCCCCGGCGGGCGACTCCTCATGGCGTCGCCTCCTCCCGTGGCGGCCGCGGCCGCGGGGCCTCACAGCGTCTTCGTGTACGGCACGCTGATGGCGGAGGAGGTGGTGCGGGTCCTCCTGGGCCGCGCCCCGTGCTCCTCCCCCGCGCTCCTCCCCGACCACCGCAGGTTCAGCCTCAGGGGCCGCGTCTACCCGGCCATCCTCCCCGCCCGCGGCCACGCGGTGAGCGGAAAGGTCCGCGTCCGCGTCCGCCTCTCAGCCGTAACCCGTCTTAAACGCCACGGAAACGTGGAGGCGAAGGCCACCGAGACAACTCCCGTCTGAATCGGTTGCCTCTGGGCTCTGGCCTTCTGCTCTGCTCTGACTGGCTGTGCTCCGTCCAGGTCCTCAACGGGCTCACCGACAGGGAACTCCATGTGTTGGACATGTTCGAGGACGAGGAGTACGTGAAGACAACCGTCGAGGTCTCACTGACTGTGAGTAGGGCACTGCAACCGTATCTGCACCATCTGATTCTGATCGACAGCCCATGCTTTCCTCGCATTGTTCTGAACCTTAGTAGCTCAGATGGTTGATGGTTTCATTTTCACGGATGAAAAAAAGAGGATGGTCTGGGGTTTTGCAGGATGCACCGGAGAAATCACTCGCCTACGCGTACATATGGGGCAACGAGGGTGATCCAGACCTCTACGGGGAATGGAATTTTGAGGTCTGACTCAATGCCATCGTATGATGTTTGTGTTTCTGTCAATCTGGCACTTCGACTTGCATTGATGTTTTTCTGCTTGTGGCCTGTAGGAGTGGAGAAAGGTGCATTTGAAGGACTACCTTGAGATGACTCAGGAATTCATGCACGAACTCGGGCAATTTTGAACACTTCTCCTCTGGTTTGTAAGTACACAGGATGCTTGCAAAATTGCCATAGAATAATCTGTGTCATAGACTCATAGTATAGACTCTTTATACTCATAGACATAGTGTTGACGAGTGCTTGCTATTAGCCTACTATGCAGTATGCACTTCTGTGTTTTGGAACATGCAGATGTTACTTGAACCATTTGGATGTGAACAAATCGACTCTTCCCTTCATCCCTTGTGCCTGGTTTCGCTGTGCTGTCCTGATAATAAAGTTTCTGCTTTCTAGAATCTAGATGCCTACCACTAGTCCACTACCAGTGAAACTGGTTGGCAGTAAAAAGGATATGTCAAAATTTATCATTAAAAGTTTGACAAAATGAGATGTAGAAAAAAGTTTCTTCGAAATGCCTGTGCGATAAAACCTGCTATAGTCGAACAAATTACACCAACAAATGGAGATGGACAGTTGTCCATTTGTTCACTTTCTCAAAATAGATGAAGGAATAGCAATGGGGAAAAGCAACAAGGAATAGCAAGCATATGTAAGCACACTTAAATGGGGCATTCGCACTTAAATGTAGACTCATAGTGCTACATGGGTTTCAGGAAACCCCAGTAGCAGTTCAGATCTGCCTACTCTGTCTGAAGTTCAGATTTTGCCTAACCCTCTGTCTGAAGTTTCGACATTCTTCTTGCCTACATTGTTTCAACCAAGAAAACTACACATATATCTGAAACATACCGT
Organism: Eremochloa ophiuroides; assembly: GCA_038502445.1. Classification (NCBI taxonomy): domain Eukaryota; kingdom Viridiplantae; phylum Streptophyta; class Magnoliopsida; order Poales; family Poaceae; genus Eremochloa; species Eremochloa ophiuroides. The sequence continues at coordinate 6,587,246 of JAHLJS010000005.1, forward strand.
AATCTGAGGAGCATTTTCTCTGCCAGCTATAAAAGCCTAGACGTCTACAGTATCCTGCATTGCTTGGAGATAATTCTGTAGATGGCTGGAAACTGGGTGCTTTCTGCAGCAATAGTTCTCATCTCCCATTTCTGAATTCATAATCGTGAAATCCAGTTCAGCAACTAACACAGGGATGAAACAAAATACTGTAAGCTAACTGTGTGTACGTACCTGTGATCAGGTCATTCAAACTGGTCGTAGAAGCCGGTGGAAGGGTTTCCCGGGTTCTGGTCACGGCGAGGCTTCCAGGCATTCCCACCATCTGAGCTGCTGCAAGCCTGGTTGGAGAGTACATTGTTCCCCAAATCACCATCTAAGTTCATCTGTTGCACTTCTTGGGGGGATAGGATCCTAATGCACTTCACACAATTCACAAATTCCCTATATAATTCACATCATATTTTATTACGATAATAACCAACAAATTCTTCTATCATCCCATTTCTGGCTGAGATCTCTAGCTTTTGCTCTAATAACAAAGAACCATATATAATTGGAGGAGACTTTAACATTATCCGTTTTTCCAATGAAAGAAATACTTGCAGTGGTGTACATAGACACACACCCACCTTTAACTCCTTGATAAATTTTTATGAGTTAAAAGAGTTAATCATGAATGGTGGTAGATTTACCTGGTCCAACAACCAAAACCCACCCATTCTTGAAAAGCTTGATAGAATCCTGGTTAGCAGTAGCTGGGATGACATCTTTCCGAAGGTGTTTGTCAAAAGACTACCCAGAGAGGTATCTGACCATAATCCTTTGATACTTTTCACTGACATGGTTCAAAAACCCCAACACATTCAGTTTAGATTTGAGTTGAGCTGGGTAAATAATCCTGACTTTATTGAGGGTGTTGAGAAGATTTGGAATAAAAATTGTAATGCCAAATCTGCTGTGGATAGAATTCAACAAAAAATCAAGCTCTGTAAACAATATTTCAAGGGGTGGGGATTTAATCTTCAAGGAGATAATAGAAAAAAGAGACTGGCAATTCAAGATGAATTAGCCAAAATTGAAGAAATTGAGAAGACCACTGGTCTTTTACCTCATCAGATTGATGTCAAGATTGACCTGTTGACTCAAAATATGGATTTACTCTATCAAGAAGAACTCTATTGGTATAACCGCAGTCATCAAAACTGGCTTATTAAAGGAGATAATAATACTAAATTCTTTCATAGCTGTGCTAATGGAAGGAAGAGAAAAAAACACTATTTTCAGTATGGAAAATGATGGTGCCATCATTGAGGGGGATGATAACATTTTAAATCATGCTACTGAGTATTATAAAGAGCCTTTTGGCCCATCTCCTTCTCATGATGTCAAGCTGGATCCTGAAATTTGGCATAATAGCTACACTCTAAACATAGATGATAATGATCACTTATGCAGACCTTTCTCTGAGGAAGAAATTAAATCAGCTTTATTTCAGATGGAAAAGAATAAGGCACTTGGACCTGACAAGATGCCCACTGAATTCTATCAAAGCTGCTGGCACATTGTTAAAAGTGATATTATTGATCTTTTCAATGATTTTCATGAAGGAAAAGTTAATATTAGCAGAATCAATTATGGAACGATTACCCTTATTCCAAAAGTAACAGAGGCTTCCAAAATTCAACAATATAGACCTATCTGCCTTCTGAATTGCTTGTACAAGCTCATTACCAAAACCTTGACCAGCAGGATTGAGTATTATGCTGAGAAATTGATTCACCCTATTCAAACGGCCTTTATGAAAGGCAGGAATATTACCTATGGTATTATGTGCCTTCATGAAATCATTCATGAAACTAAGAGAAGAAAAGAAGTTGGGATCCTATTGAAAATTGATTTTGAAAATCTTATGACAAGGTCAGTTGGGGCCTGTTATTTGAAACCCTCAAGGCTAGAGGCTTTAATGAACAATGGTGCAGATGGATCAAACAAGTTGTGGAGGGGGGGATTGTGAATATTAAAGTGAATGACGCTCTGGTATATCAAAAGCTACAAAGTTGTAAGACATGGGGACCCTCTCTCTCCCATCTTATTCAATTTTGTAGTTGATTGCCTAACTAGAATGGTACTAAAAGCCCAAGAGAATAATCTCATCCATGGATTAGCATCTCATATCATACCTAATGGAGTGGCCATTTTGCAATATGCTGATGACACTATTTTATGCCTGAAACATGATTATGAGGGGGCTGTCAATATGAAACTATTGCTTTATTGGTTTGAAATGATTGCTGGGTTGAAAATCAACTTTAATAAAAGTGAGGTTTTGATCATAAATGATGATGGTGACATAGGTCCTCAGTATGCAGAAATTTTTAATTGCCAAATTGGCTTGTTCCCTGTCAAATATCTTGGTGTACCTATCAGTCCTAGCAGACTTCATGTTGCTGATTGGATACCACTCGTTGAGAAGAGTGAAAAAAGGATGGATGTTTGGAAAGGTGGGCTGCTAAGCATGGCTGGCAGATCTACACTGATCTGCTCCAGTCTCAATAATGCTCCCATCTATCATATGTCAGTGTACTTGTTCCCCAAATCCATCATAAAAAGGATTGATAAAACCAGGAGAACCTTCTTCTGGCAAGGTGGTAGTACTAAAAAAAAGTACCACCTTGTCAAGTGGAACAAAATCTGTAAGAGCATGAAAAAAGGAGGGGTTGGCATTAAGAACATTGAAAAAATCAATCTTAGCTTACTTGCCAAGTGGTGGTGGAAACTGGAGAATGATGAAGGTATTTGACAGTCTTTGATAAAAGCTAAATACCTTAACAAATGGTCAATTCATAATGTGTCTCATAAAGTACATGACTCCCCAATTTGGTCTGATTTACTGAAAGTTAAGGACCTATACCTTCAAGGTAGGGTAGTCAAGATTGGGAGAGGGGATAAGACTAGATTTTGGGAAGATTGCTGGTTGGGTGATGTGCCTTTGTGCCACACCAACTCTGAGCTGTATACTTTATGTGAGAAAAAAATGTGATGGTTGATAGTGTTAAGAATGGTGCTGTAAACATATCATTCAGACGATGGCTTCATGGAAACTTAGCTGCTGATTGGAATGAGATTTGGAGTAAAACCCAAAACTTCAATCTATCAGATGAACCTGATCTGATATCCTGGAAGTTTGGAAAGAATAAGAAATTTTCTGTTAAAACCATGTACAATGCTCTTACACAAAATGATAATAGTCATGATCATAAAAGAATTTGGAAAGGGAAAATCCCTACCAAACTCAAATTTTTCTTATGGCTTATGGCAAATGATGCTTTGTTAACAAAAGATAATCTAATTAAGAGGCATTGGGAGGGAAATGATATTTGCTACTTCTGTGAAGGAAAAGAGATAATAAATCATTTATTCTTCGACTGCGCTGTGGCTAAAGTGATTTGGATTTGTATAGCCTTGTTTTGGTGCTAATAACATTCCAACTTGCCTTGATTCATGCTGGATCTGGCTTGATAAATGGCTTCCAAAGGGGCGGCTGATGCATGCTTGGGGGGTGGCTGCAATCTGCTGGTCCATTTGAAGGGCTCGAAACAATGCTTGTTTTGAAAAGATCCTGATAAAGAGTCCTTTGGATATTATTTGTCATGCTGCCGCACTAATGAAGCACTGGACAGCTTTGTACCCAGAGGTGGACAAAAAGACCATGGAAGATGGAGTCAATACGATGCTGAAGATTGCGAAGGGGATCTTGCAGGCCAACAAGGATACCGGCTCGGGGTGACTTCTTGATCCTGGACGAACGGGTGAAGGAGGCTGCCGTCAGATGTGCACGCGCTTCTTCAGGCTTCTTCATCAACGCAGTCTCGCTGCTATCTTACTTTTGGTGGTGGGCTTGCATGCCTAATCTGATGTCAGCTGTTTGATGTCGTTGGTTTGCGTCTTCTGGCGCAGTAGTGTCGTTTTTCTGCTGAAAACTTCAGTTTTTGAACCTTCCTGTTTTCTCCTCTAAACCTCCTTAAATGTCTAAAACTCCTAAAACTCTGTATTTCCGTTATTCGTAATGGAAATGGGAACTCCCGGTTCGAAAAAAAATCCATATTCAGTGCATTTACAAAATATAGACACATAAGCTCCATAATTATGCTTATCAATACAAAGGAAGACAATCACATTGCTCTTCACTTTTGTACTTTTTTTACTATATTACTATTCCTAGACAGTATACACATATATATTCGGCACTTTTACAATATTATTTTTCTTGACAAATTCTCATAGTGAAAATACAAATTTTGATATAAAGCTCAAGTAGGAAGGTAAACTTACTCCCATGGGTCATCACCAAGAAGTAGGATGTCATCCTCATGAGCCCTGTAGACTAACTTCCAGCCTATTCTCGGGAGCGGCTAGGGAGCAGTCGTGCAGTAGGGAAGAAGAATGGTTGTTCGCTCCACAAGGAGAATAAGGATCGAACAACAGTCTCGTTCGCTCCACGAGAAGAAGAGAATAAGCCTCGAACAGTTGGCTCCATGGGAAGAAGCGTTGTACAACGGAAAGAAAGAAGGAACAACGAACCCGTGTGTAATCAATGGCAGTGGTGAGTAAATATTTTGGATTCACTAAACTAGCCAGGTGACCCATCCCTTGAGGAGATCCACCAAAACAATGAATCCAACCCCCAGATCCACCATTTTGGTGAAACCGGATCTAGGTGAATAAACTATTTGGCAAGATTTTCTGTGAATCCATATACATGAACCCGAATTCGGTGAATCTGAATCCAATCTAAACAGGTCCTTAATGGTGGCCTATGAATCTCTAAAAGATGGAAGGAGGGCCAAGCTCCTGCTATCCGTTGGAAGCAAAACTGGCACAGAGTAGTGGTGATGTCTTGACAAATTGCAAATTAGTTGTGCTTGGACAGGGCAAACAAATAAGTAGGCATTGTTTATGGTCCTTTCCACCCTGTTGGTGCAAGGAAATATGAACTTGATGGGGGGCTGGGGGCAATAAACCCGGGCAAAGGGAGAGACTGAGTACTGGGAGAGCCTTTTTGCTTCATTTCAACCACAGCAATGCCCAAGAGTTCATTATGACATTTGAACTATCACATTATCTAAATCAAATTAGATAATAAGTTATTATCCAACTAACTATTAGTAAATAGTAAATTTAAACAAGCCCTTTAGCTATATTTGCCTCTGATACTCTAGTCGTTGGATGAGTTCTCTTTCTTAACATAGAAGAGGGCAAAAAGTAATATAAATTCAGATGTAAATAGGCGTTACGTCGTTTTATGTATTCTAATTTCTCTCGTGTTGATATTTATTTCTCACCTCCTTGCTTGTAATTTTTGTGCTCATGAGCGAGTTGGCCTAGGATCAGGTTGAGACCTGAGTCAGGCTGAGTTCTGGGTGACCCCCCCTTCTAAGTTTTGTAAATGACTTGGTGATAGGAGACACGCCACATCTGAGACTTTAATAAAGGGGCAGGTCTATTTTTTTTTTAAAAAAAAAGATGGCCATGCGCACTTGGTACAAAGGGCATGCTTAGCATGCCTAAAGATTTGGCAAGCCATGATTTTAGGTTAGCCTTTAATTTAGTACCAAAACTTGCCAAACACTCACAATTGGCTTCGCCAAAACTTTGGCAAGTTTTTTGCCCAAGTTTTGGCTTGCCAAATCTATGGCATGGCAAATTTTGGATGCCAACCAAGCAGGCCCAAATTCTTACGGAGCTGCGGTACTCACGGGCAACCTGTCTTTATATGCGCCCCCTCCTAGATTCAGAAACATGAGCAACGAATAAATCAATCACTTATTGAAAAAAAATAACGAATCTTAAAAAGGCAGGAGACCTGGCCTTCCTTGGCTCGAAGTTTCGAAATGTATATGGGCTATACACATAGATAGATAGATATAGGCAATTCCTTTCCTTCTGTGTTCTACGATTATAAAATAATATATGGAGATACTCAATCTACAAAGTGGCTGTAGTTTAGTGGTGAGAATTCCACGTTGTGGCCGTGGAGACCTGGGCTCGAATCCCAGCAGCCACACTATGTTCTTTTTGTTTTTCGTTTCAGTCCTTTATCGGCCCCATCTTTTTGTTTTTATTTATTCATTTCATCAGTCCTTTCGCAGCCACAATTTTTCCAGTCTGGTTCATGTCTCTCGTGCGCTAGAGACAGCAGCCACATTTATTTAAAAAGTTTTTGAAGTCCTTTTTTTCTCTCATGTGCGCAGGAGGGGACATAGGTCGAGGACTGAGCGATGCACATGCTGGATCGTTTTGGTCTGGGGAAGAAGTATTTTTGGTTTTTGTACTTCTTCAATTTCAATAGTAAATCATTCTAAGAATATCAAAACATCTCAAATTTAACTAAAATTATAGAGAGAAATATAAAGAATTATGCCACAAATAAATGTACTATAAAATATTTGATGAACCATCTAATGGTACTTAGTTGATATTATAAATATTATTATCTTATTATATAAACTTGATCAAAGTCGAGCTTCCATAGCAAGGCGTTACTACCTCTCCACTAGTAAGGCCTCGGCCCTTGAGCAAAGTGAAACGGTGGAAACGTCCCTCACTACCAAAGCTGGTGGGTTTCTTTTAGTGTTTTTATTTAGTAAATAAAATACTACCACTAGTTATAGTACACATGAAAATCTTTCTACGAGACATTTACGAGAGAATCTTTATACTAAAGTTTGAATATCAAAACACTAGAACAAACCCACTTCACTAGGAGAAGTATAAAATTCTAGTTATGTCTTCTTGACGTACCGGTAGCGACGGATCGCCAGTCCAAGGATGGGAAGCTAAAAACATTGAGGATATTGCGTTGAAGATCTCTGAACTTCCTTCGGCTTTAGGCAAGCAACAGAGGATTGCTGAAGGTGCTGATCCAGTGGTTGTTGCTGAGGATTCTGTTGGAAGCTTCTTTGCTCAGTGGGAATTTGATATTGTTGAGCATGGAGGTCCAGGTAACATCCATGACAGCCGGCCTGAGGGCCGGCCGCATTTCAAGGAGAGGGAATGTTACGGACTGGGCCTCGTAGATGGGCTAGAAGAGTGGGCCTCTTGGCCCATATGACCAAACGATCGATCGACCAAGAACGAACCTGAACTCGTCTTCCTCCTCTTGATTATTCCCCTACTGTTCTTGCTGCTACTGCTCTTCCCATTCTAACTTCTCTCTGATTCTTAACAATTTGTACTACTCTTGCTCGGTAGCGACGGATCCTAACAGCGCCCCGTCCTCCTCCCCCGCGCTCGGCGCCGCGTCTAGCCGGCTATCCTCCCCGCCCGCGGCCACGCGGTGAGCGGAAACATGGAGGCGAACGCCGCCGAGACAGCTCCCTTCTGAGAATCGAATCAGTTGCCTGTTTTGTCTGTCGATCGGTGCTCCCGTCCTGGTTCTCAAGGGGCTCACCGACAGGGAACTCCCATGTGTTCGGCTTCGGCATGTTCGAGGACCAGGAGTACGTGAAGACAACCGTTGAGGTCAGTACACTGCAACCGTATCTGCATCATTTGGTTCTAATCTGCCCATGCTTACCTTAGTAGCTCAGATGGTTGATGGTTTCATTTTTCACCGATCGTGTTTCTGTCAATCTGGAACTTCGACCTACATTGATGTTTCTGTTTGTGGTCTATCTGTAGGAGTGGAGAACGGTGCATTTGAAGGACTACCTTGAGATGACTCAGGAATTCATGCACGAACTGGGGCAATTTTGAACACTTCTCAGGTTTGTAACCACGCAGGATCCTTGCAAAATCGCCATAGAATAGTCTGTGTCATAGTATAGCCGCTTGTGCACTTAGTTGACGAGTGCTTGCTACTATGCACTTCTGTGTTTTGGAACATGCACATATTTTACTTGAACCATTTGGATGTGAACAAACTGACTCTTCCCTTGTGCCTGGTTTCGCTGTCCTGTCCTGTGATAATAAAGTTTTTGCTTCCTAACATGCCTACCCACTACCAGTGACGTTTACTGCTCTGTTGGTCACCAAGGATTAGGATCTAGGTCCAACCGGTTGGCAGTAAAAAGGATATGCCAAAATTTATCATTACAAGTTTGACAAAATGAGATGCAGAAAAAGTTTCCTCGAAATGCCTGTGCGATAAAACCTTGTAGTATAGTTGAACTTGAACAAATTACACCTACAGATGGAGACGGACAGCTGTCCATTTGTTCACTTTTTCAAAATAGATAAAGGAATAACAATGGGGAAAATCAACAAGGAATAGCAAGCATATGTAAGCACACTTAAATGGGCCATTCACATCAAACTAGTACTAATCAGTAGAACCTCTTAAATCTGCTTCATTTTTTTTCTGAACTGAGATTCATAGTGCTACATGGGTTTCAGGCAACCCCTGCAGTAGTTGAATAGAGAATTACAAATACACTCTCCATCAAATTACTTTATCTTCAGATCTGACTACTCTGTCTGAAGTTCAGATTTTGCCTAACCCTCTGTCTGAAGTTTCGACATTCTTCTTGCCTACATTGTTTCAATCAAGAAAACTAGACATATATCTAAAACATACCCTAATATGAGGAGCATTTGCTCTCCCCAGTTATAAAAGCCTAGACGTCTACAGCATCCTGCATTGCTTCGAGATAATTCTGTAGATGGCTGGACACTTGTTGCTTTGTGCAGCCATAAGTTCTCATGTCCCATTTCTGAATTCATAATCGTGAAATCCAGTTCAACAACTAACACAGGGATGAAACAAAATACTGTAAGCAAATCGTGTGTACGTACCTGTGATCAGGTCATTCAAACTGGTCATAGAAGCCGATGGAAGGGTTACCAGGGTTCTGGTCACAGCGAGGCTTCCAGGCATTCCCACCATCTGAGCTGCTGCAAGCCTGGTTGGAGAGTACATTGTTCCCCAAATCACCATCTAAGCTCATCTGTTGCACTTCTTGGGGGGATAGGATCCTAATGCACTTCACACAATTCACAAACTCCCTGTATAATTCACATCATATTTTATTACATAATAACCAACAAAATTCTTCTTCAGTCATCGTTATTCGGTGCATCTACAAAATATAGACACCCAAGCTTCATAATATGCTTATCAATACAAAGGAAGACACAGTCACATTGCTCTTCAGTATTACCATTCCTAGACAGTTTACACATCTATATTCAGCACTTTTTATAATATTATATTCACATACTGAAAATACAAAATTTGATATAAAGCACAAGTAGGAAGGTAAACTTACTCCCATGGGTCATCACCAAGAAGTAGGATGTCATCCTCATGATCCCTGTAGACTAACTTCCAGCCTATTCTCTGTCGGTCCTCAAGTTGGCCCTCTATACCAAACATGCGGGCCAAAGCATGCTTCAATTCTTCATATCCGGAGAACCTACCTATGTCAATGGACCGACCTACAGCTCCACGCTTGTAGACCTACAGAATTTATGTTATGGCCACTTTTATGTAAATGTTAGGTTCACATTCAAAGGAATGAATGGCCACATCAAACAAAGCACATGCTCAAGAGTTTATGGCTCCAGAGTAAGCATGGCTATAGTAGAAGGTCCCCAATTGCCAAGTGTCCAGTCCTTGACAAGTTTTTAAAGCTTATATGTGACCACCTCATCAACCATACGTCCAAGCTATCATTAATACAACTATCTCATTTGAATCATAATTTCAAAACTGCTTGACAGTAGCTGACTACTCAATTGGCATAATAGCATGGCTCCATATGCTAGCACAGCTAAAACCATAAATGCGCTCTTAAAAAGACAGTTATACATGTGTTTTTCTACTAGTCCGAATATGATAGAATTTTGACTACCCTGTCTTTAAATTTTTTTACATCTCAATTTTTGGAACATTCAGGAGCACCAACTTCATATATAGTCTATCTGCTCCAATTTTTCAATTTATATTTGGTGTCCAGAAGTGATCAGAAGTGTATTCCATTCTTTCATTAAAGCCCCGCAATTTAATATTCAGGAATTAGTAAATACAACAACAAAAGTATACTGTTGAACGTTATAAAATCAGTAAATTGGGTTATGTAAAGAAGCACAAACCTTTGTGAATGTCCGCATTCTCTGTTGTTGAGGTGCAGGGGGCCAAGAATTTCTGTTCAACATGGCAGCATCGTTGATTGCAGAATCAATTGAGTTAAAAGCTATATCAGACTGACCGAATGACTGTGAAACCATGGAGGTTGATATCTCTTGTTGGGCATCCTTTTGTATTCGGTAATTGTTCTCAACATCAGTTGACAAATTAGGCTGACACTTCACAGGATTTAGTGCACTTACCAACAAGCCTTCTGTTTCCATAGGAAAGCCCAATGGACCATCATTGTTGATCCCAAAGAAGGTATTGTTTGTCGGATCCACTTCTTGAATCTCCACATCTGGTAGTGCATCTTTGAACATTTGTTGCTGATTGAAGTTAGAAGTGGGGAATCCTTGATGCAAAAGTCCATCTGTTTGGGTAGGCCATAATGAAGTCGCTGATGAAGCTGTTTCCAGGTTGTCTGTTGATGGTATTATGTTCAATAGATTGTCATGTGCAGTCCCAAGAGTCAGTGACTTTGAGTTGATTACATTCTCCTTCCGATTATGGTTCAATTTCGACAGTTCCTTTGTCATTATTGGAGTTGTTACAGCTTCACCAGATGTTGGAATTGACATCAGAGCAGATGATTGAGACACCTTCTCTGTGTTGACCTTGCAATGCTCGTTCCTGCCAATGGTTGGGTGTACCAAATGATTTCCGTTGGCTGTAGAAGGTGATGTTGAGCAAGAAGGAATTTCCTCAGTTAGTACAGATTGTGTAGCGCCTGGAATCATCAGTTGGCTTCCAGCTTTGGACAAAGCGTTGGTTGATGAAATCGGTGGAAAGGCAACAGTCTGACACATCTACAAGAGCAACTTGTTTCTGTGAAAGCTTCTGCTGTTCTTGCTTCGTTGGTGGTGGCGCCTGTGTTGCTTGCAGTGAAACTTTGCTATCTTGCTGAGGCACGATCCGCTGCTGGGCAAGTGAATGAGAGCCCGATAGCTGCTGCATGTCCAAAAGTAACTTCTGCTGTTCCTGTATTAGCGGTAATCGTGATAGTGTAACTGCTGGCTGTGATATAAGTGACTGCTGCTGTAGTTTCTGTAATAGCTGCAACTGAAGCTCCTGGTCAGACAATTGAGCCTGTTGACCAGCCAGATTCACAAGTTGACCTGGCAACTTGTTTAGCTGTTGCTGATTCTGCTGCTGCTGCCGCTGCAATTGCTGAAGTAAAAGCTGCTGTTGTTGCTGCAGTTGAAAATTCTGGTCCTGCTGTTGCTGTGAAAGAAGCAGTTGTTGCTCACTGGTTCCCTGCTGGCTCCTAGTTGGAGACGGCTGTTGCTGTTGTTGTTGTTGCTGCTGCTGCTGCTGCTGCTGCATCTGATTCTGGATAATTACCTGGGCCTGGACAAGATTGGCTTGAGCCTGGCTTAAAGGAATTGCTTGGTTAACGAGTTGCTGTTGCCTGTGCTGGTTGCCAACTTCTTGCTTCAGTTCTTGATGATTGGTGATGGCATCAAGTTGATTACAAGACAACGACCCCTTGGCAAGCTCATTTATAGGTTGCATTTGCTGAGGGAGCTTGGAAGCATTAAGCTGTACATTGTTTTGTTGCAGAAGATGGTTCTGAACATATAACTGCCTTGCAAGCTCAGCCGCACCAAGGTTCTGCATGGCAGGATTACTTAGAGATCGCAAGTACTCCGACTGTAGGCCTGTATTAGCTAATGAGGAGCTCTGCTGCCTGTTCATGTTCATCCATTGAACCAAGCTCAGACCAGGCATTGTAGTGTTCTGGGTCTGAGCATCCTTTATGCATATCTCCTCACCAAGCCAAGGCATTGCCCTCTTGAAAAGGTTTTCCATCTCTGATGACTCATCATCTGTTGATCAATATAAAAGTGAACCATGTAAACAATCAGAAGTAGTTGTCGTGGTATTCAATTTGCATTGCAATCTAAAACAGAAAGATGATCCTAAGGCTGATTTACCTATTTGCCTAGGGCGCTTTACGCCAAAGAAAGGTTGGGGGCATACGAAGAAAGGAGCAGCAATTGGTTCGATCTCCCACATTGAAACTCTGTTTCGCCTTTCACCCGCGGCAGACTCATCCCAACCAACCTACAAAATTACGCTAAATCTGCGAAACAGATACAAACAAAATCTGCCACCAATGGTGTAGCTCAGCAATCTAACCTGTAAGTTGCGCCACTGGGAGTTTTTCCATCTTACAGGATCTAGATCACTTATCCCAGTTATCGTACCCATGTACCTGAAACACATCGAATAATTTAATTAGTAGTATAAAGTAGGCAACAAAACCTCAGCTATAATTTAGAATTTAGAACAAAGAAATGTAAATTGATTGTTTGTCAGTAATGTGCCAAATCAATATAGGTTAAAGAGCCACTTTACCTTCTCACCCCTAAATCTTCGGTCTCAAGCATCATCCGGAATCGCATTCCTAAAGATATTTGGTTACTATACAGTGCCTTCTGGTATTTGGCAAATGGGATAACAAATTCAGTAGGGCTAGCCCTGAAAGTCCATATTTCAGATAAATGATTGATAGCTACTGAGTTACATAAAAAGGCTGTTTAGAGCCGTCAGAGTGGGAAAATAATAGTGTAGGAACATTACTCGCCTAGGGTTGTAAAATATGGTAAATGGGCTATTGTTGGCAGCAGCATGGGCCGCTGCAGCAAGCACCCCTATGTGCATACTGTCACTTGAAAGTACTGAAGAAGATATATTAGTGGGTTGTCGGCTAGCCCGCCTGATTCCGAGTAGAAGTTGCTGTCTTTCGTCCCTAAAATCATGATGAGCCAAAACATAACATGATATTTAGACTACAATTTTGTTCATTATTTCACAAGATAGTTGGTAAAAATCTTTACTCTAGAAAGAACCAGGACAAACTTTTGCAAGAGGAAATGATCATGAAACTTACCTAACAAAAATGACAGAATCACCAGCAAATAGTCTCTTGCCACCCACGAAAAGACTCCACCCAGTGGTTAGTAAATGTCTTTTCGGCTGACCTGATCATAGCAACGTACAAAATGATTCATAATATTGAAACTTGCATTTACAGTCAAGGACCTCTAATGCTGGCAACTGTAACAGTAAATTTTCCTTCCAGACCACCCAGAACATAAAAGAATGATGTGCAAGGTTCTTCAAATGAATGAAACTTCATGGGGAAATATTTGCATAAAAACTAAAAGAGTCCTACTGTTACTGCCATTTTGTAGCAATGAAAACGCTATATTTTCCCCACCTCGAAATATATGGCGAAATGTCCACACATTGTCATGTATATCCATGGCTTGAAGTTCTTGAGCCGGAGGCTGCATACTGAAGTCCTATAGGGCAGACCAGGAGAGCAAAAATATTACAATGGCACTATGAATTTGATAAACAGCGAGCATTTTGTTGTGGCAATGTTAGATATTCGATGCCTGGATACCAGTTGAGGTAATATCTTCTCTGCAGCACGGCGAGGCACAGAGAAGCCTCCATGTGTACTTGTATCACTTGCAGTAAGTGTCTTACAGAAGAACTCCATCTGTGGCCTTGCATGTTTTAGTGCAAGCTCCGATAGCTGTAAAGCCTCTTTTCCATACTAAACCAAAGTCAAAGCAATGGTTTTAGGACACTGGAACAAGCAAGAGACTTTTGGGGAACCACAAGTTCTAGGTGCTCACTTTGTTCACTGGCTGAAGAGTCATCTGTGCATACACCTCATCAGTGTCTGGGTCAGCCTGAGGACAAAAGAGAGATGGTTATAGAATGGGTGATTGCAAGTTCCTTGTCAAAGGGAAAGGACTGGAGTTGTACATTACATGCAAAGTAACACTGTGAAGAAGACATATCAACTTTGAGGGAAGATTTGGGTAGCTTGGCACATGTGCATCAATGTCCTTTTGCATAGAAGCTGCAACCTGAATCAGAAGCACAATAAGTCCAACCATACACATTCCGTTTGGAAGAAAGTGAAAAATATTAGCATTCAAAGATTCAATAACTTTTTGTCCTAATCTATGGAAGAAATTAAATTGCAGACAGATGAACCAAACATCAAGTATATGCGGACTAATATCCCAACTTTTCCTGTATTCATTGTTACATTACTGTCACAATCAGACTAATGCATGGGGAAATATTTATCTTTGTGCATTGTTATTTCGAAATGTGCTAGTATGGAGACTCACAGTACCCTGCTGATTTTGCGATAAAAGATTATTTCATGAAATGATTAAGAAAGTAGAGCCATTCGAACATGCTTCCCCTTTCGCTAACCCTTTCTGCAGTTTGACTAAAAAATGAAGTGGACCTTTAAAAGGAGCGCCGCATGAGTGAACCTTTCTTAGATAACTCTTTATAAGTACTGTGATAAAGTCCTCTACCATCATGTGCAACGCAACCAGATATCATAAAAACAACTTCATTTCATTTGCTTTTTCTTCTGAAATAGAAAGATAATTTATGTTTTCATCTTTTTGAAAAGAACACCATGAATGGCTTTTGGATTAAGATTTTTGTAGAGCACCATAACTTATGATAAAAAATCATAATCATTCCAATGCAAATATTAGGAAGCTGGGACAAAAATTATCATCCCAGGACCATAAATGCAAGCAACCCACATGCACAGAAGATGCTTCATGTACACCAAACTCCTTGCAAGGAAATGGTGCACAGCACACCAGAAACCAACAGAGGAAAGAAGCAAGTAGGACCCCCAATAGTTGCAACCACTTTGGCAATGAGCTAACATTAGCAGGTTCTTGCACTGGAAGATATCAGCAACCGAGTGAAATCTTCACGTTTTTAGTGAAGAATGGGAATCTTCTTGTACCAAAAAGATCTGAATGAAAAAAATATCACCATGAAATCTGGTAGTAAAGCAGATTATGGGGAAACTATTCCAGTTAGCTTAGCAACAATCAGTAGGCTCCAAAACAAAACAAAAAACTGTTTTTTTTTAGAAAATTACTGCACTGATAGCAGTACCCTTTATACTATATCCCTTGTATAAAACCAAAAAAACATTTTAGTGATCAGCTCGATATGAAGCAAAAACTCAGAGATTGAAAAAAAAAAATACAAATTTTCAGCTGAAAACACAGAATCAAACCACAAACTCTGCACAAGTATCACAGAACACCGACATGGTATCGAACTACTGAAGATGATCCCCCAGAAGACTGCTGAAGCATCAGCGGATGTCAAAATGCAAGAACAGAGCATCCCAAAGGCTGCAGCAATGGCTTCAGCGACCGTTACGTGGAGAAGCAGGAGCAGCACGGGGACGAGGAGGGCAGCGCGGTCTCACTCACCTGCTCGCTGTGACCCTGCGGGAAGTAGACGACGAGGCTGCCCACCGGCGGCAGCGACACGAGCGGGCCCGCGCAGGCGTACCACAGGTCGGCGTTGATCGCCGGCGCCTTCCGCTCCCCTGCGGGTGCATGCCGACGCCGGCGTCAGCAACACAACCACCACCCCGGCGCATGAAAAGGCGACGCCTTTCTGAACTTGGGCAGCTCGGAAACGCGAACTGCCGCCGGCCGGCGACGCGCGCGGGCGGGCGCGGGCGTTCCGTCGATGCCGGCGACAGACGCACGAGCAAACAGGTAGGAAGGTGGCGAAAGAGGTACATACATTCGCATGGCGCCGCGCCTGTGGAGGCGGCGGGCGCGGGGGCAGGGACGGCCGCGAGCGCGATACCAGAGCTGGACTGCTTCATGTTCATGGTCGCGTCGCGTGGGCGTGGCCACGCGGGAGCGTCACTGTTGGCCCTCCTCGAGCATGGAGCAGGGGGCGGCGCTGCGGTGCGTCGCTGCCAGCCAGACAGCGCCGCCGGCCGGCCGGGTCGTTCTTGGCGGAAACAACCTAGTACTACTGCTCGTCCTAATACCTGCCTAGGAGGAGTAGCTCCGGACGCGGCGCTAGGCGAGCGGCGTGGCGGCGCCTCCCCGACAACGCGAGCAGCAGCTCACGAAGACCAAGGGCCGGCCCCGAGAGAGAGAGAGAGAGAGAGAGAGAGAGGTGCTGAGCCTGGGCTGGCTAGTTGGTGGTGCGTTGCCTCGCCTCGGGAGTTAAAACGAAACGCTCCTTGTTTCTCTCTTTTTTTTCCCTTTTGCGTCCTGTTTAGTTCCATTACAAATTAGTAATTGTAATTAGTTATATCAATGTTACAGTATATATATATATGAAATATTAAATATAGACAAAATATTTTCATATTTGTATCTTTTATATGTACATCACAAGACGAATCTTTTAAGCCTACTTAGATCATAATTAGATAAAAATTTGTCAAATACAAACAAATATGTTACAGTAGAGAATTATAACTACAACTGGAATCTAAACACAATCCGAGGATGTCCTCTACTGCTACTCTCTGCAACTCTCTCAGCTCAGCTTAGCCCACCCCCGCCTCTCTGACTTTTTTATATTATTATTTGGTAAAATAGTCAAATTCGTCCTTAACTATCATCGAAAGCTCAGTTTAGTCCCTGCACTATTAAAAACAGTCGTTTTAGTCCTCAAACTTTCACAGCCGGCTTAATTTCGTCCCTAAACTAAGAAAACGACCGTTCTCGTCCTCAAACTTTCGCAGCCGGCTCAATTTCGTCCTTAAACTATGAAAACAACTGTTCTCGTCCTTAAACTTTCGCAGCCGGCTCAATTTCGTCTCTGATTCGATGTGGAGCGCCACGCTAGCTCGTCTCGTCATCGCCTAGTCAGTTAGAATCAGTTTTTGAAAGTCTGCAACTGATTTATTCTTATTCCAACTGGTTACAACTAGTTGTAACTCTTCAATACAACATTGATGAAGATAATTTTTAATTGTAGATCTCAATAAAATCTACAAATTTTTAGTTTTAATTTTTTTATTTAAGGATGTTAAGATGCTCAAAAAGTTAATATAAAATTTTAGCACCATAATAATTACCTGCTGCCGCTTGTAATTAATATAAAAGTTAATATAAAATTTTAGTACAATAATATGAACTTTTTGAGTATCTTAATGTCCTCAAATAAAAAACATTAAAACTAGAAAGTTGTAGATCTTATCGAGATCTACAATTTTTATGAAAAAATCATCTTCATCCCATTTTGTATTGAAGAGTTACAACTAGTTGTGACAAGTTGAAATAAGAATAAATCAGTTACAGTCTTTCGAAAACTGATTCCAACTGACTGGGTGATGACAAGACAAGCCAACGTGACGCTCCACATCGGACCAGAGACGAAATTGAGCCGGCTGCGAAAGTTTGAGGACGAGAACGGTCGTTTTCATAGTTTAAGGATGAAATTGACCCGGCTGCGAAAGTTTGAGGACGAGAACGGTCGTTTTCATAGTTTAGGGACGAAATTGAGCCGGCTGTGAAAGTTTGAGGACTAAAACGGCCGTTTTATAGTTCAGGGACTAAACTGAGCTTTCGGCGATAGTTCAAGGACGTATTTGACTATTCCGTCCTATTATTTCTACTCCCAACTAAAATGAAAACTTTTTTCCTCACGGTGAAAGATTTTTTTCCTAAAGGTTTTGGTCAGTGCGACACAACATAGTAGATTTTTAGAATTATGTAAATGTCAACTCATAACAAGCCGGATTTGTCGCCGAGTGTGTTCTATTGATTCCACGACTATTTGTGTTCACTTATAAAGTTTTGCCAGCTAATAGCAAAAATTGGTCCAGTTCATTTGTCTGATCAATTAAAACTTTAGTTTTTTTATATAGAACAATGTTTTTCTTATAACAAATCAGTATCAGTCGAAATCAACGCAATTTTCAAACAAACCAACAGGGCTTCACATGAAGATATCAACGTGGTCTATAAGAGACTGTAGCACACTTTGAGAATCAATATTTATAAATAAATATATGTTTTTGTTATCAAATAAGGTCTATGTTAAAATGAGATATATAACTTGTTCTGTGGTCACCTAGATCAGCCGTGCCAATGAGATATATAAGGAGTAGATTTAATTGGACTTGACCGAACTTGTTTCAACAAAACGATCAAATACTCCCTTTGTTTTTGGATAAACCATTTCTTAAAGATGTCTTAAATTAAAAATTTTATTAAATTTGATCAATTTATAGAAAAGAGTTCCAATATTTATGAAACAAAATAATTAGTATCATTAGATACAATACAAAATATTTTTTATAACAACTTTGGTCAACACATAACAAAAAACTTTGACTTAAGACAAGAAATTGATTTATTCAGAAATAGGGGGAATAAATTTATAGGGCCGCCCACAATAAATGCTAGATGCAATAAAGGACTAATCCCATGTGAAAAATGATTTTGACTCAACTTAAGGGGATAGTTATTCTCATGCACCTTTTGTGATTTTTGTGTAAGAGCAAGTATAATAAGAGGCTATAAACCGACTAAGGGGAGAGGGTGGGGAGAAGAGAGAGAGAGAGGAGAAGCGGGTTATAGTCTTACGGTCGGTTTGGGCACAGGAAAAAAAAAGTTCATGAGAGAGACAGGTTGGCCATGTATTAACCGTGGAATGTTGATTACTATACGAGTGGGTTGAGAGAAGGCTGCAAAAATCCTTAGAGCATACTCAGCGGTGATCAAATAGCTAGCTGAGCTAGAGGTTGAAATCAATAAACAAAAGAATAAAGTTGAGATGTCAAGCTTGTTCTTTTGACCAATCAGCGCTTATTTTCAGCCACGAAACAGTATTTTTCTCTCACAACAAATCAGCATGAGCTGAAATCAGCGTTTATTTTCAGCCAAAAGAACAGGCTGGTCATTGTCAAGCACATAGAGATCAGGACTGAGAGAGGATGGTTCTTCAGGGTTTGTGTGAGACTGGTGACAATCTTGGCTCTAGCGCGCTGCTCTCTTTACTCAGTGACCAATACAAATATGTTTCAGCTAATGATTTCATCCCCTGTTGTATTTCATCAAATAGCCAGCAAGTTAGCTATACTATTAGCCTTAGTCTAAAACTGAGGATGGTAGAAACCGAGCTACGGCACGCCATAATGCTAATAAATGACATCTTTGACCTCAGACTTCTACCATATCTAAACACTACAGTCTTTTGACTCCGGCCATGGGTCTATGTTTCACTTGAAACCGAGAAAAGTAGAAGTGAGCCGAAATTCTCCATGTTTTGCCACCAGTGGAACTGACTCAGATATCGTACTCCTGCCATGGGTCTATGCTTGCCACTAGTAAAGAGCAAGAAGAGTGAGAGAGGGACAGATGGACGGAATGAGAGTGAAAACAGGAAAAAGAGATCTATATATTATATTATAAAAGTGCGCTTTTATAATGGATATAATAATACATGTCTTTTGTTGTTAATCTATATTGTTTTTTGGGTATTCATAATTGGAGGTAAAATATTTAACTCGTACCTCGACTATGGGCTTCTCCTATAGAAACGACTCTAGCTTCTGAAGAATCTTGAGAACTGTAGTAGAGTCCTTTTTACGCTTTCTAAAATAAACTACAAGGCGGTATACCGACTTCACCGGCTCCATTCCATATATAGATATTGTAACATGGCGCTAGAGCTAAAAAAACTCCTTCCAAAAATAATCTTAAGACAAGTCTAGACTCTAGATACATTTATATTTCCAACCTAAAAGTATGGATATCAGCAAGAGGCACTAGTAGACATCTCAACACTGTGGCACTAGTGGACATCTCAACACTGTGGCACTAGTGGGCCTGTTCGCTCCAGAAGAGAAATGTTGCATGTAAATAACAAATGATTCTCTCCATCCTAAACTATAAGTTATTCAAAATATCTAAAGTTTGACCAATTTTAATATAGATAATAACATTTATGATACTAAATACTTCCGTTGTCCCAAAGAAGACGATGCTTTTAATTTTTAGATATCATATTTGATCACCGTCTTATTAGTTTCTTAAAATAATAAAATAAATAACTCATTTTTTAAAATATTTCTAATGATAAAATAACTCATAGCAAATTTAATACTCCTATATATAAAAATTTTGAATTAGACAAACAGCCAACCAAGGTGTCAAAATGTAAAATCTGTCATGTATTTTAGAACGAAGGAAGCAAGTATCATTTGATTCTTCATTAATTATAATGTTTCATAGTATACCGATTTGATATCATAAATCTTTGTAGTTTTTTATATAATTTTAGTAAAACTTGAGATGTTTTAACTCTTCAAAATAGTTGAAATTTTAATAACCTGTATTTTGGAATGGAGGAAGTACATACAACATAAAAACTATTGGTCAGGCATTAGCCTTTTTTATTAGTTAATTACCGTGCGTATATGAAAATGGGTCCTATATGTATGAAAGTGAGTCTGCCTTGCCACGTGAATATCTGGAATACGGCGCGCGTACACCTTTGCCTGATCACTTGCCACTATTCTTTCCTGTTGCAAATATTCTAATATATACTGGCTGCATTTTCTAATAGAAAAGAGTATAGCTCAAATAACCAAAATTCGTGTGTTTGAAAGCATTTTGGTGGATACTATGCACATGGGTGCACAACCAAATGGAAAATAAAAAATAAACTAAGTTCAATATCATTAAGCAACAGTATAAATGGAAGGGTACATATGGGATGAGAAAAAAATACTAGCCTTCGTCTCAAAAGACCAACAGGCTCCAAGGGTTAGCTTCTTTGTGATGGATTTTTTTTTTTTTGCGAATTACAAAGTACACATACGTTCACAACGCACCTACACTTATCCCTATGAATACACATATGTAAACCTTACTCCTATGAGCACCTCTGAAAGACTACCGGCAGATCTCGAGATCGACGAAGTGCGACAATTAGGATTTGAATCCTGATGGGTAGCACGTTCCACCAGACACTCCTACCATTAGACTACAGGTACATTTGCTCTTTATGATAGAATATATCCATCCATATATACAAATCTAGTTATTAGTGAGGCGTTCACAGGTCCCTTACAAATAAACCATTGTGGCTACAGCTGCGGCTGGACCCAATGCTATATATGTGCACATAATAACAGCCACAACCATAGACATAGCTTTATGAGAAGCGAAAGGCCATGTATAAACTCATCTACAAGAATCTTCACACTGTCAAGACTAATGAATTCATCTTTCATTTAACACACACACACACACACACACACACACACACACACACACACACATATACAAGTCTATTAATGATCAAACTTAAAAAGAAGGATGATATGGATTCTAGGACATGAAAAGAACAGAGAGGTAGCAATTAGCCAAACTGTAGTGCGTTCATAGACAGCCTTGTACATACATGATACATGGACTGTAGAAAGGATAGGTTTAGTGAGAATGTTTGTTGCTGCTTGGTGGTGTGCACATGGATGGTGTCAACAGCGTGCTCGATCCCATAGATCCTTCCAAGAAGTTAAGACGTAGATTCAGATGAAATTCTTCATCATATAGTAGGTGTGAACTGAATGTCTGTGATCCACTTCATATTAGTATATTATTACGATTATATTATGATATATGATGCACCCACCACATCATACTACCCTTTTGGAGCTCCTAGTGTACTTTCTGACCTGGAAAATTAGAAAGGCCGATTTGGCATGTGAATTAGCTACTAGTAGGATCATTAGAGCAGCAGACAGAGGCAGAGTATGACTGCGTGATTAATTAGTTGGGATGTTTTAAGGTATCCATTCCACCCAGCAGCAGTGGCGGAGCTTAAACAAAAAACTAGGCGGGGCGCGTCGCGAACATAACTTTTTAATGACATCACAAGAACGCACATCCATAGCTAATTTGTGGCAAATTTAAACATGGATTCATGATGGTACCTCTTATGTGAAGATAGTAATCCATTAGTTCAACAAAGACGGATCGAACAATAAAATTTGTCCAAATTAAAGACCAAAATCCAACATTCCAATAGCTAAGAAACCTGAAAATTAGAAGAACAAACTGTTAGTGACTTAATCTGCAATGTATGAATTATACTGTAATAGTATAATTATGAGGAGACATACCACTACAACACTAGGATAGAACTAATCGTGTCTAGGTTTTCTTGGTGGCCTAGGCAAATCAATAGCCCGATTTTTTATGGCTTGAAATGTCTTTCTAATTTCACCTCCATCAAGGCCTCTAAAATCTCTTTCTTAATGTAACAAAGTATCAAATCATTAAGCCATTCATCGGACATCTTATCGCGCAAATCTGTCTTGATTATATTCATAGCCGAGAAGCCTCTTTCAACAGTGGCAGTTGCGACGGGTAGAAGCAATCCTAGCTTGATGAGGCGATAGACCAATGGAAAAGTGATGTCTCTTCCACTTTTAACCATCTCTATAGCTAAACTTCCAAAATCATGGCAAGCCTGGAATTGTTCAACTCTTCTCATATGAAGGATCAATGTTTCAAGTTGATCTCTTATATCAGCATGATCTAAGTCCAAGGAATCTTCTTTATATATTTCAGTTAAACGAGCAATCTTTTCTACATCAAACTTAGAAAAGGAGTCTCTTGGATCAAGACATGAAAAGCAAACAAGTAACTCTGATGATACCTCATTGAAGCGATGGTCCATCTCTGTGATAATAGCATCAATAGCAACCAAGAAAGTATCAAAGTGATAATGATGCTCTTGAGTGATTAAGTTACTGTCGGGTACCAAAGTATAGGGGTACCCAACTTCGATGCAAAAACACGTATTCCCAACATGGCCCAGCCCAGGCAAAGCCTGTGAAAGCCCCTGAAGGCCGCACCTACGGAGGCCCATGACGACGCTGCATCAACGCCAGCCTACTCAGAGCTCGGGAAAGCGGCACCCTCGGGCGCCAATTCTTCGATTCGCTCGAGCTTCACCATCCCCCTCGAGCGCAACCTCTCAAAAGCATCCAATGCACTGTTGACAGTCAGCGGAGCAATCTAGGACCACAAGAGACCTCTATGACCACTTTACAAGCATTGTCCCGTCAGGCGAGATTCTCGACGCGACTGTGCTTCGCACGCGCACGACGGCCATACCACCTGTCAGGATTTCCATGGCGACGGATTTGACGGACCCACTACGGCTATCCTCTCCACAGTATGGTCTACGGTGCTCTGCCCCGTTTTCCGTCGGGATCTACCAACTACGACTACGACAGTCCAAGCGCCTGACGAACGGGCTACGCAAGAACTGGGAAAGGTACCAGCTGCACTGTCCACTCGAAAGGATGAGCACGCCTTCCATCCGGGCCCACCTGACCCTCGGGAAACACTGTCCGAAAGCCAAAAATGCGCCCGAGGGGAGATATCGTCCTGCTCCGTTCCATCACGCCTCCAGGAGTCCCGAGCCTCGGAAGACAACGCCCTGAGGCGACTCTCCCTCTTGTCACATCATGCGGAAGGACAGCCATCAGGTGTGTCAGGTGTGACCCTACGCCATGCTGTAATCCCGACGACTGTTGCCACCTTGGAACTCACCAAGATCGTACGAACCACTACGGCCATACCCCTGAGACGCGGAGACAAGACCGTAGCTGACGACAGTCAAACAGAGACAATAACTCCCCATTGTAACATACATGGCAATGTACGCGCTGCCCTTGCCCCTCCCTTGTGACTATAAAAGGGAGAGCAGGGGCCAGCCTTAGACAAGAGACTCATTCTCACACACACTCCACACCACACACAACAACAAGCAATATGTACGCACTTACACGCGCACAAGAGACCTAGGGAGCACTTTCCTCTCTCGCCTAGCCTTGTAACCCCTACTACAAGCACCCCGGTGCAAGACAACACGACTCTCCTCTCCACTGGATGTAGGGCTCTCTTGGCCTGAACCAGTATAAACCCTGTGTCCCCCCTTGCACACCATCCAGAGCCCAGAGCCTCAACCGCAAAACACAAAATCACTAGCCGGTGTTAGTACCCGTCCAAAACTAGCACCGACAGTTGGCGCGCCAGGTAGGGGCCTTTTTGCGTGTTGACTCAGGTTACGGATGGCTGACATCTCCATGACGCTTCCTGCTAGCGCGGTGCTCCGGTTCGGAAGTCTTGAGTTCGTGGCCACCGGCCACGGTCTCGAGATGAACCCGGCGCCCAACCGAGCCCCGCACCATCATCGTTCTGACTCCGGCCCATCAGGCGACCGGGGAAAGGACCACGGCGACGCTTCCTCCCGTCCCAGAGGACGAGGGGAACGCCGCACGCCGCGCTTCCTGGCGGACCAGGAGGAGGAGGCGCAACCGCGCCAACCTGCCCCTGGTCGCGGAAGGCACGGCCAACCAGGTGCCCCCAGCAGGTGACGCCAACTCGGCACCGGCCGCCACCCCGATGCACCTCCGGCGCCGGCAGCCGCACACCCGCCAACCGCCCAAAGGCCGGGCGGGGGCGGAATCGCGGCGTCGACAGGTCTCTCTCTCCACCCTCATGGCGGGAGGGGGGCGGTGCCGCCATCTCTCTTCGGGCTCCAAAGCGCCGTGGATGCCCACGTCCGCGCAGTCCGCGCTCTGTTGCACGACTTGGTGGAGACACCTGTCCACTGCCTCGAGCGTCTAGATGACCTCGTGGGCGACCACGTGGCCTCCCCACCGTCCTCTCCTAGGAGCAATCCCAGGGCGTGTGGTGGGGGGAGATAGACTCCACTGATAGTCTCACTCCCCGAGAATACTCGGAGGAGTGGGATCGTCGCGGTTGGACCTCACCATCGCGGCGGGGCCTCAGCGACGATGACGACAAGTTCTGGGCGAACATGGACTTCACCGTCCACCCTGATGACTCGTGGGAGGATGCCCCGAGCGTCGTCACCGACTCCGACCAGTCCTACATCGACCCCGCTCGGGAAATGCTACCACTTGGTGCACCCCGACGACGGACGGGTAGAGGACGTCCATTCGGGGGACGACAACGAAGCACCTTCTCTGCTCCAGCTGCAGCTTCCGCAACGCACCCCGCCTCCGGCAACTCCGCGGTCTGCACGGTCAGCTCTGCCGCAAGACCCGGGGGCTGGGACGTCTCGCCCCGCGCACCAGTATCTAGAGCTAGAGTAGCTCCGGGAACTGGAGGCACGGATGAATGAGGACCGCCTGCGCCTCACCTAGCTGCGAGCCACGCTCGAGCGCGAGGAAGCAGCAAGGCACCGGCGGAGCAGCACGATGCTAGGGCCCGAGACGTCCAGGCTCGTATCATCGCCGACGATGGAGAAGGGACACCAGGACCCCTGCCTCGAGCAAGCCGCAAGCTCACGGAGGCGGCAATGCTGCTCCGGAGCATGCCCGAGCCCTCCACCGAGGAGGCACGGCAGCTCATGAACCAGCTCAAGGATCTCCTGGAGGATGCGGCCGTCCTTCAGGCGAAGAGTTCTGCGTCACGCCATCGAGGCGCTGAAAGTCACCAACGTGGCGGTGCGGCGCGCCACGAGCGAGAGACCTTGGTCCATCCCGAGGTCCCAAGGGCCCCGTCGGTTCACCAACGGCTTGGCAAGGATGTCGACGTCCGAGCCATCCTTCAAGCCCGCGGTCGGCGGAAAGACCGTTGGAGCTGCACGAGGCTACCATGTCCATCAGGGCGGGCGCTACGACTCGGATGAGGACCGCGAGCCCTCACCCGAGCCCTCGGGTCCTTGTGTCTTCAGCGAGGCCATCCGAAGGGCCAGATTCCCGCCCCGGTTTCGACAACCGGCCAACATAGCCAAGTATTCGGGAGAAACCAACCCCAAACTATGGCTAGCGGATTATCGTCTTGCGTGCCAACTTGGTGGTGCGCAGGATGATGTCATCATCATCCGCAACCTACCCTTGTTCCTTGCGGACTCTGCAAGAGCTTGGCTGGAACATCTCCCCCACGATTGATCTTTGACTGGAGCGATTTGGTTAGGATCTTCGTAGGGAACTTCCAGGGCACGTACGTGCACCCTGGCAACTCCTGGGATCTCAGAAGCCACAAACAGAAGCCGGGCGAGTCCCTCAGGGACTACATCCGGTGGTTCTCCAAGCAGTACAATGAGCTGCCCCAGGTCGCCAACTCCGACGTCGTTGGAGCATTCATTGCAGGAACTTCCTGCAAAGAGCTCGTGCGTGAGCTCGGACGTCGGACCCCCACCAGCGTCTCCGAGCCCATGAAAATTGCAACCAGCTTCGCCTCGGGGGATGAGGCGGTGGGAGCCCTCTTCTCTAACCCCAAAGGCAAACGGAAGGAGGAGGCCCCCGAGGGCACCTCTTCCCGAGGCCCAAACAGCAAGAAAAAGGCCTTCCCTCCACAGCGACTCCCTCGTGGCAGCCACCGAGCCCAAGAGGGAACGACCCCCTCGGGGCCGTTTTGACGAGATGCTCAACAAGCCGTGCCCTTATCACCAGGGTCCGGTGCATCACGCGCTTGGGCAGTGTGTGATGCTCAAAAAGCACTACGGCCGGCAGGCGTTCAAGGACGACGCCGGCAAGAAGCCCACCAGGGATTAGGAAGACAAGGACGAGAATGACGACGAGTTCCCGCCCATCGACAAGTGCCTCATGATCTTCGGCGGGCCTGGGACCGCTCCAACGCCGCGATGGCAAAAGCGCAGTGCGTAGGGAGGTCTACTCCGTCGGACCTAGCGACGCCACGCTTCCTCGACTGGTCCCTCGACGCTATCACCTTCAGCCGGGACGATGACCCGGACTACGTCCCATCACCGGAGCTCTATCCGCTCGTTGTCGACCCCGTCGTCGGCAACACGAGGCTTTCCAAAGTCCTCATGGACTGGAGGTAGTGGCCTCAACATTCTCTACGCTGAGACCCTTGATTCTATGGGGATCAGCCGCTCGCTCCTCCGGGCCACGACGTCCCCCGTTCCACGGGATAGTGCCCGGGAAGAGCGTGCAACCCCTCGGGCAGATCGACCTACCCGTCTACTTCGGGACTCCTGATAACTTCAGGAAGGAAGTCCTGATGTTTGAAGTGGTGGGCTTCCACGGCACCTACCACGCCATCCTCGGGAGGCCATGCTACGCCAAATTGATGGCTGTCCCGAACTACACCTACCTCAAGCTCAAGATGCCGGGGCCAAAGGGGTGATCACCATCGGCGCTTCCTACCAGCACGCATACCAGTGCGATGTCGAGTGCTGCGAGTACGCCGGTGCGCTGGTGGAGTCCTGAGGCCCTCATTGCCGACCTCGAAAGGATGGCAAAGGAGGTCCCCGACCCTAAGAAGGTCACGGGCACCTGTGAGCCCACTGAGGGGGTGAAGGAGGTGCCCCTCAACCCGAAGCTCCTCCGACGGCAAGGTGCTAAAGATCAGCACCACCCTCGACCCGAAATAGGAGGCCGTGCTCGTCGACTTCCTCCGCAAGCACGCCGACGTGTTTGCATGGAATCCCTCGGATATGCCAGACATCCCGAGGGAGGTCACCGAGCACTCCTTGGACATCCTGGGCCGGGTCTAAGCCGGTGAACCAGCGCCTGCGCCGATTCGACGAGGAGAAGCGCCGGGCCATCGGGGAGGAGGTGCAAAAGCTTTTGGCGGCCGGATTCATCAAGGAGGTCTTCCATCCAGAGTGGTTAGCTAATCCTGTTTTGGTTAAAAAGAATAATGGAAAGTGGAGAATGTGTGTCCATTACACTAGTTTAAATAAAGCTTGTCCTAAGTATCCATTTCCATTACCTCGCATTGACCAAATAGTTGATTCCACCGCTGGCTGTGAACGACTTTGCTTTCTTGATGCATATTCCGGTTACCATCAGATTCGCATGAAAGAGTCCGACGAGTTGGCGACATCTTTTATCACTCCTTTCGGCACATATTGTTACGTAACCATGCCATTTGGCCTCAAAAACGCGGGCGCAACTTCCCAGCGTTGCAGGCAAAAAGTTTTTGGGGACCTCATCGGGCGAACGGTTGAGGCTTACGCAGACGATATAGTGATAAAATCTAGGGAGGTGCGCGATTTAGTAGCTGACCTAGAAGAGGCGTTCGAATGCCTCAAGAAGCGAAACATAAAGCTAAACCCGAGAAGCGTGTTTTCGGTGTCCCTCGGGGCATGCTCCTCGGGTTCATCATTTCCGGACGTGGTATCGAAGCCAACCCGAAAAAGATATCGGCCATCACACGGATGGGTCCGATTCGAAACCTCAAGGGTGTGCAAAAGCTCATGGGATGTCTCGTGGCCTTGAGTCGATTCATCTCAAGGCTCGGCGAAAAGGGACTTCCCTTGTATCGGTTGCTAAAGAAAAATGAGCACTTTACCTGGACCACCGAGGCCCAGGAAGCCCTCAAAAGGCTTAAGGCTCTGCTTTCGAAAGCACTGGTTCTTGTGCATCCTATGAAAAAGGAGAATCTCTTGCTATATGTCGCTGCTACTAACCAAGTTGTGAGTGCAGCGATCGTCGTGGAACGGCAAGAAGAAGGGCACGCATTACCGGTACAGCGGCCGGTCTACTTCATCAACGAAGTCTTGTCCGAGACCAAGACATGCTACCCTCAGATCCAGAAGCTGGTGTGCGCAATCATTCTTGCCGGGCGCAAGTTGCGGCACTACTTCGAATCCCATCCCGTGACTGTGGTATCGTCCTTTCCCCTCGAGGAAGTGATCCAGAACCGGGAGACGACTGGGAGGATCGCTAAATGGGATATCGAGCTCATGGGTGACGTCATCGCCTACGCACCACGCAAAGCCATTAAGTCCCAGGTGCTAGCGGACTTCGTGGCAGAGTAGACCGAGACGCAGCTGCCGCCACTACCGACCCAAGAGGAGTATTGGGTCATGTACTTCGACGGGTCGATGATGAAGACTGGTGCCGGCGCAGGCATCGTCTTCGTTTCATCCCTCGGGGTCCGGCTCAAGTACTTGCTGCAGCTGCACTTCACTGGCTTCGAACAACGTGGCCGAATACGAAGGCTCTTGTCAACGGTCTCCACATCGCCATTGAGCTCGGGATCCGACGCCTCGAGGTTCGAGGGGACTCCCAGCTCGTCGTGGACCAGGTCATGAAGGAGTCGACGTGCCAGAGCCCCAAGATGGCCACCTACTGCAAGCTGGTGTGGTTGCTCGAGGAGAAATTCGACGGCCTCGAGCTCAACCACATCGCGTGTCGGTACAACGAAGAGGCCGACGAGTTGGCGAAAATCGCAACGGTCCGACGAGTTGGCGAAAATCGCATCTGAAAGGGCTACGGTCCCGACGGGCGTATTTGCCAACGACCTCCACAAGCCCTCGGTCAGTGTCGATCCCTCGGGGGCCAAGAGGGAAGAAGACCCCCGAGCCCTCGGAAGAACTCGGATCGTCTTCAAGCGACACAAGCCCCTCGGGGGCTGCCGACCCCTCCAACAAAGGGGGAGCCACCCGAGACCCTGGCAGAAGACGGCGACGACGCCGAGGCGATGGAGATTGAAGCCGAGATGGACGACGATGAGCCGGACTGGCGCGAGCCGCTGATCAGCTAGCTTGTCCGAGGAGTATTGCCTTCGGACAAAACCAGAGCACGACGGCTGACACGTAAGGCCTAATTCTTTCACGATGATCGACGGTGACCTCTATCGACGGAGTCCCTCGGGTGTCCTCCAGCGCTGCATTCCCTTCAGTCAAGGTAAACGCCTACTCGAAGAGATACACGCCGGAGCCTGCGGTCACCACGCCGCACCAAGAACTCTTGTCGGTAACGCCTTTCGACAGGGCTTCTATTGGCCAACCGCTGTGGCCGATGCTACCGAAGTGGTACGCTCCTGCGAAGGGTGCCAGTACTACGCTCGGCAGACACACCTACCCGCGCAAGCTCTCCAGATGATTCCCCTCACATGGGCATTCGCTGTATGGGGACTGGACCTTGTCGGGCCCCTCCAAAAGGCGCCCGGGGGTTTCACCCACTTGCTTGTCGCCATTGACAAGTTCTCAAAGTGGATCGAGGCTCGGCTGATCGCCCAAATCAGCTCGGCACAAGCGGTGTTATTCTTCACCGACATTGTCCATCGGTTTGGTGTCCCGAACTCCATCATCACTGACAACGGCACGCAGTTCACTGGGAAGAAATTTCTGGCCTTCTGCGACGAGTACCACATACGAGTGGATTGGGCAGCCGTAGCCCACCCAAGAACGAACAGCCAAGTAGAGCGTGCCAATGGCATGATTTTCCAAGGCCTTAAGCCGAGAATCTTCAACAGATTGAATAAGTTCGGCAAGAGGTGGCTGGCCGAGCTCCCGGCAGTAATATGGAGCCTAAGGACTACGCCAAGCTGAGCCTAAGGGCTTCACGCCCTTCTTCCTGGTGTATGGTGCCGAGGCCGTCCTCACCACGGATTTGGAGTACGGCGCCCCGAGGGTCCGAGCCTACGATGAACTAGGGCAATCAGACTTCCCGTGAAGACGCTTTGGACCAAGTCGACGAAGCTCAGGACATGGCCTTATTGCACTCAGCCAAGTACCAGCAATCATTACACAGTACCATGCTCGACGCGTCCGGGGCCGAGCCTTCAGCGTAGGCGACTTGGTGCTGCGGCTCAGGCAGGACAACAAAGGGCGCCACAAGCTCACACCACCGTGGGAAGGACCATTCATCATCGCCGAGGTGCTACGCCCCGGCACGTACAAGCTCGCAAACGAGAAGGGCGAGGTCTACAACAACGTTTGGAACATCGAACAGCTACGTCGCTTCTATCCTTAAGATTCCGAGCACTGTACAATTTATAAAATCTTGAAATCAATAAAAAGACTCGAGTTCTACTCTTTTTACCTGATTTTTAGATTTTCGATCCGAGCCCACACTCAGAAGCGAAATGACCATTCATTTCACCGCGCATTAAAAAAGAGAGGCTCGGCCTAACCTGCGGAAAGGTCGACCCTCCCTCGAGGGCTAGGACGGGGGGAACCCTCGGACTCTCCCGAGCCTCAACGATTTTGAAAACGCAAAAATTTCAAAACCCGTTGAAATCGTTTCACCCTTAAAACATGCTTCTCTCCTAAAAACCAAGCAGTGAACCTATAAGACTCGAAAGAGTAAGAGAAGTCCCAGAGGACAGAGCCGGCCGAGTCGAGGAGACTGCTTACACCCCTGGGCTACAGCATCTCCCCTCGCCACTCCGCGTTCGAAGGCTAACTCGCGCTCGGAAGAAAACTTATAAGATCTACGCTCGGCAAAGGGAGGAGGCTCGGGAAGAAACAACTAAACCTTTTTTCCAAGGATTCTTCCTGCCAAAGCTCCTAGGACATCGGCTGCGTCTACTGCCGCTAAAGCTACTGACACCCAAAAAAGTCCCCCCAGGCTCGATGGCCCGGGCACAGGATCGGCAAGAAAAAACGCCTAGGGAAAAAGCACGAAACGAATTGAAAACGAACATGCAGCAAATATTTACATAATATTAAGGCCACGAAGGGCCATATGTTTGTTTCCTCCTAGCCACTCAAGAAAGGTTATTCTTTACAAGGGGCACTACAGCCCGGCTTATCTTCATGGCAGGTCCAATGGGGCGAGTTCAACCTCGGCTTCGAAGAGGCCCGCCAGTGCTCCTCCGGGCTCCTTCATCGAGTCCTCTAGTGCCAGGAGCTCGGCATCGTCGGCCTCAAGGAAGCCTTCGCTGACAGGGCCGACGTCAAAGTTCTCATAGTAGGACTTCATGACCGCCAATGTCTTCTGGACGCCCGTCAGTAGGGCCTCCTTGACCCGGCCGCCGACGGCTGCCGTAAAGTGCCTCTAGTCATCTTCGGAGCGAGACCCCCGAAGGTTCCCCACCGGTGCCGATGGAGTCACACAGCGCACACGCTGCCTTCTGTAGTTCCAGGTGATCGGCCACCTCACCGTCATAAGCCGCCTGCAGAACTGCGGAAGCAAAACATGGAGGTGAACAAAGACGCAACAAGCAACCAAGACGAACAGAACGAAAAGCACAACACTGCACATACCGCCAACCTCCTCCCGAGCCTTCTGTGCCTCCTCCCGGGCCGAGTCCGCCGCGCTAACCGCCAGACGCAATGTCGCCTGAGTTTCACTCAGGTCAAGAGCCAAGACTTCAGTGGCAGAACTCTTCTCGGCGGCAAGCTGTCGGGCGGCATCGCACTCCCTCGTCGCCTCAGGCCAGGGCGCCCTCCAGCTCTTGCACCCGTGTCGCCGAGGCAGCGGCTTGGCCCTTTGCCTCCGTGACCTCCTCCTTCAGGATAGTGCTGTCAACACTCACTACGGCGAGCTTGGAGGTCACGGCGGCAAGCTCGCCCTAGGCACGGGCAAGGGCTTTCCCCTTGAGGTCAAGCTGCTTCCAGAGCCCGAGCCCGCCGCGGAGGAAGCGGGACTTGTCCCGGGAGGTGTGCATAAGTTCCTAGAATGGAAAGAGGAGCGAAGACAGTAAAGACGACGCTCATACACAGGTAAAGTCACGAAACACGGAGGCTCACCTGAAGCTGGGCCGGGAGCCCCGTCTCGAGGATGTCGGTGATCGCACGGAGACCCGCCGCCGAGCTGAGCCCGAGCTCTTGAACGGTGTCCCATTTGGGAGCCTAGAGGTCATCCCGGAGCGAGAAGACGGGCGGCGCTTGAGGATCCGCTCGGTCCGCCCACTCGATCCAGGAGGCGGTCAACTCCCGAGGCCGGGGCTGCCTCAGTGCCAACGCCCAGGGACCTTCCTCACGAGAGGAACGAGCTCCTGCGTGGACATCCACAACCGTCGAGTCCTGTGGCGGCAGGCTCCGTGGGGACGGCATCGGCTGACGCCTCCCGAGGCGCCTCCAGAACTGACGACCGAGGCCTTGGGAGCCCGCAGTTGGTGCCACCTCCACGACAGCAACTGGCGCGACGATGGCGGCCACAGCCAGAATGACCCCTCCCGAAGGAGGAACCTTGGACGCCATGACCTGGACCCGTGGGGGGACAGATTTCCTCATCCATCGATCGGGCGCTCCCCCTGGCCGTGTCCTGGCCCTGTACCTTCAGGACCTTCAGGTGCGAGACCTGCAGGTCCGACCCCGAGCGCTTCCTGAAGCAGAGAAGCAAGAAAGGAACGTTCGTAACGCCAGACAGGATCTCTGGCAAAAGAAATAACAGGTAAAGACACCTACCTCGTCTTAGGAACCACCCTTTTCCTCTTCGCCGCCCCCGCGCTCGGCGAGACGATAGACGGCGTGGGCCACGCCGGCGGCGGAGGAGTGGGCACCACCTCGGTGTTCGGGCCAGCCTCGCTCTGAGGAGGGGGCCCTGCCTGGGCGCCTGGGGTCACCTCGACGCCGCCGCCCCTCGGCAGGAAAGCTTGAGTCTAGGGAGGACCCCAGCTCGAGTTCCGGCGTCTTGGCGCCGGTCGGCTCCGACTTCGATGGCGTCCGCCCACCGCTCCCCCCGCTTTCGGCCGTCGCGCCAATCAACGATGCGTCGGAGGGTAGGGTGCGCGGAAACGAGAACCCCCCGGTCCTGCCAGCAGCAGCCAGGCTTGGCTCGGGCGCCGGGTCCGGGCCCGTTCCCGGCCTCTCCAGTGAGCCCTCGCGGCCACTGGAAGGCAGAGCCATGGCCCCAACAGTCACGCTGTCAAAGGCCATGCCTTCAGACACGGTCTCTGGCAGTTTTGCCCGGGGGCTCGGGTCACGAGCCCCGGCCTTTTCGCCGGCGGGCGCGGACATCGGAGCCTTCCTAGGCTCGTCGGCGCCCACCGCGGACTTTGTGGCCACGACGGCCGTTTCAACACCATAAAATCATAAAAATCTTCTTCTTCGTCGTCATCCTCCTCGTCATCTTCATCGGTGTGGGAGTCCTCCTCTGGCTCCCCCGCCTCCTTACGACGACGACGGCGCTGGGACGTTTCCTCCGTCTTCCGAGCTCTCTTCTGCTTCAGCGTAGTCTTCCAGTCCTTCTCCGCCTTCGCCGCCTCGTCCCGAAGGCGGCTCTGGGTTCGCTGAACCTTGTCCTCCAGGACAGGCCGAAGGGAAGGTTTCCCGGTCCTTGAAAGACCCTGCGACGAACGAAGAAGGAAATCAGGAAGAAGACGGAGGAACTGCAAACTCGATAGAGCAGATGACGCTCACCAGCGCGATGAAGCCCGTGCGGGGGCGCATGGATATCCGGTTCAGCTCGTCCTAGGTATGGTAAGCTGCCCACCATGTACTTAACACGGCGCATGATCTCTTGTTGGCCGATATCCTGGGGCAGCATCGCCGTGCCCTCCCGCGACATCCCGATGGGCATCTGGTTCAGCGCCAGCATGCGGTCCATCAGCGGCAGCACCGTCCGCGCATGGAACTGCGCCACCACGGCGGCTCCGGTGAGACCCCGATCGCGCAGCACCTGGAGCGTGCCAAAGTAGGCATCCAGATGCTTGGCCTCCTTAGCCGGACACGCCCACTCCCACTGAGGAAGAGGAGCGATGAACGCCCTTCCCGTATACTTGGGGAAGGCGTCCCCGTCGTTGCGGAGGTAGAACCAGCCGTGGTGCCAGCCCTTGTTGGAGGAGGGGGCCTTGCATGGGATGTACAGGCCGGAGCAGATCACGAAACCGCAGCCCCCCGCGTGTTGGATCTCCCGCGGCTTCTTCGAACCAGCCGCAATGGTGTACCAATCGATGCGGGAGATGCGGCGCCATAGGTTCCAGTGCGGGAGTACCCCGAGGTAACCCTCGCACAGGGCGGCGTAAATCGATGCCTGCGTGATGGAGTTGGGGGTGAGGTTGTGGAGCTCCAGCCTGTTGTTGAAGAGCAGCGCCCGGCAGAAGCGGCTTGGCGGCGACCCGAGCCCGCGCTCGTGGTAAGCGATGAAGCTCACCACGTACCCCTCGTCGGGTTTCGGCTCGTCGTGGTCGCTCGACGACATGACCTACTCCGGACGCTCCACATTGGTGCGGGGGCATAGTAGCCCTAGCTCCACGAGCCGCTCCAGATCCTCCTCCGCCACGGTGCTTCGCGGCCACGGCTCTAACCTGAGAATGCCGACGGTGGCGGCCGCGGCATCGGTGGGAACAGGGGAGGAAGCCATGGCGAACTGAGGAAGAAGAGCGGCGGAAAGACAACGATGGCGG
Source organism: Eremochloa ophiuroides (assembly GCA_038502445.1). Lineage (NCBI taxonomy): Eukaryota > Viridiplantae > Streptophyta > Magnoliopsida > Poales > Poaceae > Eremochloa > Eremochloa ophiuroides. The sequence continues at coordinate 6,622,238 of JAHLJS010000005.1, forward strand.
CCGCGGTGGCGCTTCTCACTTGAGCGAGCAACGAAGGTGTTAACACCAAATTTTGGGCTAGGAGCCGATAGCCGATACCGAAGGAAGATAGCCGATTTCGGAAGCAGATTCCGTCCAGCAGAAGGAAGGAGAATAGCCGATTGAACGGTGAATCAGTTATCGGGTGAAGGTGACAGGAGGCGTGCAGCGTTGGCATTGGTGACGTCATCCAAAGTCTGCACCGCCAAGATGCGATCACGATCAGAGTCCGTTATGAAAGGGAAGATGTGACTCCAAGTTACCTTAGATATAGGATAGTTTGTTAGTTTCCTTATCTATTGATGAGTTGTAATTCGACTAGGACTCTATCTATGCTCAGGGTATAAATATAAGCCCTCAGCCATTGTAAAACATACAACAACATCAATACAACACAACTTTCGGCTCCGGCCAACAAACCCTAGTCAGTCGAGTCCGGCGAGTTACTTCATCCAGGCTGGGTGTCATCCGGTGGACGCAGGCTTGCTTGTAAGTATCGTCAACCCCCTGTTAAACTATGTCCTTTTAGCGTCATCCGGTGGACGTGGAAGCATGGCGGACCAGGGTCCTTGCTAAGCTCTGTTTCTTTGGCGTCATTCGGTGGACGCGGGAAGCACAGTGAGTCAAGGATGATTCACGTTGGTTTACCCGATCAATCTGTGCTAACCGTCATCCGGTGGACGAGATGCAGATTAGGACGGTTTTCACGCGTGGATTAGTTATCGATTCGTGTTTGTTTGCTTGATTAATCTATTAGTTAACGTCATCTGGTGGACAGGCTATAGATTAAGACAGTTTGTATGCATGGATTAGTTATCGGCTCTAGTTAAAATTGGCAGTTTAGCTGGATTCATTAAGTTACCGATGTTGCTTATATTTATTGTTATTATTTAAAGCAATCATCAATTTGCCCGTCTTGATCCATATGCATCGGCTTATATCTAATAGATTTATATGTTCAACGAATTATGCTTGCCATTCGTTTCATATTGAATGCTTTGCACTAGCCGATTGTATTTTGGATCTAGATTAGATACGGGTCGCACTCAAGTAATAAAGTGAACATTATCTAGATTTAAAGGTTAACGGATTTAAGTTGCAACTTCATCATGACTGCCTCGATCCGCTCGATCTCCACTGTTGCAAGATTGTGATTTAGATCTATTATCCGAAGAGTTGAAACATTGTCTACTTTATAGGCTTGTATGTTGCCCGTATACACTGAATCGGCTAAAGTAGCCGATTTCATCTTGTTTTACATTGAGACATCTTATGATTATGATAGCTTGTTGTGACTACATCTTTTACAGCATATTTCTATCTAATGCAAGTATATGTCATTGAATTCATGTCTGAATCGGTTAACTTGAGTTATAATGCATGTTTCGCTACCATCGGTTCATAACATGACGGAATCGGCTTTCTAGTCGATCTCCCATTACATCGGCTCTTCGAGCCATACAGTTGGAACTACCTGGACATACCGGTTAGTTCCGCCCTGTGATTACTGATTACTATCTTTTTCCTTGTCAATTGCAGGTCAAATTGACTGGCACGCTTGGGTTTTACTGACACTCTCAGACCGGGTCCGAAGCTAGCTGGATCTGCGAGAGCTTTACTGCCTCAAGGGTCGTTTCCGGCTTCGCTGGTGTGTTGGGCTTAGGGAACCACTTTTTGCGCCAACACACTTTTTGGCACGCCCGGTAGGGACCATTCACTGAAGACCATGGCGAAAGGAAAGGCTGCGGCGGACGGCCCCTCCAGGGATGACGGTGTCCTCAGGGTCAGGGTCGAAGATCTCAGTGAGGAGGACGCGGCAGTGCTGAACAAGATTGTTGAAGAATTCGCTGATGCCTGCCTGCTTTCATTCAGCAAGCAGCGTGATGGCTCCGTAGTGAAGAAGAATGCATTCCCGAAATGGATCATGGACGGCCATTCTGATTAAATCTGAAGAGGAGTGCAAGGCCGACCTCAAGCAGATGCTGGAAGAAGCGACCTGGGAGGCCGCCTATTCAGCAGTCAGCCATCACCATAAATCCTTCCTGCAGACATTCTATAACATCATGAAGACTGTTCTCAAACGGCAGGATTGGGAGTCTCTGGGTCCGGTTTACTTCAACATACCCGCAGAGGACGCAGATCCAAAAGCAGCGGCAGGGACCTCCAATTCCTCACCGCAACAGCCAAGCCAGCCGAAAACGCCAGGGCAGGGTGCCACTGCGGCCGGTTCGGCTCAAAAAATAGCAGCTTCTCCCAGATTATACAAAGATCATACTCCGGAGGAGCTCGCCGCTTTCATGCAGGCCACTGGACAGTCGGTGAACTCGATGAACTCATCAGCAGTGAACCTGACAGCTGGAAATACGCCGGCGGCAGACGTGGCCAACCCAACTCCCGGATACCATGAGGGGATCACATATCAAGACCTTTAGGCAGCGCCGCATCCGGGGTACCCCCAGACACCCAACAATCAGTTGCTGGAGCAGATGAGTGCCATGCTCCGTGATACGTTCGGTTTACAGCCGAAGACCGGGACTGAAATCAAGTACAGGCGCCCTTACCCCGAGTGGTACGACCGAGTGACATTGCCGCCCAGGTATCGCATACCCGACTTCTCCAAGTTCAGTGGGCAGGACGACATCACCACCATGGAGCACATCAGCCGTTACCTGACCCAGCTCGGCGAAGCTTCGTATGAGGTAGCTCACAGGGTCCGGCTCTTTCCGCTATCACCGACAGGGCCGGCGTTTAGCTGGTTTGCATCTATGGAGCCTGGCTCGATTCAAGGCTGGGAAGATCTGGAGACTAAATTCCATAATTACTTCTTCTCTAGCACTGGGGAGAAAGACATCATAGATCCCACCAACATGCGTCCAAAAGCCGAGTGAACTTGGATCGGCTTTCATCAAGCGGTTCAGGGAGACCAGGAACATGTGTTACTCTTTGAACCTGAACGACAAGCAGCTCGCCAAGATAGTGGTCAGTGGGTTGCTCCCACACGTCCAAGAGAAGCTTGTGGGCACCAACTTCAACAGTATCAGCGAGGTGATGCAGAGGGTGGCCGCATTAGAACAGTAGGCCCAGAGTTTCAAGAAGGAATCAAAATACAAGCAGGCCTACAGTCTGCGATTCCGACTCAGAGGATGGAGAGAATGAAGAAGTGGCTGCTGTTGAGCTCAAATGGGGAACAAAGCCCATGGCCGTACCGAAGGGTTGGAGCGCGGAAGATCAATACGACTTTGACACGCGCAAGCTGGACAAGCTCTTCGACCTATTAGTCAGTGCAGGCCACATCACCTTCCCAGCTGATTACGTCAAGCCATCTCCTGAAGATTTGCAGGGAAAACCGTTCTGCCAGTACCACTGGCCTCACCTCACACTCTACAAACAATTGCCGCAATTTCAAAGCAGCAATCCAGAATGCTATTAGGCGCGGTTTGTTGAAATTTGAGGCTCCTCCCAAGGGGAAGATGAAGATCGACAAATTCCCATTCCCGAAAGGACAGAACATGGTCCAGATCGCGAGTCCTCTGACTAAAGTAAAGGTATTAACCTCCGAACGGGCCAAGAAGAACTCCTCAGTTGATACCGATGCACAAATCACAGCTGAGGAGCTGGCGCTGATCAAAGTAAGGAGGGAGCAGAATCAGAGGCAGCCGGAGCAGGTAGAATCCAGTGGCACCAAGAGCAGGAGGCCCACGCACCGGCACCTTCTGAACAAGTGGCGGTGACAGAAAGAGAAAGATCATCAGAGGCAGCTACAGCATGACGAAGAGGAGTACCGCAGGTGGCTCCACGAAGAAGAAGAGGCGCGCTATCACGAAGAAATGGCCCGCCACCGGGGAGGTGAGGAGGATCATTGGCATTGCCCATTCTTCCGACACTGCTGGAATGAAGGCCTGAGACTGCCAACGCTGCGCAACTGCCCAGAATGCAGCGATCAGTACCGAGAGTACAGGCAGTCCCAGGTCAACCGCCGGTCTGTGCATCAGAGGCTGGGGAGCCCCCACAGCCCGCGAGATTGGCGCGAAAAAAGGGACTCGCGCGATCGGCTTGATGAAGCGGTAGTTGAACGCTGACAGCCGGTTTGGCAAGAGAATCAATGGTGCCCAGGGGATCTAACTAGGAGCCAAAGGCGCCAGGTGCAGCGGCTCAGAAATAGAGAGCTCCAAGCTAAGGGGCGTGCCAAACAGGTATGGCGCGAGAAGCCTCCACAAAATAATGGAAAGGCTGTAGCCGATGCACAGATGGTGTTCGTGCTGCCTACAGAGTTCAGAGCCAAGAAGTATGATACCGAGTCCGACTCAGACGATTCGGGATCAGAAGATGGAGTGGCCAAGTTAGTGCTCGCACAGCAAGCTACTTTTGATAAGCCAGCCAAGAATCGACATTTGATGGCCCTCTATCTCAAAGGTTATGTCGACGGCATGCCCATGACGAAGATGTTGGTGGACGGTGGTGCCACTGTCAATCTCATGCCCTACACTAGATTCTGCAAGCTAGGCAAGGGTCCCGATGATCTAATAGAAACTGATCTGATGCTCAAGGATTTCGGGGGCAATTCTTCCAACACTCGGGGGGGCAATCAACGTCGAGCTAACAGTGGGGAAGAAGACACTGCTTACCACCTTTTTCGTGATCGACAGTAAAGGTGCCAACAGCTTGTTACTCGGACGCGACTGGATTCATGCCAACTGCTGCGTACCATCGACCATGCATCAGTGCCTCATTCAGTGGCATGACGATGAGGTCGAAGTGGTCCCGGCCGACGACTCGGTCAGCGTGGCGACGGCAGATGCCACATACTGGGAAGCTGGGGATCATGACTGTTTCTCCGGCAAGGCTTGGGAAGGAGGCTCCATCAAGGTCAGTGATGAGAGTCAACAGCCGATCAGGGCAATCGGCTCTGAGTCTTTTTATTAAATGGAGAATCCGATCGACGGCACAGAGGGTAAGTTGGGGCAAGGATTCACGTCGGCCGACAAGCTCGAAGAAGTGGATGTTGGACCCGACGACAGACCAAGGCCGACGTTTATTGCCGCCAATTTAGACCCAAAGTTCAGGCAGGAGCTAATTCAACTGTTGAAGGAGTACAAAGATTGTTTCGCCTGGGAATATTATGAAATGCCTGGGTTAGACAAATCTATTGTTGAGCACAGGCTACATATCAAGCCAGGGTTTCGGCCACACAAGCAGCCTCCACGTCGTTTTAGAGAGGATGCTCTACCCGACATTAAGGCCGAAAATCACGAGGTTGTTAGAAGCCAAGTTCATTCGAGCTTGCCGATATGCCGAGTGGATATCGAACATCGTCCCTGTGTATAAGAAAAATGGTAAATTGCGAGTCTGTATTGATTTCAGGGATTTAAATAGAGCTACACCGATGGATGGCTACCCTATGCCAATAGCCGATATGTTGGTAGACTCGGCTGCTGGGCACCAAGTTATTATCTTCATGGATGGCAATGCTGGTTATAATCAAATTTTTATGGCTGATGAAGACATCCCGAAGACCGCCTTTAGGTGCCCTGGTGCGCTTGGTTTGTTTGAATGGGTGATCATGACGTTTGGATTAAAGAATGCCGGTGCAACCTATCAGAGAGCTATGAATTATATATTTCACAAGTTGATCGGCAAAGTCGTTGAAATTTATATAGACGATGTGGTGGTAAAATCCAAAAGCAATAAAGATCACCTGGCCGATTTGAGGACTACTTTGGACTGCACAAGGCGACATGGTCTGAAGATGAATCCTAACAAGTGTGCGTTTGGCATGTCAGCTGGCGAATTTCTGGGATTCATGGTCCACCGCAAAGGGATAGAGATCGGCAGCAAGAGTAGGAAGGCGATCGATGAACTCGTACCTCCAACCAACAAGAAGGAATTGCAGTTTTTACTTGGTAAGGTTAACTTTATCAGAAGGTTCATTGCCAACTTATCAGAGAAGGTGCTACCGTTCTCACCATTGTTGAAGCTCAAGAATGATCAAGAGTTCAAATGGGGTGATGTGCAACAGAAGGCTTTTGACGAGATCAGAGAATACATGAAGACTCCTCCTGTCTTAGTACCGCCACGGACAGAGAAGCCTGTTAAGCTGTACGTGACGGCCGAAAGCCATACCATTGGATCGGCCCTTTTTCAAGAGTTTGAAGGGAAAGAGAGAGCAGTCTTCTACCTGAGCAGGCGGCTCCTTGACCCTGAGACAAGATACACACCGACCGAGAAGTTGTGCTTGTGCCTATTCTACTCATGCACCAAGTTGAGGCACTACTTGCTTGCCTCAGAGTGTGTGGTGGTGTCCAAGGAGGATGTCATCAAGCACATGCTTTCGATGCCTATTTTAAATGGTCGGATAGGCAAATGGATCCTGGCGCTTTCAGAGTTTGACTTGAGGTTCGAATCGGCTAAGGCGGTCAAAGGTCAGGCGATAGCCGATTTCATTACACAGCATCACGGAGGATCGGTTAATGTAGCGGATATAGCGCCATGGACTATGTTTTTCACGGTTCTTCGTGCAAGCAAGGTGGTGGCGCCAGAGTAGTGCTCATCTCACCGCGGGGTCTGCGTTTTGAGTATGCTTTCCAGATAGGGCCGATTGTCACAAACAATCAGGCTGAATATGAAGCCACGTGGAAAGGTTTTCAGCTTCTGCATGAAGCAAAAGCCAATGCAGTTGAAGTATTTGGCGATTCACAACTAGTCATCAACCAATTGCTCGGTTTGTATGAATGTAAAGACGAGATACTCAGAGGCTACTATGATCAGTGCCAGGCTCTCATCAAGAAGTTCATGACGGTATCTCTCTGTCACATCCCCAGGGCCCAGAACCAGGAAGCTAATCGGCTAGCGCAGAACGCGTCGGGTTATCGGTCGATGCAGGAGATTTGTAACAGCGAACAATCAGCTGATGACTGGAGGGGCGAGATAGCAGGTTATCTGGCAAATCCTTCACAACAGGTCAGCAGAAAGCTAAGATACAAAGCCACTAAGTACGTGTTTTGGATGGTCAGTTGTATTACAAGACTGTTGAAGGAGTGCTGCTCAAATGCCTGGGGGCAGAGGAATCAGTAAAGCTGATGAGCGAAGTACATGATGGAGTCTGCGGTGCACATCAATCAGCTCACAAGATGAAGTGGATCATCAGGAGGACTGGTTAATATTGGCCTACGATGCTGGAGGATTGTTTCAAATATTATAAAGGGTGTCAAGAATGCCAAAAGTTTGGAAATATACAAAAGTCTCCAGCTTTTGTTATGAATCCTATAATTAAACCATGGCCGTTTAGGGGATGGGGTATTGATCTAATCGGCCAAATCTACCCACCATCGAGCAAGGGTCACAAATGGATCTTAGTGGCGACTGATTACTTCACCAAGTGGGTAGAAGCCATTCCTTTGAGGAACGCCACTTCAGCTGACGTGATCGAATTTGTGAAGGAGCATATTATTTACAGGTTCGGCATACCTCAGACGATCACAACCGATCAGGGGACAATGTTCACTTCAGAGGAGTTTATGACCTTTGCTGACGACATGGGCATCAAGATTTATAATTCATCGCCGTACTACGCCCAAGCCAACGGACAAGCAGATGCTTCCAATAAAATTTTGATCAAGGTCATCAAGAAAAAGATTGAGCAGAACCCCAGAAAATGGTATTTGCATTTGAGCGAGGCACTGTGGGCATATCGTATGGCACAGCATGGATCGATCAAGGCTTCACCTTATGAGCTAGTCTATGGACACGCTGCTATCTTGCCATGGGAGATTCAGTCTGAGAAACGGCGTGTCACGTTGCAAAACAAGCTTACAGCCGGTGAATACAAAGACATTATGATGGACAGTTTAGAAGATTTGCACTATCATCGGCTTAGGGCTTTGGAATACATTGAAAAGAATAAGGTACGGGTGGCCAAGTATTACAATACAAAGGTAAGGAGCAAGAGCTTCATCGAATCAGAGCTAGTATGGAAAGTCATTCTACCTATTGCTACCAAAGATAGCCGATTCGGTAAATGGTCGCCAAACTGGGAAGGCCCGTATCGCGTGGTGGAATGCGCTCCGGGTAATGCTTATATCCTTGAAGACTTGGAAGGGCAGAGACTCGCCAGAGCCATCAACGGGAAGCATCTGAAGAAATACTACCCTAGCATCCTAGTTGGGGGATAATAGACGATTCACGTGAATCTGGCTTTAACAGCCGATGCCGTGCAGGCGGGTCGCCTTCAGGACAAAAATGGCCGACATCGTAGTAACGAGTCGCCCTTAGCAAAAAAAATGTATATACAGTTTTGCAAATTGGATTGTTTCGGGCATAGCGAGTTCAGAAGTATCATATACATCAGAATGCCTAATACAATCTAGTTTGGATTATTAACGCTGTCCCGGATCACGTCCTCGGCGTCGATGGACACGGAGAGAATGTCGGCATGAGGAGCGAAAGCGGCCATCAGCGTGCCGAACTCCTCCATGTCTTGGCCTGCCCGGATTCCCGGTTCGACGTTCACTGGCATGATGCCGGAGTTGATCTGGGCGGCGGTCAGAGCTCCCGCGGCACCGTGACGGACGCCGCTCATCGCCACCTGGCGAACGCGGTGGTGCACGTCCGTAAGCTGCTCCACCTGCGTTTGCCCTCGTGCGCGGAGGACGTCGGTGACGTTCGCTGCAGCCACGCGCAGTTCATGCAGCTGCGTCATCAGAGCTGCGTAAACAAGGAAAGTCAGTGATTGGAAACGCGCCGTGCACACAGTTGGACAAAGCGGGAGATTACCCGCCACGGTGGCCTGCGACTCCGCGAGGTTGGCCCGCGCCTCCGTCAAATCAATACTGGCGACAACAAGCGCGGCGGCTTGGTCCTCGTTCTCTTATCCAGCCGGCCGGCCTCTTTGGTAGCCTCGGAGCAGAGGTTGCGATACAGCCCCATCTCATGATGGAAGTGGCGGCCGTCGGCGGCGGTGTAGGAGTCGCGGGAACTCGAAGATGATTCCGAGTTTGATTCTGCTCCGGAGGTGGTGCTGTGAGCCGGAGCGTGAGGGAGGTTCAGTTGTGGTGCCGTACGACGCACCGAGGAACTGGCGCCGATCGGTGCACCGGAAGGAAGATGGAGCGGGAGACGTTGGCTGAAAGGGATCATCAGATCAGGCACCCAGACTTAGCCAGATTTAAAGATCGACGAAAAGGGCGAATAAGATACCTGCTATGGACTCCCCGTCCGCTGACTTGCATCATACGCCTGATTGGAGCCCTTACAGGAGCAGAGGACCCGGCGGCGTCACCAGCGGTGGGGGTTTCCGGGGTCGCCGTCCCGGTTGCAGCAACGGCGTCACCATCCGCCGGGGCTGCCCAAGGAAGATCAGCACCGGGGGCAGGGTTGTTCAGGCCGGCTGAGGAGCTAGCAATGCCGCTGATGAGAGATGGTTGGTGGCTGCAGAAACGGATCAAATCAGATAGAAACAGCGAGGAGATGGTAGGCTGACGGTTGAACTTACCCCAAAGTCTGCTCGATTCGGGCGACGCTGGCCCAGATGCGGCGGATACTCCGTTCCATCTCATCGCCGTCGACGGGCTCAGACGCCGGGCGCTTCCCATGGTTTTCATCACCGGCCATGGTCGTAAACAAGGATTGAGAGCGGAAGCGAAGTGGATACAAGGAGGCGGTCGGGAGAGTTGGTCGGCGAGACGGATACGATGGCGTGTGATATTGCCTCAAGCCTGCCAACTATTTATAAGACAACACGGGCACCGAGGCGGTTTCTTTGGGAAGTGAGACGGCACGGCGGATTTTAGGTTGCAGTTAATCCGCGTTTCTTGAATCCGGAACAGTTACCAAATCGGGGAGACGAAGCGCCGCCATCAATGGTCGCACATCGATCGGATTTTTTGGGTCAGGCTGTTTAGCCGATCCTATTGTGAGTACCCACAAGCCGATTCGTGATGGATCTGGCTGAGGGGTTAGTTCCAAAGGAAAGCCGAACGAAGCCGATGCTAAGGAGCAGGCCCGAAAGCCGATTCGTATGTAGAACGGATCAGGCTGGGTAATTGATTCTAAGGTACAATGCAAGCCTGAGAGCCGATTTGTATGCAGCAAAAAGTCATCAACATCTTTATCGACCTGGAATGAAGGGACGTACATACAGATGCGAAGAAATAATAGTGAATAAGACCTTTGAATAAGACACAAACGGCATTAAACTATGTCTTCTACTAATCGGATTCTATTCAACGATAGACTCGCATGCAGAGGTGTGGAAATATGGTGAGAACATGCTTATACTTTAAGGATTAAAGGAAGAAGACCTAGACGCACTATGGCTGCTAGTGAGTTTTTCGGCACAAGGAAGACCATCGGATCATAGTTCGAAGCATGAAGAAATCATACTCCGAACTAGGGGGGCATGTGTTAACACCAAATTTTGGGCTGGGAGCCGATAGTCGATACCGAAGGAAGATAGCCGATTTCGGAAGCAGATTCCATCCAGCAGAAGGAAGGAGAATAGCCGATTGAACGGTGAATCGGTTATCGGGTGAAGGTGATAGGAGGCGTGCAGCGTCGGCATTGGTGACGTCATCCAGAGTCTGCACCGCCAAGATGCGATCACGATCGGAGTCCGTTATGAAAGGGAAGATGTGACTCCAAGTTACCTTAGATATAGGATAGTTTGTTAGTTTCCTTATCTATTGATGAGTTGTAATTCGACTAGGACTCTATCTACGCTCAGGGTATAAATATAAGCCCTCAGCCATTGTAAAACATACAACAACATCAATACAACACAACTTTCGGCTCCGGCCAACAAACCCTAGAGTCAGTCGAGTCCGGCGAGTTACTTCATCCAGACTGGGTGTCATCCGGTGGACACAGGCTTGCTTGTAAGTATCGTCAACCCCCTGTTAAACTATGTCCTTTTAGCGTCATCCGGTGGACGTGGAAGCATGGCGGACCAGGGTCCTTGCTAAGCTCTGTTTCTTTGGCGTCATCCGGTGGACGCGGGAAGCACAGTGAGTCAAGGATGATTCACGTTGGTTTACCCGATCAATCTGTGTTAACCGTCATCCGGTGGACGAGATGCAGATTAGGACGGTTTTCACGCGCGGATTAGTTATCGATTCATGTTTGTTTGCTTGATTAATCTATTAGTTAACGTCATCCGGTGGACAGGCTATAGATTAAGACAGTTTGCATGCATGGATTAGTTATCGGCTCTAGTTAAACTTGGCAGTTTAGCTGGATTCATTAAGTTACCGACATTGCTTATGTTTATTGTTATTATTTAAAGCAATCATCAATTTGCCCGTCTTGATCCATATGCATCGGTTTATATCTAATAGATTTATATGTTCAACGAATTATGCTTGCCATTCGTTTCATATTGAATGCTTTGCACTAGCCGATTGTATTTTGGATCTAGATTAGATACGGGTCGCACTCAAGTAATAAAGTGAACATTGTCTAGATTCAAAGGTTAACGGATTTAAGTTGCAACTTCATCATGACTGCCTCGATCCGCTCGATCTCCACTGTTGCAAGATTGTGATTTAGATCTATTATCCGGAGAGTTGAAACATTGTCTACTTTATAGGCTTGTATGTTGCCCGTATACACTGAATCGGCTAAAGTAGCCGATTTCATCTTGTTTTACATTGAGACATCTTATGATTATGATAGCTTGTTGTGACTACATCTTTTATAGCATATTTCTGTCTAATGCAAGTATATGTCATTGAATTCATGTCTGAATCGGTTAACTTGAGTTATAATGCATGTTTCGCTACCATCGGTTCACAACATGACGGAATCGGCTTTCTAGTCGATCTCCCATTACATCGGCTCTTCGAGCCATACAGTTGGAACTACCTGGACATACCGGTTAGCTCCTCCCTGTGATTACTGATTACTATCTTTTTCCTTGTCAATTGCAGGTCAAATTGACTGGCACGCTTGGGTTTTACTGACACTCTCAGACCGGGTCCGAAGCTAGCTGGATCTGCGAGAGCTTTATTGCCTCAAGGGTCGTTTCCGGCTTCGTTGGTGTGTTGGGCTTAGGGAACCACTTTTTGCGCCAACAGAAGGCGAGAAGGTGGAGGGCGGAAGCAAGAAGGCAAACGGCTGCGCGAGCGAATGGCTAGGGTAGAAAGAAAAAATCACGAGTTTTTTCTTATATACCCAGGTGGCGGATCGAGTGAGATGCGGAGAATCCGCTGCATTAACTGCGTGGGGCCCACCATGATCCCAGCATCGCCGCCGGCCTCGCGCACCCAAGCCGCCTCGACTGCCCTGAACCATCGCGTCCGTCAGGCTTCGCGCCTCAAAAGGTGAGCCAAATCATTCCGCCCGTTCGCCTCGATCCCACCAATACATTCTCCTTCTCGACGAAGGAACCTCGGGCTCGGACGCCCGTTACGTTCCCAGGGGATCGAAGACTGGCCCACAGAGGCTCGAACAGTCGCCCCAGGGAAACCGAGTTAGGGACAGCTAGTGGATGGGTCATGAAAACGGCCAGTATCCCGACGCCCGAGCGTCACAAGGGACATCCCGTGCTGTGTCCAAGTCCCAGTAGTGAGTCGATTACGTGGAATCCCTCTGTGCGAGGCATCAGGCCCTCGGGACCCATCGAAGGGACCCGACATCCACTAATTGACCCTCGGGAAACATTTGGAGTGTACTCAGGCCACTAGCCGACCCCCAACGAACGGGGCACGGACCTCCACTTTGACCAGCCCGTTTGTAGGTCACAGGAAATGCTGACTCATGCCCCAACGGGGAAGTCGAGCAGGGCCAAACCTTCTTCTTCCCGAAAAAAGAGCGTGAAGGTCGAATTAAAAAGACAGGGAAGAGCCCGATCGATCTCCGATACGAAAACGGAGGCTCAGGAACTTACCCTGCACCTTGGAAAGACCACCGAACGATCTCCTTTACACGATGGGAGGCTCGGGGGCTCCGCTTCTAAGGGAACAACTCCCCTAAATAAATCAAAGAACACCCGAGGACTTATAACCACGATTTTAAGCCTTTGGAGGGATATAACATCCCTCTAAAGCCTCGGGAGATACACCGGGCGGGTGCGCTCGCGCGCACCCACCGGAAAAAACAACCTATACTACATCTCCTCGACATGAAGCCACAACAGTGAACCTGTGGAGGAGTGCCTTCACTCCGCCACAGGCTCGGGGGCTACTGTCAGGTACCAGAGTATGGGGTACACAACTTCGATGCAAAAACACTTATTCTCAACACGGCCTAGCCCAGGCAAAACCTGTGAAAGCCCATGAAGGCCGCAGCTACGGAGGCCCATGATAACGCTGTATCAACGCGAGCCTACTCTCGGGAAAGCGGCACCCTCGGGTGCCAATTTTTCGATTCGCCCGAGCCTCCTCGAGAGAGCTCGGGAAAGCGGCACCCTCGGGTGCCAATTCTCCGATTCGCCTGAGCCTCCCCGAGAGAGCTCGGGAAAGCGGCATCCTCGAGCGCCAATTCTCCGATTCGCCCGAGCCTCCCTGAGAAAGCTCGGGAAAGCGGCACCCTTGGGCACCAATTCTTCGATTCGCCCGAGCTTTACCATCCCCCTCGAGCGCAACCTCTCAAAAGCATCCAATGCACTGTTGACGTCAGCGGAGCAATCTTGCACCACAAGAGACCTCTCTGACCACTTTACAAGCACTGTCCCGTCAGGCGAGATTCTCGACGCGACTATGCTTCGCACGCGCACGACGGCTATACCACCTGTCAGGATTTCCCTGGCGACAGATTTGACAGACCCACTATGACCATCCTCTCCACAGTATGGTCTACGGTGCTCCGCCCCGTTTTTCGCCGGGATCTACCAACTACGACTACGATAGTCCAAGCGCCTGACGAACGGGCTACGCAAGAACGGGAAAGGCACCAGCTGCACTGTCCACTCGAAAGGACGAGCACACCTTCCATCCGGGCCCACCTGACCCTCGGGAAACACTGTCCGAAAGCCGGAAATGCGCCCAAGAGGAGATATCGTCCTGCTCGGTTCCATCACGCCTCCAGGAGTCCCGAGCCTCGGAAGACAATGCCCCGAGACGACTCTCCCTCTTGTCACATCGTGCGGAAGGACAGCCATCAGGTGTGCTAGGTGTGACCCTACGCCATGCCATAATCCCGACGACTGTTGCCGCCTTAGAACTCACCAAGATCGTACGAACCACTATGGCCATACCCCTGAGATGCGGAGACAAGACCGTAGCTGACGACAGTCAAACAGAGACAACAACTCCCCATTGTAATATACATGGCAATGTATGTACTGCCCTTGCCCCTCCCTTGTGACTATAAAAGGTAGAGCAGGGGCCAGCCTTAGACAAGAGACTCATTCTCACACACACTCCGCACCACACACAACAACAAGCAATATGTACGCACTTACACGTGCACAAGAGACTTGGGAGCACTTCCCTCTCTCGCCTAGCTTGTAACCCCTACTACAAGCACCTCGGTGCAAGGCAACACGACTCTCCTCTCCACTGGACGTAGGGCCCTCTTGGCCTGAACCAGTATAAACCCTGTGTTTCCCCTTGCACACCATCCGGAGCCTCAACCGCAACACACAAAATCACTAGCCGGTGTTAGTACCCGCTAAAACTAGCACCGACAGTTACCATTTAGCCTTGATCGACCCCATCTAGGTATTGATTCATCCAAATTTGGTATTGGAATCTTCTTTGTAGTGCAAAATGATTTGACATCAGCAAGCAATGGCGCTCAACCTTCATTTCTCAAAGTCATCAACCTTGTTTTCACATCAATAAGCAATGACATGGCCTGAACAATATTTTGATCCTTTATTTGGAGCAACTGAGATAACTCATTAATGATGCAAAGCACCTTCAGCATCAACTTCATATTCAAAACAAAAGAGAAGCTCTCCATCTTGCGCACCAAACCACCAGCTCGACTAGTATTGCGCTCATCCTCATGAATCATGGACAACACCTTAACCACAGAATTCCACATTGTCTCAATACGAGCTAAGGTTGTTAAATGTGAACCCCATTTTGTTTCTCCAGCCCTAACTAAATTTGTCCTTTGGTGCTTTCCCTTTCCTGAAAAAATCTGACCACTCTCCAATTTTTCCAAAATTTCTTCCAGATGTTTTATAATTAGCTTATCCTTTCTTTTACAAGATGAACTAGCACTTGTGACAATCAAACTGACATAGTCGAAGAAATCATGAAAGGATGAACAACTAGATGTGACAAAAACAATGACCAATTGCAATTGGTGGGCAAAGCAATGAACATAGAGGGCATATGGGTTCTCATCCCGAATTTGCTTTTGTAACCCATTGAATTCTCCTCTCATATTTGAGGCTCCATCGTATCCTTGTCCCCTAAGCCTTGCAACAGATAATCCATACTTAGCAAGCATCTCAAGTAAAGATTTTTTTAGTGCATTTGATCCACATGCCTGAGACCCAAGAACCTTTCAACAACCATTCCATCTTTGTTCACAAACCTGCAGCACATGGTACAATAAGGTTATAAATAAAAATAAATAAACAATGACAATATTGACTTATGCGACGTACAGCAACTAACCTCACAATCACAGCCATTTGCTCAGCTATTGAGATACCATGAGATTCATCAATGAGAACAGAGAAAAGATTATCCCCAACCTCATCCTTTATGACTTTACTAATCTGTTTTGCACAACTTTCTGTAAGGTCCTTTTGAATCTGGTGAGAAGTCATCCTAGCATTTTTCAGACAACATTCATCAAATGCAGTCCTCATCTGATTGTTCCTTTTCTTGTACCAATCTAGCATCTCTAAGAAATTTCCTTTATTTAAGGATGCTGCAGATTCATCGTGTCCACGGAATGCATGACCTTGGGCAATGAGAAATCTTGCAATGTCTAAAGCTGTAGTCACTCGGACCTCATATCTCTTATCAGCATCTATACTATTGGACTCAAACCTGCGTGAGATACTTTTCCTTTGATTTCTAAAGTCATCAGCACATTTTCTTGCCTTGTTGTGGCAGCAATTGACAGCCCGACAATGCTCTGGAAATCCTATATTTGCTGCATTCTTCCAATTATCATAGCCAGTCTTACTAAAAACAACATGACCATATTTTTCATGCTCTGCTTCTCTCCTAAATAAAAAGCAATAGAAACAATAGGCTGTATCCTTTGAAACACTATATTCCAACCAATCATATTTATCAAGCCATGCTGCCCGAAAACATCTACGACTTGATTTTGGAAATGCATGACCTCTAGGTTGGGTTGGACCCTTCACCAAATAAGCCCTCTTAACCTCATCTCTAATGTCAGGGTGAAATCTATCAATTGCTATTCGACATCCAGGATCAGCAATAATATGAAGATTTTCATCAAATTCCCTAATGAGATCAGTGCCTGCAATTTCTTCTTCATCTTGAGTTTGGGCTTGCTCTTGCTCTGTTTGGCCTTCTGCTTGTTCTGTCCTAACATCAGCTGATTCAACTGTGACAGAACCACCTTAATCATAGGGCTCACGTGCACCGTCATCGTCCCTAAGGACCCACAATCAGTCTGCACGAGTTCCCCTTGACTTAGGTGGCCTGCCGGGTCTCCTAGGAAACCCTAATTTCCCCGAGGATCTCATTGTAAAGACCTTGCAAGTGTTACAACAGTTTACACAATTAATTAGAATCAGAGTACAAGGTACGGAAGTATTACATAAATCTAGATTACAGATATAAATTACATTATTCCAAACCAGAGTTTTGTAGTGGAGGAGCATCATACAACTAGACACCCTGCCCATGGGTTTTACACTTCTTCGTCCATGCACGATCCGTCAACCGACACGGTCCCACGTAGAACTGTACACTCAACTCACCTGCAACAGGGGTTAACAAACCCTGAGTACTGGGGTACTCCGCAAGACTTACCCGACTAAGAAAAATGAATGAGACTCAGGAATGCGGGCTGAGGGTAGTCAAGGTATGGCTTAAGCAAGAGTCAAGGTATTTTGTAGAAAAGCATTACTAATCCTGTTTTCAAAATTTTACTCAACATTATTAATAATCAATACCAATAATTCATATTTCTTTCACTTTCAAATCCAATTCCTTATTCATTCTCGAAACATCCTAGTTCTGAACCACTTTTCGATGTAGGTGTGAGGATCAAGTCTCCATAACCGAGGAGCACGATGATTTGAATCGATTAGTTCCCAGCTGGGGATCCCTATCCACACTGCATATGTAGCACCTAAGCTTGCATATGCCAACCCTATCTACCACGGTTTTTCTATCCCTGAACCGGTCCTGTGCCACCCGAGAGCACAGTACTCCTCTCGTCTCCAGGCACGACGGCCACGAGGGTACACGCTACTCTCGCCATCTCTCCACTCCCTGTGCGTGGTTGTCGGTTCAAGCAATAGAGCCACCGGAGATAGGGCTTCCCGAAGTATGTGGCTAGTTGCAAAAAGTCTCGATCGCAGCAGGCCGACAACGAACGGTCCCTAATACTTTTTCCGTTGGAAACCATGCATTGGGACTCTTACCCAAGTACACTGGTGACCACCCGGTTTTCACATCCCTTTTTCGTCGGCGACAATAAGTTGGGACTCCAACCCAATCATATGGCCCACCAAACGAAAAATCCCGTCCCATCGGTGACGATGTACTGATCAGGTGCACAGCCACCGAACGAGAACATTACCAATTCCCTTTTTCATGAATTAATCAATAATGTATATCATAATAGCTCAAAAATAGCATTTGTGCAAATTCTAAATCATTCCAGCAGAGCTAAGCATTTTCCAAACATTTTACTTAAAATGGTTTCCGGAATTTCAGTGGTCAAGGTTGGTAATGCATCAATTGGGTTCTCAATCAACTCCTATAAACCTAATGCAGTAGATTAACTCAAGTTATAAACATTTTGTAAATCATAAGGAAAGGGTTGAATGCACCGGGGCTTGCCTGTTGTTTGAAGTAGATAGAACCCTGAAGTCAAACCCATGAGAAAGATCCCCGTCCACCAAGCGAAGACCTTACTCGAGATATGCTTCAGATAATAATCACCGCGCGTTCACTACATGAAATAGTAATGCAACACTTAACATGATGATATGGATGCCATGATGCAGGAAATGCACAAAATCACTGATCAAATAGAAAGTAACTTTAATTTGAAAGTTGAGTACAACTTTCCTTCACGATAAAGTTGCAAGTTAACAAAACTAATTACTATCGAGTATTAACTACTTTGGTTTATTCACCATTTTAACAGTTGTTGAAAGGTGAACTAGCTCTCCTATAATAACGACTAGTACTCACTTAGTGATTCATAAAAACCCTATTATCACATGTGCATAAACTACTAATGTTTAATTAACAATTGGTCTACCTACTTGAAGTTCCTTTAAACATTTTAATTAACATGATTAGCATAAGCCTTAACAAGTTAGCAACACACTAAGGATCAACACACTGATAATGACCCAAGATTAACACACAATCCCACAAAATCCCTAAATAGATTAAGATATTTATTTGCTTTATTAAACCATTAATGGAGCGTAAAATAATAAGTAAACAAATTATATCCATTTGAGCCCCAACTTTTTCCACAGCTATATCTCAGCCTAACACAGTACCAAAATAATTTTCATGATTTTTGGATCATTATTCTAACGTACAAAAATCATAGAAGTCCCATTTAATAATTAAGAGGGGCATTTTTAGTTCCTGAGGAATTTACTGAAAATCACTATTTAACATTTTTTTTAAATACTACATATTACAGAGAGCCCATGTAATTATTTTCATTATTTTTGAAGCAGTAATTTAATTCCTACAAAAATAACAAGACAGGGCACTATTGAATATGTTAGGAAATGGAAAAACAACTTCAATTCGCAAGAAAACAGAAAACTCATTTCAGGCCTGGGACGGCCCAACTCATCACGAGCCGGCCCACCCGACACCCCTCTCTCCCGCTTACCCGCCTGCCTCCCTGAGCTTCTGGGTCGGCCCAGTCCGGCCCAACATACCCCCCACTTCTCCTTCCTCCTCGCGCAGGCGCCCTCCCGCGCGAGTGCACGGCGGCCGTCGGCGCAGCGGCCCACCGCCGGAGACATCTCCGGTCAGGTTAACGTTCGCTCGCATGTGTCCCTTGCGAAGGTGATCCGATCTAGTGGCTTGGGTTCTCAGGCTAGGGTTCACAGCAGGCTCAGCGGCGCTCATGGCAGCTCGGTGACGGAGCACCCGCGGCAAGGCCGCGTTCCAGCCACACCGAATTGGTAACATTTAAACCAAGGGCTCGGAAGCGACAAGGAGCTCACCATGAGTCTCATGCGCGTGCTAGTTTGGGCAAAGACAGTACGGAGCGGCCTAGTTGACGTCGAGGGCAGGCACGGCGGTGCATACCGGCCACAGGGTCTCCGTTCCGGGGAACTCAAACCACCACACGCAAAACCGATGAGCTGCAAGGGCATGACAAGCGTCTTACAGAGACTATAACAAGCATAGGGACAGGACTTAGCTCACCATATACCGCTTGCCGCGTCGAGTAGTCGTGGCGGCACTCTGGCCTGGCCACGAAGAAGATGACGGCGGATCGGTCGACTCGAACAACGAGAGGGGACACGGACCGACTCAAAAGGTGCGCAAGGAGGTGGCTATCCTACAGGCAATCTGAATTGGAGAGTGGAGCAATGAAGACGATGAATTTCGCCTCCAACCGCGAGGTCATCGGCGACGAGGTAAGGGAGGAAAAGATGAGGATGGCAACCATCCGAGCTTATAATGGGCAGAGGAGGTAGGGTGACGTGGTTGGGGCCCGTGGACGTGCGCTCAAGATGAAGGACACGCTAATAGGGACCGGACTGGCCGGCGACGTGGGCGACGCATGCCGGCGTCGTGGCCGGACGGCCCTGGTACAGTGAGTACCCCAGCTACAATGCTTGTAACTTTCCCCTTCTTGCCAAACAATTCAAATTACTCAGCATTTCGTATAACAACTCCAAATTTCACCAATATAAAAGTTGTAGTACTCTTTGTACTGGTCACATTTGCTTTTTGAAGTATTTTCAAATTCTGCAGAATTTTGAAACTATTGAAAAGGGGGTAAAAGTGGTTTTTAAATTTGATTTGCAATTCACAGAATTTCTCCAAAATTTTCCACAAAAGATGAAAATCTGTAAACATGAAAGTTGTTCAACTTACTGAGCCCTACAACTTCTATTAAGGGTATTTTTATAGATTCTTGACTAGTTTTTAAATTGATGTTTCAAATTTGAATTTCAAGTCACTGTTTTGGGTTTAATTCAAATTTTCAGTGCATAACTTTAAAATCTCCAAAAATAAAAGTTGTTTTATCTTAAAATATCTACAACTTTCATTAAGAGACTAACCTCAAAATATTTTTAGTTTTTGAATTAGGGTTTGGGGTCAGATTTAGGGTTTTAAATCCCTTTTTCTAACCAATTTCCAATTTAAAGCAACTCATACACTCAACCCAATATAACTACACCAATTCACTCCATGATCCCTAAGCACAGTCATAAGCAACTAGAAAAACTTATTTTAATTAGTGCACAGTGATCAGGTTTGATGCGGGATGATTTGCAACTAAGGATGATGACATGGCAGGTTTTAATTAACCGTAACACCAGGGGTGTTACATCAACTTCAGAAAATACAACTAGTTCTTGATATATTTCTTCAGATTCCACAGCCACACCAGTTTGACTTTCATGGGTGCTTGGGAAAGATCCAGAACCAACAGTCATACTTGTAAAAAATGACTCCAAATCTACACACATAAAACCAGCAAATCTCAATTATCCCATCTCAAAAAAATTGCTAAATACCTACATCTAAAAGTCACAAATCACAATTATACCACTTCATACAAATTTTTTCTTTCCAATTGCAGAAGAGGCAGTGTTGGCAGTGTTGGGGCCGGCTATGCCTCAGCCTCAACCTCGGCCTGCTCCTACTCTACTCTCCGGCAAGGCTTCAGCTTCTTCTAGACTACGCCCACGCCCATGCCCGTGGCCAGCACCTTGCTCGCCATGGCGTCGCCGCGACCAACCTCACCCAACACCAAATCGTCCTCCATCAGAGCTGCAGCCTACAGCAAGTGGGCAGGCAGGCAACTACAGAAAACGGCGACCGCCGTCCGCCGAGGTGCTGACCTGGGCTCACGCCTCGTGGGTCGCGGCCGACCGGAGCAGCTCGGCCTGCTCGGGGGCTCGGGGAAGTCCTCTGCTCGGGGGCGACCTGGCCGGCGAGCGGCCAGGCGGCTGGCGAGGCGGCCGGCTAGCGGCGAGCCGGCGACGGCACCAAGTGCGTACGAGGCCGCGAGTGGACGAGCGGCGCCGCGCGGACAGAACAGGGAGAGGCGAGCGTGTTAGGGATTTGGGGAATTGGGGCGCCACTTGGGCCGGCTAGGGCGCTGGGCTTGCTATTGGGCCTAATTCTATTCCTCCCTATTCTATTTGGCTGGCTCGCAAGTCGTAGCAACGCCGACGCCGCCGCGAAGCCGCTGCGATGCTCGCCGCCTCGCCGCCAGAAGGGAAGAAGAAGAGGGGGGGTCCTATGGTGCTACTCCGGTGGTAGGTGGGGCAGCTGGCCCACCCTGCCGCATGGGGAGCTCCGCCTCTGCCCAGCAGAGAGAGAGGAGGAGGACATGTCCAGCTACTTGAGCCTGTCATATACGGGGACAGCCTGCCGGCCGCCCCGTCAGGTACCTCATCCAGGCAAATTTTTCCTTGCTAGCAAAAGTTGAAAACGGCTTTCCTAGGCTGACCAGGCGAGACAAGCTGAGTGCATGTGAGACATCACGCGCTCTTGATTCACCTCCCCACGCATCACGGCTCCATGTGTTTTTGCTTGCATTGCGAACGTCGTTAATTCCCATTCACTCATCCTGCCAGCTTGTTCAACAAGAGTAGATGGTGCATGAGGTGATCTCATTGTAGCTTGAAAGAGGCAACTACGTTAAGAGAGTGTTTGAGACTGCTCCACAAACTCTGTCTCACAAACTTCAAAATAAAGCAGCTCCACAAATTTAATGTTTTTTGTGGAGCACCTCTTTAGGGTGCTCTCATAACTCCACATTTTTTTTCTCAAACAGCGTACGTAAAGCTGAACTCTCAAAAAATATATGATGTGAGGTTGTTCCAAACACCCCTAAGGCAGGCTTCACAAAACCAAACATCATTTCCTTAGTTGGCTACAGCTAACCTGTCTATAAAGGCTTGGTGTAAATATTAGACATGTTTGTATCTGGCATAACAACCAAACACACCATTAGCTTTGAGATTTACACTATCTCTCGGCTTCCCGCTACCTCCTCTTTCTCTCTCCTGTGTTTCCACTACTACATGGCTGAATGGAGCGCTACGTTGGAAAAAGTGAGGGCTTGCTTGGTTGATGTTCAAAATTTGCCATGTCATAAATTTTGGTACCAAATTAAATGATTACCAAAATCACGGTTTGCCAAATATTTAGGCATGACAAAATTTGAGAGTGAACCAAACAGGCCCTCAGTCAAGGCCGCAAGCCCACCGGCCCGGCCCGCACCTGTAGGTACTGTTACTGTGGTGGTCGCGGGAGCCAACGAAAACGAATCGCTGTGTCGCCTGTCTCCGGCCTCTGCAACGCCAACGCGACAGGCAGAGAGAGGGCCTGCCTGCCCTAGCGTAGCGTCCCAGAGGAGCACCGCAGGCAGGCACCAGGCGGCTACTCGCACAAGAAGAGAACATGGAATGATTGACGTGACGCGTGTGGCAGTGGCAGGGTGGCATGCTTTGTCCGACAGCATTTTCTGGACGCCGCCCTGCCGCCTCGCCGGGGGACACCACCCCTTGATCGCCGGCTTTCCTACCACTCTCTGTCGTCTCCTCTCTCGTCGTCCGGTGTCTGTCTGGTCCAATCCAATCCGTCGTCGTCGTCTGCGGATCGGAACGGAATGGAATGACCGAAGGACGGCTATCCAGCCTCGGGTCTCGAGCCTGGAGGGGTGCCTCGTGCCTCGGGTCTCGAGCTTGGCCTTGGCTGCCTCGTGCCTGCACTGATGCACGCAGCAAGCCATTGCATTTGGAGACCCTTGCATTTGTGGTAGTACTACCACTGTACACTGTAGAGTAGTAGTACTCCTCCGTTGTATTGTACGGGCAGAAGTATAGTATTGTACTAGCACTGTACTGGTAGTCACAATGCAGGAGGACTGGCGGAACCTCGGTGTCTGCGTCAGCGTGCTCCTGCTCCTGCTCGTGCGCCTCGGGAGTTGTGCTCACTGAGCACGTCAGCAGTCCTGCCAAAATTGGCCGGCACGGGACGACACAAAGCTGCGCTTTTGCAATTGTATATGGACGCGTTTGACACGCTCCTCTTCGAGCGCTTCATGGAAGCAGACCGAGCACTTCGAGACAATTTAACTTCTCAAAAAATAAAATAAGGCTTGTATCTTTTTTAGACGGATGGAGTTCGTACACTACAGATTTGATCAAACTTCAAATTGTTGGATGGAGTCTCGTCAAATTTCGATTTCTTCCAGGAGTAGTACAGTGTAACATAAGGGGTTGTTTTTATCTTTATTCTTAAAATAAACTAATATTTTTAGCCATGTATAGATACATTTGCCATGGGAAAAGATTTGTACCTACTCTTTTGCTTCTAATCTCTAGCCTTGCTTGGGTGTTTGGATCTGTGGCAAAAGAGTGGGCTCAGTGTAAAATAAGGTGTTCTTCACACTCTAATGCTTTTAGGGGCAGTTTAGTTGGGTGAAAAGGAGTGAAAACTGCGCTGTAGCATTTTCGTTTGTATTTGACAACCTTTATCCAATCATGATCCAAGTAGACTCAAAAGATTCATCTCGAGCTAGCCAGGCAAAAAGTACAAACATGCAACCGATGCTACTTCATTTAATGCTTCATGTAGGCATAAAGTACAATTGATGTGAAGGGGAAAGAGAAAAAAATTTAGGAAGTAAACAGGGCCTTTAGTCTAGTTTTGCAAAACTTTAGCTCCCCATTTTTGTCCACCTGTTTCAGATCCATTTGCCCAAAACTTAGGCTAAAAGTGTTAGGCAAAATTTTTACAAAGGAAATAAACATGGGCTAAACATCATCGTTGAAGGCATGTAGCCAGGTCATCCATTTTGGCCTACTCACAATGATGTCATAGCTGAATATGTATTTTTTATAAAATACTTCCTCATCTCTAAAAACATGTAATCCTAGCGTTTAAAATTTATCCAAAAAGGGTTGAAATCCTAGAGCATAATCAACTTTTTGAGTGAGCCCACCAAATAAAAAACAGCCACGTCATGTGCCTGTGTTATTCGGTGGCTATTGTAGGCCCATGTCAGGTTGCTTTCCTGATGTCTTATTAATATAAACTGATTTGAACTGTGAAGAATTCTCCAGATGTGATGATTTAGCCTGCAATGAAATAAACAAATAGAGGCAAATGCATAATTTTAGGTACTTGCTAATTTTAGCTTGAAATCTGAAATTTTCTATGTATCATATATGAACATCACTTAAGCTCCCGTCGCTACTGTTCATATATTTGTCGCTACTGTATACCAGCCTGCTTGCTTTTTTTATTATTATCATGGCTGTGGCTGTTTCTAGTTCTACTTGTACCACTGCCGCCGGTGCTCAAAAAGTTTGGGCGAGCGGGACCTCCTATAAGGCCATGTTTCTTTCCACTTGTAATCAACTAGCTGACGTGTGATTCCTGTCAAAAAAAAAAAACCCTAGCTGACGTGTGTTCACCAACATAAAGCTGTTTTTCTTTGCTTCACTAGCAACTAGCTGTCGCAAAGCAACTTTTCTAAGCTTTGATCATCAATAGGCGAAACTTTTGAAAGATTTTCTAACGTAGTAAGGATGCTACAATATCCATCACAAAATAGTACTAGGAGTATATATGTCTTTTTGTTCGTAATAATATATGAATTTGATACTAAAAGTTTTCACTTAATCGTATCATTGTTCTGAACTGCTTGCATGTGTAAGGATGGGTCCAACAATCGACTTTTAAGCTAAGGGGTTGTTTGGTTTTACCGCTGGCTTGCTAGCTCGGCCAACAAGGACTACAAGAAAAGCATGTCTGCACAAGCTCTCAGGCCCGCCATACAATTACAACCCATCTTTGCTCAATGGATACAAAATATACATGCTAGCGCGCCTGGCGTAACAGCTCCTGGTGCAACAATAAGTACCAGCTTAACGTGGGGAGGCGGCGAGTTAGTAGTTGTAGGCGGCAAAGTAGCTTTGTTACCTATTCCATTAGGAACTGCAGATTTTTTAGTTCATCACATTCACGCATTTACCAGCAAGGCAACAAGCTCCAAGGTACTTGGACAACACAACCAAACAAGCAAGGTTGTTCTGTATCCTTGCTCAACAAGGTCAAATAGAGGAACCAAGCATGCCATAAACTCATGCACCATTTTTTTTAATAACTTACTCATGCACCATGTTAAGATTATCTAAAAGTGTTATGCATGTGGACTATCTATGTTATAAGTTATGTGCTAAAAGTTAAAGTATCTTAAAACTAGTAATAATTATATATTAATTAGTTCTTCGAACTAAAATAGCCACATAGGTAATAGTACACAATCCTAATTGAATAAAAATAGTTTCTAGTTTGTCTTATAATTTGCAACGATATGTATTCCAATAAGGGGGAGGTCAAAGCTTCAAAGCCATGTTCAAACCAAGAACGTTAGTCTCGACTGTCGAGGGGAGCAAACGGCCAGAATAGGAACTAGACGATCGATGCCCCCACGTAACCGTCTTTTTCGATTGAAAGCCATCTGACAAGTGCCTAACCTAACCAACGGAGTGTACGCACTCCGTGTAAACTAGTAATAGCTGAGAGCGATCATATATTAGCTTTGTAATAGCGGCCGTTATAGCGGTATATATATATAGTGAACATCTCGCTATTGGATATTGATATAGGATAGCGGAACAAAGATTATCTGTTGGGCTGGCTGGATTGTACGGCTGGCTGATTGATTGTTATGAGAGAAAAATATTGTTGAATGACTGTCTGATGCTGGCTGGTAAGTTCAAACGAACAGTGTAGTTGCTCTGCTGTTGCACATAGCATCAGCTTCTGGAGGCTACCATTGTTGTGCTAGAGCAGCTATCTACTGTTATATATATAAATGATTAAAGTGACAACTGTTATAGGGTGTTTAGAAGCCAAAAATTTGCGAAAAAAACATTGTAGCACGCATGCTAATTTTTGCAATAAGTGTCTAATTATAGTCTAAATAGGCTCAAAAGACTCGTCTCATGGGTTAAACAATAACTATGCAAACATATAAAAGATCAATCTACATTTAATGCATGCTCCATGCATATAAGTGCTATGTGTGGTTCGTGGCTATATAAAAATGTCTATATAATAAGAAATAATGATGGGATGATGAATAATGTCTTCTCCATTGATATATGAACTTGATATCAATTTGCATAATGTGTCTTCGCTATACCTTATTTGATAAGGGAATGGGATCGTGCTAAATTATTGCTAATTTTTTGGCTTGCTAGTATAAATGTGAAAGGTTTCATCATTCATATACTATATCATTTGAAAGATATGTGACTCATCCTGTTTGGACTTGGATCCTAGATTAGCCCTTAATTAGCCAAAGGTTACTGTAGCAAATTTAGAGGCTAATCAATTAGGATACATTCATCATTCTCACCACTTATACAATTAGTTTCGAAATTAGTTCACGATTGATTTTTCTAAATAGCATCTAAACATAGTGCTAATTTTTAGCACTAAATATCTAAACAAGCAACAAAATGTGACTTCTGAGCTAGTAGTTATGAGTTACAACCCTTTTACTCGAAGATGCACCAGACTGGTGGTTGTGCGAGAACTAAAGAAGATTCATTGAACACTCCGCTAATATGGCCTTCCACCTGTTTTTACTTATGTATATTTACAACTAACTAGGAGCGACGCTTCTGGTATAAATAATTCAATGTAATCCATCATTTGAGAGGAGTTGGTATATATTGATATGTTATGATAATTGAGCATGCCTCTTCTTGATCTTGTTGAGTAGTGGGTTCTGGTTTTGATCCAATCCACCACCACTCTCGTAAGAGTTGGTACTACCATGGAAGGGCCAAAACGAGAATGGTCTTGAGAATATGGCAATATGCTACCATAATAGCGGCAATAAGCTACCAGTAGTAGTAATAAGCTGCGGACTTGCTGACGAGATCGGTGATGATGAGCCGGCCAGTCCTAGAAGGGGACACACTTGCACAAACAGTCACGGTGTCACACTGCTTTGGATGGGACCCCCGGTGGATTTGGCCTGTCCCTCATCGTTGAGACAGCTAGCGACCAGCGCCCTGCCTCTCAATCATCACAGTGAATCCAGACTGCTCCAATGGCGGACGTGTGATGCAGAAATTCAGTGGCGCCTTCTTCTCCTGTGGCAAATAAGGACTACTGAAGTACAGTACTCCGTAGTACACTAAAGGTCATTAGTTTTGTACTAGAGATCCAAATTCTTCACTTTATCCGTAGTACACAAGTACTACTTTCATGATACGTACAATGAATTTTGGAACACATATTGGTTTAATGTTTTGTGGATATAAATTAAATGTGTTGACACCCAAAATTGTCCAGAGTGCATAATGGACTTCATCACCATGTTTCTATCATCAAGATGATCAACAGAGAACACAGTTAGATCATCACATATGATGCTTGGGCAAGGAAAAACAATTTTTTCCTGGCGCTGAACCAGTCAGAGCCAGTTTAGCCATCTCTAAAACCAGGCTAAGCCTGGTTTGGTTAACTTTCTCAAATGCAATAATGTACTTCACTATTGCGTTTGTCTCATCGTGCTGATCGAAAAACATATATGGTTTGCCTCATTTAGTGTCGAGATAAAGAAGTTACGTCCTCACAAAGATGCCATGTTGCTGAAAGGTCCGGCCTAGGTCGGAAGTTTTGGCCCCTAAAGTTTCGATTGGTGCCGAAACTTCTGGAAACTCTTAAAGAACTCGTCCAGGTGCCTAGGATCATCCCTATGTCAGAAGTTCCGATTGAGGTCAAAAATTTCGTTCCTCCGAAGGTCCGGAACGTGTAGGAACTTCGACGGACCCAATAAAAACACTGTTCGGATATGATGTTTTGGATTCTGAACCGAACTGTTCCAAAGTCATGAAAAACTTGGAATATAAGACTTGAAGAGGTTTTCTACTCGGATAAGACCACTCCCCCTCTGTATGTATGAGAGGATCATGGCCGAGTGACTACCCAACAATCCAATCGACCCAAAACCAATATATATATACAACTCTCCTTTTACCTTCTTATCCAACCCTTATGATGTTGATTTCTTGATTCGATGACCTTAGGCTTGCTGGCTGATCTAGGGCAACCCAACGACGCCCTTGCCCTGACTGGGGTCCCTTCCGGACAAGAGATTCGACGGTTTCTTTGTTAGTTTGTCCGAAAACCGGTTCTTCGTTGAAGCATCTAGGCCCTAATGGTTTCGGTGATTAATGACAACAAAGAGGTTATTATGACTAACGTGTGTTTTGCAGGATAACCTAGAGGTTAGGTCATAATAACATGTAGGTTCAAGCCCCTAGCGATGGAAATTGATTCGGTTTTTAAAGGACGGAAGACAAGACGGAGATAGGCTAGTCCCAAGTGTCGATTGGTGTTGAGAGACACTTGAAGTAGTCTTAAGTTTTGTTTTTCTCTTTGACCGTACTATAAAAAGGGGTTTGGATGGGTAGCTTGACTTAGGGCAAGGTTAGAGAGTGTAGATGTGATGCACACTTGTCCAACATAGCTCTAGACAGCTCAGAGAAACTCTTGAGAGAGAGAGAGAGGATCAAACTTTATTTTGAAAAGTTTTCGATTCAGCGAAGTTTGAACTGAGTTTTGGGCGTCGGACCCTGGGGAGTATGGTCGTCGGATCAATACCTAGAGTCCGACGGCCACGTGGCAACCCCTGGGTGCTTCTCAGCGTACCAGGGAGCATCGGACGCTGGCTGGGGTGGTCGTTCGGACCATTGCCCAGCGTCCGACGGTGCCTGGGTGTTTAGGTGAGCGTCGGACTGGAAGGGTTGGCTGCGTTGGACCAATGGTTCATAGCGTCCGACACTTCCAGAGAGGTCCAGAGAGCACAGTTAGGCGTCGGACTCTGTCCGATGGCCTGCGTTGGACTATTGGCACCAGAGGCGGAGCTCCCCATGTGGCAGGGTGGGGCAAGCTGCCCCACCTACCGCCGGAGTAGCACCATAGGACCCCCCCTCTTCTTCTTCCCTTCGACGGCGAGGCGGCGAGCATCGAAGCGGCTTCACGGCGGCTGTCGGCGTTGCTACGACTTGCCAGCCAGCCAAATAGAGCAGGGAGGAATAGGAATTAGGCCCAATAGCAAGCCTAGCGCCCCAGCCGGCCCAAGCGGCGCCCCAATTCTCCAAATCCCTAACGCGCTCGTCCTCTCTCGTTCTGTCCGCACGGCGCCGCTCGTCCGCTCGCGGCCTCGCACGCACTCGGTGCCGTCGCCGGCTCGCCGCTCGCCGGCAGCCTCGCTAGTCCCTGGCCGCCTGTCCGCTCGCCGGCCAGGTCGCCCCCGAGCAGAGGACTGCCCCGAGCCCCCGAGGAGGCCGAGCTGCTCCGGTCGGTCGTGACCCACTGAGGCGTGAGCCCAGGTCGGCGCCTTGGCGGACGGCGGTTGCCATTTTACTACAGCTGCCCGCCTGCCCACTTGCTGCAGGCTGCAGCTCTGATGGAGGACGATTTGGTGATGGGTGAGGTTGGTCGCGGTGACGCCATGGGCGAGCAAGGTGCTAGCCACAGGCGCAGGCAGTGGGCGTGGGCGTGGGCGTAGTCTAGGAGAAGATGAAGCCTTGCCGGAGAGTAGAGTAGGAGCAGGCTGAGGTCGAGGCCGAGGCGTAGCCGGCCCCAACACTGCCTCTTCTACGATTGGAAAGAAAAAATTTGTATCAAGAGGTATAATTGTGATCTGTGACTTTTAGATGTAGGCATTTAGCATTTTTTTGAGATGGGATAATTGAGATTTGCTGATTTTATGTGTGTAGATTTGAAGTCATTTTTTACAAGTATGACTGTTGGTTCTGGATCTTTCCCAAGCACCCATGAAAGTCAAATTGGTGTGGCTGTGGCAATATGAAGAAATGCATCAAGAACTAGTTGTATTTTCTGAAGTTGAATCAGCTGATGTTAGGACAAAACAAGCAGAAGGCCAAACAGAGCAAGAGCAAGCCCAAACACAAGATGAAGAAGAAATTACAGGTACTGATCTCATTAGGGAATTTGATGAAAATCTTCATATTATTGCTGATCCTGGATGTCGAATAGCAATTGATAGATTTCACCCTGACATTAGAGATGAGGTTAAGAGGGCTTATTTGGTGAAGGGTCCAACCCAACCTAGAGGTCATGCATTTCCAAAATCAAGTCGTAGATGTTTCCGGGCAGCATGGCTTGATAAATGTGATTGGTTGGAATATAGTGTTTCAAAGGATGCAGCCTATTGTTTCTATTGCTTTTTATTTAGGAGAGAAGCAGAGCATGAAAATTTTGGTCATGTTATTTTTAGTAAGACTGGCTATGATAATTGGAAGAATGCAGCAAATAGAGGATTTCCAAAGCATTATCGGGCTAGTCAATGGCTGCCACAACAAGGCAAGAAAATGTGCTGATGACTTTAGAAATCAAAGGACAAGTATCTCACGCAAGTTTGAGTCCAATAGTATAGATGCTGAGAAGAGATATGAGGTCCTGAGTGACTGCAGCTTTAGACATTGCAAGATTTCTCATTACCCAAGGTCATGCATTCCGTAGACATGATGAATCTGCAGCATCCTTAAATAAAGGAAATTTCTTAGACATGTTAGATTGGTACAAGAAAAGGAACAATAAGGTGAGGGCTGCATTTGATGAATGCTGTCCGAAAAATGCTAGGATGACTTCTCACCAGATTCAAAAGGACCTTACAAAAAGTTATGCAAAACAAATTAGTAAAGTCATAAATGATGAGGTTGGGGATAATCTTTTCTCTGTTCTCATTGATGAATCTCGTGATATCTCAATAGCAGAGCAAATGGCTGTGATTGTGAGGTTAGTTGATGTATGTCGCATAAGTCAATATTGTCATTGTTTATTTATTTTTATTTATAACCTTATTGTACCATGTGCTGCAGATTTGTGAACAAGATGGAATGGTTGTTAAAAGGTTCTTGGGTCTCAGGCATGTGGAGGACACAACTTCAAATGCACTAAAAAAATCTTTGCTTGAGATGTTTGCTAAGTATGGATTATCTGTTGCAAGGCTTAGGGGACAAGGATACGATGGAGCCTCAAATATGAGAGGAGAATTTAATGGGTTACAAAAGCAAATTCAGGGATGAGAACCCATATGCTTTTTATGTTCATTGCTTTGCCCACCAATTGCAATTGGTCTTTGTTTCTGTCACATCTAGTTGTTCATCCTTTGATGATTTCTTCAACTATGTTAGTTTGATTGTCACAAGTGCTAGTTCATCTTGTAAAAGAAAGGATAAGCTAATTACAAAACATCGGGAAGAAATTTTGGAAAAATTGGAGAGTGGTCAGATTTTTTCAGGAAAGGAAAAGCACCAAAGGACAAATTTAGTTAGGGCTGGAGAAACAAGATGGGGTTCACATTTAACAACCTTAGCTCGTATTGAGACAATGTGGAATTCTGTGGTTAAGGTGTTGTCCATGATTCATGAGGATGAGCGTAATACTAGTCGAGCTGGTGGTTTGGTGCGCAAGATGGAGAGCTTCTCTTTTGTTTTGAATATGAAGTTGATGCTGAAGGTGCTTCGCATCACTAATGAGCTATCTCAGTTGCTCCAAACAAAGGATCAAAATATTGTTCAGGCCATGTCATTGCTTATTGATGTGAAAACAAGGTTGATGACTTTGAGAAATGAAGGTTGGGAGCCATTGCTTGCTGATGTCAAATCATTTTGCACTGCAAAGAAGATTCCAATATCAAATTTGGATGAGTCAATACCTAGATGGGGTCGATCAAGGCTAGATACTTAATCACTCAAGATCATCATTATCGAGTTGATACTTTCTTGGATGCTATTGATGCTATTATCACAGAGATGGACCATCGCTTCAATGAGGTTTCATCAGAGTTACTTGTTTGCTTCTCATGTCTTGATCCAAGAGACTCCTTTTCTAAGTTTGATGTAGAAAAGATTGCTCGTTTAACTGAAATATATAAAGAAGATTTCTTGGACTTAGATTGTGCTGATATAAGAGATCAACTTGAAACATTCATCCTTCATATGAGAAGAGTTGAACAATTCCAGGCTTGCCATGATTTTGGAAGTTTAGCTATAGAGATGGTTAAAAGTGGAAGAGACATCACTTTTCCATTGGTCTATCGCCTCATCAAGCTAGGATTGCTTCTACCCGTCGCAACTGCCACTGTTGAAAGAGCCTTCTTGGCTATGAATATAATCAAGATAGATTTGCGCAATAGGATGTCCGATGAATGGCTTAATGATTTGATACTTTGTTACATTGAGAAAGAGATTTTTAGAGGCCTTGATGGAGGTGAAATCAGGAAGACATTTCAAGCCATCAAAATCGGGCTATTGATTTGCCTAGGCCACCAAGAAGACCTAGACACGATTAGTTCTATCCTAGTGTTGCAGTGGTATGTCTCCTCATAACTATACTGTTACATTATAATTCATACATTACAGATTAAGTCACTAACAGTTTGTTCTTCTAATTTTCAGGTTTCTTAGCTATTGGAATGTTGGATTTTGGTCTTTAATTTGGACAAATTTTATTGTTTGGTCCGTCTTTGTTGAATTAATGGACTACTATCTTCACATAAGAGGTACCATCATGAATCCATGTTTAACTTTGCCACAAATTAGCTATGGATGTGCGTCCTTGTGATGTCATTAAAAAGTTATGTTCGCGACGCGCCCCACCTAGTTTTTTGTTTGAGCTCCACCACTGATTGGCACGTGTGTTTGTCGTGGTCTCGCTCTGTGCAGAGAGCACCCGAGAGCTCAGAGGGCGTCGGACATTGGTCCGACAGCTAGGCATCGCACCATTGGCCAGAGTCCGACGCCCCTCTGTCACAGTAACGGCTATCTACCATCTGTGAGAGTCGGACTGGGAGTTTTGGTCCGACGCTTGCACTGTTCCCTCAGTCCGACGGTTCGCAGAAAGCTGATTTGTGTTCAAACGGCTAGTGTGGGGCTTGGGGGTATTTATACTTCTCCATCACCCTCATTCTAGCTCTCTTGCTCATTTGTTCAGCTGAAGCAACCATTGTGACCTTGTGAGAGTGCAAGAGCCCTAGGGAGGTTGAGTGATTTCCACTTGCTTGTGAGCTTCTTCTCTAAAGTGTGATCAAGAGTGACTTGTGTGTATCTATCACCCTCTTTGGCCTTGTTCTTGGTCAACTGAGAGTCTAGGCTTGTTACTCTTGGTGATCGGCATCACCTACATGGTTCGGTGGCGATCGGAGGCTTGGTGACAGCTTGAACAGCTTGTGGGCGGCCCAAGCCAAGCTTGTGAGTGGTTGTGGGCGATCCACCACACCGGAGAGGCAAAGGATCAGCCCGTAGAGAGCACTTGGTCTTTTAGTGGGGAGTGTCGACTCTCCGATACTTTGGAAAAAAAACTCGGCTTGCAATCTCTAACCCATTTACTTTCCCGCTATTACTTTATGCTCTTTACATTTCTAGAGTAGTATACTTGTGTTAGGACTTGGCTCTAGGTTGCATAACTTGTTTTAGGCTTACAATCACTCACAAGCACTAGTGGGGTGATATTGGACAAATGGCGATAGGTTGAATTGTTTTGCGAAAAATTATTAGTTGCCCAATTCACCCCCGTCTTGGGCATCCTCGATCCTTTCATTCGTCACGCAAGTACATTGGTTACCTTGGTTTGCTTGTAAATCTAGCCGTTCTTCATCACGTAAGTGTGATCCTTGCTGCGTTCTTCGGTCTGTGGCGGCTCGAACATCCAATGCCCTGTTGGTGTATGATCTGAAACCTATTTGACATCAACAAAATGTTTAAATATTAATGGATTTCATTTTCTAGCTAGGTACTTTCTTAATCCTAGAATGATAAGTGTATTTTTATGCCTAAAAAGGTCAAATAATCTAGCTAACAATTAATCGACATATACAAATTTGGAACATGACACTTGCATCAAAAGACTATTGGGTTGCAACCTTAGGTTGTCACGATTAACCTTAGATGGTCACGATTTTTCTACCAATGTTTAGTTGATGGTCACGTTGGTGTAACTCGCTTCCCCCTCCCCCGTAACCCCCATCTGTGCGCACGCCGCCTTGCTTTCCCCGTTCTCGAGCGCGCCGCCCTTCATAACAACCACCCCTCTTGGCTCCTTCCCTCCTCGTCCATGCACCACCCGAGTAGGCAAATGCTAGAGAGAAGTCGGCCTCCCCGGCGATGCCCTTCCTTTCCCTGTTGGAGCTTTTCCCCGGCTGTGCCCCTCCTATCCGAAGCTGGTGGCTATGCCTCTCCGTGCCGGAGCGCTTCCTGACCACACCGCTGCCATGGTCGTGCTCGTCAATGGAGAGAATATAGAGGAAGAAGATAGAAAAGATGATGACAAGTAGGTCATATGTGTCATTCTCTATTAGAATGAGTTTGAGACCCCTGTTTTGAAGGTTTCTGCATGAGTGCGGCCCAGAAAACAAGGCCCTCAAAAGTAGGGGGCTCAAATGAAAAGTAGTAGCTCTATTTTCTAAAATATTGCTTGTGTAAGCTTTAACAACTAAATTTTAGCTTTCAGCCAATCAGGCTTATACTCCCAACATTTCAAATTATTAGATATTTTGGCTTTTCAAATACAATACATTTACTATGCATGTATCTAGACATAATGTATATTTAAATACATAGCACAGCTATTGTATATAGAAAAGCTAAAACGTATTATGATTTTGATTTGGAATGGGGGAAGTAGTATTCAGTTTTGTTGGCACACACAGTGACAGTGCCTCACATCTCTCTGTATCCTTTGTTTCTTCGTACACATCTTCCTTATTTCATTCTTTGTTGCTACTCCTAGTTATCAACCGAACTTGTCATATTATTACTCCTCATATCTCTTTGTAACTCTCGCTTCTTTGCTGCTACACTATACTCCGAGAGAGAGGTGATTCTATACATATGATAGAATGGCAATAAGAAGCTTCATCCCGACGACCCAACATTTATATTCATGACTGCTTTTCACCGTACTCTTCAATTCTACACGACTTGCTTTTCGTAGCATACATGACCTTTTTCCTGTCGGGACACTTGTCACACCTCTACGGCTAGTATGATACGGTTTGTAACTATAACTTCTTTTTGGTAGGTTTGGCACTATTTGTTACTCATAAAAAGTTTAGGTTACGCGGTCTATGCTATTTATTACTCCTAGTAATAATGCAATTCTACAACAGTACTGGTAGATCAAACGATCTGAAGTTTGACTAATAAGGTCCCGTTTTGAATCCTAGTCCTAGAAGATTTTAAGAGTAGCTAGTGATTTCGAGAATATGGAATTTAGACCATTTTCTATACACATTCGAAAACTCAAATTAATCTGTTTTGATAAGTTCTAAAATCATAATCTTTTAATTAGGATAGAGGTGGTAAGAGTAATGACTTGATATACCGACCGGTAGCTATAGAAGCTCCTCCTCCTACGTAGGGAGTGTACAGAAGCAGCTTGGATATACTTCCTCCATCGCATAAAGACTGTCGTTTTAGACTTTCCAGATATTACGTTTGATCATTCGTCTTATTTAAAAATTTTGTATCAATATCATTTATTTTATTATAATTTGATTTATTATTAGAGATACTTTAATAATTATTAATTGATTTTGTATTTTGTATAAAATTTTTGAATAAAACGGATGGTCAAACACGGTTTCTGAAAAGTCTAAAACAATCTTTTGAGACGGATGGACTACTATATACAACCTGCCGACACGATCATTGAGCCCGCAGAAATATACACAGTGCCTAAACATGGATGGCCCCGCACCGCACCCTTATCTATCTATCGATCTCCCTGGATCCAGCAGCTGGTGATATGGATTGAAAGATACAATCAGTGTTTAGTTCTCGTAAAAAAACTTTACATAAACTTTAATTTACACCTATTACATAAGATGTTTGAACATATACATAAAATATTAAATATAGATAAAAAATAACTAATTATATAGATTGTGTGTAAATTACATGAGGAATTTTAAAATTCTAATTAGCCCATGATTTGATAATATTATGCTATAGTATTAAACATTTGTTAATGATATTAATAAATTTGTCTCGCGATTTACGAGCGAGTTATGTAATCGGTTTTATATTAGTATCCGAAAAACTCTGATATCGCATTAAATATCCGACGTGACTAGTAAAAACGTTTTACATCTCGAATTTAAACATCCCGGTGACCAGTCAGTCACCACGGCTTAGTATTAGCATACGCACAGTGCGCACGCAGCAGTCCGTCCATGCTCACGAGGTAGACTTGTGTCACTGCTCGCAGGCCCGGCCCTAGGGCAGTGCCTGCGGAGCGGCCGAACTGGGCCCCTGAGGCTTGGGGGCCCAGCTCCTATATACGTAGTAGTAGTAGTAGTAGGTATTCAGCCTACAGGGTACAGCCCAAGAACAAAGGCAGAAAGCAAGCCATCATACACGTCCGATCGATTCAGCTTCGCAAGTTCCGCGGCGTCTACGAGATCGTGACTCTTCGTGACCATGCCTGCGTGCCCTTACGCCGCCTGCCGTGACTTCCTACGAGTGATCGGCCATCGACGACCCTCGATCCCGTCCCGTGCGAGTATGACTGTAGTCTGTACGAGCGGCCGCCGACCTGCATCCATATACAGAGGTACAAAACTGCTCTTGCCCTCTATCTTATTGTCGGCTGATTGAGGTTTAGAAATTAGAATGACATAATTTTATTTAATTACTTACTATTTTTTTCTAAAGTTACAGTGAACTCATGTTGCCCAAAAAACATGCATCTGGAAGTGAGAAAAGAAAAAAGAGGAAAAGATTAGAGGAGGCTAAAGAATCACAAAGAGAAAATGTTAGAAGAAACTTTTAAAGTAAGATAAGTTGTACCACTTGTTTCATAAGAATGATTTTTATACACTATACTTATTACAATAATCATTATATTATTATATTAGAGTTGTATTAAGGGGCCTATTGCTTCTAGCTTCGCTCTTGACCTATAATTTGACAGGGCCGGCCCTGACTGCACGAGTGGGCATCACGCACAGCTTGAATGCAAGTGACAGCATGCTTTAGCTTCCACACAAGAATTCCTGTCATGTCATCAGGTAGGAGTATTCGTTCTCAGCAATTCAGCAGGGCTGTGTGTGAGCCTCTGAATGCGCCCGTGCCGACACATGCATGCTTGCAATCGTGTGCAGATAACTGGTTGTTATTCGCTTCTCGTATGAGTAGTAACCACGCAACTAATAACAAGCTCCTATTATTCGCTTCTTGTTTCTGCTACGTACTGATTGTTCGTGAGGAAGAAGAGAAGGTGAGCTAGCATGCAGCAGCAAAGTAGACCTCTCTTTAGCCTGAGTGGTGTCATCTCATGCTTGCCATTGCAACTGCACTAGCCTCAAATGGCTTTATTCTCCTTCGCTTCACCAGGATATGATCTAGTTAGCTTCTTTTCCCCCACATCTATAACAGGATTGACCTTGCGCAGCATATATCCTCATTGGATGGCACCAGTGTCACCAGCAACTAGCTAGGGAAATATAATGGGAAATTTACATGATCTTGAGATAAAAATCAAAATATACTAGTCTTAGTATAAATGGCCAAGAGAATGAATGAACGGATAAAAGAATTGGATCGATATATGGTGAAGAAAGAAAGTAAGAAACCAATAATCACAGTGGATCGGATCATATTCCAGAATTCCATTTCGATGGTTATTCCATGCATGCCCAAGTGCAAGAGATATGGTCATTAATTAGGGTACAGAAGCTGGCCGGCACTGCCACCTAATCTGTTCTATCTATCTATCTATATAACCTGAAATCATGTGAGAGCTTTGTCCCCAGCGCTACGATGCTTCTAGCCAGCTTCTTGAGAGCAGCACTACTGGCTTCCATTGGCTTAGCTGGTTTCTTGAGATGGACACTACATTGGGGTGTCTGGCCCAGGTCCAATTAAAACCTGGCCCAGCCAATCACCAGACACTGGACGGCAGGGAACACAGTATTGTGAGAGCGTAGTAGTGGGGTCACGTTGGGCCTCCTCTTTGATGGTTGAGCCTAACAATTTTGGTCAATTCGATCGAGCCTCGCGTTGCTCAAGCTATTGCCCTCCCCCATTTCGCCGGTGGGGCTGCTGAAAGATTGCATCTTACTTTCTGAAAGAACAATTCAGTCAGAAAAGTTGTACTTTTCATTTTTGTTTCTTTTTTAAAAAAGAAGAGAAAAGATATTGTGTAATGTCATATGCCACCAATGACCCTTCTTGCAACTATTCACTTTTTCCTAAAAAAACAATTCTCGCTTCCAAGAAATACAACAATTTTAAGCTTGACTAACTTTAATATAATAAAGTGCTAGCATTTATTATGCCAATCAAATATCATTTGATTAATTATAGAATAAATATTTTCATAGTAAATCCATTCATAGACGTATACTGATTTCGGTTGATGTTGATCTGTTGGCTAAAAAGAAGGCCAAAATCTTAGCTGATTGAACAAGCGAACATGGCAAGAAATAATATTGCATTTTTTCAATTAAAAAGCGGGAACAGCCTGTGACTGCTTCCTAATCAAGCAATGAACTATTCAGCAAAAAAAATAAAAAGTCCGGATCACACACTGACTTCTTATCCACGGTCTACCCGTCGGCCTCATCGATCCAGCCATACAGACGTGAAAGGACATGGGTGCCTGATGCGTCTCCCTGCACATCTTCAG
The DNA here is from genome assembly GCA_038502445.1 of Eremochloa ophiuroides. NCBI lineage: Eukaryota > Viridiplantae > Streptophyta > Magnoliopsida > Poales > Poaceae > Eremochloa > Eremochloa ophiuroides. The sequence continues at coordinate 6,661,282 of JAHLJS010000005.1, forward strand.
ATCTTTCCCAAGCCTGCCGACTTGTCCGTCATCTAGGACCGGAGACCGGACCCCGTTGCTGCTGTTACTGCTACAGTGCACAGCTCCTCCTACAACGCCTGTTCGCTTGCATGATGATTGCACCGCGCGCACCTGCTCTGATGTCCGCTACGAGCAGATCGCTCGCAGCCTGGGGCACTGCACGGCTGCTGGCGGTCGTCTCATGCTCTGCATCTAACAAGTAGGAGGAGGAGTAGTAACAACAGCTCAAGTCGGTGGATTCGATGGCTATGGCTACTGCAGCGTGCCGACGCGACGCAATGCCAATCCGTGGCCACCCACAAGGGTCACGTCTAATCTTCTGCAGTTCTGCCCGACGAGCAGTCAAGCAGAGCGATGCATTATTGAAAAACTTCCAGAGGTTCGCTGCCGGGAGATCCTCTTGCTGTCTGTAGATTTGTAGCTACCAGCGGCTACCAAGAACTGAAGCACCTCGATGAATTCTACCGTTGCAGGACTACAGAATCGCATTTGCCCACATGCAGTTGCAGATCAGCAGTGCCGGGCGGCATCCAAGTCGGCATGCAGCAAGTTCAGTTAGATTCTCAATACAATAAAGTGCGCTAGAAGAAGAAGAAGAAAAAAAAGCTCGGTTAGATTCTACTGGTACTAGTAGTAGTACTATTATTGGTACTGATACGTCTCTGTTCCATTATTGGCATGCTGTGCGTGGTATGTATACGATCAATACGACCGTGTGTCCGTGTGGTATTCGTGATCCTCTCGACAGATGATCAATTGCACAACCTATTCTACGGCCGAGCTCTTCCTTCAGTTCAGCTAGATGGCGAATTTGATCGGCGTCGAATCTTCAGGTACCCAAACTTGCCGGCGCCTGGAGACGAGCCCTCAAAAAGAATCGGAAGATACCCAGTAGCCGCTTTGTATCTCTTCTGGATCTGAAAAGGCCCAACAAGTCCACACGTTAGCACACCATGAACACACAACTGTTGTGATTGATTTGTATTGATCTCGCGTTTGAGTGTGTAGTGATTGGTAAGTGAAGCAACTCGAAGCACCTCAAGTATCTCTTCACTGCTTTTCAGGCAGTTCTTCCCGATAACGCAAACTGAACCACCGGACCCTCCACCAGTGATCTTTGCGCCGAATAGACTTGGGCCTCCACTTCGCGAGGTCTTCCTGTGCCGGATTTCTTGTACTAGATTCACCAGCCTGTCTGTACCGTCAGAACCAAGCCCGCAAGCGTTGTAGCTGTAGTGGCACTGCCATCAAGTAGAGCCAAAATGTCAGCAATATGGTACAACAAAATATTTCTTGTTTCTGTTCTCTAATTCTAGAAAAAGGTTGAGACAGCTTTTGCTGTCCTTTAGAAAGAAATAAATGACTGTTTTTAACGCTAACCAGAAATTTACCAGGAACATAAGCTCTCCAAGGGCTGAAAGTTGCTCATCTGTTTTGGCTGCTGTTAACAATGCTTTGAAGGCCTACACACCAGAAGCATAAAACATGTCAAAGCAAGTTCACAGGATCATGTGATGACACCTCTCCATCCAAACTGTACAACCACTCCCCCCCCCCCCCCCCCCCCGCCCCCCAAAAAAAAAAAACAAAAAAAGGAAAACACTACAGCAACAAGCAAACCAATTTACGAACGGAGAAACAGCTATAATGGTTTCAAGATGTCAAACCTCAACTCGGGAATTCTCATATATGGGATGTCTAGTAGGAGCCTTGACACAGTAAGATCGTTTTCGGTCAACTTCTGTTACCGCATCATTATGATCTCCATACTTCTCCAGAAAAACATCACCAGTTATCATCTCTGGAATATCTTTTGCGTAAACAGCTTCATATCTGAAGTAGAAACATAGCCATAAGAAACTGCAGAACATGAAACATGCTAGTGTCCTGTCAATTTTAATAAGGTGAGTGAGACCTATGTGGTGGTAAGTTGCATAAATACTCCATCCATGCTTCAGACTTCAGAAGGTCTACACCATGATCTTCATATTCATCAGGATTTGGGTCTCCTGATTGCATAGATGTATGTGAGAGCAACAATTCTGAAAGTAGGTTAGATGCAGCACACTTGATCATCTTGCGACCCATGTAAGTGCCTACTCTTACAGAACCATAATCAGTCCCACCAACACTGCATGACTCAAAGGACAGTACATTAGCTCCAACTAACCCATTCAAGATTCAAGAATATATTAAAAAGGTTATCCCAACCACATAGCTCAATCAGAGATTTATCCACCTATGGCGTATCCCAGAGTCAAGACCCCAAAATCGTATATGAGTTGGAATGTTAACCAACTCCTTCACTTCTGCAGGCTGTAGTGACATTTTGACCAATTAAATAGAAAGGAAGCATAGATATAAACTGGAGGAATGATTGGATCTAGCAGCTAGTTGAGAAGATAAACACTTCCTAACCTGGCAAACCATTGCTAGGAGTTTGTTAGCTTCTCCACAAGCAGATGTCATTTGGTCCATTACTCCACAAGGAGCTCCGACAACACGATTCTCAACCTGCACCAACGGACAACACTCACTTGAGAATACAAGTGATAAGCCTAACACAGTTTGACAGTGTACTGTACCTTTTGACAGAGTATAGCAAGATCCCTTGGAGAAATGTTTAAACCTAGAAGCAAGAATAACATGTGAACTGATGCCATTTTGCATGTATAAATGCAAGATTAAATATAAGGATGTGAATAATTCCTGAAGAGATTCAAAATGTCAACATATATTAACAAAATTAGCTGCTATAGCTATTTTCTTGGGCCTATTTGGATCCCATGAATTGAAACCAAATATCTGGAAAGTGCTTCTCATTTCATTGACCTCAATTTGACCTCTCAATTCCTGGGAACCAAACAGAGCCACCGGCCATTTGCAATCTGCGTCTCACTTTGACCTCTAACACTTGCCCCTGGTTTTCTCACTGCCACCGAAGTAGGCAAAACCAGGGTCAACGTTGGGTTGAATGGGTCAGCAGGAGCAATGGGGCAAAGTTGGAAGAGGGAGGGGGCAGGTCACAGGTCAAGGTGAGGGCACTTGTGAAATTGTCCATTCCTTTAATTTAATAAACATTGCTGTATGTCTCCTCGCGATATACTAACCATAGGCAGCAGCGATAGCAGACATAGAAGCTACCTCCACTGATGCAGAAGACGAGACCCCTTTGCCTTCAGGAACAGATGAAGAAACCTGAGGATCCAAACAAAAGAAAAAACACAGATAACTAATGCAAATGTTCCTACATGTGTCTGACATGTGAAAAAAACATGACTGGTTAATATGGGCATTATATAATTCACAAAAAAATATGGGCATTATATGAAAAAACAATGTGAATGGCATGATGTTGACGAATAAATCAACATAAATTTCCAATACCACCTAGTAACTCTTAAAGGCATATGTGATATATCCCAATATGAAAAAGAATGTGAATGCCAATAAGTTTGATGATTAATGGACATATAGACTAATTCTTGCAAGCATATGTGATGTCGCTAATGTGAACGGCAAGATGTTCGATGCCTAATCAAACATTCCTGGACAGACTTACTAATACAAGCATTAGTGATATATCATAATATGAAAAAAAAAAAAGGTGATAAATGGATGCAATTTTGCATACTAGTGATTACTCATACCAAAATGCTCATGCTGTCTGCAAAGCGCACCCCTAGCTCAGTCATCAATACAAAAATAGTTCCAGCAACATAGGCAGCCCATCTGACATGGAAAACTTTTATTAAATATCAATACATATGAAAGTTATTGATAATAGACGAATATAAAAATATCTTACTTTTGGGATGGGTCCCGAGAAAAATATTCTTTAGCTTTATCATAAGATATTGGTTTGTCCCCATCCATAAAATCAGAAAGGTCCATGTCAAACGTAGGTGCACGATTACTTAATTCAGAACCAAAGGATACCTGCGCAAGCATATTTAGTAAGAACACCCAATTATGGAAGAGTGTATTAGATATTCTAGTAAACATGTTGGGGTCTTATCTCCATATAATTATGGAAGAAGTAAAGAGTGGAAATATTTTAGTACAAGACACTGTTTTTTAAAAAGAAAATAAGGGGACATAAAGATTGAGGATTGTAACGTACAATTTGTAACACTGGTACTGCTCCTCCATTTGCTAGTTGTCTAGCCTGTGTATGCTTCCATTGCTTCTGTTTGGTCGGATCGCTTCTCTGAACAGCAACATGGCATGCCTCTCGGATGGGCATCTACATGTTAATAATCACACATGTCAAAAACGAACAACCATATCACATCGGAAAGCTACTAGATCAATTAAACAAAGGTGCTAATTTACTAGGGAAGGTAGTCCTAATTCCTAGGTAACTGTGATTTATGAGATAATCAGTCCATGTAGCAACGACCAATTGGTTTTAATAGAAGAAAAGTTTGAGATCTAACTAATCCTTCAAACAGTGCTGGAAGATCAAGAATTGTCTCAGGGAAATAAAATTCATAGTAAACTATTCATCCATCTATTATCTGTAAATAAATAAGTGACAATACACTAATACAGCATCAATGGCATACAAATCTAGCATGTTAAAATGGACCTGTGACAAACCTTGTGCAGAGCAAAATTACACAAGGGACCCTAATGGCAAAAAGTGGGTGCACGAAAGGCTAGGGTGATGCAAAAGGAATGTTTAATAAATATATAAAAAAAGTTATTGTTTTGCCACGTTTGTAATTAAAACGGATGGGTCAAAGGTTCAAGGATACAGGTGGTGTCCCAAAAGGTTCTAGTTGATAAGAAGTAATAAAAATGGTTCTATTCTGGATATCGGACCCATAGAGCTCATAAGAGAAGAGTATGCTTTGAAAAATATTACAAAAAAGGAAGGCATATAAAACATGTTTTACATATGTGTCTACTACTAATAATAGTAATATATGAAACAAATGGCGGTAGCTTTTGCAGTCAGAGTTACCTGCAATACAAGACTCCCAGAGTAATCTGCTATACCACCCATAACGTCTAATCGCCCAGGCGCTCTTGCAACATATATTTCCTCCTATAACAGAATAAAATCGGTTAATTAAATATTGCATAGGAATTTTGCTCAACAATATTTCTCTGTAACATATTTCCAGTCTAACATAGAAAAGAATGAGAACTTGGCACAAACTATCGGAATTTACACTCCAGGATTGTAAAGAGAACTGAGTACCTCCCAGTCAAAGAGCACAGAAGCAGCAGCCCTCTCTCGAGTTTGCTTCTCAGGGCTTCTCAAGTCATTTCCAACAAGCCCTGATAAACTCTTCAAAAAGGCCATGGTATCAGTTAAGTCTTGCATGTCACCATGGAGTATCTCAAAGTCCTCAAATGATCTAGAAAAAAAACGGAAAAAATTATATCAGAATGCAGCCGACTACTCTCAGAGAGACCGCAGATAGCATAAAGGGGAACAAAAGTGTATACAAACTTACGACTCTTCACTTCCATTCATATCAGTGGGAGTTGGGCAAACACTGATTTCTTTCTCAGAGAGAGAATACCAGTCAGGAATTCCTACATCTCTCCCAGGAGCCCTTTGTAGCTGATAGCCAAGCACAATGGCGTCACGCAACCGTCTTGCTCCGCTCAACTACAGTTGTCAAATAAAGCAAGAATATTGAACAAACAACATAGACATTCATTGAACATTCTGAACTAACAAACACATAAATTATATGAGGATTTTTACAAAAAAATAACTAATCACATGGAAAACATGGCCAGTAGGATTGTGAAACAACAGGGAGTATTAGCAAACAAAAGAATGTTTGTTTTTTTATATAAAATAAAATTGTAGTCATGTACTATTGACAACAGAATTCAGAAGTCATGCTTGGTCAGAAATTTGGAGGTCCAACATAAAGGGTAAATTTTGACTCAAACCTTAAATATAGTTTGTACAGTAGTAACTCACCTTTCCAGAAATATACTTCTTCCCAACAGCAGTATCTTGGAGGATATACGCAGCCACCTGATGACACCAGCATTAGCTTGTCTACAAAAGTCTATTATAATGCAATGCAGTCTAAACAGCTAATGAGTCACACATTCTATCTATGTGGTTCAAGGAAAACAGGAGGTTGATATTAAGTTGTTTTCTTTGCAAGAAATAATTTGCAAGCAATTGAATGCTTCTAAATATTTAGCACTTAACAATAAGGGACAACTTCAATTTATTCTGTAGAAACAGATGCAGAACATGATTGATGAGTTGATAATAATGTTAAAAGATTATGCCAGAGAATAAGTAGGAATTACCTCGCCACCATTTATGGGACCATCATAACAGGGTTGAAGTGTGATAGCACGTTGAAGATAAGGTTTCCAATGCCCAGTAAGTAAATCCCTCCGTATCATCTCAATGCCACATTGGTAATGCTTTTTTTTTTTTTTGTTATAGAGCAGAAGAGAACAGAGAACAGAATCTCAGGCAAGGTACTTAATGACAGCAGACAACTTCAAATTAGTTTTAATATAAGGTGAGGGCCCAAAATGTTTCAACCTCAAGCATGTTCCGCAAAAATGGTTCTTCATTGAAATAATCTCTTCGAACAAATACAAATGGCAGCTTGTAAGCCAAAGCCTCACTCACAGTGCCATATCCAATTTTCCCTACAATGGAACACGAAATTTTTTGTGAGTGACAAGCAAGACAAAAAGGGGATATTAAATAACCCTGAACGCCAAATAATTTAAAGTTGTCATTACCAAGCATGCAGTCAGATGCCGCCATCAAATCAGGTGTGTAAGCATCCTTTGCAAGCTTAATGAAATTTGGAGGAAGCTCTTGAGTATCAGATGCACCACATACCTTTCATCAAAACGTATAAAATGTTAGTCAGCTGGGTTGGTCAGGCATTAATGGGGCAGGGAAAATGTTGCTATCAGATAAAACATACCAAACATAGCCAACCATCAGGCAACCACTCTTTCTTCAGTTCCCATCCCGCAGGCTGGACAAGAAAATAACAAAAGGATGATGTTATTAATGTGTACAATTGTCCTAGTTAGAACAATTAGATACCAATAGGAAACAAAACTTAACGAAATTTTAAATAACTTCAACAAAATGAGGAGCAGTTTTTTTTTCTGGAAAGTCTACCCTTCTGTCGAAACATAGAAGGGAACTCCCAGTTCCCAAATTTCATAATGATAGTAAGTTCAACTATTGTGGCATGTATAATATAAACTGATGCATCAACAACACATGCAAAATCAGATCATTGAGTAGCAATATACCATGACAACATTGTCTGTGATAACTAGCAGACTCAGATCAACCTACACTAGTCCGGAAATAGGCGAATCAATTGAACACAGATGTGTTGTGGGCAGACATCAATAAGATACTTATAAGGATAGACAATTTTCTCTCACCTGCCCTCCAAAGTTGAAAATGACCACCTTAACATCATCTGCAATTCCTAGTGCCTTTCTCACCTGAAACATGAAAATTATGGAACTTAGAAAGAAAGAAGTGGGTTAAATTTGTAAAATATCACTCCGAAGCAGAATACAAAACCTCAGATCTAGATCTGTGCAATCTTCTGACAACCAGAGGAACATCAATGACATCACGGAAAGCAGGCACTGCAGAAAATAGAATTGACAACTTGTTCATGAGAACTGCATGCTTAGACCATTAGAAAACAATTATTCAGGCTTAGTGACATACTAGGGCAGTATCCGGGGAGTCGGAGCAAGAATTCACAATGGGAGTAATCCTCTGCTATCTACAATTGTTGTCAAGATGAATTGTCAACATGCACACACGGCTAATTAACAGACAGCATAATTATCAGATTGCAAACATACACAAAGAACGTGACATTATCAAACAAACTAGATGTTAAGCAACAACTATTTACAATTTTTTCTTCCTTGGAATTTGTATGTTCATGGCTGTTGGAATTTAGCAGGATTAGACAGGGTAGCAAGCAATCTTACTTTGACTAAAAAAAACTCGACCTACGGGTAAAGACAGCTCCAGCTGTATTGCATTAAGAAGCTTCTTGCATGCAGGCCTCAAATACCCGAAGGTCGGCCACCAAGTGCCCAGAAGTCCAGAACACATGTTTGCGACCATGTGCGTGTCACAGAAAGCGTCTTAGGTGGTTACATGTATAAGTCAGAAACACAACCGACAAAGAGTGTTCTTTTTCTAACCCAGGCCTTTTAAAATTTTCTCCGACAGGCAGTTTAACCCAGAGGTGCTACTAAGACTCCTATGACCACTAAACTGCAGACTCGTTCGACAGGTTTAACTCCAACATATCCAAGTTTTTAAAGCTTGGATCTGAAATTTAGCATTTGTGCTGCTTTACCCCCACCAGCCCAACCATCTTAAGTAGGTGTCACAAACTTTCCTAGGAAAACTTGAAAAATTAGAGATGTGAGTGAGGTACCTGCCACACAATTGAGCGATGATGATGTCCAGCTGCTACAACATACTCTGCATAAATGAAGTCCCAGCTGCAGACAATTAAGATATGTCAAAATCCTCATCAAATTACAAGTTGTGCTCCTGTAGGCTGCAGTAACTACTGGCAGATCCCCAGATACTTTACCTTACGAATTTAAATTGAAAATGAAAACAAAACGGAGAATATAATAACATATCATCATATTCTAATGTTTGTCAGTATTCCTCCACGCTCGTTGCAACACGTGGAACAAAGGAAGAAAATGGGGCACCTGAAATTTGTGACGCAGACGGATCGAATGCCAGCATCTGCAGCCGCCCTACACGCCACGGGTACAACATCTGAAACCTGCCAGCATTTGCTCAGGTGAGTTCAGTTGTGTTCTAGTAGTCGGCTAGTCCAGTTATCCAAAATGTTGAGAGAGATGACTACTAGATCAGTAACAGAAGCGGGTAACAATCAGTGATCATAGTAGTGTTGGTTGGTACCACTAGGTCAGCCTTGATGGAGTTAAGCCACTCCGCCTCGGTCTTGAGGATGGACTCCCGGGGCACCACGGCCGTCTGGTGATACTGCACTCGGCCCGCGAACCCTTATTCAGAAACTCAGAGAAGCGAAGTGGGGGCGCGGTGGAATAATGGAAATGGAAACGATCGAGTTGTGTGGTGCGTGCCAAAAACAAAAACAAACAAACAAAAAAAAAACCTTCTCGAGCGAGGCGAGGCGGTCGACGGTGAGGGCGTCGGCCTGGACGGCGCCGCAGTCGAGCAGGACCTTGCGGATGTGGAGGCTGGGGGAGGCGATCTCGGTGGTGAAGACGAACTCGGGCGCGGCGGTGACCACGTGCACGTCGTGCCCCGCGGCGACCAGGTGCCTCACCACCTGCAGGGAGGAGGAGAGGAGGGACGAGGCAGGGTCAGGAAACGGGACGGGACGGGATCACGCGCGGGCCGGCAGGCGGGCGGAGGAGTCGGGAGGGGGCGGACGGGACGGACCTCGAGGGCGCGGGTGGCGTGCCCGAAGCCGTGGCCGGTGATGTAGTAGGCGAACACGAGGTGCTGCGGCGGCGCTGTCACCTCGCCGCCGCCGTCCCCGTCACGAATCCCTCATCCTCCGGGTTCCGGCCTCCGCGATCGAGTCGAGTGCGAGTGCGAGCGATCGCTCCGCTACGACTCTTGCTCGACTTGGGAGTGGACTCTCTCTCTCTCTCTGCCCTGCTGCTTCTCTTGTCATCACGTCGCCGTTGGGCAATAATAATAGTAGGCGCAGGTGGGGTCGTTCGGGTTTAGTTGATCATATCCGATTCGGGCGCCGGCCTCAATGCGCCGCGTTATCCTCCTGCCCAACTCTGTTGCGATTTCTTCTAAAAAAAAAAAAACCCTCTGTTGCGATTTGCGTGCCGTGACTGAGGTAAGCAGATCCTGGAGTTTTGGAGTCTCAAGCAACAAGCCTTTGCCACGGATGGGGCTTGAGTGAGGCTTAGGGGGTGTTTAGTTGGGGAAAAGGGGTAAAAAGTACACTGTAGCTCTTTTGTTTGTATTTGACAATTTTTGTCTAATCATAACTCAAGTAGACTTAAAAGATTCATCTCGAGTTAGCCAGGCAAAAAGTATAAACATACAATAGCTGCTACTTCATTTAGTATTTCATGCAAGTAGAAAATACAATCGATGTGATGAGGAAAGAGGAAAAAATTTTAGGAAACTAAACACTTCCTTATCATCAAAGACTGACGCCGGTGCCCAACCGACGGACATGTTTCTTGGGTTCACGATCGTGGCCCGCCGGCCTAAGAGAGATATGGGTATAATAATAAGGACAAAGTTAATGTTGACATAGGCTTTGTTCGCCGAAAACTGAAAGATGAAAGCTGATTTCTTGTGAGAGAAAAATACTGTTTCAAAAGTAAAAAAAGTCGAAATAAGGTGCTTCTAAGCTCAAGCGAACAAAGCCGTAGCCCGTAGAGAAGAGATGAGCGCTTAATTCTCATATAAGCACCAAACTGGTCACGAAAATTAGACATTAGTGAACCTAAGTAAGAGTTATGAAGAGGGAAAAAAAGAAAAAAAGAAATGTAAAGCTAGATAGGAGACAAGTATTATATGACTTCTCTTGTTACTTGATTTATAGCCAAATAACTTGTTTCTACCATTGATCTTGCACTAATGAGTGTGTAAGATTATCATGTGGCCCATAATGACCAAATGGGAGTTTGCTGTCATCTTATCCAGATGGTAGGAATACTATATGCATGTTCTCAAATCATATTCGTTGAGGTCATCGTAACAGTATCTTTGTTATTCTGCTTTATGAATAAAAAAATGATCACGTCATGCTTATAAAACGTTGGAGATAAAATCTGAGATTCTCCTAAACTGTGAAAAAAAATGTGTAAGACCAGGAGAAATCGAAATGTCAGAATGAGAAAAATGAACGAACTAGAGATTTTATTTTTCTTTGTTCTTACGATTTGTGTTGACTGCTCTGCGTATATCATTTGGACCAATCATTGAGCTTAGTGCAGATGGTCACAGGATGAAAGTCAGCATTTTCTGCTAGGCGAGCTTGCTTGGAATCGTGATTCCCACGGTGGAAACAAGGATTGACAGCCTGCTCATACGGAGGTGGTGATATGAATCGATGGCACATGGCTACTTGAGTCTTGCTCGTCCCTGCAATTTTTCCAGTTTCTCTTCACCGTTTTTTTTTTAAACTTATTTTTAAATAAAAACTAGAGCAGGTGATTCCCCGCTGTTTTTATATAAATATATGATAATATATGATAATAAAATTCACTGCAATTGAACGGTTATGGTATCAACAAACCAGCCATGTGAGTACAATAATAATGCAAAGGAGTTTGAAACTAGGGCATTAATATGTCAACTCCAACAAATTGCATCAACTATTTGGATGTCAAATCTAACCAAGTTCTCTTCTAGTAACATGGAGTCTAATGACACTGATATTATTAATGAGGACGATCATCCCTACACCAGGAGATATCATGAGTTTTTGTTTTCAACTAAAGCAGCCAGCTACTTCTACACAGCTAGGGGAGGCCTATTAGAGGATTTCTTCATCCTTGGTGTGACTTCCGTAGTCAGTACACAGGGCCTCCCGGTTGTCACCTTGACCACATAACATGGGCTGATGGATTTGGTAACAACGACGAGGTCATACAATGTTGCCACTGGCCAAGGTTCTCGCCACTGAATCCCCCAGAAATTGCTTCGGGTGTTTCTTCGACATCCATAGAAGTAACTTCAGTCTCATCAGCCTCCATAGGTACTTCAAAAATTTGTGCGCTCTCTGGCGCAGCAGCGACCCAATCAGATCTTATAGACACTTGTGGTGGTGTCCAAGGAACTAAAGCCAAGCTGTTCCTACGCTCAGGAGATTCACCCTCCACCTCATGATAGTTCACTTGATTGAAAGCATGGTCTGAAAGGTGAAAACAGCGAAAAAATCGTGAGTCGTTATAACAACTAAGAACACATAATTGGAAAAGTATGCTGCATGTGATACAGGCCAAATGAAAAAAGCTCTACAAGAAGACAGCACAAACAAAGAAAATAAAGGACAAAGATAATCATTGGCAAAGCAAACAAAGGACACACCAAGTGTTCACCCACGCACATCACATGATCAAAATGTACGCAGGGATGCCATCATATCATCTCATGACCCTAGGTCAATAGGCATTTATGCTTCCTATTATATTCACCAACTAGTGAAATGTTGGGATATACTCCCTCCGCATTGGAAAAAGATGACGTTTTGGAAAAGGTCTTGGTCAAACATTGGGAATATAAATCATGAATAACTTTTAAATTGTTGAGTTTGAAAATATGAAAAACTATATAAATAGATTTGTCTTCAAATATATATTCATGAAAGTATACATATATCATTTTTCAATAAATATTTTTATAGAAATATGAAGTCAAAGTCATGCATTGAAGACCGTGTCGCTGTCCTAAACGTCATCTTTTACCAATACGGAGGGAGTACCTAGAGATCTTTGTTTGGATAGGAATGCTTGGAAATCAGCTATTGACGTGCCTGAATCATGACTTGGGGCTCATGTTGGGTTTCAAATCTAGTCTACCCCAACTTGCTTGGGACTAAAAGGCTTGTTGTTAGCTGCATGACAGAACTAAAATGCTAGATTCTTTGCAGCTCTGCATATAACTTGCTTAAAAGTATCCAGGAGATAGGTTTGGACATGTCATAGATATCAAAGTTAACAAAAAAAATCTAAATAGGTCAGTTTATATTTGCACAAGGAACACTCAAATACTTAGATAACGACAATACCTGTACTCCCTCCATATAGGAAAAGGATGTCGTTTAGGACAGCGACACGGTCTCCAAAGCATAACTTTGACTTCATATTTCTATAAAAATATTTATTGAAAAGTGATATATGTATACTTTTATGAAAATATATTTGGAGACAAATCTACTTATATTGGTTTCATATTTCTAAACTCAACAATTTAAAAGTTATTCATGATTTATATTCCCAATGTTTGACAAAGACATTTTCCAAAACGACATCCTTTTTCTATACGGAGGGAGTACACATACAAGTTCTGGATGTACATTTGACACTCTGAAATCTAACGAAATGCAGGATCAAAATAGCAAAGATTCACAGGAATAGTGAATTTAAATATAAGTGACGACTAAAAAAAGGTTGGTCACAATGTACTTACTCTTTAGACCACGTATCAAGTCTGAACTCACTATGAATGAAGAGCTTGAGATGCCAGGACCAAATGGTACGGGATTATCTACTGGTTTGTATAAAACAAGTGCCATGTCCTCACTAGGCACATGATGTGTTGTTAGACCTTCCATCATGACTTCCACACTGGGTATGTCAACATCACTATTGATTTTCTCTCCCGGCATCTGGAATGACATGGAAGGAGCAGGTGGTTCTTCTTCCATAATTGGAGGGAGCCCGGGGTCCTACAGATAATAAGCAACATTTGTTCAGAGAGGCATTACAGATGCAATAAGTATTCTGAATAAAGACTTCCAAGGAATGTAAAACAGACAGAATGCTTAACTATATGCACAACAAGACATGCAGTGCACCGTGCATGAACCTTGCTTATCTATATGCAGTAGAAAATTGCAACATGTATATGGCTTTTCCTTCTTCACTTGAAGTGACCACACAGAAAGCAGGGTGCTACTTTGCTAGACAACAAGGCTTTTATAACAAATGCATAGATACATATAGATATGACGCCATAAGAACACAGAGCATATCATCATGGGATAAACCTCGATACATTTGTACACAAAAGAACAACTCCAACAAAAGCATGGCAATAACTGCATGTAAACAAAACGGGCATTCTCATAAAATAGGCTGACCTACAAAAGGGCCACTGATTTTCTGATTGCATATGCTCTTTGCAGAAAATATGTTTTCGTTGATTTATTCAGTAGGAAGCTCCTGAGCAGATACTGCTGAGTAAACTAAAATGCTAAGTAACCAGAAATAGGAAAACAGTATAGGAACGGGAAACAGATCTGACAAAACATGTATTGATATCTATTCTGCCCAATTGCATGGAGATACTTTAAACAAATCGCCACTTATACACGCAGGATATAGTTAAAGCAACATCTTCCATTTTTTTTAAAAAAAAAAACTGTATTTGCTAACATGTAACCGCTGCTTAATCCCTATCATCAACCACCCTAGTTAGGCGTCCACCAATCATCACTAACTAAAGAGATGAACTCGCAGGCATAGTATCAGCACAGGATTAGGGCAACAGATTGCGCTAGCAAACCAGATGGAGCCCTCAATCAATTAATAGCAGCCTAAAAAAAGGCACAAACAGCTCACCAACTCACCAATCTGCGGCTCTTGGCAGCGGGGCCGGAGAAAGAGCAGTCGGAGAGGCCATCAACCATATGCTCCAGCTCCTTCCTCTTCCCCGCGAACCCCACCATCGTCGCGACCGCGAAATCCGGCCACGAACTCCGCAGATTCGGAGATTCCTACAGAACCCCGCTCCGGTCGAGGGCTGGCTGCTCCGGACTGATGCTGCTTCCGCTGTCCCCGCCGCGGCTCGCGACGGCGGCCGGTCCGGGGGGTTGCTTCCTTCGCGCGCGGCGGGAGGGATCCTTGGGCCGGGAGGCTTTTCGCGCTTCCGAGTTCGCACGCTCGGCTGGTGCGGGTGCGGCGGGGGGTTCTGGTTGCTTGCTCGGTTGGTTGGTTCGCGCTGGAGTGGAGGAGAAGGATGGTTCTAGAAAAACGCGGTGGCCTCGAGCCTTGTAACCCTCGGTCGCTTGCAGGTGGGGTCGGACTTGCCTCCCGTTTTGAGGGATGTTTTAACCCTCGGTCGCTTGCAGGTGGGGTCGGACTTGCCTCCCGTTTTGAGGGATGTTTTGATGGCAGAATCACGGTCACGGGATACTTATGTTTCACCGTACACTAATTGACTACTTTTTTTATTGATCTGACTCCGCTGTCCAAATTTCTAAAAACGTGGGCATACATTTAAAATTTATTTAGTTTCAAAACATAAAGATGGCTCAATTTAGTTATTGATCATAGATTTTATTTGTCCCAAGCTTTTTTAACCAAACACGTAGGAGTTTCGGGAAATGACACCTTTGTCATTCTGAGATCAGACCCGGTGAGGAGTTTCATCCTTTATAGTTACCTATAAATACTACTGCTTCCCGCATGCACGCTCCTCTCAGCAGCTCGTCTTCTTCCACTTGCACGCTCTCGGAGTCTCGGTCTCTCACCGGCGAGCTCCTTCCCGTGCTCGCTCCCCCGCGCGCCCTGAGCTCGCCGACGACGCCGACGGAAGATTCATTGTAGGTAGACCTTCTCCTCTCTTTCTCTCTCTCTTCTCTTCTGCTCCTCCTCCTCCAACTTCGTCAAGCCACCCCGCCCTTCTTCTCCAACTCTGGCGGGCTTAGAAGGGGCTGGCTGGGGAGAGGCAGAGAAGATAGGCACCTGGGAAGGTTGGAGGGCGGTTTGGGGCTCTGGTGACCGGCCGAGGTGGAGGCGGCGGGGCAGGCGACGCCGACGGCGGGGAGGTCTTGAAGGAGGCTGTGGCTGGGAAGAAAAAGACAGGCGTGTGCGGGTGTGAGAAGGAGCGTGCGCGCGGAACCTCTAAATACTACGCGCGCACGCTCTAGCGAGCTCCTTATTTATGTTTAATTTGAATAATTGTTTGTCTGTAGGATTCGTTTGTTTGTTTAAGAAGATTGAAAGGAATAAAAATAACGGTACTACTTCCGTTCAAACATCTAGACGGGGCCAACCTTCATCGCTCCTGTGCCAGTAATGGATTCACTGCTAGGCTACACACGAGTGAGTTCGCGGCCCCTCCTGCACCGCGCAAACACCTGAATTATTTTTTAAAACATCCAACACAACACTTGGAACATATGATAAAAAAATAAAAACACTTGAAACATGTGTCTAAAACACTTCAAACACTAAAAAACGCTTCTAAAAACACTTGAAAATTACACATCAAACTCTTCGAATATTCTGATGCATATAAGTATTTATTGATAACTCTATTTTTTCATAAATATTTAAAAACTAAATTAGTTAATTAAGTCTATTTTTAGTCCCTTAACTGTTGTTTATGTCTAATTTTGGCACTTCAACTATCAAAACCATTTAATTTCTTAGGAGTGGTTTTCGATAGTTCTGAGGTTAAAATTAAACGGTTTTGATAGTTGGAGTGCCAAAGTTAGACGGTTTTATAATTAGAGGTAAAAATTAGACAAAGACAAGAGTTAGAGGACTAAAAGTGAACTTTTTTTTTTTGAACTTGCAAAAGTGGACTTAATCCTAAGATTTAAGACCTATAAAGTTTCCAGAGCTCTAGAGGGGAGGATTGAAGGCCGAAGTTAAAGGCAAGGACAGATTTGCGAGTATATCAGGGTAAAGCCCAGATACGAGAAATTTTTTTTCCAAAGAAGGCCCAACTTGGCATCTGGACTGTTTGTTCTCAAAGCCCGCCCCCCTGCGCCCGTGCTCTGACCACACTCCGCTTCGCCGCCCAAAACCCACTCTCTCCAAAACCCTCCTTCCCGCGGCGGCCGCCGGCGTAGCCGACGCCGACGCTGACGACGGCTAGGCAGCCATGGCCGCCCCCGCCGCCCGGAGGATAGTTGGCGCTGAAGTTCCCATACCCGGCTCCGACAAGCTGCGGTGGATCGACCTCACCATCCCCTCCTCCTCCGCCGCCGCGCCGGCGAGCCCCTCTGATCCCTTCGTGTGCGTGCCCCCGCGCGCCGCCTCGGGGTGCCACATCATCCCTTCGGGCGATTCTCAGTATTACCTCTCGTGGTACGTGTTGGGGCTTCTCCTCATTTTCGATCTCTATTGTGGTTCTGTTCAGATGAGTGGCACATTTTGTTAGCTGGACATCGCTCAGATTAGACTTAGCTTCGAATAGTTTTGGCCTTCGGAGTTGTCTGTGCTCATGTTTATGTGATATACGAATCCTTTTAGAACTAGAACAGTAGAACTTAAGCGCACTCTCAGTATTGCTTTGGTACTTGCCAAGTTCAGACAAACCCTAGGTTCATAGTAGGTGGGGATTTTCTGAATGGAGCATATGGTTTCTGTCTTACAGGAGGATTCAAGAGGAACACCCAAATGTGCTAGAGGTCATTGAACTTAGTGCCTCCAAGGAGTTTCCTAGCTTTGGACTGCGGTTGGTCTTCCAGGAGGCGCTAAGTCCATTTGCCTTTTTATGTGAAAGAGAGGTTAGCTCATTCATGACATCTTATGCCAATTGTTGTTTTCGGTAACTTTCTGGAACATTAGAGACTAGACTAGTCACTTCTGTGGCAATGCAGGGTCGCAGGCAAGGGGAGCTTGTATATATGCTATATGTGCTTACCGTTTCTGGAGTTGCTCTCTTGTGCCACTTGCGCAGCCCATTTTCCTACGTATCTGGTTCAGTGCTGCATCAGGATGATGTAGTTGAGTTTAGTCTCCAAACTCAAGCTCAGAGTGCGAAGGTTACAGCGGTAACAGCGAAGCCAGGATGTATAGTGATTGGTCGGCAAGATGGGTCCATCTGTTCTTACAGTCTTGGCAAATTAGCCCCAAACTCACCAGGCATGCCCTCTACTGTCAATTCACAGCAGCAAACTCATTGTTCCACAGATTTAGTGGGTTCCAGATGATTGAGCATCCTCAAGGTTTCTGAATGTTGTGGTCTTCTACTGTAGGTTTCTCCAATGAACTACGGGATGATGCTGGGATTGGACGTTTATGGACTCTCATGTCAAGGTACGATCTTGGATTCTTGGTTATAATGGTCCATCAAGCATTGAATGCACGATCAGCTTAGCTGCACGAGAATTGTTTCTAGAACATATACTGTTTTCATGTGTGGCTATTAGCCATTGCCCCAGCTTTGCAGATTATTCTCAGAGACTACCATAGTATAGGACGAAGGAACAGCATGTGCAGTGTTCATATGCTTGTTGACTTCAAATGACACTTCCATTTATTGCTGCTATTCTCATGGTAGCATATTTGTATACGTGAATGGAGTTCCAGTCTACTCTATAGATTCTTTAGTTGGTCTACATATCATGTTTTGTATTTTTGTATCCTTTTGCATGAGATTATCTACATTATTTTGCAGAACAAAGGCCGTGGGTCCTGTACAGGATATAGTGGCAGCTGTTGTAAATGAAAGGGACCTGTTATTTGTTCTTCATTTGGATGGACACTTGCGCATATGGGATGATCACACAAAACTTCTCAACTATAATGTTCACTCAACTGATATTGAGGGTAACTGTCTGTTATGGTTATTTGTAATCAATGCTGCTCTTTTTACGGTGCATGCAATGCTGTTGTGACAATTGTAAGCCACGACCCACATCCTTAAGTCAGTTCTGCTTCCAGCCTCATATCCAATCTACCCAAGCTGCTGTATCCCATGTCTATACTATTGCTGGATAGCATATAAGTTTTGTGTGGTGGGCTGATTATAGCTTTATCTGTGCATGCTTGTTTCAGTGAGCTCAGTGACATTGCTTTAAATGTGAAAAAGTACAGTGAGGGTCAATTGCAACTTACATGCTGGTTTTACTTTTTATTTTTGCAATAGTGCTATCGAAGAGTCAAGGGAAGTGTTTGATTGAACAATTTGAGATGCATAAAAAGTAATGATTTTCAGGAATAAACTTGTGAAGTTGTGCTTTGTTGATGCATTGCAATAATGCAATTTTGCGGTCACCTCTACAACGCTGTACCTTGTTTGGGAACCATGGTTTCACAAAAACGAGTTTAAGCTTTGCTTGCACATAATGCTATTCTTGAGCAGCTAATATCTATTGACAAGTTCTCTTTATCTCAGGTCATCCATCCAGGCTATGGGTTGGTGAGGCTGATGATGATCAAGAGTTGATATCTTTGGTAATTCTGCATCAGAACACTTTGGTATGTCAAGAATGTTGTCACACCAGTTATTTACTTGCTCATCTGCCATTCACAAAATCGAGTATACTGGTACAACATGAGAACATAACCTACGTCTGTAGTGATAAATTACTAGGTAACTCCACTTTTTGAAAATGGTAACAGAATGTTCTCTTCTAGGTATAACGTGAATCTGAAGCTGTGAAGTGTATCGTGTTAGATGTATCTATTGTGTATGAATTTAGTCACCAGTGTAGGGTGCTATCTGCACTTTGTACATCTTCATATGTGGCCCCTTTGGGCATTGCAATAAATGAGTTTTGCATTCCTAACATATCAAATATGCATACTATGTGCCAAGAATATCTCGAAACTGTTGGCCTTTGGATTCCCTGCACAGGTGAGAAATCAGCTCACCAGCACACTCATACACACCCACGGTTCAAGGTAGAAGAAGTGGGAGAGAACAGAGAGCACGTGGCACAAGCACCAGCTCTGCAATTGCTGAATTGTGGCAAACTGAAGTATATTCTCTATTGCTATGCACAAGTATATATACACAATCTAGTACCTCTACTTGGTACACTAGGGTGTGGTGAGTACACCAACTCCTAGTACAAAAGTACAAAGCTTATATCAGCCCAACTACTACTACATGACTGAAGTAAGACACTACACCATGGCCTATTGGCTATTGCCACCTGCTACAGAAGCTAGGATGGACAACAAGAGCTGACCATTTGCCAATCCTATCCTACAGCAAACAATCAAAAGGGAGCAGCAAATTATCTTACACAAACTTTTGCAAGCTGTGCCTTGCCAGTGTTTTCATGTTGGCAAACCACTTGACATAATGTGATTGAGAGTAAAGATAACTTTTTTCTACCATGTTGAGCAAAAGTATCGAGTTGCATGCACCGACTAGTTGAGCCTAGAGGTTAAGCTGATGGGGAGAGTTGGGCAATTCACTTATATTCTAACAAAAAGGAGTTGGACAGATTAGTGATGGCAGCTGGATTAGTTTTGAGGTTGCATTGGTTAGTATAGTATTAAGATGGACTAATGAATTGGTGGCATACATTACTGTGGAACAGTATTGTCCCTATACGATGATGATATTTACTAGCTGTGGACTATATAACCACAACCTGGTGATTATCTTATGCTAACTTCAGCCAGTATTAAATGATGTTCCAACAGCAGAAGCAGACTTACTGCCAGTACAAACCTCCGGTCAGAACTTAAATGTTTATTTAAAGGAGTTGTACCTCTGCTTTTAATAAAGCAATGTGATACAAATCATTCGCTGGGTTACCAGCCACAAGAAAAGCCAAACCCACAAGAAACATTACATCTAAAGTATGACTCAGAATTCGAACACGTTGATGCTACAGCATTTGGAATGAAGGTCTTCATCTAACCCAGTCAGAAACTTAAATGTTGGATCTGTTGTTCTACCCTTTGCTTGTGCTCATGTTTGTCACTTCATGAAATCCTATTTTTTTTTTCTATTGTGGGTTGTTCGTCATTGTATGATGACATACCGTGATGGAAGATGTAATCTTTTCTCATTATTATTGCTGCAAAAAGCTGACTGGTTAATATTATGATATTTTAAAGGTCCAAGATTGTGATTATGTTGCTGTGTATGGCTTCAGTTTTTCATGCTGTGGAAAGGTTCATGTTCTCTTCTGAACCTTCAATTTCTACTATACCTTTGGTAGAGGTAAAACACCACTGCTAGTTTATTGGCATTCTTCAACAAACTTATTTTTGCAAGATTTCCATCTACTTAACTAATTGGAAATGAATCGATGAAGGTTGATGTAGAGTTATCTTAATCTTGCCAATCATAGTTAGCATGGAGTATGGAGTTTTGAATATGTTTTATTTTTATGCATTTCTGCTGAAGATATTATGCTCCATCCTTATATTTTCAAAATTACATTCTCAAATATTTATGCATTTTCTTTGAAGACAACATTGATGCATCGTTGTTCCTTATATTTTTAAAATATAACACCAAAAATAAAAATGAATCCCACTGTAGAAAAATCAGAATTGCTTTCCTTGTGTCTGGTTATTCTATTTAACCTATCACATTTGCTGCCAACATAGCTAATATTTCCAACCTTCTTACTCAGGGTAAGCTTGTGGACTTGAAAATAGCCAGGGATAAGCTCTGGATACTTAAAGAATTTGGCTCCATGTTATATGAAATATTGCAGTATGACACTGAAACGTAAGTATGTTGCACCTCATCGTTGTCACTATGTTCCATTGCAACCCTTAAACTAAGCATACCTTATTTCAGTGAGCTCGATCAGTGTATTACAGAACACACAACTCTTATCTTTTCTTTGTATCATATAAAAGTAAATTGTGAAGGGCGGCCTGGTGCAAATGGTAGTCTTACCGCATGGTGCAAGCGGTAGAGTCTTACCGCCTGTGACCGGAAGGTCCCTCCCGGGTTTGAGTCGCGGTCTCCTCACATTGCACATGTGAGGGTAAGGCTCGCCACTGACACCCTTCCCTAGAACCCCACACAGAGCGGGAGAGCTCTCTGCACTGGGTACCACCTTTGTATACAAGTAAATTGCCCGTGCGTTGCAACGGGACCCAATACATATAGGAATCGGACTCAGTATCATTGCTAGACGCGAGTTGTTCTAACTTGTATGAGCGCGGGTCATGAGTCCGAGTCACATCCGAGATATGTAGGCGCGGCCCAATATGTATTGGAATCAGACTCCATATTCATCTAGCGCTAGACATGAGTTGTCATAATTTTGATGAGTATGGGTCATGAGTTCAGGTCGCATACGAGTTACGGAGGGCGTGAGTGCAGTTTGAGAAGTAAAAATAGTGGGATGGAAGAAACTCTCCACTACCTAGGTAGTTATGGCGAGGTGGACAAAAAAAATTGGTGGAGAGAAATTTTGCCTCTTATAGTATTATTAGGTATAGATATTATCAATTTTATACACAAAAAATTGTAAGCCTGCATGCAATGACTTAGCATACCTCCATGAATTCTCGGGGAATATTCAGGCATGCACTGTGTAATCTTTAGTTAGTATTTGATTTCCTTTCTTACATAAATTCTAGAAACAGTACCTGAATTATATCAAGTAACGGTAATGGATTAGGCCGTTTTTATTTATAGTGTAAAATGTTTCAGTGAGAAGATTTCCTGTTATGTGCTACAAGAAGATGCTATCAGTGAACAGTTGTTTCAAAGTTCTGACAATGCATTGGATGATTTAGTCTGGACAGCTGATTTAATGTTATCCTCCTTGAAGGTAGCTGTAATTTCCTTATGGATTTTTCATAGTTCAAAGTTCATTTGGAACACACACATACATTTCGATGATTTTATCATGTAGGTTAATGAATTATGTTCAACTTGAACAATGAGCTTGCTACTTTGCATTTGCTGTTTGATTTCTGTTATCTTTTCCTTTAAATTGAGTGATCCGCTGATGGACATTTAATTCTAATGCACTTGGTCGCTGGAACTCTAGAGATTATTCAGCATACGTTTGTTCTCAACTGTTGAACTTGAACATTTCTTTTTGTAATTAGATGTTCATACTTTCGTAGTAATTTTATGCAGTTCGTAATTTTGTTTCTCAACTGTTGAACTTGAACATTTCTTTTTGTAATTAGATGTTCATACTTTCGTAGTAATTTTATGCAGTTCGTAATTTTGTTTCATTTAGGATTGTGACCAATTTGATCCCTCCAGTTTTCTTGTCTCATTTTGATCTTATAAGTTTTAAAATGACTAATTTTATCAGCACTACTGAACCTGTCTTTTCAAGTGAGAAATGTCATATTATTCAGACAATAATTTCTACACCTGTGCAGCATATATTGATTAGCATTTC